>SADC01001306.1:0-666141 GCA_004194705.1 Ditylenchus dipsaci
ATGCTTCTCGAACATGTCTAAGGTAAGTGAGTGCGCGCATCGTAACCAACCAAGCCCCTGGCCCCCTTCGGGGCGCAGGGCTGGTTGCTGGGGTGAGATACGCACACCCACATACCTAGACACAAATCACTCGAAAGTGACTCTGGAGCATGAAAAAGCATGCATACCAGAGTTATTCATGCGGAGGCCCCAGTATCAAAAACTATGTCAAACATCTTCTGTATGGCCTGATCATATAGGGCCGAGTCATTATGGCCCCTTTATTCCTTCCTCCCTATACAGCCCTTAACCTTTAAAATTCTAAAAGCGCAATAAAATTTCTAAAGTTGACTAAAAAACCGTGATACCCCCGTGACGAAAATGTTTTTTTCTCAGAATCAAAAAAACAGCCGGCTTCTATGAAATCGGGGTCGAGAAACACGAATATGATTATCTCCTCGATCGATCATCCCCGTGGGGAGGGATTCTATACTCAAGCCTTAAAAAATATAGCACTCCAACAGGCTGTAGAATTTCGTAACAAGACGATTTCGTAAGAGCGAACTTTGTAACAAACAGTTTCGTAAGACGAACTTTCGTAGAAACAGTTCGTAAAGCGAAAATCTAAGAAACTTTTGTAACAGCGAATTTTTGTAACGAATCCTTTCGAAGAGGAATTTATCAAAAAAAAGTCGCTTTTATTAATTTTCTAATTAAATAGAATCTGATTCATTTGTTTGGCCTTTCTGTCACTGTTTGCGACACCCCACCATACTTCATCACTTTTTTCCAGATGAGTATATGCCTTCACGTCTAAAAACAACACTCCAACAGCCGAGCGGCTCTCAATAGTTAAATCGACTCAGAAATCATGCCGATTCTTCTAGCTCTTCCAGATTTTTTCAAATATAAATGACCATGAAAATGCCAATCTAAGAAACTTGTTTCGGAGCTATCATCACCTTCGCTGCAATAATTAATATAAATTTCTAATGACTGATATGACGTACTAACGCTTACAGAAACGCGCATCTAGCTTCCTAACAACATATCATGAGGTGCTTGCAATTTCAAAATGAGATTTC
The DNA here is from genome assembly GCA_004194705.1 of Ditylenchus dipsaci. Classification (NCBI taxonomy): domain Eukaryota; kingdom Metazoa; phylum Nematoda; class Chromadorea; order Rhabditida; family Anguinidae; genus Ditylenchus; species Ditylenchus dipsaci. Next base: position 1,065 of record SADC01001306.1, read on the forward strand.
GCCAAAAAAAAATCAAGTGTTCAATTTTCGAAAAGCGTTGTTGACATTGTTGACACTTAAGCGTGTTGACACTTAAATAGGCAAAATTACGTGTGTGCCGTTCTTTGCGAACAGTATCACCATTCGCAGAGCAGAAAGAGCTCACCGAATAAGCTACAAACAAAAAAAAGGTTTTGGCATGTTAAGGACATGTCACGCAGTCAAATTCAAATGTGATATGAATCCCCGGGACCAATCCTAAAAGTGGAATATGACACGAAAGTTTTTTTCAAATACATATTTTTTTGCTTTTCAAGCAAAATTCTTTTTTGGTTTGCTATTTCTGATCCAAGTCGCTGGTTTGATGTGAGTGTCCGCGAGCCATTTAATGTATTAGTTTGAGAAATCAATCACATTGTGGATTTCGTAAGGAAGCATCTCATGTCGCTTCAAGCTTGAACTTCTTATTAAAGTTCTTTCCATCCAATCGCCGTCTATCTTTCTTTTGAAGTCGTTTTCAGGTGAAATCATGCTGTTGGCTATTCATGCTATTTCAAAGACAGTTATTTCCATGCGCAGAATTTTTTAGGCTCTTTGACGCACCGTGAACCGCTAGGGGCTCGTAGATGGTAGGTATTTTTTTGCTTTCGCTGGGCTTTCGATGACAGTAAGATGACTCGTATTTTTCGTGTCGTGTTGATACCTTGGTGGATGGATTATGCTGTGTGCTCTTCTGAGTAAGTGGCGTTCGCATTTATATTGTAGTAATCGAAGCACTCATATATTTTGAAAGAATGTTAGTAGAATGCCCCACTGTCCCTTGATGCAAAGACATGTTTACATTTCCCTTGTTGTATCTTAATAGCAAGCGTACGCCAGTGACCCTTACGGCTTTTGTACAGGCCTGCCAAGAGTGCGATCTCACGATATCCTGCTTGCAAGCCAGCGCACAACTATCTGACCTATCGGGTCGCCCAGGCCTGTTTTTTCTCTCTTGCTATGCCTCCCATTCAGCCATATTTATTGTTATCTTCATGTCGCAGTGAACCAAAAAAAAATAACAAATGGATTGTTTTGAGAACTCACACTTATTTTCAGGTAATGTCACAGACTCCACTGAAGATGTCAGGAGAACATGTCGGGATACCTAACTATAGTGGGATGCACGCATCGGTTGCTTAGCCTTTATTTTTTTGCTTTGAACTTCTATTTCAGGAATTTAATTAGATTTTAGGTCACTAAACAGTATATTTTGACTTTTCACACTCGGCACTGCAACTTCACACAGCTAGACAAATTCATAATCGAATGAAGCGTCACGTCGTTTTTTTTAAAAAGATGTGTCAACTGTAGATTTGTCGGCTGTATTGATCTAAGTGCGACTCTTTATGTGCTTCGTGCTCCACCACAAAAACAGTAGGCTTAGGCCTTTGTAACATAACTGTTGAGCACGTTAATTCTATCCACAAGAGCTGCTAGAGAGTTACCTTTTGAGATTTACTTCAATCAATTTCAGATTTTCTTGAAAACGCAACATTTAATCACCGTCACGAAAATACAAGTCGATACTGTCATCGAAAAGCCCAGCGAAAGCAAAAAAAATACCATACCATCATACGAGCCCCTAGCGGTTCACGGTGCAAGTCCAAAGACCTAAAAAATTCTGCGCACTGGAAATAAACTGATCTTTGAAATAGCATGAAATAGCCAACAGCATGATTTCACCTGAAAACGACTACAAAAGAAAAGAAATAGACGGCGAATGGATGGAAAGAACTTATCTAATAAGAATTCAAGCACTTGAAGCGAAACAATGAGATGCTTTCCTTACGAAAATCCACAATGTGATTGATTTACCTCAAACTAATACATTAAAATGGCTCGAACGGTACACTCCACATCAAAAACAACGACTTGGATCCAAAAATAGCAAACCAAAAAAGAATTTGCTTGAAAAGCAAAAAAATAGTATTTGAAAAAAAAAAATTCGTGTCATAATTCCACTTTTAGGATTGGTCCCCGGAATTCAAATATCAACATTTGAATTTGACTGCGTGAACATGCTCCTTTAAGCTGAATATTGAAAAAAAAAGTTGCAAATCGTTTCAGCGGAAGTGACACTAGCGGTAATGAAACCTGCATTCTGACGCCGGATTCGTGTTCAACAGGTCGAGTTCGTTATAAAACTGCTCTTCAAATTTCAAACTCACGATGGCTCATCTATAAACGTTGTCGTCGTCGTTGGCGTTGTCGTCGGAAAAAACTTTTTATAACTACGTTTTTACGCCATCGAAAAAGACAATGTCAACGACAACGACGATGCCAACGACAACGAAAGTTTTATTCCAAGTTGGAGAAGTTTTGCATTTTCAGTCAAGATTTCGAAGTGAACGTGTGGGAAAATCCTGTGCTCCAAAATTTTGGCTGAAAATGCAATATTTGCTTAATTTGAAAGAAAAAAAATTCGTTGTCGTTGTCATCGTCGTTGTCGTTGGCGTTGTCGTCGGATTTTTATAAATAGGTCATCGTTTGAGTATAGAATCCACCCACGCAGAGTGCTCGGATGGAGGAGATAACTTCATATTCGTTTTTCTTGACCCCGATTCATGAGAAAGCCGCGCGTTTTTTGATTCTGAAAAAAAATCGAACCACAGGGGGTATCATGTTTTTTAGTCAAAATTTGAAAATTTTAAATTGGCGCCTTTTGAATTTAAAGGATTAAGGGCTGTATAGGGAGGGAAGGGAAAAAGGAGCCACTAATTACACAGAGCCCACTAACAAGAAGATTTTGAACATAGGTTGAATACTGGGGCCTACCGCATCAATAAACTCTGGTATGCATGCTTTTTCATGCATCCAAAGTCCCTTTCGAGTGATTTGTGTCTAAGGTATGTGGGTGTGCGCATCTCAACTTCATGTCTCTTATCGCGCTCGAACACCAATTTATTTACACAAAAAGATTCAGCACCTAATTCTACACCAGAATGTGAAGTTGTTATAACCCACCGATCCCGTGTTAAATAGAGATTTTCACAAAAAATCTAATTTACCTCAATATTATCAATCGGGCGACTGGTCCTAACAAATTCGAAGTATAGAACGAAGAGGATTTGTGCCAGTATACAAAGGAGCAATCAGTCACTCTACTCAGAACTAGTCCAATATTAGAAAGGAATCAGACCTGAAATTTTGCATATGTCCAAATGTATTTAATCTCTTAAACTCACGAGTCAAGAAGTCGTCTATTTCACCGGCATCTAAGGACGGAAGGTCTTCTGAAACAAGCAAAGAAATAATTGATCAAATCAAATTATTGCCTTATAGTTGGCAACGTCCAAAGCCATCCCACAGATCACAAGCTAAGTCTAGTTGTGCAAAAACGGCCACTGTAATATTACATCAAGCATGGTAGTACCATGGCAGAGAGCATGTTCAGCTATTTGCAAAGCAGAAGCAATGTCTACAGCCGTCGTATCCTGTAGCGAAATCTGTTGGCGAATCCCTTCCAAAATCTAATAAAAAATGAGTCACAAGTTTAAAAAGCCCCATAAAACTCACTCTTAACATATTTCCACCTAAATCACTTCTGTTTTTTTTAAATGTAAATATTCAACTCACTCCATAGAGCACATGCATGATGCACCACTCGAGTATGGATGGCCAGTGGAAATAAAAGTCAAAGAAATGGACTAAAGTTTTCCAAATTTTTCTGATGAATATTGCAAAATAAAAAAGTATACATTCATCAGTTCGATAAGATGGAAAATCTGTTGCGCACTGCTTTTCGCAATCTCTTGCCTTCACACAGATAACCATTTAGCACACACTTGACCAAGCGGTTTACTGAAAGTGCGACAAACTATTTTCAACTAATATATCTTGTACATGTATGTTATTGGTGCGTGAACGTTTCAGCACTTTTTTTTCAAATGAAAAAAAGTGCTGAAAGGCAAAAAGTGATTTTTTTGAAAAAAATTGCCTTGGTCCCCCCTTTTTGAAACCACCAATAAGCAAGGTTTCAAAACAACAGGGGGACCAAGGCAATTTTTTCCAAAAAAATCACTTTTGCCTTCAGCACTTTTTTCATTTGAAAAAAGAGTGAAACGTCCTTTACCATGTTATTGGCCCTGTTCATAGTCGAGGTCAGCATTGTTGACCCTCAACATTTTGTGAGGGTCAACAAAAATGTTGACCCCTAATGTTGACCCTGATGTTGACCCCTATGTTGAACCCCCCTCAACATTGTCGACCCTCAACATTCATTGTTGACCCCTAATTTTTATGTTGACCCTCAAAATTTACTGCTGATTTCATAAATTATTTTGTTTCAACCCACTTTATCACTAATTTAGCAAAAATCACTTTTATTAGTTTAACCAAGAAGCTGAATTTAATTCAGCCAAAATTTTAACCAAGAAATCAGTCTAAACGAGTCTTTCGAGTTCTATGAGTGGTTCAGGTAGCATCAAGTCGTTGAGGTACCTTTCAGGTGTCTGAGGTTCTATGATTTCAGTGCGCTTTTACACACGTGGACCCCAAAACCTAAGGTGGGTACACCTGGTCCGGTGGACTTCCGACTGGATGCCCTGAAAAATAAATTAAGTCAAATAAAAAAACGGTTATGTATCATACGAAAATCGTGTGAGAATCGGGGTTCTTGAGACAAAAATCTTGGTTTAAACCACCTCGCCCCAAAATTCAGGATATATTCCACCTAGTCAGGTGTATTTCCACCTGCATGCCCTGAAAAATAATTTAGTAAAATTTTGAGAAATAAGAGACTCAGGCGCTAGTAGCGAATACCCCCCAAGCATCCGACCTTTAAAAATTGCTGTAACTACCTTGCAAACAACAAGTTAGGCTTAGCCCTTAGCTGGGGAGGCCAGGTACGGAAGTTCTGACTAATGAAGAGTTTGCGCACATTTTCCGGGGTCTGGACATAAATTGGGTACTTTTTACTAAAGTAAAAAAAGTGAAAATCGTTGGGGGGTATTCGCTACTAGCGTCGAGACTCATTAAAAATGAGGTAAAAAATAAGGTGTGCACCATAAGGATTTGAACAGCAACCTCGGTTATGAGTAATATGAATCACTAAACCAACCTCTCTCCTTTTTAGGATCGCTCAGAACGCACTCCGAGTGGCCAAAAGCCAAAAATAATTGGTTTTCGAGGTTTACTAAAGGGGTAAACTTTTTATGAAATAGCGATTGAGCGAATCAGAATCCAGTCCGATGGGCTCAATCGCTCAAAATCGTGTGGTTCGGCTAGTTTGAAGTGGTTCAAAATGGAAAATTGTGAATTTTTAGCAATTAAGCCCATCGGACTCAATCGCTTTTCGTAGAAAGTTTTTAGTGAACCCTCAAAACCAATAATTTTTGCCTTTGGCCACTCCACAGTGGTTCTCAGGTGAATACCGGCCTGACCATGTAGCCCACATCGGATTTTGGAGGCTGAAGGGCTAAAATGGCAAATTCGGTACTAACAAACACAACTCCACACACGATTTACGTCAGAATGATTGGTTTGTTTTTGTTTTTACAAAAATTAATTTTTCAGCCACCCAGGTGGATATCCACGTGTCTAGGTGATACCTACCTCATATTTAGGGGTCAGGTTGCATAAAATCGCAAATCCGATTGTAAATCGCGAATCCGATCGCAAATCCGATTGTAATAACAGCATTATCATTTAAATCAGAAAATTGGTTTGTTTCAGATTTGACGGCGGAAAGTTGGCCCGAAAAATTGACCAGTATCACTCCGAACTGCCTCAAAACTTCTCTAACTAGCAAAAATTACCTGAAACACTGATTTGTGTTGATTTAGGGTGGTTGGAGTAGTTTGTGGTCCTTTCGGATGGTTAAGGTGATTTAGGATGGATAAGTAGCTTCTCTTTTTTTGGAGTGGTTTGAGGTTTAAGATGGTTGGGGATTTGGGCTATATTAAAGGAGGACGAAAAAATGGGGGGGGTGGTATTTGACTAGAAAATGGAATTTTTCGATCCTCCGTTAATTTAATTTTTTTTAACCTCTTAATTTTTTTGGGTAATCCTTTTTTTGGGGCAAATTTTACTCTTTTTTGGGCAGATTTTGTGTTGTATGATTTATTGAATTTTCTCATCTTTTTTCAAAATTGATCATACCATCAGGTAGTCCTGCGCTTCTAGTTTCTACGAGGTACCAGTTGCTGCATCACCTCGCAAAATGTAGCACAAAAAGGTGAAAGTATGAAGCAAGTCAGAAAAATAGTTTGGTTCATACTTTTACACTTTGTACAACATTTTGCAGAGATGATGCAACAATCGATACCTCATTAGAAACTAAAGTCGCAGGGCTACATAATGATTTTCACTTTTGAAACAGATGAGAAAAAATAAGAAATCAGTCAAAATAAAAATTTGCCCCGAAAAAAAGTAAAATTTGCCTCAAAAAAGTATATTTGCCCCAAGAAAAAGGATTACCCAATTTTTACGCCAAACGAAATCATCCCAAATCCACCCGACGTAAAACACACCAGATCAAAATTTCGAAATAACTTTTTATCGTAAAAATTAGCCTTGATCTCACCTTGGTCAAACCAGGGCATTCTGGCAGTTTGTAACGGACAATACTTTTCTCCGCCTAATTCACTTCTTTTTCCGCTTAAAACACTTTTTTTTTCCGCCTAATTTCATTTCCGCCAAAACACTTTTTCTCCGCCTAATTTACTTCTTTTCCCTAATTCACTCTTTTTCAGACTAATTTGATTCTCGACACGAAATCAACCATTTTAATTTTTTTGTGAAATGCAGGGGTGGGAGAGACCAGATGGCTTAATACCCATCCGGAATGGCCAAAAGGCCAAATTAATGGTTTTGGGGGTTACTAAAGAGGGGGGGTGAATTTTTTGCGAAAAATCGCTCAATCGATTTTTCTCGGAAAGTTTACTCCCCCTTTACTAAACCCCGAAAAAACCAATAATGGCCTTTCGCCATTCCAGATAGGGTATTAAGCGATCTGGTCTCTCCCCACCCTGAATTTCACACAAAAATTAAAAATGGTTGATTTCGTGTCGAGAATCAAAATTAGTCAGAAAAAGAGTAAATTAGGCGGAAAAAGAAGTAAATTAGGCGGAGAAAAAAGTGTTTTAGGCGGAAATGAAATAGGCGGAAAATAAAGTGTTTTAGGCGGAGAAAAAAGTATTGTCCTTTTGTTACTGCTTCAGAAGTTACATTTGTCGGTCTCTAGTGGACATGATATCATACAAGTTTATACTTGGAATGACGCCAGGACCCGTAGTAAATATGACATTTAGTCACTAATTATTTAGTCACTAATAAAAGTAGCTAATCGGTAGTAAATAAAAAATTTAGCCGTCTAATTAATAAGTGACCAAATATTTAGTCGACTTATTAGTTAGACATTTAGTTGGCTAAAAGTCTTATCATTTAGTCGTAGTAATTATAAAATTAGTAGTTAAATAATTAGTCACTAAATATTTGCAGGCTATGAAATTAGCAGCTCAATATTTAGCCGTAGTAAATAATGAATTTCCATAAATATGTCGTGACACCTTTATTCACTTCCTTAACAATAGATACCACATATTCAGGCAAAATGTTCTCTCACAATTCTGTTTCTATCTTGAGTCCCAATCATTTGACGACCTCGTAAGCTCTTCCTCCGGTTGCTCATCTTCGAATTCCTCTTCATCTCAGGCTCAGGCATCCGCAGCTCAATGGCAAGATTGTGTAGAACAGCGGTTGAGAGCACAACATCGACCACATTCACCAAATTGTGCCGAACTTCGCTATGCAGGATTCAGAATCTTCTTTTCCACTGACCAATTCTTTGTTCTAAGATTCCTACTTCTTCTTGTTCGCATTCACCTCCTTCGCTTTCCCTTGAGATACTTCCAGTGTTTTTCGACTTGCTCCGAGCTAAAGTTGGTTCCCTGGTCGACGAACGCAGTGTTGAGTTTCTTGATCACATTACCCATGCTTCGTTCGACTTGGACTGAGCATCTGCTGTACGAGAAGACGGAAGAGTGCAGAGAATGAGTCGGTGACGAGCGCTGACAACTTAGCTGAAATATCGGCATTGAATCGACTTTTCTCATGATTGAGCCTCTAGATCTAAACGATTGTAAGTTAAGCGTGAAGAAAGCTATACAATGTCATATAAGGCTCAAAAAGTGATACAAACAAAATGTTTTGAAAACGTCCATTTTCTCGACATTTTCCAAGCAAAATTAAAAAACGATAATGACAGATAGAAAGAGCGATAAAAGTTGGCATAGGAACGTCAAGATCAAAAAATAGACCGACTCTGACAAAGTATGATAAAAACGGGCTGGACGTTAGGACTAAATAAATTTAGCCTGCCCTAGGCAGTCCACTTTTTAGAGGAAAAATTAGTCACTAAACAAATATTTAGACTTTAACCTCAACTTTAGTTTCTATATTACTACGAAAATTATTCACTAAATAATTTAGTCGACTAAATAATGGCCTTAACATATTTACTACCAAAAAACCAAATATTTAGTTACTAATAAAAAGTAGACTTTAACCGTCGATATTTACTACGACCACTTTTTCGTTGATTTAGACTTTAGCCTAGAAGTCTAAATATTTAGTCACTAATTTTCATATTTACTACGGGTCCAGAAAGCATGGCTAAACTTTGAGCATACAGTTATATATTACTATGCCTGCAAATTTTTCGAAAAAAAAACATAATTTATGAAAAGTGTCGGAGTTTAGAAGTTTTCATATTTTTTTCATAAATCATATTTTTTTTCGAAAACTTTGCAGTCATAGTCATATATAACTGTATGCTCAAAGTGAGCCATGCTTCTGTCGTCATTTCAAGTGTAAACTTGCGTAATATTATGTCCACTAGAGAACCCACAAATGTAACTTCTCAAGCAGTCAAAAAACTGCCAGAATGCCCCTGGTTCGCACCAGGTTGAGATCAAGGCAAATTTTTACAAAAAAAAAGTTATTTTGAAATTTGATCTGATGTGTTTTGTCGGGTGATTTGATATAATTTCGTTTGGCGTAAAAAAATTAAGAGTTAAAAAGAAAAATTAAATTAACTGAGGATCGAAAAATTCTATTTTCTAGTCAAAATACACCACCCCCCCCCCCCCATTTTTTCGTCCTCATTTAAGTAGTTTCTCGTATTAGAGTGGTTGAGGAGTTTAAGATGATTTGGGATGAGCTCTTGTGATGAACTAATACCAGTGAGGGTGCATCTAAACTGCTTAAGATGGCTTTTGAATAAAAAAAAAATAATGCAAAAGAAAATAACACTACTATAGAAAAAAACTTATGTGTGGGTCAACATTGGATCAACAAAATGTTGAGGGGTGAAATGTTGAAGGTACTATCAACATCTGCGGTCAATATTTCGGAGTCAACAACAAATGAAGGTCAACAATGTTGACCCGACTATGATCACAGCCTTTATAAAAAGTTTAGTTTTGCTTATTGGAAAGTGCCAAATTTGCAGTTTTCAATAAAAAAATAGGTTCATATTCTAAATCGCGGATTATTTCTAAAAAACCGTAACTTTCGATTCCTGAGGATTTTTTGAGACATTGTGTTTCTCAGGATTTTCAAAATATCGGATTCCTGAGATTCCCTTTCAGTTGCTTAATGTGATTGTACTTTTCAGAGCTTTTGTACTGGAATTGATGTGCCAAATGAGGCACGTTAGACGTTTCTTAAAAGACCCCTGTCTCTTCCTTATCATGGAAATTCGGCGCTACTTGCATATACCCCCCCCCAAATCAACTTTTTTTTAAATGTTCCCAAACACCCTATGTCGACCTAAAATCGCCTCAGAACTCAAAAAAGACATATTTTTGAGTTCTGGTCAATTAAAAATCAAGTTTTGGACCACCAAAAAGTACCTATTTTGACCATTTGAAGGATTTAGAGCCGTATTAGGGTGAAATGGACCAAAAAGGGGCAATTTTAAACAAAAAGGAAGATGTTGAACATGTTTTGTTGACTGGGCCTACCGCATAAATAAGCTCTGGTATGCATACATTTTTTATCCATCCAGAGTCACTTTCGAGTGATTTGCGTCTAAGGTATGTGTGTGCGCATCTCAACCCCCAGCAACCAAGCCCCCTGCGCCCCCTTTGGGGCGCAGTGGGCTTGGTAGTTAGAGATGCGCGCACTCACTTACCTAAGACATAATTCCGAGCAAGACTCTAAACAAAAATGCATTTAGAGACCATTTTTGCCCAGCTCCAGTGACCAAAACATGATAAAACAGGTAAAAAGTCAAAATTTAAAAGTGTCCAAACTTGATTTTTAATCGACCAGAACTCAAAATAATGTCTTTTTTGAGCTTCTGAGGCGATTTTAGTCGATATAGGGTTTGGAACATTAAAAAAACGTTGATCTGGGGGGGGGGGTTGATAAATGCAAGTAGCGTCGAAATTTCAAAGGTCGCATGCGCGCGGGACCAGATAGATTTTTGTGATAATGTTTCAAATTATTTTTGATTGCGTTTTAAATTTTAAACGTATGTTCTATTTTATATAAGTCACGTTATAGAAGTGACAGTTATTAACCAGTGCAAGTCGGATAAGTTGTCGGATCATGGTCATGCAACGTTGGCTCGACTAGTGAAGGGTCTAAATATTGAACAAATTTACAAATTTATTTCTAAACAATAAGCGCAAACAAAAAAATAATTCAGAGTTATTATGGACAGTAGCTTAATTACCGCACCCCCCCCCCGCCTCCAAGGAGTATTTTTCTAAGTTAACTTTTTCATTTTGCCTAAGCTAAGACCTAAGCTGAGGCCTAAGCCTAATCCTAAGCCTAAGTTAGCGCGCTACACATTGCAAAAAAGAAAACTTTAAAAAATCAAGGGAACCCAAAATAGGACGCTTAGAGAAAAAACTCTTTGGAGGGGGCGAGCACTTGAGCTTTTACGCAATGGCAATTTCGAATTTTTGAATTCGTGGGGATAGCTCTTTTATTTCGAAAATTTTTGTCGAATTATTTTTGTGTTCATTTAAAATTTTTTCAAAATTTAGAACCATCCACTAGTTGAGCCCAAGGTTGCTTGAACATTCACCGCAAGGTTTCTGCATGGGTTACATGGTTTTTTATAAATACATGTCACTTAAAAATGTCACATGGGTTTCGGAATCAAAATTTAATTTCGAAAATTAGAACAAACTTGTTTGATGGGTTTCAAAATTACAATTTCGTGTTTTGGATATTAATTACGAAACTCATCAAAAAATGTTGTTCTATTTTACAAATTAAATTTTATTCCGAGACCCATCTGTCATTTTAAATGACATGCATTAATAAAAACTTATGAAACCCATACAGAAACCTTGCGGTGATGTATCATCACCCGCGAACTTATGGACAAATAGTAGCGTCGAATTTCGAGCAAAATACTCGTTTACCCCACCAATTATTGATTTACCCCAGCAAATTGGAATTTTTAGACAAATACAGCATTAGAATTTGAGGGAATTCAAACTTTATAGTCAAAAAAAAACTTGGATTCTTCAAAATACCACCCCGGGTGGCCAGAAGCCCTGAAATTTGGTTTTTGGGGGTTTACTAAAGAGGGAGAGGGGTAAACTTTTTACATAAAAGCGGTTGGGGGGATCAGAATTCCAGTCAGATGGGCTAAATCACTCAGAATTCCACCCTGAACCATTCTCAGCCATCTTAACCCCCCCCCCTAAACCATCCTAAACTACTCTAGACCAGTATCTAACTGTTCTAAATCAGTGCTTAGGGTGGTTTAAGATGATTGAGAATGGTTCAGGGTGGAATTCTGAGCGAATTAGCCCATCTGACTGTAATCTGTCCGCCTAATCGTTTTTCGTGAAAAGTTTACCCCCCCCTTTAATAAACCCTCAAAAACCAACTTTCATGGGCTTCTGGCCACTCCGGGTGGTATTCTGAGCATAGTTGCACCAGCGCCAGCGCCGGCGCTGTTTAAAAAAATCTGGGGCGCCGGCGCCGAAAATTTCGAAGCTTGGCGCTGGCGCTGAAAGTTTTATATCTACCGTTGCGATTCGAATGAAAGTTATGAAAAAATATCAAGTACATTTATTTTCGAAACCACTACTTTTCAATTAAACGAGTTGGGGGTGCTTTTACGGCTTCTCTTTGACACCGACTTTTTACATGTTTTCATATATATATTTTTTTTTTCTCAAATTTTCACATTCTTTTGTAGCTGAGAGCTTTTTTCGATTAGGTTGTCACAGACACTAATTAGAAATAATTTCTTGAAGAAATCACACCAACCTTATACAAAAAATCATAATTTTGTATAATGTTTTAGCATTAAAAAGCAGTAATAATACAAAAAAAACAAAAAAAAAATCGCATTCATTGATACTTCGTCAATGAAAAAATTAAAGTGAAATACAGTGACTGAACAAAAAACATTTCTTGTGGCGCTGGCGGCGAAAATTTCGACTGGCGCTGGCGCCGGCGGCGAAATTTGACTATACAGCGCCGGCGCTGACGCCGTTGTGAAAAATACCTGCCGGCGCCGAAATTTTTTGTAGCAGGCGCCGGCGCTGGCGGCGAATTGGCTGAGGTGCAACTATGATTCTGAGCGATCCAAGTTATTTTTTGACTATAAAATTTAAATTCCCGCAAAATTACTGCAGTATTTGACTAAAAATTCAAATGGCTGTAACTAATTTACCCCGCCAAATTACTGATTTACCCCGCAAATTATTTTTTTACCGCCAATTTTGAATTTTGAGCAAAATACTCGTTACCCCGCCAAATTACTGATTTACCCGCCAAATTTGAATTTACCCCGCCAAATTTAAATTTCGGTGAAATACTGCAGTAAATTTTGCGGGAATTCAGATTTTTAGTCAAAAAATGACTTGGATCGCTCAAAATCCCACCCGAGTGGCCAGAAGCCCCTGAAAGTTGTTTTTTCGGGGGTTTACAAGGGGGTAAACTTTTTGCGAAAAATCGATTGAGCGGATCAGATTTCGGGTCCGATGGGCTCAATCGCTCAGGATTCCACCCTTAACCATTCTCAACCATCTTAAAGCACCCTAGACCATCCCAAACTGCTCCAGACCAGTATCTAACTACCCTAAATCAGTGCTTAGGTTGGTTTAAGATAGTTGAGAATGGTTAAGGGTGGAATCCTGAGCGATTGAGCCCATCGGACCCGAAATCTGATCCGCTCAATCAATTTTTCGCAAAAAGTTTACCCCCCCTTTAGTAAACCCCGAAAAAAACAACTTTCAGGGGCTTCTGGCCACTCGGGGTGGGATTTTGAGCGATCCAAGTCATTTTTGACTATAAAATCTGAATTCCCGCAAAATTTACTGCAGTATTTCACCGAAAATTTAAATTTGGCGGGGTAAATTCAAATTTTGGCGGGGGTAAATCAGTAATTTGGCGGGGTAAACGAGTATTTTGCTCAAAATTCAAATTTGGCGGCGGTAAAAAAATAATTTGGGGGGTAAATCAGTAATTTGGGGGTAAAAACAATTTTGAGCCAAATTCAAATTAGGTGGGATGAATTCAAATAGGGAGGGGTAAATCGATAGTTTGGGGGTAAATCAATAATTAGGCGGGGTAAAACAATTTGAGCCAATTATTATTGACAAAGTGTGTGGTCCCGCGCGCATTCAAACTTTTCAAATTGCTATGATAAGGAGGCAGGGTCCTTTAACACTCCGGAGGTGGATCGGCAGGTCGATATATTCCGGTGCAGAATTCGACTGAGAATACGACTATCACTTTTTATCCGGAAAAAAGTGACTCTGAAGGGTCAAATATACCGTGTTGAAAACAGGGCATATTTCAGACTATCATAAATCGATAATTTTAGTTTCTTTTGCATTTATTTGCATCATATGACAAGAACTTATTCACATGCCATATGTCAAAATGACCGCCCGGATCTCCTCTTTTAACGTGTGTCAGCTTTTTGTACTATCACGACAAAATCTAAGTTTGTGGTCTAAAGAAAATATTAAGTCATTTTTTACAGAATTCATGTTCAGCATGAACCTTATAAAACTCCTCTTAAAACTTAAAATTCACTTTCGAATTTTGAATTCCGCTCAGGACAATAATATTTTAAACAAAAAAATTCGCATTAGTTTAAATATTTACTGTCTTGAGCGGAATTCAAAATTTGAAATGAAATTTTCATTTTAAGAGCAGTTTATAAAGAAATCGATCATGTTGAACACGAATTCAGTGTCAGATTTCCAGGTTTTCATAGCGAAAAAAAAGTTTCCGTCAAAACGTTTTTTAATCAATTTTTGATTTTCTTGCGACTGTTGCTTGACACTCTAAACACTCTTTATTTTTTGTAAATGAAATAGTTTCTGGTGCAGTTTTCCTGCTCTGTCGAATGATATGAACTGTTTAGTAAAACAACGGCCTATCACACATTATTTTGCAAATTTAACTACAAATACCGCTTTCGTAAAAAATGACTAAATCTTTTCTTTAGACAACAAAACTTATATTTTGTCGTGATAGCGCAGAAAACTTACAAACGTTTGAAAGAGGAGATCCGGGCGGTCATTTTGACATATGGCATGTAAATGAGTTCTTGTCATATGATGGAAATAAATGCAAAAGAAACTAAAATTATCGATTTATGATGGTCTGAAATATGCCCTGTTTTCAACACGGTATATTGACCCTTCAGAGTCACATTTTTCCCGATAAAAAGTGATAGTCGTATTCTCCGTCGAATTCCGCACCGGAATATATCGAGCTGCCGATCCACCTCGGGAGTGTTAAAAGGCCATTGACGTCTGCGAAAACGCGTAAAAGCCCAAGTGCACTCCTGTCCCGACCGACATCCAGTCCCGAAAAATATACATTTGTTGTCCCGTCCCGGTAGAAAATTTAAGCTAAAAATCCGGTACGGGTTAGTCATGCGGTTTTGTTCATGAAGATTTGTTTCAATGTGAAATATTTCTACCATACTGCTATTTGTCATTTGTAGAGAAGAATCTCCTATTTCATCGCTCTTTTTGAGATTTTACAATTTTACAACAAAATGTTGATTTTTAGCCTTCAAGAAATGAGCTTCAAGTTAAAAAATAATTATCTCGACATCTTTAAAACTAGTCAAAGTTTAGTCAATTGTTTGGCGCTGCAGCAACAACTTAGCGCCATATTGTAGCGCAGATCAAGAGCTTCAAAAAATGACTGAAATTCAAGTTTTCTTAATTTTTTTCTGATTTCAGTCATTTTTAAGAGATTGACTTTTTCAAAAGACCATATTCAATACTCAGATTTTCAAAAATCATTATGTAGAATGGATTTTGAAGCTCTTGATCTGCGCTACAATAGGATGCTAAGTTTTGCTGCAGCGCCTAACAATTTACTGAAGTTTTGACTAGTTTTAAAGATGTCGGAGATAGTTACTTTTTTAACTTGAAGCTCATTTCTTGAAGGCTAAAAATCAACATTTTGTTGCAAAATTGTAAAATCTGAAAAGAGCGATGAAATAGGAGATTCTTCTCTACAAAATGACAAATATCAGTATGGTAGAAATATTTTTCATTGAAACAAATCTTCATGAACAAAAACCGCCATGACTTATGTTACAACCCAATATTTCGGTGTACAGCCGATACTTTGTATCAACCCTTAATCTCTATATTTTGAAAATTGCTCTATATGATTCAGCGGAGTTTGACAAATTATAGAAAGCTGAGATCCAAGGCTACACGATAATTCTAAAAAATTAGAAAATTCAGACAAAATTCAAAGAAAATGCAAATATGAAATTAGTCGAAAAAAAAAGTGTTTTAGTCGGAGAAAAAAATATTGTACAAAAAATTACAAAACTCCGGATTAGGAATTTTTTTTCCAAAAAATCCGGTACTTAAAAACCGGATTTTTAACGGATATTCCGATCTTCAAAAAATCTGCGATCTAGAATACGCCCCTGGTAACTTACTTTTGTCCGCAATACGAGCACCTAAAAATTAAAATTTCTTTTTCGGCACTAATTATCTCCAAAGATACCTTTAGAATGCACGTGCACCTGGTGAATATGGTGGACTCGTCATTTGTACAAACAGTAAAAGCTGTAAGCTCATCTTTCCATTCTGAGATCGCAAATTATCAATAAATCGATTTGTCGCTCGTCATCCTACCAGCTACAGTTGTCTGCATTTGCTGAACCTCTCTCGCTAATATTTCTAACTGTTTCTCCAAAAGTGTTGCTTTAGCCTGAGTAATAGATGCGATTGTCTTTCGATCAATCAACTTCTTTATCTCTGGCACTTGAGCAAACAATAATTCGAATAGGAGTTATCATAATGTCACCTAAAGTTCATAATGGCTGAGTCAACTACCGTATTTTCTCTAATAAAGTCACTGGTGGCTTTATTTTTTTGATGCCTGAAAATCTAAAAAGTTTGGGTCGATCTCGAGATTTTTGGTTTGAAAATCCAAAATCTAAACAGCGGAATCGTAGAGCTCGTGGGAGTTAAGAAAATGCGTCAAATAGCTTTGCAAAATATTAGCGGTTGCAGGACGTTTCACAGTCACTTTTCTCACCGTCGGTCAATTTTCACCGCCACTACTTGCACCGCTACCTATCCTAACCGTAAGCTTTATTTCACCGTCAGCGCAATTTTTGTCTATGGTTTTATGGCTAACTCGTGACTTAATAGTTTCGCTTTTATCCTTAATCACATATCTTTTCAGGCTACAAAATGAACAGCGACTTTTAATGGATTGATAAGATCAAAATGCGGGTTTTGAGTTTTGACTGTCCAGAATCTCAATACCCACATAGTACATTGGTAGGCACCCACTCCGAGGTGGTTCACCCCAAAATTTTGGGCAATTTTCTGAACGAGCAAAAAAAATCTTGTTATATTTATTTTAAAAAAAAAATATTACAAAATGGTAATTAGAGCGGGTTGTAAAGAACAAACTTGTTTTAATTTATCGACACATGAAAAACTGAGGTAGTCCTCCCTCTTCCAGGTTCATGCCCCGCTGAACAACTTGAGTACAACATAAAAATTTGGTTACAGAAAATAACTTTCAATTTTTACTAATGTACTCAGGGAATTGTTTTTAAAAAAGTGGAAGAGCTGACGGTGAAATTTAGCTGACGGTGAAAATAGGTAACAGTGAAAATGGTGACAGTGGAAATAGTGACGGTAAAAAAGTGACGGTGAAACGTCATGCACCATATTAACACTGCTCCGAGATACAGACCCTCAAACTCGAAGCGGTGGCTCTATTAGAGAAAATACGGTATATATTGGGTTGCTACAGGGGGTGGCAAAGATCAGATGAGTTCAGATCATATCCAGATCAGATCAGATCGACATAATAAATTTTTTTCTTAATTTTGTCAAATTTCACACTTTAAGTCAAATTTTTGCGGCGGAACGTATTTTACACAGAGCTGGGGAAAGATCCGATCGATTAGATCAGATCAGTTCAGATCGGCTCAGATCGGGTCAGATTGGATATTTTCTTCTTTAATTTGCGGCATTTTACAGTCAAAAAGCAAAGTTATTGGGAGACTATATACTACCTTGGCCAAGCTTGGCCAAGAGTCTTGGCCAACACTTGGTCACCAACATGTGGGTCACCAATACTTGGCCAATATTTGGCCAACATTCTTGACCAATACTCTTGGCAACACTTTGCCAATATTCGCTTTTTGCAGCAATTAGTCGTAAAATTTGCTTACTAACATATAGGGTCTGCAGGCACCTATGCCGCTCGGGAACATTAGTGGTTCGGGCACTATTCCTGTGCTCCAAGACATTAGTTGGCCCTATCCCTCAATGGGGGGGGGGGGTTTTGCCTTGGTCCCCCTGTTGTTTTTTTGTGATTTTTTAGGCTTTAGGCTTAGGCAAGAATTGGCTAGCGTATGTTAGACGGACTCAAACGTGTTTTAGACGATGATTATGTTCGTCCTAACATACGCTGGCCTACTTCTGCCTGAGCCTACTCTACCCTCGCCTATTTCGCCTACTATAACGTACACCTGATATGGTCCCCCGGGTGTACGTAATATCAAAGTTTGACTGTAGAGATTCCACTTGAACACATAACTATCCTATCTGGCTACCTACCCACTCTAACTGGCCATTTACCTACCTTACTGGCAGAAAAGTGCGCTTGAACATAAAAATCCACCTTAAATCCAGGCTAAAATCCACCATCACCAATTCGGAGGGCAAGGAAAACATTTTTTAGAAGCTACTTGAGTTCAATAAAACATCAAACAAAGTTCAATAAGTTTGCAAGTGATATGGTTGTTTGTTGGGAAGTGGACCAAACCAAGCTTTTTTCTTACAAAATCTTGGTGGCCAAGCTTGGCCATATTGGTGACCAAGGTTGTCTTGGCCAAGCTTGGCCAAGTATTGGTCACTGATACTTGGCCAATACTTGGTCACAATACTTGGCCAAGCTTGGCAAAGACAACCTTGGTCACCAATATGGCCAAGCTTGGCTACCAAGATTTTTATAAGGAAAAAAGCTTGGTTTGGTCAGTGACCAATATCCAAAACAAGCTTGCCAAGCTTTGTCACCAAGAGTTTTCAATCATAACTTTTTCGACGCTTACTGTCATATATGACAAACCATATCAATTGCAAACTTTTAATCTTTTGTTTGATGTTTTATCGAACTCAAATTGCTTCTAAAAAAATAATTTCCTTGCCCTCCAAATTGGTGACGGTGGATTTTAGCCTGGATTTAAGGTGGATTTTTGTGTTCAGATCTGGTCAGATCGAATCAGATCTGGTCAGATTCGGGTCAGATCGGGTCAGATCGGCTCAGATTGGCATATATTTTTTTTCTTCAACTTGTCAAAATTTCACAATTTTATTAAAAATTTTACGGCGGAACGTATTTTACAGTCGAAAAGAAAGGTTTATTGTGTTTTTAACTACATATTTACTTGCAATTTTTGTCGGTAGATTTTTTCGGATTTTTAGTTTTTAATTTTTAGATTTTTTTGCACATTTTGTCATAACTTGACAATGAACTATAGTTGCATTCAAAGCCAAAATGACAGTGACATTCTGCTCTTTGTTTTTGTTTCGATTATTCAGTTATATTTTATCTCTGCACAATTTTTTTCGCTTGTAGAAAGTAAGAATGTAGCGTTTTGAAAATCGCTACTCGAACAAACAAGTGGTGATCTATCTCTAACTTTCAAGCCGAAAGAGTAATAATTGGTATTTTTGAAAAGCTAAACTCTTAGCGGTCATTTGGTATATTATGAGCTTAGGTGTAGTATGAACGTCATGGCGCATTAATTGAAAACCTGTGGGTACCCAGCTGGATTTTGAGCCTGCACAATGTGTTACCTTCCGGACCCTTTTTCACCTACTTCGTCAATAATTGAAGCGAAAACAGATAATTAAAAAGTAAATTAAATTTTTAGGAAAAATGAAGGGTACTAAAAATCCACCTACAAAAATTGTTACCATATATATGTAGTTAAAAAACACAATGAACCTTGCTTTTTGGCTGTAAAATAAGTTTCGCCGCAAATTGAAGAAAAAATGCAGATTTGACCCGATCTGACCTGATCTGAGCCTATCTGAGCCGATCTGAACTGATCTGATCTAAATCGATCTGATCTTTTCCCAATTCTGTGTAAAATACGTTCCGTCGCAAAATTTGACTTAAAGTGTAAAATCTGACAAAATTAAAGAAAAAAAATTATTATGCCGATTTGATCTGATCTTGATCTGATCTTCTGCGATCTGATCTGAACTGATCTGATCTTTGCCCACCCCTGGTTTGCTATATTGTGTATGATCGCGAACCAATTAGGTGGAAAGAGACAATTCTTCGGTGGGTGGCACACAGTGAGACACTCAGCTTTGTCTATGGATTCGTGATGTTATAGAGGAGAACCTCAAGAACAGTCACATTTATTAACATTACAATTGAAAACATACCGACAAACAGACAATAATCAATAACTATGTCTAGATTTTCACCAATTTATTTTCCATCAAATTAGAAAAAATGTCCTACTTGTCAGGCATATCTTCAGCAGCTAGTTGTCCCAGCCATTCAACATTTCAATGATTGTCTTTTGGAATTTTTCTGCCAAGAATAATTTGTTATTCATCAATTCTTCTCCGAAATTCTGCTGGCAGCATTCTGAAAAGCTGTATTTAATACAGGAGCATATAAAGTCGAAATCACCTGGAATGTTGGCTTCATAAACGAGCAAATCAACTTGTGCGATGACTGCAAGAAGCGGTTTCAGACGCTTGTCCATAGCTCCAAATTGCGTGGGATTATGTGAACATAAAATAGAAAATATCTATAAAGCTAGAAGAAAAAATTTACCACAGAAATAGATTGAGAGAAGGCAGCCCAATGCTAAAAGCACTGTATTATACAAAATCGTTAAAATTTTTAATTTTACCTGAGTCAACAGGGGTGACTGCTGACTGAAAGTTAAATAGTTGTTTTAGAGTTTCCAAGCGCATAAGTGCTATCTTTTTTGACAAGATACAGTTTTTTATTATAAAATATTACTTATTTCATCTAGAAATACAAAAAATCGACATCACATCTCCTAAGCATCGCCAAAGCCGTGTCAGCGGCCTTTCTTTTGCTTTATCGAACTCACTGAATTAGGTATTTTTTTGTTTAAATGAAACTCTAAAAGAGGTAAAACCAACGCTAGTTTGAAAAATCCATGCAGTTGAGACAAAATGCAACGCAAAACCTCGTAACATCGACTAATGAATTTTGATAGATCTAAAATCAATTACCTCGCTTGGTGAAAAAGTTTCAAAATTTTACTTCAAACCTAATAAAAATGGTAAAAATTTAGACATTTCTACCATCCTCCATCCGAACCATTATCACCTAAATTCTTTGGAGTCCAGCTTTTAAGAATTCAACAGCCACAATATTACCACTGCCAATATATTCTTCTCCGTAGAGCAATAGACAATCATAAAACTTTGACTTGGCTTCATGCATAAGTAAATCAACTTCATCTTAATTACAATTTGTGGCATGAAAATTAATCAAAAAACATACTTGCTAAACTAGTAAATGCCATTAAAACTTTATCAACTACGAGATTCCCGCTTCTAATTAATTGTGTTATGGAATAATTGGTTTCCCTATTACCACTCTAAACAAGCTCTGAGTGGTTTTTCATTGCTCAAGAACTCTAACCGCGCATTGAAGATAGGTCCTTTCACAAAGTCCATTCATGGAATCGGATTCCTTCAGCCCTTTTATCAAACATTTTAATTTATCGATTTGTACGCTTCTTGCTCTTTCCTGACGCAGAGAGTCCATCCTAATCACGTCACAATTTTATCAGCCTATCAATTCTAGAACGTAGCTCACAAAATGAACTAGCGATAGTCGGCAGAAAGTAGTATCCAATAGACAAATTTGTTTTAAAATTTTATATTCCACAATAAGAACAACAACTGCAGGAACATTTAACGTCAACAAAAGCAAATCAACAACCAGCTATTCTTCCATTTTATCTTTCAGTTCGTCTAATTTCGTAGAGCTCCCTCCATGGCTAATTCTTGGATTGTAGGACCACTTGGGAAAAACACGTTTATATCTAAAAGTTTTTTTAATTTTGTGCACCACCAGCAAAAGGAGCAATAATGAGTTACACTTAGAGAGGTAAAGACTTACAGGTTCATCATCACGGCATCCTGTGTCGTAAGAGCTTGATCAAATAGAACCTTCAACAAGCCATGAGTACCCAGAGATTCTGCAACCGACTAATTACCTCATTTCAAAGAGTACTATATTACCTTTGATGTGCCCACGCCTGCCCTTCGGAGTGTAAATCTCAATCGGCTTAAACATTCTACATCCTCTAAAATCAGAAAGTAATATTGAAAACAAGTCGAAGAAGTATAGCTAGTGTTTATTAACCTTTGTTGAAGAACATGTAACGCACCTGAATTACTTGAGGTAAGAAAATGCAATCTATATGCAAGATGCAAAAAATGCAAGCTATATGGTAAAATAAAACTCACAACAGCCACTCTCTTGTTGATACGGTAAGGATGACCTAAAGATATATATTGGCATCTATATTCCGAAAGCAAACACACTGACAGTACAACCCTCTTGAGCACAATTCGATCTGGATTCAGATCTAACACTATTCCTGTGGCCATCAAGCGCTCTCGACCAGTTGGATCGATTCGGAAAACAAGAACTGTAGAGGGAGTAAACATGCTGAAATAGTCATATTCGCCAAACAACCGACACTTACCTATTTAAAGAGCACTTACACTGGAGCAAACACGCTAGCACAAAAGTTCCTTCGGCTGGCACGAAGCGGTGCATCTAAAAGTTTAATAGTTACGTAATCGGAAGAGAAGAAACTGAGAAAGAAGACTTTAAATTTGTTCCCATTTGTGTGCTCCGAGAAAATTGGACGGGCAGAGAACCTTCGATAGCCAACCTAGAAATTATTTAATTATTGACATCAGCGAAGCACAAGAATCACCTGGAAGACCAAATTTTGCTTATTCTTTATAGGCACTTTACACGAGGGATGCTTTTGCAAAACCATGTTGACCACAGCCATCTTCTCCTCATGAGGCAAAATCGCGAAAATAACCAGAGGAGCGTTTTCTCCCAATGAGCCTAAAAACACTACAGCTAAGTAAAATAGAAAGCCACTTTTACCACAAATCGTTGACGGCACATCTAATATATGCAAGGTGAGGTAAGAACCAGTAGGTATGCAATTCGTAGTTTCTCCTGGGAACCGGTAGGATTTCTTGATACCCGTGAGAACAAGCTTCTTTGTATGTTTGAAATTTGAAAACTTGTGGATCTTCCCATACTCGTCTGGCAGGTTTTCCTTCGGATCCCATGGAGACGTTCTGAAGTGATGTATATTTCTAGGCAATCACAGAAAAGTCTACAATGTTGAGCATACCGAAAAGACTTCAACCACGGTACTTCTGAAATCTATCACGCGCAGGCACATCATGAGGGGTATCAACTTCATCGGGCCATTTGGCGTTTCTCTTTCATGTCGATATTTCTCTATCTCTTCTATGTTCTCCTCTTCATCAGGACAAACAGAACAATCCCCATCGATTCCAGAGACTGACATTTGTTCTTCTGCTCATCTTCTTGACATACTTCATCAGCAGCAAATTGGTCCATACCGGCTTCATCTTCAACCTGAAATAGGGCCTTTATGGCATGAGACTTCGCAGAGAACTAGAATTAAAAGTGACTCTAATTAGTAACTTACATCAGAGCAGTCCATGTCGGTATCAATAACAGAAGGAGTTTGACTGGTTTCAGCACCACTCATGATAGCTCTGACTGTCTTATGAGAAGCATCATGCACATCAATTTGACCGATCTTAAAATCACCCATCCTTGGAGATGAACCATCATGTTTGCATTAAGCGGAGGACCGCGAGCGTAGCCGGAAACTTTGAGTGTACACATGCCAGACTGAACAGAAAAAGTGTAAGCGAACATGAACAAAAAGGAAGCCCAAACACACCTCAATATTCTCCACGACCAATGCATCAACCAATAAATGAGGCCTTCTCCTTTGCAGGATAGTTTGCTTCTTCCTAATTGTAGAAATAGAGCCTCAAAAAGATGGTTACAGCTACTCATTACTCAAGAATGAAGACATACGCAACACTTGCAAAGCATCACCGCTACTGTCAAAAGGGTGCAACTTCTCGCCGGACATCCCCTGAGTGTTTTCACATATATAAAAACAAACAAACAAAGGATTACTACATCGATCCATCAACTTCAAAGAGATTTTCGCGTTTGTTCACGTTGCTTTCCATTAGGAGGCATTCCACAAATGGCGTGCACAACAGTAGGAAGACCCTAAAAATTGTATTTGTAAGGCCGTAAAGCCAAAATTTCTTCTACTAGAGCAGAATGCTCTAACAGAGCGGTAGCGCCTTATTCTTCGATTAGGATTTCAGAGTCAACGCCATTTCTGATTGACAATTTCCGATTTTTCAGGGTTCGAAAAATATAGCGGCATGCCGCTCTATTAGAGGAAATATGGTACGCAATTACCATAGCCATCATAGCAGCCATAAGAAGCTCCTGATCATCCGAAACATCGCCCCTGTAGGCCATACAATCATAACACAATCAGAAACTCTCACGCAATCCAACACCTGAATTGATCAGAATATATGATGATCAAAAAGAGACTTTTTCGTCGTACCTCTTTCAATGACTCTCGGCTTGGAGCAACGAAAGCATACTTGCTTTTAAATCGCTTGATGCTACAAAAAAAAGAAAGCTACAAGCACTGCTCCTATTTTAAAGAAAAAACAGACCTAGTATGGAAACTGCGACCCATTTACTCTGAGAAAACGATGGTTCTGAGTCAGCCCCAAAAGTCTATCAATAATTTTTTGTGAATCGATACTGCTGTCAAAGGATAGAACGGTCTAAAAAAGTAAACGATTTTTTTGGGCACGAAGCTCTAAACAAAATTAAACTGTCAAATATGGCGCTCTGTTCACGCCTCCTTCCATGCGCTCCTTTTCTTGAATCTGCTCTTGCTTGTGGCTTCGAATTTGATTTACCATGTTTTTCCTCTGAGATTTGCTGAGATTCTTGCTGGCCTTGAATGAAGTAACCTTAACACTAGCTTCCTAAAAGAAATAATTTAGTTTCGACGCAAAAAGGTGTACGTTGATAATCGGAATAGACCTTTGGAATCACGCGAAACGGCACCCTAAATAGTTCGTTCCTATATGGATCTGACAACCAACAATTACCTTGCTTCGATGCTGACCAGTCTTGTGACGCTTGCTAAAAAATATTTAGCAAATGAGCAAAATAGACCTCTCTAAAAATATTGGAAAACACCTTGGCAATTTGAAAAGACCTGGGCGATGCGCTTGTGGTTTTTCACTCATTTTGAACAACTGGAAACTTTGCCATATATACAAAGAAATAATTTCAATATCCAGCAGTGTTTTATTTATTTTTGCTAATGAAGTGGCATGCCCACGATATGTAAAAAAGTAAGATTATGTTGATTTAGTAATTTCAGAATGTATTTGCAGAAAAACTGTGTTGAGTCAATAATGGTTCTGCCATAGTATTTTATTCAGTCTTAAATCCAGAATGATCACAATTAATGAGTGCTTTGGTTAGCAATAAATACCGTATTTCCTCTATTAGAAGCCCGGGGCTTCTATTTTATGGATGGCCTCCAGGGGGGCTTATATTAGAGGGGGGCTTGTATTAGAGGGGGGGCTTTATTTTTTGAACTCGCCGCGCCGAAGGCGCGGAAAAAATTTTTAGTCATAATTTTTTTACGCCACCTCTGATCGCTTCTAATTTTCCACATAACATTGTTGAAACAGCGTTTAAACATCAAAAGCACTTATTCTATATTCATAGTTTACCCACTGTTTCTCTCGGAGGCGTTCTACCTAAATTTATTTTGGGCGTATTGGAATTTCGCAGCATATCTTAATTTTTCAGCGAATTTTGTTTTACCTTTTCTATTAGTTTACATATACTTTTTCTGAAAGTATTGACACCATTATGTAGCTAAATTCTCATTTAGAGTAATAACTTTGCCGAATGTCTGAGAATAGCCTCTGGATGGCCAAGGCCAAACCACATGGGGGATCAAGCGAAAATTGTGTTTTTCACATTATATATCAAAGAAATTCCTATAAAAATTGAGTCGTTCTGCGTTTACAGAATTTCGGAATTTGTCCTAGACAAAGGTTATGGCTTATTAAAAGTGTTCGAATTTCTCGACTCACCCTGTAATTTTCAAAAAAAGGTTAGAAAATCAAAATAAAAAAGCGAGACAAAAATTTGCTGCGAAATTAAGATAATTTTCTGCGAAATATCGTTATGCCTTCTTTTTATCTGACCTATGCTGCCGACTTATTTTCTTGTTCTCAAACGTAAACCGACGTCACTTTGTATCGTTTGTTGCTGATTTTCTGCCGATGATTACTGCGTAAAGCAATTTTTAAACCAACAAAATGCCCGCTAAAATAGCACTCGATGTAGTTTTTGCTTTGAAATTCACTCATTCACAAGTATTCCAGCGATCCACTCGAAAGATGTGATAGGCAAATACATAAAGGCACTCTTTGTATCTTTTACCACGTTTAGCAGCACCTGTTTATCTAAAATATTTGATTAAGGGTTTATATAAAAGGGGGCTTATATTTTCAGGATACCCACTAGAGGGGGGCTTTATATTAGAGGGGGGCTTTTATATTTTGGATGACCTCCAGAGGGGCTTATATTAGAGGGGGGGCTTATAATAGGAGGGGGCTTCTATTAGAGGAAATACGGTAAATTAATTCCCACGAGAGTTAATAAGAGCACATAGACTTTTAGAAAAGTAACAAGCAACCATAACCAGATAACAACAACTGAGCTACAATAAATTAGAAGAGACATCAAACAATAGAAATTTACTCGAAAAAAGTCATCTAAATCTCATCTCCAGTGAAATCACCTGAAATTTTTTTATCATGACTAATACCGTCAGCGACTGCCAAAAACAAAAAAAGTTGAACGGTGGGAAGACTATTAACTCGTGACTAGTTCAACTCGTGACTAGGGTGTACAATGGGAATATTCCCGAGAATATTTCGGGAATATTCCCGGGAACGTTGGGAATATTTCCGGGTTTTGCTAATCGTTATAATATTCCCTGAAAATCCCTCAATTTGGGGTCGAACACCTCGGAGGAGTAAATACGGGCGGCACCGAATTCATCCACATGGAATTCATCCACACCGAATTCATCCACAAAAGTTGTCCGACACGAAATGTTTTGTGGCTCCCGAGTGAATTGATCCTCCAATTTTGTAGGGTTACAGGTTCGAATCCCGGTGGTAGAATTTTTTTATTGGCTAAAATACTTTTAAGCAACCAGGATTTAGCTGGAAGTACAGTCGAAACTCGATATAACGAACGCCTGTGGCTAGTCCTAGGGGGTTCGTTGTATCGAGCGTCGACTGTAATTAAAATTATCGTACCCTATCCAGAAACATGTCCTAAACATGATTTCACGATGCTAAAACAGCCATTTGACTAAGAAAGACATCACTTCTGGAGTAATTTTGTATACCATAGTGGTAGTGTTGAGGTGGTTACACAGAGAAGTAGTACTCAGATTGTAGTACGAAGGCACTGACCAGGTATCGGTACTCAGGTGGAAGTGTCTAGGTAGATGGTAGTTTCTAGGTAGTAGCACCTAAATGGTTGTACCCTGATGACAGTACCCAGGCTGTATATTAGACCGTTATTTGTAGTGCATCTGACCGTGTTAGTGGCTGGATAATCTGGACGTCCCATGTACCAACCGAACCAAGTGGTCGTCAATTGGGTTCAAAAAAATTTTACGTTGTTGGTTTCCAAAACTGGTTTTCTGCACTGATTCGAACATTCTAAAGATGTTTGGGAGTGCAAAACTACGTTTTGCACGATTTACGAAAAATGAAAAAATACCACCAAAAGGTAATTTTACCACTGTCGAACCATCTTTAGAATGTTCGAATTAGTGCAGAAAACAAGTTTTGGAACCCAAAACGTAGAAAAATTTTCGATTCAAGTGGACTACCACTTGTTTTCTCGGTACATGGAATATCCAGCAAAGCTGTGGTCGGTTCGTAGGAAGATATTCTAATTAACAAGTAAACTTTTCAAGACAAAAGTATTAAAGCATTTCGTGTTGGGACGTGTGGTTTTTGTGGATGAATTCGGTGTGGATGAATTCGGTGCGGATGAATTCGCTTAACGCCAGTAAATACGCATGGTATTGATTCTGCATGGTCAAAACAATATTTTGATCTAAAGGGGCATGCTCGCCGCCGATGACAATATTTTAAAAGGCGGGTACTAGGTCAATTCAAACGAGAATTATTTAAAAAATAATTTTAGTTGAGTACATTGTGGGGTATTAGTAATCAAAAACATTTGCCTCATTCAAAGGACCCTGTTCTCTTCTTATCATGGCAATTTCAAAGTTTTGAATGTGCGCGGGACCACATGGATTTTGTCAATAATGTTTTTAATGGAACTTATAATGGATAGTAATAATGGAACTTTATATACGCATCGCCTTAGGTCACAGGCTCGACTACCACTGACTGCAGACCTTATTTTTTCCTCTTTTTACTTACAAGTTTAGTGTCAAAATGTAGCCAAGCTTCTGGGCTTTCATTTGAGCTATCATACAGATGAAAAGTTGGCATAAAGTTAGGGCTAAAATATAAAAAATCCAATTCGGTGAAATCCTCAATAGGACTATACCAGTACTTTTCGGTAGTATCCTGGAACTTTATATACGCATCGCCTATTGTCGAAAGTTCAAGTCCCCCTGGGTATGTTTTAATTTACTTTTTTAGTAAGTTTTTTGACTTTTAGGTCCAAAATCATCGAGCAATCGATTGCAACTATTTCCAGCATTGTTTTGCTGTCAGCAACTGCCTCAATTTTGCGATTGTTGGCAAATAACCACCAAATTAAAGGAAACCGGCCAAAATGATGCATACTTAGACTTATATAGCCTGGACCCGTAGCAAATATCGTTTTAGAGTTTAGAATTTAGCAATTGGCATGCTAAACTCTGAATTCTAAATTGTCGGAAAATTAGTCGTAGCAAATATGGCGGTCTAAATTCCTTTTAAAGTAGTGCCTAAATATTTAAATTTTTGGTAGCAAATTTAATTAGACTTTAAAATTTAGAATCTAATTTATTTAGACTCTACTTTTCGTAGAAAATATCGACTCTAAATTCCCTTTTGGTAGAAATATACGCACTAAACACCACTTTTTCCTTATAAAAAAGTGGGGCGGTGGGTAGCTGTCTAAATTTATTTAGATTCTACTTTGGACCCGTTTTTCGTTAACTTTACACTTCTTTGGCCTACCTTTTGCTGTTTACGTCCTTAGGCCAACTTTTTACGCTCTTTTCTGCTGTCGTGCTGATTTTATTGCTTCAGTTATGATTTCTTGGAAAAAAACTCAATTTTTCAAAGTACTTCTTTCAGAAGCGCTTTCAGTAATGGATGCAAAATTGTGTGGGGAGAAAAGCCGTTTCAGTCCGGATGTTTCTACAAAGTTGTCAGCTTTGGTGTGAAGTGGCTAATGACTTCCTTCCTGAGACCCCAAAACTAGGGTAGGTACTCTAGGGTCGAGTGGATATCGAACTCCAACAACAATACCTCAGGTGGATACTCGTAGGTTAAATACCGTATTTCCTCTATTAGAAGCCCCGGGGCTTCTATTTTATGGATGGCCTCCAGGGGGGGCTTATATTAGAGGGGGGCTTGTATTAGAGGGGGGGCCTTTATTTTTTGAACTCGCCGCGCCGAAGGCGCGGAAAAATTTTTAGTCATAATTTTTTTACGCCACCCTCTGATCGCTTCTAATTTTCCACATAACATTGTTGAAACAGCGTTTAAACATCAAAAGCACTTATTCTATATTCATAGTTTACCCACTGTTTCTCTCGGAGGCGTTCTACCTAAATTTATTTTGGGCGTATTGGAATTTCGCAGCATATCTTAATTTTCAGCGAATTTTGTTTTACCTTTCTATTAGTTTACATATACTTTTTCTGAAGTATTGACACCATTATGTAGCTAAATTCTCATTTAGAGTAATAACTTTGCGAATGTCTGAGAATAGCCTCTGGATGGCCAAGGCCAAACCACATGGGGGATCAAGCGAAAATTGTGTTTTTCACATTATATATCAAGAAATTCCTATAAAAAATTGAGTCGTTCTGCGTTTACAGAATTTCGGAATTTGTCCTAGACAAAGGTTATGGCTTATTAAAAGTGTTCGAATTTCTCGACTCACCTGTAATTTTCAAAAAAAAGGTTAGAAAATCAAAAATAAAAAAGCGAGACAAAAATTTGCTGCGAAATTAAGATAATTTTCTGCGAAATATCGTTATGCTTCTTTTTATCTGACCTATGCTGCCGACTTATTTCTTGTTCCTCAAACGTAAACCGACGTCACTTTGTATCGTTTGTTGCTGATTTTCTGCCGATGATTACTGCGTAAAGCAATTTTTTAAACCAACAAAATGCCCGCTAAAATAGCACTCGATGTAGTTTTTGCTTTGAAATTCACTCATTCACAAGTATTCCAGCGATCCACTTCGAAAGATGTGATAGGCAAATACATAAAGGCACTCTTTGTATCTTTTACCACGTTTAGCAGCACCTGTTTATCTAAAAATATTTGATTAAGGGTTTATATAAAAAGGGGCTTATATTTCAGGATACCCACTAGAGGGGGGCTTATATTAGAGGGGGGCTTTTATATTTTGGATGACCTCCAGAGGGGCTTATATTAGAGGGGGGGCTTATAATAGGAGGGGGGCTTCTATTAGAGAAATACGGTATATAACTATCTATGCCTGTATTGTAGGGTATGCCAATAGGATGGGCTTAGATAAGGTATGTCAGTAGGGTTTGTAGGCATACATGCAGAGTAAGAAAGGATCAGCCCATCAATAACACAAAATGGTCGATGAGTGTTTCCTGGAAGATAATGGCGGTGGCTATTAGGATGCTTTTGCGAATGGGCACACAGGAATTAAATTCTCATATTTGCTACCACTAAATATTTAGAATTTCATATTTAGAGTTAGTATTCTATATTTGCTACCGATTTGCCACTTTTATTTAGTGACTAAATATTTAGACACTAAATCGATATTTGCTACGGGTCCTGAGCCTCCACCAATTTATTTATTTGTACACGTGTTTAGTGACTTTCTGGACTCAGAATTTCATGGAGAACCAGATAGAAATTTTGCCACACCGAAACCACTTCATAAAAGCAAGGTAGCGAGCGAAGGTCTGACCCAGGAAGAGAAGAGTACTATTGAGGGGTAGGATTTCAGTATTATTTAGGAACTGACATTTTTTGCGATTTCAATTAACATGATTTTGGGAAATAACGTCAGTTCCAGGATACTACCGAAAAGTACTGGGATAGTCCTATTGAGGATAGCATCGGATTGGACATGGTTCAACGTTTTTTATATTTTAGCCCTAACTTTATAACTTTTTATCTGTATGATAGCTCAAATGAAAGCCCAGAACCTTGGCTACATTTTGACACTAAACTATAAATAAAAGGAGAAAAAAATAAGGTTTGCACCCATTGGTAGTCGAACTTGTGACCTAAGGCGATGCGTATATAAAACCCCCCTTTTAACGAACCAAAATTTCCCCACAATTTGATATTGGAAACAATAGGTTTTTCAGGAAATTTTCATTTTTCGGGCATACAGGTGGATACTCCCTAACCAGGAGACCTTTACTCCCGGTTTTTATAGTGGAATGGGTAATATTGTCATTTTGGCACATACAAACCAATTACTAGCCCAATTTTAAGTTAGAAAAAATGGACTGATTTTTATTTAGACCAAATATAATTTTTTAGGCCATTCAGGTTGATATTCATCTGACCAGGAAAAACCTACCCCAGTTTTTGAGGTTCGGGTAGGTTTGGCCCTGTCAAAGCTAATTCCTATAGGCTGTAGGTGAATTACCACACCTAAAGTCTGAAATGTCACACCTTTTTAATTAATTCACACCTTTTTCAAATTCGCGCTAAACATACTGAATTCCACACTTTTTTTCTCTTTGATTGATTGAAGTTGATCTCGTCAGTCTTTCAGGGACATTAACAAGTTTCGTGGTTTCTTACTCATACTTAATCTCGGTTAATGACATATATCTGATTATGTATTATAAATTCTAGGAAATGGCACGTTGAAGAAGTTGGACTGTTATCCGGGATACCTATCCTGCACATGTCCAGAAGGAATCAAAGATAACCTTTGCAAGCACGCTCTTCTGTTGATAGAGTCGGAAAAGTTGATAGATCCGCTGCCGCAGCCACTGGAGCCTCGACAGAAAAGAGGAAGAAGAAAGAAGGTGCCACATGCTCTTCAGAGAATTTGAAATTGAATGTTATTGTTGTTGTTATGGTTGTTACAAGAGTGAAATAAAGTTGAGTTATTGAGCTTTTTGTCGGAACAATGTAATTCTGAGGGCATATTCGTGCTCAGCGACCTCGATTTACTATAGTAGGACAAAAAAAAGAATTTCGAACATAAATTAGCGATTTCAGAAAAAAGGTGTGGGATTAAATAAAAAGGTGTGGGAATTCAGCATGTTCAGCGCGAATTTGAAAAGGTGTGGGAATTAATTAAAAGGTGTGGGATTTCAGACTTTAGGTGTGGGAATTCAATTTGATCCATTCCTATATGATTTTAGGTAATAAAAAAAGGTTTGTTGTTGATTATAACGAAAAAAGAAGGCTTTTCTGATGGATACGCATCTATCCCACCCCAGGTTTCGGGTTTCCATAACGTTTTCAATGTGTTGTTAATAATTAAGCGATAA
This sequence comes from Ditylenchus dipsaci, assembly GCA_004194705.1. Classification (NCBI taxonomy): domain Eukaryota; kingdom Metazoa; phylum Nematoda; class Chromadorea; order Rhabditida; family Anguinidae; genus Ditylenchus; species Ditylenchus dipsaci. The sequence goes on from SADC01001306.1 coordinate 33,461, forward strand.
AGCAGCTACTTATTTCACTCTCTAGCTCTATTAATTACATTTCGCTTATTATGCACTGGTATTCTTTTCTAAACTACCAGAAGATAAGAGACATAATCTATAATTTTAGAGGTTTCTCAGGTGATCGTTATTGGGAGGTGATCGTTAATGGGAGTGGTCGTTATTCGAGATTTCAGCTAATATAAACAACCAAAAGTTTTTCGGTGATCGTTAATGGGGGTGATCGTTATTGGAGGTTGGACTGTATTGTGTCGAAAATTCTGAACTTCTGACCAATTTAAATCAAAATTTTTTCTCAAAAAAATACTGTTTTCTTGTAGACCAACCGATGCGGGGGGAAAAATGTAACTGCAGTTTCAAAATCTACACGAAAAACTGCATCTGATAGCATCAAACTGGTACACAATATCGAACGCAGCTCGGCCTATCTGGACCTGAAGTTGAGAAGTCAGACAAATTTTGACCAGAATCCACAGGGGCGACAAAGGCAAATTTTTTAATTTTTTTTCGTAGTCACAACCAAAAATTCTGACACGCGATTCGTATTCAGCATGGTCAGTTTGCATGTAAATCTGCTCTTTAGAGTCAAAGCTCAGGAATTTGAATTTTTAGTCAAAAAAGGAACTTGGATTTCTCAGAATTCCACCCCAGAGTGGCCAGAAGCCCCTGAAAGTTGGTTTTTGGGGGTTCACTAAAGGGAGGTAAACTTTTTGCGAAAATTTGCGAAAACCACCAAAACCATCAGAAATTGCTCCGAACCAGTATGTAACTACATTTAATTAGTGCTTAGGGTGGTTGAGGTGGTTGAGAATAATTAAAGGGAGGGTGCATGCTACGTAGGATTTCTGACCATTGCGGTTTTCTTTTCTCATCCGTAACTTTTTTGAGTAATGGTCTATCTGGGAGTACATTCTTTGGCCAAATTTTCACTCAGAATCCGAAATTTTTACAGAATTGAGGTGGTTCTGGAAAAGTCATGAGAAAGACACAAAAACTGGCTAAAGGTTCGATGAACTAGAGTATACGGTCCGGTTAATTCGTCCAAAAACTATTGTGGTGTACTCGTCCGTGTGCTACCCTGGTACAAATTACCGCTCGTAATGTAGCTTATTATCTCAGTTATATTTTGTATGGTAAGTTTTCTAATGACTTTATGAAAATTTAATTCAACAAATTTTACCATGAAAACAATCCCTAATTTAAGGGAAATGCTGCATGAATATTTAGTCAGTTTTGTTTTTTTCTCGATTAATTCCAACAACACCTTGATTCTAATAACATTTTTGGACCCTACTAGCGAAAGGTCGGACTCTTGGGGGGGGGGGGGGGTTTATTCGCTACTAGCGCCCATTTTCGTATTCTACGTAAAAATTTGGCCAAGGAATGCATTCACAGATAGACCATCACGTATAAAATTTACGGATGAGACAATAAAACCAGAATGGTCAAAAATCCTACGTAACTTGCACCCTCCCTTTAAGGGCAGAATTCTGAGCGACTTAGCCCATCTGACTGGAATTCTGGTCCGCTCAATCGAATTTTCGCAAAAAGTTTACCTCCCCTTTAGTAAACCCCAAAAAATAACTTTCAGGGGCTTCTGGCCACTCTGGGGTGGGATGCTGAGTAATCCAAGTTACTTTTTGATTAAAAAAATTCTAATTCCCGCAAAGTTTAAAACTTAATTACACAAATAATATTTTTGGTGACATAAATAATCTTTTTCGTGAGATAAATAATCTTTTTCGCAAACCAAATCAATATACAGGGTGGCCCAAAAAACCTGAATTTTTCAAAATTAACACTGTTTTGTTTAAGACTTTTGAATTTATATATTTCTTACATTATTCAGCAGTGTTTGTAGCTTGTTTAAAGTAAGCCTTTGAATTTTAAGAGCAGTTCACATGCAAACTGAACATGCTGAATACGAATCTGGTGTCAGAATTGAAAGTTGTGATCGTGGAAAGATGGGGCTGGGTCCCCCTGTGGTTTTGGCTTCAAATTTGTCTGACTTCCCAACTTCAGAAATCCAGATAGGCCGAGCTGCGTTCGATATTGTGTAGCAGTTTGATGCTTACCACGGCGTGTCAAACTGGTCAAAAACACGAATTCCAGTTTCCTCTCAGGACTAAAAAATTCAAAAATTTTTTCGATCCATTTTTGCCGATATTTTAGTGCTAGCAGATGAATGCATTGATCGCTGTTTCTTGTGCATCATTTTGCGTCAAGTTTGGACTTAAAGAAAGCGGAAAGCATGCTCTACAAAACTATAGACAACAATTCCAAATAATTAAAAATTTCTATCCATAATTAAGCCGTTTAAAAATGCGTGAAATTTGCTCAAATTTTGGTGTTTTGTTTTGGCTCTAATTCTGTCCAAAAGTCGAATTTTGGCAAACCATCCGTAATTATTAAAGCTCCGGGTCTCGGCTATCCAATGCACTTTGAATTTTGAAAAAAGTTGAAAACTCGCGATTTCCCAGCGCGCCGAATTTTGGTCGCAATTTTTTCCTCGAAATTTAATGGACTTTTAAAACGTGTGGCGGCCATTATTCTTAACAAATATGGTTGATGTTAAGTATTGAAAAAAAGCCTTAGACTCTCCGCTTTCGTTGAGTATTTACTGAGCTGAACATGTTTTAAAAATTTGATCTAGTCACACGTTTTAAAAGTCCATTAATTTCGAGGAAAAATTGCGACCAAAATTCGGCGCGCTGGGAAATCGCGAGTTTTCAACTTTTTTCAAAAATTCAAAGTGCATTGGATAGCCGAGACCCGGAGCTTTAATAATTACGGATGGTTTGCCAAAATTCGACTTTTGGACAGAATTAGAGCCAAAACAAAAACACCAAATTTGAGCAAATTTCACGCATTTTTAAACGGCTTAATTATGGATGGAAATTTTTAATTATTGGAATTGTTGTCTATAGTTTTGTAGAGCATGCTTTCCGCTTTCTTTTAAGTCCAAACTTGACGCAAAATGATGCACAAGAAACAGCGATCATGCATTCATCTGCTAGCACTAAAATATCGGCAAAAAATGGATCGAAAAAATTTTTGAATTTTTAGTCCTGAGAGGAAAACTGGAATTCGTGTTTTGACCAGTTTGACACGCCGTGGAAGAATAAATTCTTTTACTTGTACTTTAGTTTTAAAAAAACTCAAAAAAAAATAGCAAAAAATGCAAGCCAGACAAAAAATTTCGAAAAATTTTTGTCTCGCAACGAAAAGAGGTAATTCGTGTTTTTGACCAGTTTGACACGCCGTGTTACAGATTCAGTTTTTCGTGTAGATTCTGAAACTGCAGTTAAATTTTTTCCCCCGCATCGTTTGGTCTACAAGAAAACAGTATTTTTTTAAGAAAAAATGCACACATCAAAGTTTGTGATTTTGATTTAAATTGGTCAGAAGTTCAGAATTTTTGACACAGTATAGTAATTTTTACAGTCATTTTGTAGAGCTACTCAAGCCGAGCAGAATGAGCCTAAATACGTATATGAGCATATTCAAAACAGACCACTTCTATTCGTTTTAAGAAAAGAAGCCATTTTTAGTGGTTGAAAAAGATTACTTCACTATAAAAGGCCACGACTCATAATTTTCACCATAAATCGAGGTCTATATCTGAGAATATATTGCTTAGCGATAAATTTGGCGTCGAATGGTAGATAACATGTCCGGTAGAGAAAAAGTCGAAAATTGGCTGTGCCACAAAAGCCTCCAAAATTACAGATTATGTCTCTTAAAACAAATATTTTAGTTTAATTTGAGACATTATATAATACAATAATAATCTCTATATAGTATTTGGACTATGTCCGTCACGTTTTGACTACAAAGTTTGTTCGCAGCATAAGTAAAAGCTGTCTACAGAACGAGCTAAACCCGTACCAGGTTTATCGTTATTTATTCCAGGGAAGGCCCCAAACTATCTCGAAAACGCAACCAAGAAAAATACAAAAGCGTCTATTAGTCGATTAGGGATTGACAGCCAGGGTTGATAGTTTAGGTTTTTGCCAAGATGGCAAATTTAAAACGTACCATATTGCCAAATATTTCTGCGATTTTTGCGCGCTTCTTTTTCAGCCTCAACGTATTCAGAAATCTGCAATTATCAAAATTTGCTTGATAAAATAATTCTGCAGTAAGCTTAGAATCGTAAGTTTTTTCACTCACTAGTGACTGGAAACGTGATTCTCCGCGTTTGTCCACTAAAGCTCTTCCATCCAGTATGAGCTTTTGTTGATGTTATGTTCATTTGAAGAACCATCTGCTGGTTGCTCAGCATACAAGGTGACTGCATCAACATTTCCAACTTTATACTCAGTGTTTAAAAATAGATGAGGTATGAAAAGCAGACAGCCTGGAATATTTTTTAAAAAAAGTTAGAAAATATAAATATTAACACCTCAAAAGCTTCTCTGGTGTCTCTTGCATAGTGTTCATCTTTAGGGGAAGCGACCAAGCCTTAAAATAACTTCATCATCCTGTTTTATAAAAAACCCCAAAAATGTTTAAATAACCAGTTGAAACTCTTTCGCTCCTGCAATTTGTGGTATTTTTTGTGCCAATGACTTAAGGAAATTAAAAACAGTATACCAGCTGGTTGAGAATGGAACTGCATAGGCAGAACAGCCAATTCGCTGGTCTTTACTTGTTCACGCTAAATTTTTTTTATTTTACATTGTTTAGGAAAAAAACTACAATCAAACTAACGTTTCCAAAGTCAACGTAGTATATTTCCGCCTAAATTTAGGCACTTTTACAAGCTTTGACTTATCCCCTAATTTTACTTACATCATTTCCTCTTATGCTCTCCACTTTGACTCTGTGCCACAAATTTCCAATCTTATAGCTGAAAATCACAAAATCAGGTCATATTCTACCACTTTTTAGTAACCAACCGTGCTGCCACCAGTTGTCCTCTTTTGAGTAATGTGGCATTTGTGGTCCCAGGGCTGAGCTCATTTTGCAGGTTTCCCATTAGCTTTTCAATGGCTGGTCCTAAAATTGCTTTCTGTGAAAGTTAGTTGCAGAAATCGAAATTTCTGTTACCTTCCTCAAACAGCTGTGCAGCAAAATGAAGATCAGGATAGACTTCAGTAACAACAACTTTTTTGCAGTTGATCTTGCGATCGCCCATATCGGCAACTTGTTTCAGCTTTTCGCTTTCTCCATCATTTTCAACATAGCCTTTCCACATACCAATTTGAGCTTTCTTTGCAACTTTTTCTGCAGCAACCAGTTGATTGAAGTAGGAGAACGTTCAGCTATAAATTATTAAAATACTTTTGGTGCTTAGTCTTCAGTCTTTTTTAGACAGTATAAAAATTTGGTTCTATTTTAGAATAAGTGCTTTTATGCATCGGTTCCCAAGCTTATTTTTTATTTTTTGTTAAAAATAGGAGGGGGAAGGGAGTTTGCATGTTGCGTGGGATTTTCGGCCGGGGTTTATTCAACAAACGGCAAATTCAAAAAGCGGATAATTCAACAGTGGATAATTCAACAGCCGGATTATTCAAAACCGGACAATTCAACAGCGGACAATTCAAAAACCAAATAATTCGACAGTGGCTTATTCAACAGTCGGAGTTTTCGTCAATAATAGTTTTACCCACTTTTTGACAGCGTATCGAGCTGATTTTTTCAGGATCAGTTCCTCTCGCTATTTCTATTGATGCCGAAAAAACCAGCTCGATACGCTGTCAAAAGTGGGTTAAAACTATTATTGACGAAAACTCCGACTGTTGAATAATCCACTGTCGAATTGTCCGGTTTTTGAATAATCCGACTGTGGAAAATTACTTTGTTGAATTATCCGCTTTTTGAATTGTCCGTTTGTTGAATAAACCCCACGCCGGATTTTCAACCTCATTTTTATCGAATGGCTCATCTGTTATAACAGTTATTAACGTTAATACATATCTTCGGTCGACCTTTTACGCAGAATCCGAAATTGTTATCAGAATCAAAATATATTTGAAAAATGTCATGATTTTTTTTTGTCTATTGAATTTGTTAAGAATGCACGCCGGTTAGACGAGACAGTGAGTAGGAGTATTTGGAGAGTGGGTAAGGGTACCTGGAGAGTGAGCAAGTGTGCCACGAGAGTGAGAAGCGGTACATTGAGAGTAAGTTGGTCGAGTGACAAAAAGTTTTAAGATTTGTAAGGGATCTGCGTGGGCGATCATTTTGCGTGTTCTATTAATGATATTTTTCAAATATTATGATTATTCAGTAGCCCAAATGGTCGGTTTGCACTATGTCTTTTTTTAACACTCGGAGCGTCGAGCGACGAGTTACCGGGTTGGACATAGAATTTCCTGCTGAACATTTCTGTGCACTTTAAACCGTTTTTAAACTGTCAAAAAGCAAGAAAATGACTCATTCACAAAGTACCCTTACAAAAAGGTTTTTCCTACCTAAAGGGTGAAAATTGCCCTACTTTTTGGTGCACGAGAAAATTTCTTGTACATACAGAAGAAAGCTCAGATCACGGGCTTTCTGATAAGATATCATTGAGGTATTTATGACAATAATATGAAAACATTTTAGTTCAAATAAAAAAATTGTGTAATTTATCGAAAACGTTGTTGTTGCTAAAGAATGCAACAAAAATGTAATGACCTTTTTTAGTTATCGATGTATACCATTAGACAGAGCAAGAAAAACTGCACCAGAAAAAGCTTTAAAGTAGGGTTAAAAGAGGCTTTGGAAGTGTTTAGCGAGACTCTCGAAAAAATTTCAAAATCAGTTTTGACATAAAACTCATTTTTTGCCAAAGAAATACCAATTTTTGACACTGAATTCGAGTTCAACGTAGTCGATTTGATTAGAAAAAATGGCCTCTAACATAAACACCTACGGTCAAATTTTAAATTTTGCTCAAGACAAAAATCATTTAAAATTTCAAAAAAAATTTGAATTTGAATATTTATTGTCTTGAGCGGAATTTGAAATTTGACAGTAGGGGTTTATGTTTGAGCCCAGTTTTCTAAGCAAATCGACTACGCTGAACTCGAATCCGGTGTCAAAAATTGTAATTTCTCTGGCAAAAAATAAGTTTTATGTCAAAACTGATTTTGAAATTTTTTCGGTACGTAAGGAAAATATCTCATAGCGTTGCAGAAAAATTTAAAGGCAATTTTTTGCAAAAACTCGGTGACCCAAAAATGACACTTTATTTTAAATGTATTTTTTGTGATTCACTTTACAAAAATAAAAAGTGAAATATGCATTTGAATGCACATTCGCTCCTCATCAAAATGAGATATTATACCTATGTGAGTGCTCATAGAAAGCTATATTATTTTTTTCTTAAAAGGCATGCCCACGGTGATAAGAGGTGGTGCCGGGAATTCGAATGAACTCAGACTTTTCACCCTCTTCATCACGGATCGAAGCGGATGAGACCCGCACCATCATCTTCAATTCTGCACAAGCATACACTAAAGTTACAAACCGTCTTACTAGTGTTAAACACGATTACGGTGTCAGAAATGACAGTTTTATCAGCTAAAAGAAGTTAGAGCAATTTGTGTCACAACCTATATTTTGAATTTGCATAGTTTGTGAAGATTTTTGGCGCTACCGGAGTATAGGCTGACATATGGGTCCTCAAAGTCAAGGGCACACCCTGTAGTATCCTTTCATTAAAGAATATACGGTATTAATAAAAAATGCGAAAAAAAAACAATAATCAAAAAAACTTTTACCCCTCCTTTAAAGCTCATCAAAAGGGCTTTCAAATGAAATCGGTTTCGGGTTTCGGATAGAGTTTCATAGGGTTTCGGAATAAACATTTATTATTAAAAAAAGATTTAAATCATTTAATAGGTTTCAAAATACGGTTCTGAAACCTAACAAAAAGTGTTGTTTTTTACTTTCCAATTGCTTACGTAGCCTCTGACATCATATAGTTGAGATTAAGGCACACCAAATGAGCTAATGACTAAGTTAATATTACTTCAAAAATTTAGATAAAATTTTAAGAATCCGCCTAAGAACCCTGACTCGAATTCGAGTGCGGATGCTTGTGCGTATTCTTTCTTTTTTATCTCAATTTTTTAAAGAACATCTACTTTATAAATAGCTCATCTGGCAGCCCTGAATCTTAGCTACAAGGTGGCACTAATAGAAAAATCTTTTAAAAATTCAAAAATATAGTTACGGCGATTCCCGAGTGTTAAGTCGGTTTTAGCATCCGCATAAACCCTTCTTATTGTGAATATGCCTTTAGTTATTAAAGCCGGAATGAGACGCCATTCTAGCGAAAACATAATATTCCTTTTAATGGAATTAGAATCCATTTGAAACTATACATGTCTTTGACTGTAACCGAAAATCTAAAAAGCTTACCTGTGAAGTGAACTGAAGCCAGTCCGTTCTCCAGCAAACACTCTGCCAGATTCACATAAGTGCCCCGCTCATTAGGAACAAACAAATATCCAACAAAACCACCTAAAAATCATTTTAACCATGAGAAAATCAAAAGTCTTGCTCGGAATTATGTTTAAGATAAGTGAGTGCGCGCATCTCTAACAAACCAAGCTTTTTTCTCACCTGCTTTGTCCATAGACTCCACCTCTATTTGCACCTATAATTTAATAAATTTAATTTTTTCAAATACTGGAGCTAGGAAGATAGAAAAACTTACTTCATGCTGCAGACACTTAGACTTAGTGAAAGCTAGAGCTTCATCTGCACCAGGGTCACTTTCTCCTATCAATTTACCTCCAGGGCCGATTCTAGCACCTCGTGGACAACTGATCCCAGCCAGAAGAAAAGTGATCAAGCAGGTTTCTTTGGGCTGAAAACTCACGTAGTTAGTTAACACTCCGCGACCTGATTGTAGTAAATACTCGAATAGAACCAGTTTTTCATGCTGAACACAACGGTGCAATTCGTTTTTCTAATTAGGTACTTCATAGCCCCTAACACCCCTTTTTAAAACCCTTTTTGACATAATACTTTTTCGCTAACAAGAGAACCTCACATGTTGTCCGTAAGCTATTGAAAACGTTATATAACATTCGATAGCTCTTCGAAAATCCTTTTTTGACCTCGACATCCTTTTTTCCCTGGGCTGTTTTCAAGGGCGTACACATTCATTAAAAGGTGGAGTAGAAACAGTCAAACATGCGACTTGGTGGAGCAGTGGGTAATGTCATAGTGATACTCTCGAGTTTGTCTAAGTAATTTCATTTCTAAAACAATAACACATTCGAAAACATTGTGCCAAAAATTATCAAAGTAAAAATAGCGTCCCGCGCGTATTCAAACATTTGAAATTCTCGTTATTGGCAACAGCAATGGTCCTTTAAAGATAAGTATTTGCTCAGCAAAAAAAGTTTCACGCCGGGGTTTTTTTGAAACACTTTTTGATTTTTTTTTGGACTAAATTTGAGACCTTTTTATGTCAAAAGTTTTTAACGGAAAAGCACTTTTGGTGCATTTTTTTCTGCTCTATCAAATGGTATTGTTTGCTTTTGTTATAATGTATGTGGAACAAATTTGACGGATTTTCTGAAAATGCAAAATTTTCGAAATTTGAAAGCATGAAAGCTTTTTAAAAGGGTGTCAGAAGGCTCTAAAGTACCTTATTAGGAAAACAAATTGCACCATTGTGTTCATCATAAAAAAAGCGCTAGGCGGAAACGGCAAAATCTGCCATTTTAACCGCGGTGAAAACGGCAGATTTTACCGTTTCCGCCTAACGCCATAAAAAACTGGTTCTATTCGATCAATTACAACAATCAGGGCGCGGAGTGTTAACATCGTTCGCTATACAAGATCTATTGACTGACCACATAGACTCGCATACGAGAGCCACTCGATACGAACTCTACAATGCCTTCTGGTCTTGAAGAACGTTGGAGGTAGGGCAGAAATTGTTTGGAGCGCTGAGCATCACCTTGCAGCTCTACAAGGGGATTTTTTATTATTTACTTATTCAATTTGGGGCGCATTTCACAATTTTTCGTAACTAATGTCTAAACATATCCTAAGATATTTTTATACGCTGAAAACAATAAAACTATTGTTTATGATACTTCTCTACATAAAAAACCAATTTAAATATTTTATTTTCATAAAATCGGTGTTTCGTGCAGAGAAATGTCAGAAAACAAAGTTTTACCGTTTTTCCCCATGAAAGTTACACAGGGAATTTTCGAACTTAATTTGAGAATAAGTGTGAACATGTGCCCCTGGACTAAATAAGTTCCTATTTTGGTTTGTAAGTCCTGTCATTTGTTCTAAATTCATACCTTGAACTCTAATCAAGCCCGAGTTTTCACTCTTGTCAGCCCACATCCCTTTCTTTTCTTTCTCTGCTACGGCTTCGGCTGCCTTAACCCAGTTTTGTTAGGATGCCATCAAGTCGTTTTAGAAGACAAATTTTTTCTGGATAAAAAAACCAACCAATAAAGCATCATAACGGGAGGAACTGAAAATACTTGTTAAAAAATGAGGTTTTTTGAGTTAATAAATAAACACACCGGCCATCATCATCTTGTCTGTGCCTCACAACTTTGGCCAGCCCTTTGGAGACAAGAAGCTGAAACTATTGATGATAAAATTTAATGATAAGAATTGTCGTTTCCATACCTCACCGATATCTTGACTATTTGCTGAGACACTGCAACATGTTTTCTCAGGGAACTGATCTGACTTGGGCTGAACGAGCCAAAATTGAATTTGCAATTGACATTTTTAATTTTATCGATTAACCTGTACATAGTCCACTACAACAGTGACTCGTTTTCCAACAAACGTTTTCGCAGGAATTCTCTTGTCTCGAACACTACAATATGAAAAGTTTGTGCGGGATATGTCCAATATTAACGAACTAAATGGAATGTCATAAAGCGGTCTGAACTGGCGAGCCGTGGCTCCTCCTTCTCCACCGGCATTATCCCGCCTAGAAACAGAGGAGAAACTAGATACTGTGTAAAAAACAGCTAGTTATTTGCAACCTTGGAGGTCTCAGGGAAGAAAAATATTTTTTGGTCACTTCCTCCTCATTGTCTTTGACGACGTTGATAGAATCACCAAGACCGATTTCCACAACTTTTGCAGAATAAGATTTTCGGTCGTAGATAGGTGCTCCTGAATAGTTCTTCCACATCCGAATGCGTCGGTCTTTGGCATACCTAAATATGAAAAGGTTTAAAGCTGTTATTTAAGAAATATTAACAGTTTTTACCGGCTTTAACTGTTTTCCTAGACAGGTTGGAAAAAATCTGTTTTTACTCATTGATTATGTCTTTATACCGTTTTGTTGGGTATACAACGTGAAAAACCTGCAATTTCGCTTTTTTTTCTTGGTCCTCTGTGTGGTTTGCAGTGACATCCAAAGGATGGGTATGACCCGAGAATACTGGTGGACCAAAGCAAAATCTAACCTTTCGGGTGCACAGAAAATCATAAAAAACGGAGTGGATTTGTGAAAAACAGCCTTTCTAAATCCTATATAAGAAAAAAGTTATGGCCGTTAAAAAGTGTGCACTTTTGAAACACCCCATACTTTTCGGCTTCTCTCAGCTTGAGAGCACCACAAGTGGCTGAGGCAAGAGACCACTCCACCACTTTAGCAAAACCGTCTTTCAACAAAAATTCTGCGATATTGCCTATGAATGTTTTGGTTTGAAGTGCTCTCTAATACAACTTTGACATCCCGTTAAAATGCTGAAAACTTTTGACTTAAAGGAGCATGCTTTCCTAGTGCAACGGCAATTGTTGATTTTTGAATTCCCGGGGACATAAAAAAATTAAATCAGATAATTTGCGCAAAATATTTTTCAAACGCAAACAATTATTTTTGGCAGTCATTTTTGACTTCTCAATTGAATTTTTGGTCGGGTCCGCCGAACCGCTCTTACTTTGTCGTCGCCCATTTGGGTTTTTTTGATAGCCAGTTGAACTATAGTGATTGTATTTATATTTATTTCTTTTTGTTTTAGGAGAAGAAGCCAAGTCTTTGCCTCAAAAACCATTAGATAAGTTTTTATCGATTATTTGCCGTCTTTTTCTTTGTTTGGTTTTTGTGTTTTTTTACGTTTACGTAAGTTTCGTGATATCGACTTCGAATTCTGATGGTGGTTTTCATCCTGATATGCCGAAGACATTGGAAAATGCATGCATACTCACTGCAATGTCTTTTTGGAATCCCAGGAAATGTAGGGCTTTAATTTTTTTGGTCTATTTGCTGTTGGCTATTAGCATTTTAAAAATATTTCGCGCGAATTTTGTGATAATTATTTTTATTTTTTTTATGTCCCCGGGAATTCAAAAATCAACAATTGCCGTTGCACTAGGAAAGCATGCTCCTTTAAAAGGGGAACTTCTAAAAAGGTGCATTTCTGTTCCAACTAACCGCGATTCTACGAAGAACTTTGCTTCCTCTCCAAATTCTTCCGCTTTACCTTCAGGGCCAGAGCGAACAGAAGGAGACTGGAAGATAAAAAATGCATGATAAGAAGCCGACTGAATATTTTTAAAAACACCTTCACACCACTCAGCATCACAGTCACATATTCGAAGGAGGGAAGCAAAAACAGCCTGAGAGTGCTGCCGTCTCTTACCTAAACAGAGCTTATCGTATTTCTCTAGCAAAGCGGCGTTCTATAAAATAAAGCGGTGTCCCCTAAATCCAAAACAGTGTGTTGAAATGCAAGGTTCCCAATTCGGCACTTTAGAATCAAAATCTGCGAAACGGCAAGAAATCAGCCCACTTTGGACCCTTCTTTTCATGCATTTTCATATAAAGTTAAAGTATTTTGGAGATATAAAAAACAGAGCTGCAGACCGTTCTATTAGAGAATATGGCGAAAAAATGAACCTAAAATTACCTGCTCGACAACAGCATCGATTTGGGCTTGTTTGTAGTGAGCAACCAAACTGCGGGGGTCTTCAATTGTCCACTTGATGTTCTCACATGTCTCGATAAGTCGTCTTCGGCCCAACGACCCTTCTTGGCAGCTTTCGCTGCTCTTGAAGATCTAGCAGTTTTTGTGTGTTCTCACTAAAGATGCTATTCTGTTAGCAAAATTAATGATGCGATTAAAAAAAAACCAACTCAATCTGCTTCCAGGCTTGACTTCGAAAATTCCTTCAGCGACACCAGTCTCTGATATGTTCTCAGCGTCGGTGATGCCTGGAATATCAGATAAGACCCAAGGTACTCAAAAACAGTAAGCAGTAAGCTTAAACATCAATAAAAACAGTAATTTACCAGTTCCTCAGGTAGATTCTACCATGTTCCCTGAAAATAAAAACTTATATGATTTGACTATTTGTTTCAATTCGACCTGTTGGACGTTGACAAGAAATCTCGAACAAAAACAACTGTTTGCCCAACAATCTTCTTGCGCAGGAACTCCCGGGCCTCCCAAGCATATCTAAAAGGTTTATAAATTACAAAGACAGCTTTTGGATGGCGTTAAAAGCTTACGGCTCATCAGGTGAACCATCAGAGTCATCAACGGGTCGTCTAGCTAGTCTTGGGGAATTGATGTTAGCCAGGTAGACAGTAACTTCTTTAGGCGGACCGTTCTGAGCGGGTCCTTGAAGAACCACAGCATCACCACTTATTACCTAAAATTGGAGAAGTCATTGTGTGAAATTATTTCTCCTAGGAGACTATACCTGTTTCACAAAACCACGTTTAGTGGCAGACTGGGCTTGTTGCTGGGCTGATATGTCAGTCATTAGGGTCAAGCTATCTGAACAACGTAAATAAAATAAAATTCTACTATTTTTTTAAAATTTTGCATTAATTTTTAATTGAGACAAAGCAAACGAAAAATGTGGTGAACATTTTACGCAAAAATATGCGAACATACGTTTGCTCACATATAAAGAAGTTCCTCTGTTCAAGCTCCTAAAAGATATAGTAACCGAACTACAGTGAGATAAGAATCAGGGTCATCGCTTGAAAATGACTCGTTCTTGAAAAGATTAACTTTCACCAATTCGAAATGTTTAAAAGACGTTTTCTGTAATTTTGGAGAAAACGTTGGTAGCATAATTTTTTGGCGAGAATTTTCTCCTGGTTCATCGTGTTCCCCCACTCATTCTGAACAACTTTAATTTTAGTCTACGAGATTTCACATTTAAAAATTTCGAGTATGCACGTTTTTTAAAAATGTTTTGTCGGAAAAACCTGAAAAGTGAGTATGTTTTCTTTTGAGTGTTTGAAAGTCTTTATTGTACTCTGCATCAGCGTTCTCAAAAGTCATAGGCATAATGTCAAAGTCACAAGCAAGCATAATTTCAAAATCAGAGGCAGAATTACAGTCAAATTCTACAGGGTGTCCCAAAAAAACCACTACACTTTGAGAGCATCGCAGGACAAATTGTTATTCTTAATTTTCCGTTCACAATATGTCATTTTGTAGACCTGGTAATATTCTCGAAAATCGTTCATTAACATTATCAAAGTGATTAAAATATAAAAGATATTTGACAGAACAAAGGGAAAAACCAGGATTTTCGATCCCCGAATTTTCGGTTTTGTCAAACTGACTCGTGGTCGAAATTTTTGATACAGTTTCATTTGTTGTGATTATATTCTCGCCATATGTTGTAGCGCGGATCAAGAGCTGTTAGTGTTTTCGATGGTATGAATTTTTAGATATGGCCTTTGAAGCAGAAATGCGAAAACCAATTTTTCTTAATTTTTTGGAATTTTAGTCATTTTTTAATGAAATTGCTTTTTATAACGCCATATATCAACATTTAAATTTTTAAAAATTATTCTGTAAAATGAATTTTGTAGCTCTTTATCTGCGCTGCAATATAGAGCATTAATATTATTATAGCTCAAAACCATTCAAGCGTATTTTTGACCATTAAGGTGGTAAAAGTGGTCTTCAACTTTCCTTTAACAAAAACGGAAATTCGGGCATCGAAATCCCGGTTTTTTTCATCCTGCAAATATATCTTTTATACTTATGTCACTTTTATATACCATTCGCGAGGAATCACCAGGGCTACAAGAAGACAGATCATTTATAAAATTAAGAATGAAAGTTGGTCCTGCGGTGTTCTCGCCACCGGTTTTGGTCGCCAAATTTCATTTAGCCAAAAATCCAACATTTTGAGATCACTTATACGGTTCTCACAGTGAGCGGGTCTGGATGTGGGTGTAGGTCGATGTCCGGGGGGAGGTCGAAGTTGATGTGTTCTCACAACGCCAAGTGTAGGTTTAGGTCGAGGTAGAGGTCGAGGTGTTCTCACAATGCCATTTTCCCTATTTTTGTTTTGTTTTTCGAAATAAAGGAGTATTTTTATCAGTTTCAGTGGCTAATTTTTCATTTTTATTCTTTTTTATGTATTTGAAGGGTAGAATGGCCCAGGGGTGTTTGGTACTTTTGTGAAATGTTTGAATTCGCGCCTTTCAAATTTTACTTATTTTTAGCGTTTTGGTGCATGTTTTTTTATTTTAGTAATATAGATAGTAATATGGAAGAATATGGAAGCTTAAGTTGAAAGGTTTAAAGGGGAATGCTTAAAAAGGAAGGGTGCAGGCCACAATGCAAATATTTTGAACACTCAGGTTCAAATCCCCCTAGGTGCACACCTCATTTTTATTCTAATTTTAGTGAGTTAACTCACTTTCAAGACCAAAAGGTATCGAGCAATTGATTTGGATCATTTCCAAAACGCAACTACCTTAATTTTGCGATTTCATGCAAATGACCATCAATATAAAGGAACCAACCAGAAGCATATCCTTTGGTTTTTATCGCCTTCTCCTCTACCCATTTTTTGACTTCTCACAAGGTGAATTAAATTTTTACTAGTCAGAATTTTCTAAGAAATCACATGGAAATGTTTTCACATCAAAATTGATCCAGAAAATTCGGTAGCTTGCGACTGTTTGACCCAGAAAGAAAAAGCATGTTTGAATGGTAGGATGGCACGGAATCGAACATATGACAAACAAGCTGTGAGTAGAACCCAGAAATGATGGATTGGTTAGGTCTTAACTTTTCAGTCAGCTCCAGTGGCTTCCGAATGATATGCTGATGGTTTTGTTGAATAACCAAGAGCCTAGCATTATTTTCGAGTGCATTACGTTTCACCGTCACTGTTTTCACCGTTCACTATTTTCACCGTCACTATTTTCACCGTCACTATTTTCACCGTCACCTATTTTCACCGTCACTATTTTCACCGTCACTATTTTCACCGTCACTGTTTTCACCGTTCACTAAATTCACCGTCAGCACTTTAGGACCGCTTTTTAGATCTAAATTTTTCTAAATTTAAACAGTCTTGGTACCAAATTGTAGCCCTGAATGTCAGCTACATTTTAGTACTACAAATTCTGAAAAAATAAAAAAATTTAGAACTAAACTTTAGAAGGCGTTCAATCTCACAATTTCATCACGGTAGAACGCAGGGTGAGCGTCTTTTATAGTTTAGAACTAAAATTTTCGTTTTTTTTAGAAATTGTAGTACCAAAATGTAGCTGACATTCAGGGCTACAATTTGGTAGCAAAAATTTTAAAAATTTCGAAAAATTAGACCTAAAAAGTGGTCCTAAATGCTGACGGTGAATTTAGTGAACGGTGAAAATAGTGACGGTGAAAATAGGTGACGGTGAAAATAGTGACGGTGAAAATAGGCGACGGTGAAAATAGTGACGGTGAAAATAGGCGACGGTGAAATAGTGACGGTGAAAATAGTGACGGTGAAAATAGTGAACGGTGAAAACAGTGACGGTGAAACGTAGTGCACCCTTTTTTCATGCCAAATTGTACATAACCATGAAAAAATAAAGTGAAAAATGGTGTGCATCACGGGATTTAAACTGAGTGTTCAAAATATTCGCATCATGATTTGCATTTGAGTTTGAGCTTTTTAGCAATATTAAAAAGGTTATAGCTAAAAACAATGTCAGATTTGTACTCAGCGTGTAAAATCAAGTCTAGGAGTGGTTTCTGAAAGGAAAAACATAGAAAAAATTTGGGTCGTAGCCTTTAGGCCCCTTTTTCCATTTGTGGAAAAAAAGGGCCAAACGACTTACGTAAGTCGTTTGGCCTTTTTTCCACTTTTTGAATTAGCGCCTTTTATTTATTTTATTGTTTTTGTGCTTTTCATAATCTTGGCTCCAGGTAAATTTTCCCGCGTGTATACTCCTCTGGTAAATTTCCCTACGGTGAATTCTCCCTCTGGCCGCTAAATTCCTCAGCAAAGTTTTTCAAATTAATCTTTTTTCTTGTGAAAATTCTTATCACTTAAGATGTTTTTCTATAATCTAGCACCCGTATTATTGGATGATTTATGCACCAACCCAACCAAATGGTCGTCCATTTGGTGAAATTTTTTTCCATGTGTTTGGGTTCCGAAATCCGTTTTTTGCAGTAATTTGAGCATTCAAAAAAAGGTTTGACAATAGTAAAATGCCACTTTCTAGGTAATTTTGAGTTTTGGTAAAATAGCTAAAATGACAGTTTGGAATTTACAGAGTATATTTAGATTATCGGAATAAGTGAACGTATAGCTTCTCGAAGCCGAAAAATAAGAGAGAGAAAAAATGGCTAGACTTTACTTGGCCCCCCCCACGGATGACCCACTTTCGAGGTGAATTTTGAAAACGGATTGCATATTCGTGTTTCTCGACCCGGATTTTTACGGGAAATGATCATCAGATTCTGTGAAAGTTGAAAAATTTTTTTTGGGATTGCCTTGGTCCCCAAGGTAAAATTTTAGAAAAATTGAAAAAAAAATATTTTTAAATTGGCGCCTTTTGAATTTTAAAGGGATTAAGGGCTGTATTGGGAGGGGAAGGGAATAAAGGGGCCACTAATCACACAAGGTCCTAACAAGAAGATGTTGAACATAGTTTGAATACTGGGGCTACCGCATAAATAAACTCTGGTATGCATGCTTTTTCATGCATCCAGAGTCACTTTCGAGTGATTTGTCTAAGGTATGTGGGTGTGCGCATCTCAACTCCAAGCCCCCAAGCCCCCTGCGCCCCGAAGGGGGCGCAGGGGGCTTGAGAGTTAGAGATGCGCGCACTCACTTACCTTAGATATAATTCCGAGAAGTACTCTTGATCAAAAATGCGTATAGAGTCTCTTTTTGCACAGCCCAGTTGAAAAACATGGTGAGGCAGTCGAAGAATACATATATTTACTTATCTATTGTTCTGCCATAAAGTGGCCCCTTTTATTCCATTCCCCTCCAATACAGCCCTTAATCCCTTTAAAATTCAAAAGGCGCCATTAAAAAATATTTTTTTTCAAATTTTTCTAAATTTTACCTTGGGGACCAAGGCAAATCCCAAAAAATTTTTTTTCACTTTCACAGAATCTGATGATCATTTCCCGTAAAAATCCGGTCGAGAAACACGAATATGCAATCGTTTTCAAAAATTCACCTCGAAAGTGGGTCAGCCGTGGGGGGGGGGGGGGGCCAAGTAAAGTGTTACCGAAAAATTTACCCAGTTGGACATCCAAATCCACCTCTTGTACCCGGATATGGAGCCGGACTGAGTAGACCAACCAGTTAACTTCCTCATTTCGACCTATCTGCCTAGGTATCCACTTACCAGAGGTATCCATTCGTCTCCATGTATCTTCATCCACCTAAACCATTTGAGCATTGGGTAACACTGCCTGGCTACTACTACCGAGGCATTTCCACCAGAGTACCGTTACCTAGGTAGAACAACTGAGCACCACCTGGTTACTTTTCGGGATACGTGATTATGCAGAACTGGGGCTCCTGTAAGTCAAATTGCTGTTTTAGCATTATCAAACCGTGTTTGGGACACGATTATGGATAGGGTAGAATGACTTTTAGTTAGTTTCAGCTAAATCCAAAATTTTGGATTTTAGAGATGGATACCCATTTGGAGGAGGTACAGGTGGTTCCCTATCCACCCTGAGGCTTAATAGTCTTATAAAAAATTAGTTTATGACGGTTATTCAAGAAATAACAATAAAAAACAACAAACTGCAAAAAACAATAAAACTAAAAAAGGCGCGTATTTAAAAGTGGAAAAAAGGGGCAAACGACTTACGTAAGTCGTTTGTCCCTTTTTTCCACAAATGGAAAAAAGGGGCCTAACGCCCCTACGCCAAAATTTAACTCGCTCAGGTCGATGTTTTTCAATTCAAATTGAAATTTTCCAACTAGACCTCGATAGGTTCTTAATTTACCCATTTTCACGACACACAAATCTTTTATTACAGATGCTTTTAAATTTAATTGCACCTGGAAAACTCATTTTAAAAAACTGTGATGCAAAATATAAAACCAGTCTAACCAGTCGTGGGTTATGTCGCGGTGCAGGTGCGGGTGAAGGTACGGGTCGAGGTGTAGGTGTTGGTTGATGTGAGAACACATCGAGCTACACCCGCACCCACACCCACACCTACACCGCTCACTGTGAGAACATGACCTCGACCTGCACCCGCACCTACACTCGTCCATTGTGAGACCCTATTAGAACTCTGCGACCACTCTTTTGTAGCAGCAACCGTCAGCTTTCTCTCTAGCCCAACTTTTTCTTAATTATTTGGTTAAACGTCAAGTACCACCTCGCGGCGTGCCAAACACGTTGAAAGGCGAAATCGACATTTTCCTTGTCAAGACAAATATTCGAACAAGATTAAATTGTTGGTATTTTCTCATATTTTCTCACTTTGTTATCTTGTTTGTAACCCATGCTTATGTGTGTCATATATCGGATATGTTATATCACTGGATTGCCCAGGAATCGCTCTATCGATTGGTAAAAATTTACCTAATTTCATCAGAAACTTTTGGGATTCAATTTGCACCAAGAATTCATGGCTTGGTTACAATGGCATGTCGATGTCGAAGTCGATGTCGATGTCGAAGCAAAGTGGTTACAGTGACATGTCGATGTCGATGTCTATGTCGATGTCGATGTCGAAGGTGGTTACAGTGACGTGTCGAAGTCGATGTCGATGTCGAAGTCTATGTCGATGTCGATGTCGATGTCGAAGTAGGCTTTTTGATAAGATTTTGGGAATTCGAAATCGTTCGAATTTTTTTTCTTCTGCTTCGACAAGAGCTAGGTTTTTAACAGTCAAATACAATTATTTTTTACTCATCTGGTGCGGAATTTCATGCGCTATCTTTTGTGCTATAAAATTTTTGAAAAAGGCAATGAAAAAACGTCTACCGAATTGATTTTTCAGAACTACATCGCATTTTTCTTTGCACTTCGACATGGACTTCGACAGGGACTTCGACATGCCTTTATTTTTCTAGTCTTTTATGATTTTCAACACCAGAGAGACCGTATGTCCTGAAAGTATATTCTTGTGCAGAATTTCACGCTGAACACGATGGTGGAAAAAAATTCACAAAGAGTCATTGTATGGTGGTCTGTTGCCCTTGTTAACCGACCAAGTAACGATTTTTGCCTATGAACTCAAAGAGATAGACCATGCGAACTTTTTAAGGCTCAAATTGTTTTACCACCTCAAATTATTTTTTATCCCCTAAAATTTGAGTTTTGGGCATTTTGGGCCCTTAAATTATTTCTTTTGATGTACCGAAGAATTTAAAGAAATATTTCCTAAAAACCCATTTGCTTAAAATAATTTCGCTAAAGACACACTTGGTAAAACAAAATTTTGGTAAAGGCCTTTTCTGATTCCTTTTGTTTCACAGGTATGATGACAATACGGTATTTTGAAATGCAGGTACGTGGAATCGAACATGTGACCTTAAACATTTACCCCATCACGTAACCACTGCACTACGAACTCGATTGCATGAAACCCCAAGTGCGTCCTCCCTCCAGTGCAAGTCATTTAAACATTTCACCTACTTAACCCACTTGGATAGTATCTAACCACGTGTATGGTATTCTTTGTACCCGTAGGGTTCCAACGGCGGTACCCGAATTTAAGCGGCATTTTGCATTTTGAAAATTAAAATTTCTTAAAATAAAAAATAAGCCATTTTTATAACTTTAAATTGTGTGGGGAATTGGGTTTTTAAGCCCAAAGTTGCGATTTTACACACCCAACTTCGATACCTGGCGTAGGTGTCACTGGCTAGGTTGATGTCTACCTGGATGGCCTAAAAATAAAAAAGTTCATTTAAATAAAAAAATCCGTTTTTCTAAACTAAAAAATCTGTGAAGAGTTGGACTTGTTTAGACCAAAAGTGCGATTTTACCTACCCAACCCTAAATCAAGGGTTGGGTACCACCTGGACAGGTTGATATCCAAGAGTAAAGATAGATTCACCAAATGACCTGAAAGGTCAAACGTTAGTCTTTTTACATCTAAAATTATGGTAAAAAATGAAGTGTGCACCAGGTGGATTCGAACCAGCAACATCGGCGGTGGATAACTAAGTGGTCGTCCACTTGGATCAAAAACAATTCACGTTTTTCAGGATTTGAAACCTATTTTCTGGACTGATTCGGGCATGCTGAAGATGGTTTGATAGGGGTAAAATGAAGTTTTCTCGGATATTTTTTGAGTATTGAGCAATAATTGATTTTGGTGAAATCAATTATTGCCCAAACTCAAAAAATACTCGAGAAAACGGCATTTTACTATTATCAAACCATCTTCAGCATGCTCGAATTAATCCAGAAAATAGATTTTGGAACAAGAAAAACGTAAATTTTTTTTGCACCAAGTGGACGACCACTTGGTTTGGTTGCTTCAGACTGAAAAATTTAAAAGGTCCGCGAATTTACCGAAGGTTGGATTTATTACGAGTGAATTTACCGGAGGGTGGATATCCACCTGACCAGGCGGTACCTATCCAAGCTTTCGGAGACTGGAAGGGTTACCACGTTAAAGTGGGTTAGTTGCTCAGGTTATTTTCTGAAAAACATTGTATGTAGCAGCACAATGCACCACTGATCAGTAAAGAAGATCAAAAATAAGACACAAAAAAATCTGAAAAACTTTGACTTTGACTTTCTGTTTCAAACTTTTTTGAAACGCCAGTCAAAGTCAAACTCAAGGGCAAAGTCATAGTCAAAGTCATGCGTACACAGCAAAAGTCAAAGTCAAGGTCAAAGGCAAAGTTGACTTGCAGGTTGACTTGCAGTCAACTTTCTGTGCGTACACACAAAAACTTTGACTTTGCCCTTGACTTTGACTTGCTCTGCGTACACGAGGCATTATGGGTGCAAAGCCTATTTCACACATTTTGCACCGACAATACAAGAATATTTGGTTGCTTCGCGGCCGAAGACCAGCCCATTACCCATTGCAAGGGATTGGGTGAAAAAAAACTCAAGGGAACCGAAAAAGGTAGGCTTAGAAAAAATACTCTTTGGAGGGGCTTTACGTTTTGATACTATCCTAGTGGGTTAGGTAGTTAAAAAAGATCAAAATAATGACTTCTTCTTCAAGATAATAAAATAAACAATAAAAAAATATATGAAAAATATGGTGTGGTGACCGATTCTCATTATGGTGATCGACATTCCATTGTAACCACCTTCGACATCGACATCGACATAGACATCGACATCGACTTCTATTGTAACACCTTCGACATCGACATCGACATCGACATCGACTTCGACATCGACATGCCATTGTAACCAAGCCATGAATTTGCACCAAAAAGAAAATTATTTGCACCAAAAAAAATTCAATTTGCACCACGGCGATTTGCACCAAATAAAATCTTTTTGCACCAAAAAAGATCATATTTGCATCAAAAAAGATTCAATTTGCACAAAAAAAGAGCTTTTTTGCAACAAATTTTTTTGCACCAAAAAGAAATTTTTTGCACCAAAAAAATCTTTTTGCACCAGAAAAATCCATATCCATTTACCTAGAGTCTAAAAAATAGGGTGTGCACGCAGGGGAATTGAACCTGCAAGTTACAAAATATTCGCATTATGATTTGCACATCCCCCACTCCCTATAAAGTTGTTTAGAATGAGTCAGGAAACACGATGAACCGGAAGGAAATTTCCCCAAAAAAATTGCGTCTTTTAATAGGAATTTTTTCTGCGCAAGTTTCGTATCTGATTTATAATTTACGGCTTGAATTTTTGACACCGCGAGTTGGTACCATCGTTGGGCTAAAATTTTTAGTGTGAATAACCGGCGTTGGGGCGCCCAATAGGGATTGTTAAAATGTGAATATGCTAGAATGAATATACTAGTATCGTTTTTTTTCTTTAGGTTGAAATTTGAAAACCATTGAACAATGTCTAATATCTACATCACTGAGCCGGCACCGAGGGAAAAGTGGGTTTTTAATAAGAATATGCGCATTCTAAGGCTTCTTAATTGAAAGGTATGCTTGGAAACTACAGTTGGCGACATCGACATAGAGCTATGGAGCAAAGAATGTCGTTGGCTTGCGAAAACTTTGTCCAATTATGCATGGATGGATATTACAATGGTTTAAAAATCTAAATTGTTAAAATTCTGCTCTCCGTATAATTTTTAATTTCAGGAGTCGTCTTTCACCGCTTGGTCAAAGACTTCATAGGTAAAAGATGTCTGTTACTTTTGTGAATTATCTATGATTTCAGTGCAAACCGGCGATCCAACAGGCACTGGACATGGCGGAGAATCAGCTACAGGAGGATATTTCAAGGTACATACTATTTTCAGTCAAATAATAACTCTAAATGTCTAATTTTAGAGTGAATTCCATCAAAGACTAAAATTCAGTCGGCGAGGTAATGCCATTTTATCAACGGAAGCCTTTGCAAACATGTTTTTGTCGACTTTAGGTCTGTTAGGAATGGCTATGGAGGATAAGAAAAAGGACGAAAATGGCTCTCAATTCTTTTTCACGCTTGGTTAGTTTTCACTTTATATGACCTAACTTTTACTCTAGTTTCTGTAGGTAAAGCCGATGAACTCAACAATAAACACACACTATTCGCAAAGGTAAAGTTCCTATTCTAATAACGATTAAAGGAGTTAAATTTAGGTTGTTGGTGATACCCTGTTTAATTTGCTGAAGCTGAATGATCTTGAAGTTGACCAAAATGAGCGTCCTTCGTATCTGCACAAGATCACTGAGCCAAAATTCTGTCAAATCCTTTCCTTACTTAAAACCTCGAGTAAGCAAGGACTCGAAAAAGTCTAAAGAAGGCCGAAAAAGAAAGATGCTTCGTCACAGCTGATCAAGAAGAACACGAACCTACTCTCGTTTGGTGATGAAGCGGATGAAGATGATGAGCAAATAGCTGTCATTAGCAAGGTTTTCAAGTATTTTTCAAAATCAATCTGAATTCGAGTTCAGAAGATCAAGTCGAAGAGCGCTCATGATGCATTGGAGGATGAACAACTTAGGCAAGAAAGAGCCGTCAAACCAGACGAAATAGGAGACTATGAAGACGTCTGATTTTTGCAAGGAAACTCGAAGTGTCTTTCACCATAAATTTTGATTTAGGATGACGCTGAAGAAAGGAAGGAGCGATTGGACCGCATTAAGAAAAATCTGAAGTCTAAGAAAAGAAAGAACAATGATGAAGAAGCCAGGGAAGATGATGAGGACTACGACCAAATAATCAACGAGCAAAAACAGTTGGAGAAAAAAGCTAAACTGTAGGCGTCAGATTTCGAAGTTGTGTGAAATAATTCTTTGTATGTAGGGAAAAGGTATCAGAGGAGTTCAAGGAGCTTGGGAAGGAATACCTGAAGGCAATCAGGGGACCGAAAGAGTCAAAAATTATTGACGGTAATATATTATTCTCTGCATCTGATCTAACAACGTTTATTGTGGGTACTTATTCGGTTGGTAACCCCCCCCTTTTCCTTTCATCCTTCTGGCTTCCTTCGCACGAGTGCTGTTTTTCTACTGTTTCGTAAAATCACACCTATTATAGGGTGGGGCTGAGTTTCTCATAGATCTAACTTGATTCAGATGCTCATTTTACATTCCATTTTTATTTTCAAGTCGAAAAAAAAAATTAAAGCTACCTTGATGAGTCAAATTTAGGAAAAACCATATTCATGCAAAGGAAGCTGGAAGGATAAAAGAGGGCGGGGGTGGGTACCAACCGAATAAGTACCTTATTGTGTTGTAGAAGAGGCATCAACGTCAGCCGGAATGAAGACTTACAAGAAACTTAAGCTCAAGTTCAATGCTAACTCTAAAGGCATCGTCAAGAGGGAAGATCCAAAGAGAGAATCTCAGGTATTTTAGACATTGAGAGATGAGGTAATGAATCGTATTCAGACGCTCAATCTTTTGGAACGCTTTCAAACAAAGTTGGCAAGAGCTACAGTCCAAGGGATTTTGACAGACAAGCAGTTGACATGAGCGATCAGTTGGTAATATTATTGATTTCTCGAAAGAAGGTTGATTTGTAATCGATTCTATTGTAGACCCAAGAGGAGATTATTCTCGCTACTTCAGAAGATCAAGGTACTTTTATTTGATTGTTTATTACTGCTACATCACCACTTGGTTTTTTAGGGAAGATTGACCTCGATGCTAAGATATTGCAGGAGAAGAGTGGTTGGTGACGTTTATCGAGCTTTAATACATTCAATTTTAACTTTCATTTCAGGATGGTTCACGCTCTTGTCGCTCCTGAAGATACTTCTGGTGTCACCAAAGCTAAAGATGCAAACATGAAGAGTTCAACGAAGAGTGGTATCCGATCGATGATCGCGCAACATTATGAACATCAGGAAAGGGAGGACTTGATTCATAATTTGTTGTAATTGGTGTTCTGTCAAAAAAATGGTTCAGAATGTCCTTATAGAATGGTTTATTATTCTCTGCGTGATGATGTGAATGCCGAAATTTTTAAAGCATTTTAAAGTTATGTTAAATCCAGTTATAAATGCTATCAATCCACACGAGCATTAACAAGGTATTTACAACAGTGAGTCAATAACTGCTTTCCGCTCACATTTCTGTGAACCATATCTCTGAAAATTACAGATCCTCAGATGTCGGGTTATCAAAGAATGCTAGATCTCACCTCGTGTATATATCTAGTCCATACTGTCCTTCATCGGGAAATTCTAGGCTAATAGTCACTTCATCCCACGAATGGATGCTGAAATAGGGCTATTTGCAGTTTACCATATGAATGGAAATTCATTTACCGTGACAGCATCTCTGAAGATGTCTATTTTCCAATCGATTTTTGTGCAGTGTTGCCACAAACTCTGCTAATGGTTTCAGCATTTGAATCGAATTTCAGCATATTGTCCACAGTTAACTGCAAGATTACAAATATTAATTTTATGAAAATTTAACATATTTTGAACTGTACTAATTGCCTCTTCGTGTGACAACGGAACCAAACCAAATACGCCTGTACGCTTTGCTGGCCCCATTCACCGCTTGCACACTAAATGAATGATAATAAGACATATTGGTAAAAGATTAGAAAGAATAACCTCCGGCAGGGTACCATGATCACATTTAAATGTTCACATATAACTGAAATATATTATTATCACACAGTTTTGCCAGTTCATCTGAAACCTTGAATTGCAAATGCTTTTGAACTTTATGGGCTCTCCTTTTAATGTAGTGATCTGATGACACAGAATTGGCAAAATGTCCAAAGAAGGGGTTTTTGTAGAAGGGACATGTACTCGGAACAACTACGGATTGCCAATGATTGATTGCATGACAAATCGTTTTAGATTAAAGACCATCCACTTCTGTCTCATCACTGTCGTAAAATCTCAGGTTGTAGTGAAATATGAGGTAATTGTGTCAGAGTTCATAGATACGGAATGGTGGCTGCACCAGTAGAGTCTGTCTAAAGGACCAAAAAAGTTCAATAACCTACATTGAAACGTCTAAAAAATCAACAGACCAGTATTACAGAAGGTAATTTTTGGTCTGAGAATCTAAGACATATCTAAAAAAATCAATTCTTCTACATAATTGGCATTAAAAGCTTACCTGAAAACAAAGACCTAACAAAGGCAACATTTTCGAACTGCCTGAGCGTGATTGGCCTTGGAAGCAGCTGCCATTCTGAGTCTTGAGGAAAGAACTCATAAATAAACTCTCTGGGTCTGTCATGAAGTAGTGGTCGTCATATTCGATCTGTAAAAATTTCATCTTTTCATCAAACACCAATTGCACCGTAAACCTACCTCAGGGTGCCATCTTTAGATAAAATGTGCCCTAGCTTCTTCCTTTGCATTTCTAAAATGAAAAAATCTAAATAAAGTCTATTATTCTAAAAATTCACTCACACTAAAGTGTCTAGCTCCCCAGTTACACTGCACAAACCTCCACGATCCATCCAAAAACACGGCATTCCACGTGTTCCTGAATCTATTGTCCTCCAAACGAAGCCGGGCTGGTAGCCTAAAACAAGACCAATCTTTTTTGCAAAAAAAACATTGGAGAATCTATACTACCTTGGCCCTCACTTATTTAAAAATCATGTTTAAATGACTCCTCAGTAACTTTTATGTGCTTAAAAACGGCATAGGAGCGTTTAGGCAAATTTTGGACATGTGTCCAAAAATTGCCTAAACGCCTTACCATAACGCCAAGGATTTAAATTTTTAAAATCATTTTCACTTTTTCCATAGTCGGGTGTATTTTTAAAGCTCTTCTATTTAATTTTAGAGTTTTTTGATCTAAAAACGTTTTTAATTTCCTTTACATATTTTGCTTTATTCAGATAAAAGAATTTCCTGGACTAACACTGCTTGGGTCGAGAAGTTGTAGCAGCTAAAAAACAAGGAAGTGAAAACCGAAGATGTCGATGTGTACTTCAAGCTTCAGTATAACAAGAAGTGCGTGCCTAATACAATATTCCGACACATGCCCAAGGAAGCTGCGTACCTCCATACCTAAGCCCAGAAGTTGTCGTGTAGCTTTATAACTTTTTTAATTTATTTTTATCGTTGTTTGTGTAAGGCCGCTAGTCTTTTGTATCTGAAAGCAATGAGAGGTATGTCAATAATTGTTTTAGATAACCTTGGAGCTTAATGTATTTCTTGTGGCTTTCCTGGCCGATAAGAAAATGGACTAACTGTATTTGCTTCGGACGATGATTGCAAGGCTGCGGCTCAATGTGGGCTATTGTACAGATGGTACTTTCATTTGGTCCAATAGCCTTCGCTCAGTTGTAACGTATACATGGACGTCTTCGAATGGACACTGTCCGAAAATTGACTAAACCTCGGGCAAAAAAAATTAGTCAAATCGTTGTCCCATTTGGAATGTATTGCAGCCCTAATCTTAACATGTTTTCGAACAAAAATGATCAAACAGAATATTGACCTCACAATAGAGGTTCACACCCACCTAGAGCACGATAAACTTGAAGTACACATAGAGAGCCAAACAAAGAAGAGCTAAATACGTAAAAAATACACCCGACTATATAAAAAAAAATGAATCAAAAATTAAAAATCCTTGGTATTATGAATAAGGCGTTTAGGCATTTTGTGACATTTGTCCAAAAATGCCTAAACGCCTACGCACCGCTTAAAACGATAAGAAATGAAATTTTTCCTTATGAAAATCTTGGTGGCCAAGCTTGGCCATATTGGTGACCAAGGTTGTCTTGGCCAAGTATTGGTGACCAAGTATTGGTGCCCAACCTTGGCCAACATTCTTGGCCAAGATTGGCCAATTTTGGCCAAGGTAGTATAGACTCTCCCATTGAAACTTTTGAAAGGAAATTTAAAATCGCCTTACCAGCAGATTTACTGTAGCCTTTGATCACCATGCAGTGTCTAACACGACTACCGTAATTCCTCTAATAAGCCGCCCCCCTCTGTGATTCAAAATCGTGTTCTTGGCATTGTGTTTTTGACCTATGTTTGAAGACCACTGTTAGGCAAGTCACCATCTATTTTGTAGCTCATCTCACTGGCTACAAATTGAGGGGTAACTTGCCAAAGAGAAGTCTTCAAAAAATGGTCAAAAACACAATGCCAAGAAACGATTTTGAATCACAGGGGGGGGGGCGGCTTATTGGAGGAATTACGGTATAATTATTTTACCAGCTTTTTTCAATCAGAAAAACTTACAGTCCCGCATAACTGCACAATCTCTTAAACAAAACATGGTAACTCTCAGTGCCATATTTAATGCCCCTCAGTAAGCCGAGTGGTGTATCTTTGTCTAACTCATTGTCAAACACCATCACCTGAATGAACAAAAATAAGTACCGTATTTTTTCTAATAGAGCCACCGGTGGATTAATTTTTTTGGATGCCCAAAAATCTGCGAATTTTTTTTCGATCCCGTTGATCCCGAGATTTTACGTGAAAACCCAAAATATAAAAGCGGAATCGGTAGAGCTCGTTGGATTTAAGTAAATTAAATTAAACGGCTTTGCGAAAAATTCCTCTGCCTTGAGATACAGACCCTTAAAGTCAAGGGGGTGGCTCTATTAGAGAAAATACGGTTTTGCGAAATTCATTATAAGTCACGCTCACATTTAAGTTTTTTCACAGTATCCATCGGTAAATGCTCCTAAAATACAATTACCAAAAATTGTTTGTACGAATGCAACATTACCTGGCTTTGTCTACATCTGACCTAGCTCCGACAGTAAGGGTCCTAATGAGTTCAGTGAAGGTCGTTACTTCTGACTGGGCAACACTGTAATAGCACATTCTTGTAAATGGATTTTGGGAACATCCACTAACCTAACAGCTATTTGGTCAATTTGCTCGAACACTGATGTGTCCGTGTAAATATGTCGTTTGCTGCTGAAAAATGAAAAGTTTGACAGATAGACTTCAAATGATTAGAAAATTTACCAAGATGGAGGCAGAGGTGGGGTGGTGTAGCTGGATAGGATGACGGAGCACTACAACTGCTGGTTTCTTCATGATCAAAGTCGTAGTAGTCTTGCTTAAAATTAGGACAGTTCATAACTCAAGAAGTAGATATTTTGACCCTAGTAGCGAATTGAACTCCCCCCCCCCGCAAATTTTTTCTTTTAAAACTTAAGTACACATTACCCAAATATATGTCCGAGACCCCAGAAAAAGTACGTAAGACATTTATTAGGGATGGTATTTTTTTCTCACCGCAAAACACTTGAAAATCACCGCAATTATTTTTTTCTCACCGCAATTTGATCTTCCCGCAAATACTTTTTTCTCTCACCGCAAAATACTTTTTTCTCACCGCAAAAAATACTTTTTTCCCCCCGCAAACCTAATTTCTGTCTAAGACCAACCAAATTTTGCATAATTTTGCAAGAATTCAAATTTTTCAGTCAGGAAACAACTTGGATCCCTCAGAATCCCACCCAGAATGGCCAGAAGCCCTGAAAGTTGGTTTTTTCGGGGTTTACCAAAGGGGGGGGGGGTAAACTTTTTGCGAAAATTCGATTGAGCGGATCAGATTTCGGGTCGATGGGCTTAATCGCTCAAAATTATAGGTTTATGGTGTTTCGAGTGGTTCAGGGTGGAGTGTGGGCGATTGAGCCGATCGGAACCCGAATCTGATCCGCTCAATCGAATTTTCGCAAAAAGTTTACCCCTTTGGTAAACCCCGAAAAAAACCAACTTTCAGGGGCTTCTGGCCATTCTGGGGGGATTCTGAGGGATCCAAGTTGTTTCCTGACTGAAAAATTTGAATTCTTGCAAAATATGCAAAATTTGGTTGGTCTTAGACAGAAATTAGGTTTGCGGGGGAAAAAAGTATTTTTGCGGTGAGAAAAAGTATTTGCGGTGAGAAAAAAGTATTTTGCGGTGAGAAAAAAGTATTTTGCGGGAAGATCAAATTGCGGTGAGAAAAAAATAATTTGCGGTGCATTCGCAGTGTATTGCGGTGAGAAAAAATATTATCCATTTATTAGTCACAACTTCCGTACGCTGGTCTACCCCTAGCCTAAGGGTAACCTAAACTTGTTGTTTTAAGGACAGTTACAGCGATTTTGAAAAGGTCCGATTTATGGGGGGGTGTTTTCGCTACTGCGCCGATATTTTATAGGAAAATGAGGGGTCCAGCCAGTTCCCGAAGCTTTTTTCGTGTTATAGTCCCCCCCCCGCAAATTTTTTTCTTTAGTATCTGGAACTAGGCAAAAATATTATGGCTAGGTAAAAATCTGCTTAACGAAGATCTGACGCTACTCGTTACCCATCCTTCGTTAACAAGTTTTGCCTAGCCTGTATTATGTATGCATTATTCAGTGGCTTTTGGCCTTCTGAGGTCGGATTCTGAGCGACCTAAGCTATTTTCAGACGATTAAATTTGATTTCCCGCAAAATTTTGACCTGAAAGTTACTCCTTGCTTGCAATTGTTTAATTTTGACGTCGAATTTTTGACGTCAAAACGTAATTTTGACGTAAATTATAGACATCTATAGCAAAGGGACGGCACTAAATTGGAAAGTTTATAAGCCATCAAAGCGAGTATCAAAGAAACCCTATCAAAGAACTTTAAAAATAAGTTTCGAAAGTTCTGCGAAAAGATTAAACATCTGGCTTGTCAAATAGGTGTTATGTTAAAAATAGATAAAAAATCTTTTAACATTGTTTAAAATATGTGCTCATCAGCCCGCCTAATTCTCTGCTACGAAATTCCCTAAAAAATATATAGACAAGTGAAATTGGGTTATTCGAGCTCGACCTCGACTCGCCTATGTGAGCACGGGGACACTCTAGGACAATTATGTCTTTGGAAAAGCGCCTTTTAGGAAAAGGGACACTAGGACAATCGTCTTTGTGGAAAAAATTTTCTGCTGCTGCAAAAAAAGCCCCTTCTTGGACAATTTTTAACTGGCTAAAAAGTGCTAACATTACTTTATGCGTCTAAAAAACAGTATGTACTATAGTCTCTTGTCCTGTTGTCCATTGTCCTGCTGTACATTGTCCAAAACCGACATTGACCTAGAGTCTATTGTCCTAGGTCTACTGTCCAAACATGTCATTGTCCAAGTGTAAAATTGTGCCAGCCTTGCCTTTTCCTATATATGTGTTTCCTAGAAGGGGCTTTTCCTAGCATCATAATTTCCTAGAAGTTAATGTCCTGAGTTAGCCCTGCCACTTTTTTGCTGCAAATTTTTTCTGCTGTAAAAAATACTTTTTTTGCGCCAAAAAGACTTTTTTGCTCCCAAGGACTTTTTTGCTGCAATTTTTTCTGCTGCAAAAAGACTTTTTTTTTTGGTCCAAAATGACTTTTTTTGCCGCGAATTCGGTCGGGCAAACTTTTTCTTGCCATGAAAATACTTCTAAACACTTTTTTTCTGCCACAGAAATATTTTTTATGCCATAAAAAAATTTTTTTTGCCGCAATTTTTCTCGCTGTAGAAAAACTTTTCACGGCAAAAGAAAATATGTGTTGCGGCAGAAAGTTGCGGCTATTAAGTATATCAATTATTAAACAAATTGGCGCTACCAGCATAGTGACGCACGCCGTCCTACGCCGTCCTAATTTTTTCATCGCCGTCCTGCATTTTAATATATATTTTCATTAGGGACCGGCTTTTTTTATTTTACAACATATAATCAGTTTTTATTATTATACTTTATTTTTAGGCGACCGTCCAAGTTTTCTTTCATTTTCATTTCAAAAAAAATGGGGCCGTCCTAATTTCACACAAAAATTTTCAAAAAAGTCGGTTGAATTAGGACGCCCCATTTTTTGAAATGAAAATGAAAGAAACTTGGACGGTCGCCTAAAAATTAAGTATAATAATAAAAACTGATTATATGTTGTAAAAAAAAAAGCCGGTCCCTAATGAAAAATATTATTAAAATGCAGGACGGCGATGAAAAAAATTAGGACGGCGTAGGACGGCGTGGTCACTATGGCTACCAGAGTATAACCAACGGAATTTTTTAAAAGTGTTTCCAAACACCCTATATCGACCTAAAATTGCCTCAGAAGCTCAAAAAAATTATTTTTAAGTTCCAGTCAATAAAAAATGAGCTTTGGGATCACCCCAAAATACCTATTTTGACAGTTTTTGAAGAGATTTAGGGCTGTATTGGTGTGAAATGGACCAAAAAGGGGCCAATTTTGAACAAAAAGGAAGATGTTGAACATAGTTTTGTTGACTGGGGCCTACTGCATGAAAAAACTCTCGTATGCATACATACAATGCAGAAAAAAGTCTTTTTAGAGCAAATAAAAGTCTTTTTGCAGCGAAAAAAGGAAAAAAATGCAGCAAAAAGAAGTCTTTTTGCAGCACGGAAAAGCGTTGCCCGTCTAGATATGACCGATATCTACTATTGGATTTTAGTCATAAGTCATCTATATCAGATTTGCATTTTCTATGAAAAAACGCGAGATCTAGACATCACTTTTACTTCGACATCCCATTGTAAGCAGGCATTAAGCATGCCTTAAAAATACTAAAGAATACAGATATTGAACATAGTTTTGTCAACTGAGGCCTACCGCACATAGAAACTCTGGTACCGTATTTTCTCTAATTTTAGACCCGTCTATAATTTTTCATCCCCATCGAGGAGGTTCATAATAAATACGGGTCTGTAACTAGAGAAAATACGGTAGGCATTTTTTATGCATTCAGAGGCGTAGTGACATGTGAACCTTAACATTTGAAGAATAATTTTTAAGGATTAAATTTTTCGCAGAATTGCGAGAATTGAGCTGAAGAGCCATAGACACATAAAGACTGACTAATAAGGATCTGACATTAAGGAACGATTAAAGAGAGACAAATTAAAATGTCTATTGCAGACCGATATTTGCAGTCCGACATATGAAGACTGGCATTGAAGAATAGAAATATTTGGATGTGAGATTTGCAACCCGAACAGCAATGTTTGCTGTTCGATTGCTGTTCGAATTCCGAGGACGTGACATTTTAAAATCAACATCTTCAGGACTGTTTTTTGAAGATCGACTTTTATGAACATAATAATAGCGGCTTTTTTTTTGTTAATTGACATTTCTAGCCCGTCTTTTTAAAGGGTCATTGCCGTCTCCGACAATGGTTATCCTCCACCAATTCAAAAAAATTCCTAATCATTCAACTCTGTTCAGATTTTTTAACTTAGTTTCTAACACAACTATACCTAAAATTAAATTCTAGGCCTTTTTTAGAAACTAAGTTGAAAAATCCGCACAGAAGTTCAATGATTTAGGTGAAAAATAATCGATAAGCGAAAAGAAGACAATCCAGAACGCGTGGCCATGGCCCTTTAGGGACGCGACATTTGGAGACGCGACATTTGAAGTCCGACATTTAAAAGACGCGACATTTAGGCCCAACATATAGGGAAAAGCCATTACAGAACGGACATATAAATGAAAAGAGTAAATAAATGTGGGTTTCCTTGTTTTTTCTACCTTCGTAGTTAGTGATCCTCGAAATTTAATTCCAGCCGCCTTTTCATTCATTTGTCTGGCCTTGAATAACTTCGTCCTCAAGTGTCGCGTCCTCAATGTCGGGCTTAAACGTCGCATCCTTAAATATCGGTTTCGCATGTCGCATCTTTAAATGTCGTACTTCAGATGTCGCGTCCTTAAATGTTTGGTCTCAAATATAGAGACTTAAATTTCGAGCAGTGAATATTGGGTTGTACCATGAGTCATGGCGGTTTCTTGTTTGCAAAGATTCGTCACAATATGAAATGATTCTACCATGGTGTTATATGTCATTTTGTAGAGGATAGTCTCCTATTTCATAGCTATTTGTTATTTTTTACAATTTTATAACAAAATATTAATTTTAGCTTTCAAGAATAGAGCTTCCACTTGGAAAAAAGAGAATCTGCGACATCTTTAAAACTGTTCAAAAGTTCGGTCATGCTTAAAGGGGCATGCTCGCCGCCGATGGGATTATTTTGAAAGGCGGGTACCAGGAAAATTCAAGCGAGAATTAATTTGACGAATTTTGGAAAAGTCGGGAAAAATTCTACCTCCAGTGGGATCAATCCGACGACCAACTTGGCAGTCCGCCGCCTCTATCCCACTAGGCCACCATTGCTATTCAATGAAAGATTTGTTTTTGATTAATTATTCCCCGCGGGGCACTTAACTAAAATTTATTTTAAAATAATTCTCGTTTGAATTGACCTGGTACCCGCCTTTCAAAATATTTCCATCGGCCAAGAGCATGCCCCTTTAACACCGCAACAGCGTTTTTGCTCTATGTTGTAGCGCAGATCAAGAGCTTTGAAATCCATTTTACAAAAATCTTTTAAATGTATGAATGTTGAGATATGGCTTTTAAAAAAAAAAATCTTGAAAGCTAAACATCAATATTTTGTTATAAAATTGTAAAATCTAACAATAGCGACGAAAGAGGAGACTCTCCTCTACAAAATGACATGTAACAACATGGTAGAATTATTGGCTACTAGACAATTTCCAATACTTTTGGAAAAAGTCGCCCGATTTTTTTAAATATTTTTTCGGTAAATTCGGACGAAACAACCGAATTGACCGAAAAAATATTGGAAAATGTCGCGCGACATTTTCAAAAAATATTGGAAATTGTCTGGTAGCCGGAATATTTCATATTGAGTCTAATCTGTGCGAACAAGAAACCGCCATGACTTATATTACAATCCAATACTTTGTTCACATTTACCGACTTGAATATCGCGCCACTAATATCGGACCAACAGTGTCCACAATCTCTGGTCTTAAATTTTGCGCTTCACATGTTGCATCCGCAAAATGTCGGTCTGTAAATATCGGTCCATATATAACGAGATCTGAATTTCGGGACCTAAGTTTTGCTTTCTAAATATCGGGGCTCTAAAGTCAATTATTCAATTTCCGTCCATTTATGTCAGCTCTCAAACCTTCGATCCTCGAAAATTAATCCCTCAGTTGACGCGTCCTTAATGTTAAGGCTCACATGTCACCACGCCCAGTTAGAGTCACTTTCGAGTAATTTATGTCCAAAATATGTGGGTGTGCGCATCTCAACCCCAAGCTCGCTGATCCCCTTCGGAGAGAGTTAGAGGCTTGATGGGTTAGAGATGTGCGCACTCACTTACCTTAGACATAATTTCGACATAATTCCGTTAATTAAAAATGAATTGAAAGATTTTTTATCCACTCCAGGGACCAAAACGCGGAAAAAGCGTCAGGAAGTGGCCTATCCTCAAAAAACGAACTCTTTCGTGTCTCGCCTGCCTAAACAGTTCCAACATCTCCTTGGCTTGTTTGTCCACCAATTCGGCGGTTTGCAAACGCTCCCTCTCTTTTCTTTTTGAGGTAATTGTCTCTAACTTCTTGTCCCTTTTATAGTCAACTGTCTAATCAAGTCATCCTCTTGGTGCTTGTTGGCTTGACCTTCTTCATATCTTCGAGCAAAGTCTGTTAATGCCTGAAGTGTTTCAGGTAACCTAAGTAAGAAAAGAGGTTACGATCAAGAACGGATACCTTCTCCCATTCTCCTAAATGATAAAGTTACGAAATTTATCAAATGAACTGTTACCGTATTTCCTCTAATTGAACACCCCCTCTATTATAAGACCCCCTCTAATAGAACACCCCCTAGAGGATGAACGAAAAATATAAGACCCCCTCTAATATAAGACCCCCCCCAGAGTCAAAAACATTAAGCAAATCGAATTTTTTTGTTTTGGAACGAATTTTTTTGTTTCCACCTCCTGGTTGTTATTATGATTTTAGATGTTGTTCTGGTTGTTCGTTTCACCTCCTGGTTTTGATTAATGGTTTGGGAATAAATATTCGATTGGCTATTTTTTTTTGTTGTTTTTGTTTAAAAAAACCCGGCGTCTTTGGTGCGACATGGTTGAAATATTGAACACCCCCCTCTAATATAACACCCCCGAGAGGGAGGTTGAAAAATATAACACCCGGGTCTTCTATTAGAGGAAATACGGTAATTTAAGCAAATTTACTTTGGTTTCTTCTTCAAATTCATGTAACTCTTGCTCTCTTGAAGACTAAAAAATGTGTATGTTTATAGGTGGAAACGAACTTTCAAGCCAAAAATGACCATGAATTTACTGTAAAGTTGGTCTTCATGCGTTCTATGAATCAGTTCTAGCCTTGTTTGGGCATCATAGTCGACCACATATTTGGCTCCTTCGTGCTTTATCTTGGGGTATGGCTTTGCAACCTGGGTGGCTTTCCTGCAATTTTTAAAGAAAATAGTTATAATAAACGACTCTACTTACATTGCATGAGCAATTCTGAGGTCCTGAAGTCCAGCATCCTTTTTTCCACGCCCATTCTGCTCTGATTCTAGGGTAGAGGAAGAGCCACTATGGTATGTGTTTAGTGTTCCATTGTTGTTATGGTGTCTACTTGCGCCACTAAATTAACCGATTATGTCTTTTCAAATATTGAAGTTGATAAAAGCCTTACTTTTGTTTGCCATTAGGACGTGCTGGAACTGGATCGTGAGGGTTGGCATTAGGGACATGGTTGTTGCAGTAGATCTCCTGGAATATTAAAATTTGGAGGAGGCATGAACCAGCCATCACAAACCTGATCATCTATGTTGTTGCGGTTGTTGCAATATGTTTTCAGTGCTAGACGAGTCCCACAAATATAGCACTGCAATGGGTGTCTCGAATTCAACTGTTGGAGCAAAAATAAATTTTACTACCTTAAAATCCCTGATGGAAAAAAGTAGAATCCTTGTGGGCCTACTTTGTCTGTAGGATATACAGGTTTCGAACATCTGTGACACAGTTCTTTCACCATCTAGAATATCAAATAAAGAAATAATATGTTTATGGATAATTAGTTTGAAGTCCAGGGTGGAATTAGTTAAGGACCGTAGCCGTTGCGACAACAAGAATTCACGGGAAGGAGTAAGTTGTGCCGTTTCAGTTTGTGCCCCTCTATCAGCAATTTTAAACCAATAAAATGCCAAAAAAGTGCACAAACTGCAATAGCACAACTCACTCCTTCCCAATTTCACACGTTTGAATGCGCGCTAGACACAATTTTATTCCGAAAATATTCAGAATTATTTTTCAGAAAACTAATAACTAAATCATTAGATAAGCAGAGCCGGATGAACCAGCCATCACAAACCGGGCCCTACGCTCGCGATCACACTGCTTGATGGACCGTATCTCAAAACTCTCTGTGATTCTAAAAATCAAACTTTGAAACTAACAATACCCCTATTCAAAAAAATTGCATTGGGAAAATTATAATAAGAATAACTAAAAAGGATGACAGTACGCCGCTGCTTTACCACTACATTACATAGACACATTCAGAAAATAATGTGCCAAAAATTAGTGGAAGAAAACGAGTGTCTTGGGCGCATTCAAACGTGTGAAATTCTCGTTGTCGACAACGGCTATGGTACCATAGACCATGGTCCTTTAAAGGGCATGCTCGCACCCGATGCAATAATTCTTGCAATTCAAATTCGCGGGTACCAGGCACGCCAGAGATTTGAATTTCAAAATCGTTTTTGAAATCATTTGAATGTTTTCTTCTAGCGTGCCGATATTTTCGCTTGCTTTTTTCTCGGTGTTACCCATCGGAACTGTCCAACTGACTGTAATGGCTGGAGTCATTAGAGTCTAAAGCTGTTATTTTTTTATTGTTACTATTTTTACAATGAATGATTCTCACAAATTTTCAGCCTCTACTCGGTAGCTGAGAATACGCCATCATGCATTAGATAAGTTTTTATCATATTTTCTGCCGTTTCATGCTTTTTCCTCTTGTGAATTTTAGATGTTTGCAAAAGGTTTCTAGAACAACAAGCTATCAAGCGAAATTAATCATGCGTGCTGAAGATCGCGATGAGGCTTCTACGTGTGCGGAGGTATGTTTTTCTGTTGTTACTCTGCGTGCAATCGGTGATACTCACTGATTTTTAGGCTCTACTTGGATAGCTGAGTACTCGAAGACCTTTATTAGATAAGTCACTCTTATATTTTCGGCCGTCTATTGCTTTTTTGTCTTATTTATTTTAGGTGCGTTCGAATGGACGAACGAGAAGAAGAAAAAAGGGAAAACAAGTCAAATTCTATCTGATCAAAATCTTGAATTGTATATCCTCTGCATTGGTTAAATTGTTGCATCAATAAATTGTAAGAGTTTTGATCACGCTTCATCCTTTTGATTATCTTGGTCGTCGGAGCAAAACATGTTCGCTGCAATACTGACCGTTTAGCACTCCCAACATGTGCCAGGCGTCAAGGAAATGCTGAGTGCCTGGCCTTTTCTGCTTCTAAGTACAATCGACTCCCTCTATAACGGACAAATTTTTCGGGTTGGTTGTATTTGTCTAACAAAAATCTAACTTCTGTATAATAAAATTGTAAGCCATACCTCTACATAACGAAACCTCCGTTGTAACGGAGTCTCTCTATACTGTCTCCAGTGGCTGCGTACGGCTTTTTTACAGGCTAGAAAAAGTGCGATCCCTCAAAATTCTTATTGCAAGTCAGTGCTCTAACCAATTGAGCTATAGGGGTCGCCCTGACCATTTTTCTTGTTATCTTTCTGCCTTCCTCACCGTAATGTTTTTGGTTTGACCACCTAAGAATCAGTCTACAGTCGACTCTCATTATAATGTCTATCAATGGACCACAAAACCAAGTCGTCATAACGGTTATGCGTAATCAGTGCGCCAGAGTGGCTTCAGGTAAATTCATCCTCAACGTAAATTCAGGCTCAGATATGCAGCTGATCGACAGTCATTCATAGAAAAACCTCAGAACACACTCAGAACTTACATTTTCTATTGAGAAACAGAACAGACCATATGTCAGCGCTAATAACCGATAATATTAGCTTTTCTTTCGTATTTCTTGTAATAATATGGTTGCAGTAAAAGCGAACAAAACGTTATGAGCTGAGGAGTCAGAAATCGAATTGCAAAAGAGGTTACAGTCAACCCTCGAAAAAACGTCTATCCGATAACCGACACCAACCAGGAACTGGCATTCTAAAGGAGCCTAACGAGAATGGCTGCAGAGAATTATTTCATCGCTTGCTCTTCTTCTCGTTCATCCATTCGAACGCACCTAAAATAAATAAGACAAGAAAAGCAATAGACGGCCGAAAATATAAGAGTGACTTATCTAATAAAGGTCTTCGAGTACTCAGCTATCCAAGTAGAGCCTAAAAATCAGTGAGTATCACCGATTGCACGCAGAGTAACAACAGAAAAACATACCTCCGCACACGTAGAAGCCTCATCGCGATCTTCAGCACGCATGATTAATTTCGCTTGATAGCTTGTTGTTCTAGAAACCTTTTGCAAACATCTAAAATTCACAAGAGGAAAAAGCATGAAACGGCAGAAAATATGATAAAAACTTATCTAATGCATGATGGCGTATTCTCAGCTACCGAGTAGAGGCTGAAAATTTGTGAGAATCATTCATTGTAAAAATAGTAACAATAAAAAACTAACAGCTTTAGACTCTAATGACTCCAGCCATTACAGTCAGTTGGACAGTTCCGATGGTAACACCGGAGAAAAAAGCAAGCGAAAATATCGGCACGCTAGAAGAAAACATTCAAATGATTTCAAAAACGATTTTGAAATTCAAATCTCTGGCGTGCCTGGTACCCGCGAATTTGAATTGCAAGAATTATTGCATCGGGCGCGAGCATGCCCTTTAACGATTCAGTTCTTATTTAACATATACGTAAAGGTACTCAATTTCGGGTAGGACTTAAAACCTGCAATTTTTTAGTTTCTAAGTCCGGTACTTCCAGCATATCCAACTCGCATTTTTGAGTCGGGCACCCTAATTTCGACTTTGTGTCCCGAAAATTTCAATTATTTGCCAGTCTTATCAGTATAAATTTTCACGCCACCAAAATCGACACTTTCATCAGTTTTGACTCAATAGAATGACATCCTCTATAATTCTTTCAACCAGCTCATATCTTCACGGATAATTTAAGTTTAGATCATTTAGCTGGTGACAACAATTTTTCACCCCAATACTATTGTCTTTCATGGTCATTTTAGTCTAAAAAATTGAAAGGATTCGTACTCTACCGAAATTAAAAAAAGTACCGAATTTTTGAATTTACTTTTGCATGCAAAAAAATCGCAGTTGAAATTACCAAAAAGTACTATTAACTTTCTGTACAATACAAAAGGTCAAATCATTATATGAAACAAGTCATTTCAATAAAAGTGCGAAAAAATTTCAGATAATAATTTTTCTATTGTAAAGGATGAAAACACACTTGAAGTGACTGCAAACAACAATAGTAACCTCCTTTTTGTAGTAAATGAACATTTATGGAAAGAGCAGAGAACAAATTTGTTTTTTTTGTCGATTGAATGAATTGCATCTAAAAGTGAAAGACAAAAGCAGACAAAGTTAAGAGGCCAGAGCCACTCAACACAAAAAGCTCATCATGCGCGGTCAAGAAGTCCGACAAGGAGCTGTCATCAAGAGCCATCTTCACACCAACAAAATATCCCAACCATTTTTTTATCAATCTCAAGAGCGACTCAACCGAAGTTCGAGTCAAAAGCAATTGACAACTTCTATATTTCTGCAACTCCTCCACGACCCCCACTGAAATGCTATTCCTACACACAGACAACAAAAAGGACAGACTAACACTACGCACACAATGATCCATTTTTTATCCGTATCGCATCAGCGTTTTAGTGTTCATATTGCATTCGCCATGCGGTCCACATGCATGCCGACTACATTAAAAAAAAATCCGTCGATTTTTTTTACTAAGTTTCATACTCTAAAGAATATTTTGAACGCCGCATGCGGTGTGGATGCATTGTGTACTCAGTGTAATAGACGGTCACTGATTAGCTAAACATAGACTTAAAACACACACCCAGTTTGTTATAATTCGTTTCAACTTGTTTCCATCCTGCCAAATTTTGAAAATTTATTCTCTGATGTAATTTCAGAAATCTTTTCATATTTTTGTGAAAAGAGTGTTCCTGGACCTAACGGGGTACTAATTCGGTTTAGCCCCACACTCCCATTTTTTGCTTTTGGCACAAGCAAGAATATGGCACACATCGTTCTGTTTTTAAAAGCTATGTCTCTGATTTTGTATGGCGCCGAAAGTTCGGTGGAAATGATATTATGTTCTTTTTATGGTCACAAATTGTTGACTTGTATCTATGTGAATAAATAAAAGATGTTTGTCGCATCAAAGAAAAATAAAAATAAAAAATGGCGTGTGGGGCTAAACCGAATTAGTACCCTAACGAGGTATTTACTGACCAAACATGATTTGCAAAAGTGGGAGAAAAAGGTCTTTGAAAATTTCAATATTTTCTAAAAATGGTGCGAAAATGAACAGAGTGAGTAAAGTGGGAGGAGAGACAATAATAATAGTCAAAAGCTATTGAATAGATCTATTATGCTGTATGTTCAGTCCCTAGAGGGTCACTAAATCAAGATTCGATTGCATAACAAATTTTAAACCAAATAAAACATCAAAGGGCAATTGCCACCTGTTTTGAATTATCCCCGCCAATTCAAATTTTTTTAACTTCTGTACGGATTTTTCAGCATGGTTTCTAACAAAACAAGACCTAAAATTTAATTTTAGGTGTAGTTGTGTTAGAAACCAAGTTGAAAATTCGGTTGCAGTGATGAATCCCCCCCCCCACGGGGACTGATCAGGTGGAGGAGATAACTTCATATTCGTGTTTCTCGACCCCGATTTCATGAGAAAGCCGCGCGTTTTTTTGGTTCTGAGAAAAAAAAAATTTTCGAACCACAGGGGGGTATCATGGTTTTTTAGTCAAAATTTGAAAAATTTAAATTGGCGCCTTTTGAATTTTAAAGGAATAAGGGCTGTATTGGAGGGGAAGGGAATAAAAGGGGCCACTTTTATGGCAGAACGTTAAAAGTTCAAAATTTTTGTATTCTTCGCCTGCCTCACCATGTTTTCAACTGGGCCGTGGCAAAAAAAGACTCTATATGCATTTTATGGTCAAGAGTACTTCTCGGAATCATGTCTAGGTAAGTGAGTGCGCGCATCTCTAACTCTCAAGCCCCCTGCGCCCCCTTCGGGGCGCAGGGGGCTTGGGGGCTTGGAGTTGAGATGCGCACACCACATACCTTAGACACAAATCACTCGAAAGTGACTCTGGATGCATGAAAAAGCATACATACCAGGGTTTATTTATGCGGTAGGCCCAGTATTCAAAACTATGTTCAACATCTTCTTGTTAGTGGCCCCTGTGTGATTAGTGGCCCCCTTTTATTCCTTCCCCTCCCTATACAGCCCTTAATCCCTTTAAAATTCAAAAGGCGCCAATTCAAATTTTTCAAATTTTGACTAAAAAACCATGATACCCCCCTGTGGTTCGAAAATTTTTTTTTTCTCAGAACCAAAAAAACGCGCGGCTTTCTCATGAAATCGGAGTCGAGAAACACGAATATGAAGTTATCTCCTCCGCCTGATCAGTCCCCGTGGGG
Organism: Ditylenchus dipsaci; assembly: GCA_004194705.1. Classification (NCBI taxonomy): domain Eukaryota; kingdom Metazoa; phylum Nematoda; class Chromadorea; order Rhabditida; family Anguinidae; genus Ditylenchus; species Ditylenchus dipsaci. The sequence goes on from SADC01001306.1 coordinate 76,727, forward strand.
GGGGATTCTGAACTCAAGCCGAAAATTCCGTACAGAAGTTTCATGATTAGGAATTTTTTTGAATTGGCGGGGGACAACCGTTGTCGGAGACGGCAATCTGATATCTTGCAAAATTTGAAAAAAATCGCTCGAATTTATTGATTTATAGCGATTTACGAAAGCAAAGAAAAACAATATTAGCTAATTAAATAACTGAGAAATTATTTGTAAAAAAAATGTCTAACACCACTTTAAATATTTTTTAGAAAAGAAGACAGAAAAATTTGATCTGAACCTGAATACAGTATTTCTTCTAACACAATCCCCTCTCAACATCAAGGGTCTCTATCTCAAGACAGAGTCAATATTTTGCAAAGCTGTTTTTTCATTTTCTAAACTCCCGCCTGCTCTACTGATCCCACTTTTTAATTTCGGTTGAACATCCGAAAACCTCGAGATAGGATTCAAATTTTTCCCCCAATCAGCGATCCAAAAAAAAGAAGCCCTGGGCTTCTATTAGAACAAATACGGTAACCATTACAGCTAAAAATGTAAAAGCAGTGTAAAAACCAAGAGCTTTATTTTTCGAAAAAGGGGATATTCCAAAGTTCTGATCACCAATAAAAATTCATTTTCATCGCCAAAAATTTGCCTCAAAATGTTCACCTTTTTGGAATGGGAATGTATAGCCTATCCTATTTACCATTTACAAACAACAGGGGATAGAGGGGACAGGAAGAAGAGCATGCGCGAATTATATAACCACAACAAATAATACGAAGAGAAGGGAAACACAAAAAAGAGTGGTATTTCCTGCTGTTGCATGCGATTGGGGTGAAGCTCCTCCACTAAATGCACCACCATCACTAGCCAGTCAACAAAGCTGTGTGTTATGTCAAGCAGTAGGCTGTTGCGTGCAATCCTGTTGATATTGTGGAGCAACTTGCTACTGGCTGGCAGGAGGGATGCATCATGGTTAATCCCATCACTCCCACTAATACACACACAATTTTTGACAATGTTTTACTTTGTTTCCCCAAAAAAATCATAAAAAAAATTGTTTTTGTTCAGCGTGTTGTTAGATAGGAGATTAGAGATCACAGATTGCTGGAATTTTTTCGGCTTTTGTTTTTAGGGTCAAAACGATAGACTTCTGGCCACATCGTCCAAAGAGTATGTTCAAGTTGAAAAGGCCCCGATAAGGGGTTGAAAAGGTGTTCATTAATTAAATCGGGGTGCCATTAAATGAACGCACTTTAAAAACCAAGTAGTACGTTTATTTAGCTTCTTGGCTTAAAGGGGCATGCCTGTGCATTTTAAAAAGCTAAGGCGGGAATCAGCAAATTTGTTTGAGTCATGCCATTTTTCACTCGTTTTGCGTCAAATTCTGGTATTTATGACCTTATATTACTTTTAACAACTAGGCAGAAATTTTTAAAAATTAGGATAGGAACGCCTACAAAAGATGTTTGACAAAGAAAAAACTGCTGTCACTTTAAGTCTTGTATCAAAAATTACGAAAAAAATATTCATTAAAAAGAATAAATTAGAGCAAAAGCATCCAGGAACAAATCGATGTGTGCACACACACTCCTCTCACCACCATCCAACAAGCCTTCTTCATCATAACTTTTTTGGAGATTAGGAAACAAGGAAGAAGTGGAACTTGCGCGCAAAGCAGTTCATCTGCTCCACAGTCTACACTACCCTCCACAACAAAAGAGGAGGAGGATCAATAATGAGGAAGTGGGCGATGCAGTGGTGAACTAATTCCTCCCTTGTTTGACCCCTAATTTAACATGTCCAATCAATAACTGGACCTGATCCATGCAAAAAGGACAGCAATTTTGCAAGCTTCGGTCATATGGCTAGCTGACTAGTGGACTAGTAATAGGTCCATTCAGCTTTAGAACTACCACCCTTTTCCCACCTGTATTCCTAGCCTTACAGAAAAAAGCAATTAGTTAGAAGTGGAAGGAAAATTACAAAAAGCACTAGCTGAAGCAATAATCTCTGAGAAAGTGTAAAATAAGTGGTCCGTTAGCTTGCTAATTTACCATCCTGCTAGCCAACAAGAAAAAGAGGCGAAAATAGGTGATTTGTAAGGAGGTAGCAAAAATGCAGATATTTTAAGAGGTGATTCGACATTTGTTAATTAATCAGGTTAGTATGGGAAATTTTTTTAGTATCAAGTAAATACCGGATTTCGACGCTACTCGGTAATACTCCGAAGTGAAGTTACAGCAATTTCGGGTGGTCAAATAGTTAGGAGCAGAGTTGGCCAATGTTAATATTACCGGTATTATTACCGGTAATTTATTAATAAATGACCGGAAAAGAGTAGTTGGTAATTAAAAATTGGTCAAAAATGTTTTGTTAAAAAGGGGACCATGGCAAAAAAGTGAAAAAAACTCAAAAATTTCGAAAATTCCGAGCAAGACTCTTGATCTTGAAATACATAGAGTAGCTGTTTTTGCCCAGTTCCAGTAAACAAAACAATGTGGAATACCATTAAATACCGAAATCAAAAAATTGGTGTTACAGAATATTCCACAACTTTATCAAAAAATCTTTTAAAAAGTGGTATTCTACCACGTTTAGGTAACTGGAGCTGGGCAAAAAGAATCTCTGAATGCATTTTATGATCAAGAGTCTTGCTCGGAATTATGTCTAAGGTAAGTGAGTGCGCGCATCTCTAACTCTCAAGCCCCGTGCGCCCCCAAAGAGGGCATGATGGTTTTCCCCCTTCGGGGGCGCAGGGGCTTGGATGGTTAGAGATGCGCGCACTCACTTACCTTAGACGCAAATCAGTCGAAAGTGACTCTGGATGCATGAAAATGTATATGCACACCAGAGTTTTTTTATGCGGTAGGCCCCAGTTAACAAAACCATGTTCAAAACCCCCTGCTATTTTTAAAAAAAAATGCGAAAAAAATCAGCTTGGAGGACCAAGGCAAAACTTTTTTGAAAAATTTTTTCACAAAAAAAAATTTTTGTGTGAAAATGATGTTAAAGTACTTATAAACACTTTTTGAGACTTTTTGGAAAAAAAAATTTTCGAAAAAAATCAACAGGGGGGACCAAGGCATATTTTTTGGCTAACATTTAAATATGCTGTTAAAAATTTGAATTCCGCTGCCAAATCAAATCTGCTACCAAAAATTTGAAGTTTTCTGCCAAAAATTTGAATTTCGCTGCCAAAAATTTGAATTTTGCTGCCAAAAATTAGAAATTTGCTGCCAATTATCCCAATTCAGTTTTTAGTCGCCGATCTGTATTTTTTCCATCTTCGTTCACCTCTTAATCATTTTATTATCTGTTTCAGATGCATATCGAACAAGTAATTAATCCGAAAAAGCGTGCTGCGGAGATTATCTACACCGTGATCCAAAACTTTGAAGGTTCAGATGCAGATGACGAGTTGGAAGATTGGAAAAAGCTCTTTGACAATCCTTGGTCAAGCAATGAATGGAGACTGTAAGTTTTTTGTTGTCTGTGTTACTCAGTATTTATTGAAATATGTTAGGGCTAGAAAGCCTATCGTTGGATATAAGCACACTGTGTTAGCACCGTTCTTCGCAATAATTTATAACATTCACCATCAAGGACCGATGACATGTCTCATTGGCAGAAGTAAATGCTGGCACAATTAAAATATGTAGTGATTTTTTGTTGTCGTTACGAACCTCTCTTGCATTGTCATTATTTCTAATAAAATCAGAAATAAAACTCGTCTTTTCAATTTATTCGTAGGTGGAATTTAAATTCACACAATAGTTTGAAAAAAATAGCATTTGGTGAAACCATCACAAGTAAAATCATACATGATGGACATGAAACAAAGATCAGGCTGTAGAAATAGGTCGAGAAATTTTGGCAGCATAATACAAATTTTTGGCAGCAAAACTAAATACCACCCATATTTTTTTCGGGGTGGGCGCGAATGCGTATAGAGCCTGTTTGTGCATACGCGAATAATATATGATAGTATGCGAATATTATGCGCAAATAGTTATCGTACAAAAATAAAATTTTTTGACTTTTTTCACTTTGTTGCCTTGGACCCCCTTTTAACCGCAACATTGTTTGAAAAAACCGGCTTTTTAAACCAACCGATCTGAAAAAGACCGACTGAATCCAACCCTACCCGAAACCATCAAATCTTTATGTGATAAATTCTCATTGGGAATGCATGGGGTCTAATAACGAAACTTTTGTGCCAAAACTTATCCCTGTTGTCATCATCATAAAAAACAACAAGAAAAATAAAAAAAAAATTAAAATTGAATAAAAAATGTAGTAAAGCAAACACCATAACTCAGATAAAAAGCAGATTATGAGCTAAGAAAGATGGACAGCGCCCAGAAATAATCCAGCTAATCCATAGTTACCCGGTGGAGTTTTAAGCCCAAATGGTCAAATCGGTATCAACATCAAATAACAAAAAAAAGTTATTCTGCACTCATTTGCATAGATTTGGCTTGGCTGTTTTGAAGACATACATATATAGTTGACGCCTACTCTCCAACATGTCTGAATAAGATCAATTTTGGGTGGGAGAGGACACTGGAGAGGCAAGCGCAAACAACAAATTTCATCAAATATATATATGATGACTGGTTTGCTGGCTGGCAGGTAGCAGTCAAAATTGAGCATTATCTATGCAATCAGCAAGCATAACATGAATTAGTTGGCAATAACCTTGAATATAAATTTATGAAGCACAATTTTGACTTTTGGAAAAACATTGACAAAATTACTTTTTTAATTTCCGTATTACCTCTAATAGAGCTACTAGTGGTTTTTTCAAGCTATCGAAAAACATAAAAAAATTTTGCACTGACTAGAGTATTTATAGGTCGGTTTTTATGACCCCACTTGGTTTTTAGGTTTTTTTTATAATTTTTTTTATGTCGTTTTCAAACCCAAGCCTACGGGCCTGAGCCCAAACAAAAATATTGGAAAGGGGATGTTCTATTATACCACACTAGCGGTTTTGGGAGGGGGGGGGGTCGGTGTATATGATACTAGCGCCATAAATTACTTACAAAAATGGCAAACTTACCGCTTGAAATAAATAAGGAGCCATTGTGTGCTAGTCAGAATCATATGCTTGAATAATTGATTTTCTGAAAATCAAAATATTTTTAAAATTTTAACATACAAATATTGTTAAAGAATATATTCTTTCCCATGTAAATACACCGGATAGGAGCCTAACAAGAATAACTTCACACATATCTTTTCCTATCCTAGCACCCAAAAAAGTAAACTTATGGATCGAGAGGAAAGAGGAGTTGATAAAAAGGTACATTATAAACCGGCTCATCCCTTTCCTTGTTTTTGATCGCAAGTCGAAAATTTGGGTCAGTGTCGTAGAAAAAATTTAATTATCCACACATATACACACCAATCTCGCAAAAGCAACACTGCTACCAAACAGTGGTAAATGGAGAGAGCAAAGAAGACAAGAAGAAATTTTTGCTTTGTTAAAAAAACAAAATAAAATATACGAGAAAACTTTTTAGTGAACTTTTACGATCACTAAAACAACCCAAGATGAAAATAGTATCTCACAAGTGAGGGACCGTGACTGTGACCTGGGGAAATTCCGATAAAAAAATTGGTATAAAAAATATATAAAAATTTTTCATCAGGTATAAAAAATTTCATACCTTGGTGCCTCAAGGCAATTCGAGATTCACCCAAAATGCCTTGGCCCCTGTGGTTTTCGGCAACTTTCAATCGGGGATTTTATCTTTTTTCAGACTAAATTGAAAATAGAGCTCTATTAAGCTCCTTGTCTCAGCCACAGCTGTCGATTGAAAAAAAAGATTGTAAAAAAATAATAATCCTGGCTGAGTTACAAAAACTAAAAAACGTGACATCACCCAAATACTATATAAAGATTTCTCGCTGCAGCTTGTAGAAAAGATTCTCCACCAGCGCTTAAGTATTTTTGTACATGAAAATTACATGTTAACTAAAAGATATTAACAAATGAAAACAACTCAACGGGTAATCAAATTGACCTCTTTTTAGCAAGGAGGTTTGAAAATTTGTTTTGCGTTTGAAGGTTAAAGGTTCTGGATTAAGCGCCAGTCTCCGTCAATGTAAGGGGCTGGGCAAAGTCAAAAAATGACAAAAATAAGAGCACAAAATACGTGTTCTGAAAAACGAGAGTTAGAAACCAAAAAAATTGATGGCCACTGGAAGCTTGCAAATTTTCATATTTTGTAAACAGCATCCGATACTTCTGAACAATTTAGAAAACTAAAAAAATCGTAGAGTCAGGAGAGAAAAAAACAAAAGCAAGGAGCACGCACAACAAACAATTGCATAAATAAAACCCATTTGAATGCGAAAGTATAATCGGCGAGAAGTGATTCATTGTGAGGAAAAGGGAGGGGATGAGCCTGAAAATTCAAAGAGCAAAAATAGCAAAAATATGTGGCCTATGGTCGGGTTTCGCTTCCTTTTATAGTAGTACTGCTTTTGGTAGAGCAAACAAAGAAGCTATTACCAGGAATGGAACTCCGAAAAGGGAAAATCAAAGAGGATTACATAGGTGGGCAAAACTAAGTTGTGTGACACAAAACTGGCTTCGTTCCTCTAAAGAACAGGAAGGATCATTTCAGCTTCCAACTTAATCTTACACCGCAATCATGTGGGCCCATATGTTTTTTGGTGGAACAGCTGGGTAAGGGGATTCAATAAAAAGTCGTGTCTCAAATATGCCTTAATCTCCTTGTTGTTTTTTTGTGAAAATTTTTAAATAACGACAGGGACCAGAAAATTTTGACCAAGGCAAAAATGGGACCTAAATTTTCACCAGATCTTCCTTAGCTCCTTTATTAGTCTTTTTTGTAGAAGTAAGGATCGAGGGCGAGATAAGGTTCTGCTACTGTTACTAGTAGTAAGTCGACCAGCAGGTGGTCAGGGGTGCACACTCACTATGCCTTTTGTATGGCTGAATGAGCGGCAGTTGATTGATGAGGCATGCATGCCCTTTTAATAGGGGCGAGCTCATAGAGTCTCTTACCTGTGCATTATTGATTGGGCGCAAAAAAGTACAATAAACAACCAAACAGTTTCAATTTTGTATGATAATATTTGGGAAGGGGTGGAGACGATAGCTTGCCACATTTCAAATTGCGACAAAATCAAATTGCGACAATTCAAATTGCAAAAAAATCGAGCTGAGACAAACATTTACAAATAAGATTCTTAATTGATGAGGATGTTCGTCGCCGATGGAAACATTTAGAAGGTGGGTAACAGATCAATTTAAAAAAAATTATTTTGAAAAGCAAACTTGTTGATTACCTTCTTGTGATAAGTAATAAAAAACACTATCTCTGACTCTTAAATAACAACGGTTGCTAAGTGGTAAAGTTATGACTATGAAAGTCGATAGTCGGTTTTTCCTTGAGTTTTATGCGGTGGCCACAATGGAGGGGTGAAGTCTAAGTGGGAAGTCTTTGACTAGCCAGATCTAGCTCATTTTGGCTTGAAAATACGGGATCAAAGCTTCCAGCTTCCATTTTTTGGGTCCTTCACATTAAAAACATAAATCTCGGTCATTAAAAACATATAACGAAATTTCGCTGACTTCAGACTTCATACTTCCCACTTCGACTTCGCAATTCACACCTCCATTGGGGCCAAGGCATTAAAAAATGCGACATTTTAATTCTTGTTTTAATTTCAATGTTACCGCATTTCAAAATATTCCCATCGGCGAAGAGTATGCTCTTTAAAATACTAAATTTGTTGCAATTTAAAATGTCGCAAGCTATCGCTGCCCAAAAATAACCAAATTAACGTCAGTTATAAAATTTCTGGCAGTATTTTTTGTGCAAATGGAAATTTGAGAAGATGACTATGATAAAGAAATAATACAAAATATCAATTCTGTTCACGTTATTTATTCCTAAAAGTAAAAATAAACTTGTGAATGGAAAATTTGTTTTTCTGTTATTTAGTTTTCCAAAATTGCCGTAAAAATATTATTTTTACCATAAAAGATACTTTTTCTCGCAATATTGCTTGAGCGCAGCTTTCTGTGTAAACAATTTTTTGTTCACAGGTCTTTTTTTGCTGAGTGCCTTTTTCAAAAACTCTGGTTATTTAAAACCAAATTTGACGCTGTTAGAGTATTGGGTTGTGTCATAAGTTTGTTCTTTTATCCTTGGTCCCTCTGTTGTCTTTGTGGCGCAATTTTCAAATGTTTTTATCCTGCTCCACCTTCCCTACTGTTTACGCTCCCGATCAACCACCACCCCTCAGCATCACTTTATCCAGGTATCTCCGTGTTCACAATGGTAAAATATTTGATATATTCGTCGTTAAAGAGACTTTAGAGGGGTCTCAGGTGATATGAAATGGTTTTGGATATTTTAGGTGGTTTGCAGTATTTTGAGCGGTTTTGAGTGGATTTGGTGCGATCGGGTATCAGGTATTTTTTATTTAGCGGATAATATCTGAATTCTAACAGCAAATATGTACTAGATTAAGCTCTTAATATTCAAAAGTGAATATTAAATTTTGATTCTTCTCGAGACTACAAAGATTTAAACTCCTTATACTCTATATACCACATTCAATGCTTAATTTGCTAAATGCTCAAAAACCGGCTCGAGACGCAATGCTCTACAATATCGCAATTCTGCAATACCGCAAAAACTATAAAATATCGCAACTCAGGTCTACCGATTACAAAAAGAATTAGCGTGACACATTGAATATAGCTCGAGAAAGGTGAAAGAACAGCGTTACCTACTCAGTCCAAATACTATATAAAGATTTGTTAAATGACTAGAGCTTTGGCAGTTTCACTAATCCATTTAATCATCCTGCAATCCATTCTCCAAATACAAATAAATCACTTCACAGAAAATAGACAATCAAAAAAAATTATGCTTTCTGATAGTCGACTTTCAAGCAGAATAACAGCTACAACAAACTGGTTTTTAGTTCGTTGTGTTGCAGCAAAAAGAGTTGAGGAGAAAATGCTTCATAAGTTAGGGAGGGGTTGCCTTAATCATCCTGGAGTCACTTTCTCTCCTTTCTAGGAAGGAGCTTCCGAAAAGATGAGTAAAAAGAAAAGACAAATGGTCGGGATATTGCATACAACAAAAATAAAGCCGATTTATTGATCCCTTCCTTCTTCCCAATTTACTTCAAAACACATTCAACATCAAAAAGGTAAGACTAGATTCAAACAAAATGAAAAGAAAGCGAATTTTTAAGATGTTTGACTGATTTATCTTATGACTTTTAATCGAAATTTTGTTATTGCAGATTCACATGCAGAGATTATAATAACAAGAGGAATTTCTTGTTTTAGAAAGAATTTATTTGTTTCAGCTGTAAAAATGTAGAAAATATGCGTAATTGAAGGCTGGCACTCTCAACTTAGCAGGACCCTAGGAATCCAATTCCTAGGCATGAATTATCGCAGGGTACTACTGACATTGCTGAAGGATTGCACCAAAGCATTGTTGTATTCAACACGCAGGCGGAGGGCCTGAAATTTTGATGATGAACAATAATTTAAAGGACCATGATTTTTGCGCGCAGCGGCATGTGCAAAATTTGAATTGGCGGGGGAGACTTCTCTTTCGTCTCTCCCTATACTCTTTGGAGTCGTTTGAAATGACTCAAAAGAATATAGTTCTAGACGAAAGAGAAGTGTCCCCGCCAACTCAAATTTTGCGCATTCCACTGCGCGCAAAAACCATAGTCGTTTAAAATCATTCTTTAAAAAGCATACTAGCGCGTAAAGTCGGCGACAAATTTCTAGCCATTAATTTTAATTGAGATATGAATTTCAGTTGAAAAGTAGGTCAAAATGCTAACATGTTCGAAAGTAAAATTACAAAACGTCAAATTTTGACGTTTACCGGTAAAAAATACACTCAAAAAGCGCGAATTCAAAATTTTTGACGAAAGCAGGCGGAAGACTTTTTTTGCAAAAAATACAAATAAACCTCTTGTTTCAGCGGCTCATAGTCATTTTTGGCAACTTGTGCGTCTACTTTTTCTTTTAATATTCGCTTCTCCTCTTCAGCCACATCCACTCTCTAAAGAAAAATAATATGAGATGGAATAAGAAAAAATGGAAACCTTGCAATGGAAACATACTTTTTCAGCTCTTTTAACTATAAATGTGAATTAAAAAAGCTTTTCAATAGTTAAAACGGGAAGCCTGAAGGTGAAAAACTATGCGTTTTGCACAGAATTTCACGCTGAATGCAATGGCTGAAAAAATTTCGAGCGGGTAAAACAGGATTTGAAAATAGATGATTTTCTCTTGTTCCCAACCACCTGGAAATGAGTGGTACTTGCTCAAATTTATGTATCACCTGGGCGTGTAATATCTAAAAATGCAGGGTGATCAGAGCTATCTATTGCACATAAATTCATGTCTGAGTGATAAAAACTTCGAAGAGAATTTCCGGTTTTTCTTCTAGAAGTCAGTTTTCGGACATTGAATTTCGCGTAATATTTGAATGTTTGTGTCTCGAGTGGAAGGACTTTCGAAAACTACCATATGGAAGAAAAATATATTTTTTGGTCAACTGTGGATAGTTTTTAGACGTCTTCTAAGTAATATTTATACGCTAAAAATGATAAAAAAAATGTTTACCAACAATTTTCGTACTAAAAAGTTAGGGTTTCAAAAAAATGTTGGTTATCATAAGTCGACCAATTGCCTTGGTTGCCCAAACTAAATAAACCAAAAGGGTACCTGGATATATTTAAAAACACCGAAAAGATAGGGTTCGAATAAACCTAGCTCCAATGACCAAACGGATTAGTATTGGTAACCAATTTTTTTTGAAAACCTATTTTTTTAGTACGGAAATTGTTTAGAAACAAGTTTTTTTATCGGTTTAAGACGTTGGAGACGTTCAAACCCTATTCACAGTTGACCAAATAGGGGCCCCAAGTAAACAAGTTCCGCTGATGTTCCTAATTAGGGTTGTCGATATTCGAAATTTTCGAATATTAGATTCGAGTTATTAGATTGCACCCAATCGGGATCGAAGATCGATTGTGACATTACGTCGCTGCTTTACCACTAGGCCATCGATGCTAATGTAAATGATAAGTGTATTTGTAGTTATTCCCCACCTTTAAATTCCGCATTAGTTTTTTTACACTACAAGACCGGGTGGTCAACAAAATATGGCTCCAAAACAACATTTGAAAAATAAATGCTAGGTACATTTTTTTTCACTTTTGTGGAGGACTATAATTAGAGCGAACACAGTAAATTATTATTTTGCATAAATTTTTGATAGGGTATCACGGTTACGGTTAATTTGGCCTTACCCGGTTTTCGGTTGTTGTTTTTCAGTTTTGTTTCGGTCAATTAACTGGGCGGTAAGTCGGCTTCTGGTTTATTTTAGTCGGAATTTTTCCGTACCCGGTTTTCAGTTAACCACTTTTTTCGAACGCTATTTTCGACTCCAGTTAATTGGGCCGAAAATTCGAAAAAGTGGTCCGGCTATGTGAACTAACCGTGAACCACTCTACTTTTGAACGATCTTACCTTAGAATAGAGTGAATTCTGTGCTAATTTCTGTTCAGTTGTTTCAATTTGCTGACGAAGATTGTCATTCTCCACCTCTTCTCGAGAAATAATTTCTTTTAGTCGATGACTCTTTTCTTGAGACTCCTACACATATTGAATTTTACTTTTTGAATCTTTGTTCTGTATTATATCCTGGCAACTTACCCCTTGCTTTGCGGCCATTTCTTCTTTGTATGAGTCAAGGTCCACATCATGACCACTCTCTTTAATTTCCATTTGCTTTTTGCGCATTCCTTCTAGCTCTTGGTGTAGTCTTGATTCAGTAATTTGCAAAGAAATTAATTCCTCTTGAAGTCTAACGTGCACTTAAATATAGGTGTTGATTTTACTTTGTTTTTCAAAATCAAAAGCAAAATTTACAGTCTTGCAGTTCTGTTGCACTGGCACTTGATTCAGAAAATTTTGAGCTAAATTCAATATTTTATAAATTAATAAATTATTTTGAAAAAATTTCACCTAAAAATGGACTCATCCAGGCCAGACATATTTGCCGACAATTCATTGTGACGACAGTTTATTGAAATAAGGTTAAGCAGTCTGACTACTTCTGTCGATAGAGTCGCAATTTTTTCTCTACTTCAGAACTAAGACTTCCTTGAAAAATTAAATTGTAGGTATTAAAGGGGCATGCTCGCAGCAGATGGAATACCGTATATTCTCTATTAATCCCCCACTCTCTAATAATCCTCCACCCACGGACCTCATATCTCAGCCTAGAGCAAACATTTCACAAATATGTTTTTTTGCCTTTTCTTAATTAGCACGAGCTCTCCTGATTCAATATTTCAGATTTCGACCGACTGACCAAAAATCTCAAAATCGACCTCAAAATTTTCCGATTTTTTTGGATTGAAAAATAATCCCCCATTAATAGAGAATATACGGTATTTCGAAAGGCGGGTACCAGGTCAATTCAAAAAACAATCATTTTGAAATGCAAATTTGTTGAGCACCCTTCTTTATAAGTAATAAAATACAATATTGCTAATAAATAGCGTCGGTGGCTCAGTGGTAAAGCGGGCTTATTGTGAAAGTAGTTCGCCGGTTCGATTCCTACTGGAAGTATATTTTTTCCTTGACTTTTACTAAAATGCGGCTTTTAATTCTCGTTTGAATTTCACTGGTGCCCGCCTTTCAAAATATTCCATCGGCGACGAGAATGCCCCTTTTAACGGGGAAAAACGAGTACTTTGACCAACCGAATGACTCCAAGAAAGACTCCCTAAAACACCGGTTTATGCAAATTAAGCCTCAGCTACAATGAACGAATTTGACTGTCTCATTTTTGCCAATATTACAGGGTGTTTCGAGAAATTCTGCCTTTTTGAAATGGCTATAACTTTTTTCATAGACCGTTTTTTAAATTTCTGTTTTCGATAATCATTTTCTCTTGACGGGCAATTTAGTTTAGTGTATGATGTCAAAAACACGATTTTCGCTTGGTCCTTTGGTTCTAGTCTGTGGGTGTCCCCTAGATGGCTAAAACCCGAACCAAGAAGGGACCAAGCGAAAATCGTGGTTTTTGCACTATACACTAAACAAAATGGCCCGTCAAGAAAAAACAAAATTCGAAAAACGGTATATGGAAAAAGTTATAGCCATTTCAAAAAGGCATAATTTCTTAAAATACCTTGTAAATTAGTTGAACCGTTTTGATGACTCAATTCGATGTTGTAATGTCAAACAAACAGTAAAGGGACATTTTGCGAATTCCGGACAAATGTCAAAAAATGGATTAAACGTCTATTAAAAGTTTGATAAGGAAAATAAATATTGTTCCTTTAAAAATGACCGAATTTCGGGTGTCGCATTTTTTCTGGCGCCTCAAATATCCAAGTCTTTTTTGTGGAAATTCTGCAATTCTGACATATATAATCCATATCTAATCCGAATTCGTTTGACATCACAACACCAATGCCGGAATGCACCATTATAAAGTTCAAATTGATGCATATGGTTAAAGATGATTTTAAAGTTATTGTGTGCATCCATTATAGACTTAAAGTTGTGGACTTAAAGTTTTAAAGTTAGGGTTAAAGTTTTTATAATTGCACCATTCATAAAGTTAAAGTTAGAGTTAATTGGTATGCACTATGATAAAGTTCAAAAAGAGGTGCATTAGGATCCTAACTTAAAACGTTGACATTTAACATCGAACATTAACTTTAACTCTGGTGAATTTACCGTATAACCTCGGTTCTACTGCAGAATCCGGCGCCAAAATATGCCTTGGTCCCCCCTGTTGTTTTTTCTTGAATTTTGCCTTGGTCCCCCCTGTTCTTTTTTTATAAATTTAAAAATGCCCCAATTACGTTTTATATAACAATTTATTACAAAACACAGAACAACACATTACATCATTAACTCACAAAATTAAACTCCATAATTGTCAATACGGTGTATCATAGATACCTGTTCAAAAACATTTCCAGAACATTTTTGCCCTCCACCTTGCCATTTTGACGAAAGATTGCTTCAGCCACATTTAACGGTTCACTTGTTCCCCTGAGGCGTTTGATTTTATGCTTGACGTGATTCCAGAATCCTTCGATTTTGTTAGTATGGACACGGAGCACATTTCTATTTCGGTCAATCACTGTCCTAAAACCAGACTAACATATATTTTTAAAGCATATAAATATACCTGGCAAATTCTCTTTTGTGGCAAATTGTAGAATGACTGTAACCGACTTTTCTGCCTAATTGTTTGCCAAGCTTTCTGTACGCAGGCCATTCATCAGATAGAATTGTAGTTCCCTTTTTGAACTTCTTACGAATTATCTTGAGCAAAGTTGACTTCTTTCGATCCGGAACACGAAACGCGAACGCCTTGCCACCTTGACCACGCTGGATTCCGCCAAAGATCCATTGTTCATAGCTTCTTCTTTTGCGTCCGCGGTTGTACTTTCTTTTCGCAAAGCAGGTTTCATCAATTTCAACGACGGCAGACGGTCTTCCAATTGATTGAGTGTTGAAGCAGTAGCTAAAAATAACGTCCGATAAAAATATCGATATTACAAACTCTTACTTCGAACAAATTTCTCTGCACATGTTCAGCCAATCCACAACAGTATGCTCTGCTAGTTTAAGTTCCCTGCACAAATGCTTGTTATCAAAGTCGGCGAACCACATGTAACAGACAAGAAAGAGCGTATGCAGCGGAAGATTGGAGTGGCAAAAGAAGGAACCGGACCTGATTGATTTCGAAGAGCACAGAACACCTCTTGACTTGCAAATCCACTAAACATAAATATAGACAACATTTTGCGTAAAAATTTACCTTGATACCATCCTGACTGTCTGATCGTTTCACAATCCTCATTGCATTCTGACACTTGTCACACGGAATTGTATTTTGTAGCAGATTGAGCCCCACAAATGCTGAGATGACATCATTGGTTGACCAACAGAAGATTTCCCGAAGAGTAAGTTCATTGAACTTGACAATTTGTCTCAGAGCAGTCTGTTCCACCAAGAAAGAATTCGACTTCATTGTGCTCCTAAAATAACTCACAATAAGTCACGAAATGAAAAAGAATTTGTCGAAGAAGTCATAATTACAAATGACTGAAAATCCAACCGATGAGGTAACAGATGACTCAACAAAATTAGCGTTTCAAAACAAAAAAGTTTTTGATACAAAATTATTTCAATTTGTTTTGATAAAAAGAACAGGGGGAACCAAGGCAAAATTCAAGAAAAAACAACAGGGGGGACCAAGGCATATTTTGGCGCCGGATTCTGCAGTAGAGCCAAGACCTCTATTAATTCACCACCGTCTAATAATCCCCCACCCCTCATTTTTTTACTAGTATTTTAGAGTTAAGGCCATTTTTTATTTACAATTTCAAGATTTTTCAGGGTTGAAAATTAATTCCTCATGGGGATTAAAAGAGTCCAACCCACCCTAAACCAGGTTCTTTTCCTTTATGCGGATGATTTCTATAAAATAGAGGTTGAAAATTAATCCCCCATGGGGATTAAAAGAGGTTATACGGTAACTCCAACTTTCAGTGGGAAATATCGAACTTTAAGCTTCAACTTGAAACTGCCTTTTGATGTAGTTTAAAGTTATATTTTTTAGTACTTGTACCGTACTTTTAGAAGAGCATTTCTATACCTAGAATCGGAATCGGGCGAAAAATACGTTTTTATTCAAAATCAGCACTTGATGCTAAAAAACTTGTGAATTCTGGCCCTAAAGACCGCATACCAACCCAACCCACCCTAAACCAGGTTCTTTTCCTTTATCCGGATGACCTCTATAAAATATTAATAGAGTTATAGAGGTCTTTTATAGGGGTCATCCGGACAAAATAAAAGAACCCTAAACCACCCCAAGCCATTTGAAACCACCCTAAACACCGCAAATCACTTTAAACCGAATCACTTTAAAATCAAGCACCAAACCATCAAATTAGCCGGAATTACTCCGAACCACCTCAGTATCTCTTGTAGAAGTTGTGTGATAGTGCTGTAAGGGTGGTGTAGGGGTGGTAAAATAATAGTGGGGAATGCTATGGGATGGTGTAGAAGTAGTCTAGCTAATTTTTGAGGATGATGCAGGATAGCCCTAAGGATTCATACGTCAAATTTACATTTGAAATTCACACCTCAATCCGATTCACATGTCAATCAGATTGACGCTTGACTTCACGTGTGAATCAGGTGGACGCCTGAATTCCAACCTGAATCAGGCGCCCATCTTTTTTACGCCTGAATTCAGGCGTCAATTAACATGTAAGTGACATGCGAATCAGATAGAGGCGTAAACTAACACATGAATCAGATTGAGGCGTGAATTTACATGTGAGTCACATAGACGCCTGAATTGAGGTGTGAATCAGATAGATGACTGAATTCAGACGCAAATAGGGCCAGGGCCCTCTATGATTAGTGGCCCCTTTTTATTCCCTTCCCCTCACTATACAGCCCTTATTCCCTTTAAAATTCAAAAGGCGCCAATTAAAATTTTTCAAATTTTGACCAAAACACCATGACACCCCCTGTGGTTCGAAAATTTTTTTTCTCAGAACCAAAAAAAACAGCCGGCTTTCTCATGAAATCGGGATCGAGAAACACGAATATGATGTTATTTCTTCCATACGATCACTCCCCGTGGGGGATTGTAAACTAAAGCCAAAATTTGCCTTGGTCCCCTCTGTTGTTTTTTTGCGAAATATGCCTTGGTACCCCCCCCCCCGTTTGTTTTGAAGGTGATCATATTAATATAAATATAATGAACAGGAGGGACCAAGGTATATTTCGCAAAAAAACAACAGGGGGACAAAGGCAAATTTTGGCAACCGCTTTTGCACTAGGACCATAGCTCTAACTTTAACTATAACTTTAAACTTTACGATGGTGCATTCCGGCACAAATTGTTTGCCAAAAAATGGTCAAGCATTAAAAATTAGCAGAAAAGGCGATAGACAAACGGGTCTATTATAGACCGATCTTTAGACACTCAAAAGCCCTTACATGTGAGCATCGCGATTCTTCAACTCCCTGAACCTCTCACTCTTGTCTCCAGCCAATATTTCAAATTCATTTTCGAACTCTCTTAATTCCTAACATAATAGTTTAAAATTATTCATTTGTTTAGCAACAAAAATAATAATTTACTTCTTGAGCTTGAGTCATTCGCTCATTCATCTCTTGGAGTCTGAGTGTAGAGTTGTTATTTAATTTTTAAAATTTTTAGAAACTTTTAAAGAGCCTACTGAATTTGCATGTGGGCAATTTCTGCAATTTAAGGATTAACTCAATAATTTATTTTTCTCAATTTTACCTCATTATCTTTCTGAATTCGGTTGATTAGGTTTTGTCTCTGTTCCTCAGGAGTTCCTTCAGAATTGAGCTCTTTCATAATGGTATTCTTTTTTTCTTCTAACTCATAAATTTGTTCTTCCAGTACCGCTTAAAATTTGAAATGACGAAAAAACAGAGAACCCATGATGCTGTTGTATGTGAAACTCTAACCCTTCTTTTTGAGTTCGATAGAAGAGAGGCGAAGAAACAAAATGACATCAAAGATCAATATCAAAAGTTTTTTTATGACATCGACAGAAAAAATAACATAATTTAATAACAAAAAAAAACAATTTTTCTCAATATTTCCGTAAGCTTGTTTGACTTTTGAACCCCGATTCATCTTTGTAAGCGACGACCATAACTGTCGGTCTAATCTTCGCACGAATCAGCAATGTGAGAGGCAGTGTTAATTTTAAGAGGCAATGTGAATCATGAAACTTATTAAGGTTCAAAACAATGTGTCGAACAAGCTTGCGAAAATATCGAATAATATTGTTCTTTTTGTTGTTAAATTTTGTCATTGTTTCTGATGATGTTGTGTAAAACTCTTAATAATGATGTTTGATGTCATTTGGTTTCTTAGTTTTTTTTTGTTATTTGGTTTCTTTGGTTTCTTGGTTTCATTTGGTTTTCCTCTATCGACACAAAAAAATATTGGCAAGAAACAATAAATTCGAAATAATATGAGCAAAAGAAAAAGTTTGCCGGAATCGCCCCCACCCTGTATTAACACTTCAACTTAAACTTATATTTCGGCAAGAAAGCATTCTTGCGTAATTTGTGTTCATCAGAAAATTTTACATACTTGAGTGGTGTAGAAGCAAAAAGTTTACACATACATTTTTTATTCAAAAAACATCAAAAATTAAAAAAAAAAACCGTGGCTAACTAAGGACAACATACACCAAGGACAACATTGAGTCCTCTCCTAATTTTTTAGTCAAAATTCAAACTGAAGGATAATTGTTCGAACTGGTCCAAAAATTTGCCAACTTGAAAAAATTACTTACAGGCTTGTTGTTTTAGCGGTGAATTAGCTAACGCTAAATCCAACTCCTCTTTAGTTTTGTTCAATTTCTCTAGTTCATGCTGTTTCTCTTCCAATTCGTGTCTCAAACTCTCCGTCTCTTCCTTTACTCTTTCGAACTCATCTTTTATACCGGGTTCCTAAGTATTCTTCCTAATTATTAGGCAACATTGCTTACTATTCTCACCAGATTATTTATTTGCTCATCATTTTGGCGTCGTACACGCTGTATTCTCTCCTCAAACTGCTGGATAAAGTCTTCTTTTTCTCGGCGCTCTTGGAACAGCTCTTCCACCGCCAATGATAATTCTTCATTAGACTTTTGGGCCTCTACCAGTTCAAATTCCAAGTCTAAAATTGAAATTTTAGTGGAATTAATGCACCGAACTATTATGGCTTTACCTCTCATATCAGCATTTGTATTTTGCCGGTCAATAATCTAAGTTTTCTGTTTTAAATTGATACTTTTAGTGAGATGGAGCACCTGAACTATACCCACATGTGGGCAAAGACTAGATCTTGATCTAATCGAAATCGAAATATATATGTCGGGGCGGATATATTTCGGGGGAAGGAGGGGGGGGAGGATATCTGCGAAAGGATGTATACCCGTAATCCTCCACGTGGATTTTGTCTCCTGGGGGTTTGGTTCAAGTGAGTGCTCGAGGTATAATTCAATATACAGTCGAGTCCCGCTTTAATGTACCCCGGCATTAGTGTACACTCGCATTAGTGAACACCTCGCATTAGTGTACACTTCAGTTCGGTCCCGACTAAATAAAGACACTCGTTTTAGTGTACATATCTAAATTTTAAAAGAAATTTTTTGAAAAGAATCCCGATTTTTGAAGTTAATAGTCATTATATGGTTCTGAAAGGATGTTAAAATCAGGGTAGCTAGGAAAAGGACCAGGACAGTATGTGAGTATGTTAGGTGGGTGCGTAGGTATACCAGGTAGGTGGTTGGGTAGGTATGTCAGGTATTAGACAATAAATACCTAAAATGCATTATCTCTACGCACTGTCATGCTAGAATATATGCCGCATTGGGGCAGATCTAATTTATAGTTGTCAATAATTAATCCTTTTTTTGTTGGAACATAGGTTCGATTCAATAAAGGAAACCCTTCCTCAGTGCCTCCCGATTTAGTGTACAGTTGGCCAGAGTTTAAAAAAAAATTATCGCTTTAGTGTACACCTCGCATTAGTGTACACCTGAGGCCGGTCCTTTAGGCGTACACTGATGCGGGACTCGACTGTAGCCAAAAACTGTATTAACCAGATTTAAATCTGATAGTTCGCCCTGCAGTTCCTTGAGTTCATTTGCTTGTTCTTCTGCCCTAAATTGCGTAAAAAGATAAATATTTACTTCAAAAACCACAAGGTTAAATAAAACTTCTGCTCGTAGTATAGCAAGTTCTGCTGTCCTTTTTCAGTCTTGTCAAGCTCATTAACCAGAGAATCGATTTCAGTTTCCAGCAATCTCAACTGGTTGTTCAAAAGACTGATGTAGTACCTAGATAGTTAGTCTGGTCAGCCTAGAAAGATATTTTTTCCAATGTGCATACGTTTTGTCCAAGACCTGTCTATTGCCCATGGAGGCTGCAAATATCAATTCTAACACGAGGAGCTCTGACTGTAAGGACGGTTCATTCTGGCTTAGTTTTGTACGCTTAACACGTATGTGAATTTACTAATTACAAAAACTCCGTTCTTGGTGGTTTTTTTTCAGCATTCCAAATATTTGTGAAATCAACTTTAGGTCCATCTACCAAATTAAACATGACTTTCGTTTTTAGCATACAGCGTGTATTGTGTTATAGCTCAAAAATGATGCTGACATTGCGAGCTTTAAAATCTCTATATAGTATTTGGGTCGGGTGGGTGGATCACACTTGTTATGAATTATGAAAAATGGGTCGTAGAGGCCTAAAAGTTTTTGTTGTAGATGTTTTTAGATCCGCCTCGATGTCAGCTTTCGTTTAAAAACAAAAACGACGAAAAATTTGCATTTTTAAGAGGGGCGTTGACAAAAGTATGTAGGCCATTTTTCTAGTTTTCCAATAAAATTTATGTTTTTTCGGTATTTTTCGATTTTGAATTTGTGTGTCACACTTTTTTGTTTAAGTCTAATTTTCTGCCATTTTTCCGAACTAATGTCGGATATCTCTGCGGAACGCTCAAGTACAACATCTTGACTTTCTTCTAAGCACAAACACGTATAATTAAAGTTGCTTCTACATAATTTTTTCCTTGGCCTCCGAATTAGTGATGGTGGATTTTAGCCTGGATTTGAGGTGGATTTTTGTGTTCAAGCCCACCTTTCTGCCAGGTAGGGTAGGTAAATTACCAGTTAGGGTGGGTAGGTATGCAGATAGAATAGTTAAGTGCTCAGGTGGAATCTCTACAGTCAAACTTTGATGTAACGAGGATATGCGAGATAGACGAGGCTAGGCGAGGATAGGTGAGGGTAGGCGAGGGTAGGCGAGGATCACAAATATTTGAAACGCTGAAAAAACCACCAAGAACGGCGTTTTTGAAAAAAAAACTAAATTTACAGACTGTTAAGCGTACAGAACTAAGCCAAGATGAACCGTCGGTACAGTCAGGGCTTCTCGTGCTAAATAGACATTCCATCCTAAAAATCTAAAAACCTACAGCCCATACGACTCTGAGTGCGTACACCACTCACACCTTAAATAACAAATGGAATGTGAAATAATTTAGTTTTTGTTCTAATCCTTTCACCTTGTTGAGTGACAGGTCGCTGCTGGCCAGTTCCTGGGGTATTGGAAAATATTGCTGATTAAGTCCAGTGCCTGGTCTCATAGATGTTGAAGGTGGTCTAATTTTTCAAACAATAAAATCCGGAATGAAAGAATTGTTCAAAAAGATACCTTTGGTTGTTTCTACTCATGGTTCGCATAGCCTAGACATGAAAAAATGAAATAAACAAAAGTTCGGGTAGAAAAAACATTCTTTATTTAAATATTATCCCAATTACTCGGCAGTGCGTTTCATGATTTTTCAAAATAAATTGGCTGTAATTATAGTCGGGGTCAACTGAAAAATTGACCCGGAATGTTAAACCCAAAAGTTGACCCCTAGGTTAAGCCCAACCTCAACTTTTTAGAGATCAACTTAGTTGACCCCTCAACTAAAGGTTAAGGGTCAACACACTTGACCCCCGACTATGATTACAGCCATTGGACTTTTCAATTTTTTTCAGTGCAGTATATAATGAAGGGCAAAGGAGAATGAACAACTTTTGTGAAGCGTGTTACACTTTAAATTGAATCTCATGATTGTAGAAATGGCTGGGTTTTGTTCACCCGTTTGCATTTGCCCAACCTTCGTTAAAATCGTACATGACAATCAGGGGAAACGGTGAATTCATATACACCGAATTCATATATACCGAATTCATATACAAACGAATTCATATACATCGAATTCATATACATTTTGGCATTCTATTTCTAAAGTTTTGAAAGATGCACCGATGGTCCAATTTTTGTTTAAGTGTAATATTTTAGGTGCCTAATGAATACAAGCTTCTTGATGGCGAAGAATTCCTCAAATACGACGGGTGGAACAATGATGAGTGAATACTGATATTTTCAACCAACCGTTGCCTGGATTTGCTGCAGTCTATCAACAAATGGGGTGTGACGGTACCTTTGATGTAGTGCCAGTGCTTTTCGAGGCTAGGTGAGATTTGTCAAAAACGAAATTTGTCAAAAACGAATTTTGTCAAAACGAAACTTGTCAAGACGAAAATTTTCAAAACGAAACTTGTCAAAACGAATTTTGTCAAAACGAATTTTTTCAAAACGAATTTTGTCAAAACGAAATTTGTCAAAACGAAATTTGTCAAAAACGAAACTTGTACAACATTATTAAGACTAGGACTTCGGATATTACTTAATTCAAAGACTTGTTGGACCTTAAATTAACATATTCTAGCACCGCCAACTTCCCCAAATTTATCAAACGATTCAAGCTAAATGGTTTGTGGCGTCAAATTCTATTCCATTTTGTTTCAGGTAAAAAATCTGGGAAATTCCTTGTTCCTAAGTTCAATGCAGGAAGCATACAGACTATAGTAATTTTCAATATTTTTTGAACATTTTCCTGACTTTAATTTGTTAACTGGAAACTTTCTAATTCTTTTCGGCTCTATTGTAAAAATTCGGTAATTCCTAACATCAAGTACTTAATCACACGCCCCATTAAACAATTCAGCAATTCCCACAATTCCCCATACAATAACCCTTTCCTTTTATCACATATTTTATCAGACAACGTGTACAATTGACATCACAAACATAAATCAACTTCCATCAAAACTAAGATCATCTAACTGGATATCATCAATCGCGTTGGCCATTCTCGCCATACTATTGCTTATCTCTTCTGAGTTGAATACTGCCAAAGCTTCTTTGATTCCTTCAACTTTTTGCTTTTGAGCCAAATTGCTTGTCTCAGCCAAACAGATACCTTAAGATAGGCAAAGCACTCGCTGATGAGACTCTTTGCCTAAATATACAGTTGATATTTGTTCCAGTTTATATCCTTCAACGCACCTATTTCGTCTCTGTACCCAAGTCTAAAAAAATTGAAACTAAAACTGAAAAACACGCAAAAATTTGTGAACCGATTCAAAAAAAATTGATGTACATGCCCACTTTCTGGTACCATAGTTCCTCCGAAAAATTCATGGCTTCCTGCTTCAGACATTCAAGTGCAGTCCCGACAAAGACTGGATCAATCAGTGCCAAACAGCAAAGTTTTCGCACGAACATATAGAATGACACGGAATTGTAGTTTTGCCTGTTGGAACCGGAAATCCTCTCTAAAGAAATAATGACAATTCGTCACCGAAATATACGTTAAGTAAGAATGACTTACGTGCTTTTCCAGCTGCAAAACTCTGTCTACATTCTGTACTTTCATTACAGCCACGATACCCGAGTGAGCTTCTGAGAGTGCCTCGATTCGTGCCTTCTTAGCTGTCATTGTCACAAGATCATCCCTCATTAGCTGCTTTGCCTTTACCTACCTATCCAGATCATCATCTTACAAGTGCGACGAAGACGCTCCGAGCAATGGTAGACTTCCGCCGGCGTTTAATTAATATTCCCATTGGCTTGTTTAACGTGAAGAGTTGTGGAGTAGCCAAAATAGAATGTGAAGCCTTCAATACCATAACCGGTTACACAGGTTTAGTTAAAACGGAAGAAGAAAAAAACATACCACCAGTTGCCAACATCTTTTTGTTGTGTGAACTAATGGTCTTTTCAATTCTCGGCTCTTCAGGAAATACTTCAAAGGGAAACATTGCTGGCGCGTTTTCTTCACCATCACTTGACTCGCTTGACATGCTCATTTTATTACCTGAACGAGAATACTTGTTAGTGCAAAAACACCATGTAATTGATTTACACGACAAATGACCGAAAAAAATGGAGGGTGAGATTTTTTTGGACTGATAAGTGTCTGAGAAAATTCGTTTTTGACAAATTCTGCATGTGACAAATGTCGTTTTGACAAAATTCGTTTTGACAAAATTAGTTTTGAAAATTTTCGTCTTGACAAGTTTCGCTTTGACAAAAACTACGTTTGACAAATTTCGTTTTTGACAAATCTCACCTAGCCCTTTTCGACCAGCTCTGGATCATCTTCATCCGTCTTGCTCATTCTTATGCACCGATGGTCTTTTGCCTTATGAACCATCGCCTGCAATCATCGTATGAGTTTGTGCTAAAGGTTTTGCTGGAGTTGCGCCCGAAGCTTTCACCAACAAGCATCGCAGTTGATTTTGAGATGGCTGAGTTTAGTGCATTTAAGGTTATATTATACGATTAATTGTTATGACCGACTAATTGATTCGTTCAGAAAATGTTTCCGAAGATTCAAATCAGAGCCTGCTTTTTCCATTTGCAAAAGTCCATTGTGCGCAAAGTCTACGAGAAAGGTCACAAAGTGCTTTACGACACTAATAGCAGTTTTTGCCGTCAAGTCAATATAGTTCCTGCTTTTGCGTTTGTCCCTACAGCTGAGGTTAGTGATGCATTTAGCGAATTAAGGTCAGTGTTATTTTTAAATAAATTTATGGTCGGAAAATTTAGGGAATCAGCTGAAAGTTCCGAATTTGAAAAACAGTTGGATCCGCTACGAGACTACTTTGAGAAGAATTATGTAGGCCAGCTAATCGGTGCACATAAAAGATAAAAGCCACGGTATTTGATTTAGAGATGTTTTAAAGAATATGAAAAGTGGAAATTCAGGTTCGACACGAAAGCATGGAATATTCGAGTGCTTATCGAGACAGGAGAGCCAACAACAAGTAATGAAATTGAGTCGTTTAGTGGGCAAATGATCCGGACGATGGCAGCATCTCATCCGACAATATGAAAGCTTATTGAAAGGCTCCGAAAGAAATTGGAAAGTTTGACTTGGTCGGGTCTTTGCATGCAAGTAAATATTCCAACTTGATTGTTTTATCTTAATGAAATTTGATTTTTAGGAGTTACCACGACAGCTGAACAGTGATGACTGCGGTGTATTTACGCGCGTCTTTGCAGAGCGGGCATCTCGGTGCGTAGACTTTTGGGTAACACTTTACTTGGCCCCCCCACGGCTGACCCACTTTCGAGGTGAATTTTTAAAAACCGATTGCATATTCGTGTTTCTCGACCCGGATTTTTACGGGAAATGATCATCAGATTCTGTGAAAGTGAAAAATTTTTTTTAATTTTTTTACCTTGGGGGGCCTTGGTCCCCAAGGTAAAATTTTAGAAAATTTTGAAAAAAAAAATATTTTTAAATTGGCGCCTTTTGAATTTCAAAGGGATTAAGGCTGTACTGGGAGGGGAAGGGAATAAAAGGGGGCCACTTTTATGGCAGAACATTATAAATTTGAATATCTATATTCTTCGACTGCCTCACCATGTTTTTCAACTGGGCCGTGGCAAAAAAAGACTCTATACGCATTTTTTGATCAAGAGTACTTCTCGGAATCATGTCTAAGGTAAGTGAGTGCTCGCATCTCTAACCCTTCGGGGGCGCAGGGGCTTGGGGCTTGGAGTTGAGATGCGCACACCCACATACCTTAGACACAAATCACTCGAAAGTGACTCTGGATGCATGAAAAAGCATGCATACCAGAGTTTATTTATGCGGTAGGCCGCAGTATTCAAAACTATGTTCAACATCTTCTTGTTAGGGGCCCTGTGTGATTAGTGGTCCCTTTTATTCCCTTCCCCTCCCATACAGCCCTTAATCCCATTAAAATTCAAAAGGCACCAATTTAAAAAAAAAAATTTTCAAAATTTTCTAAAATTTTACCTTGGGGGACCAAGGCAAATCCCAAAATTTTTTTTCACTTTCACAGAATCTGATGATCATTTCCCGTAAAAATCCGGGTCGAGAAACACGAATATGCAATCGGTTTTTAAAAATTCACCTCGAAAGTGGGTCAGCCGTGGTGGGGGGGGGGGCCAAGTAAAGTCTAGCCGACTTTTGACCCTTTTTTGCAAATACAAAAAGGTCAAACGTCCCTTTACCATTATAACCTTGTATTTCAACTCGTGCAGCTAAGTTTAAGATTTTAAAAATCTGGTGTAATGGGCATTTTTGATATGGTGGGGACTTTGCTTGCCCCATAGATCAGATTACATTTTGCTTGAAAAAAGGCGAGGCTGCTTTTCTAATAGACTTGGTGCTGTGGGAAAATTTGCTGTCACTCGCGTAGCTAAGCTTGTTTTTGTTGATCATTTTAACTGTGATTCTTAGCAACCTTCTTGATAAAACAAAACATGCATCTACTCTGAAAAGTAATGAATATGGTTCATTCTCAGTACGTCCTACTAGGTGTAATCTGACAGCTAAAGCACTTTTTAGAGTCAAAGCCGTGACTAGAATTCTCGTAAAAAACGAAAATTCAATTTGCAGTGTCGCAAACAGGATGCCAAAATGTATATGAATTCGGTGTATATGAATTCGGTGTATATGAATTCACCTAATGCCGACAATCAGTAATATAGGCTACCGAAAACATAATAAAATCCCCAGAATTTGTATAAAGAACTTTTTTAAGTATCACTTTGCAAAAAAACTTGAAATAAAAATAGTTTAATACCATTGCAGAAGTTGGTGGATTCATTGGATTTCCTCGAGATACTAAACAGTATTCAGTGATGAAAAATCAAAAGTAACAACTAAGAATATATATTTCTGTCCGAATGAAACATACTTGCTCTCTCGGAAATGGCCACATTATCAGAATTGATGGCATCTACTCCAATCCTGGACGGTGGACGGACCGGCAACTGTCTGGTTGGTGGTCTCTCACCATCTATAAAAATATACTCAAGTCGAAATTTCTCTGTCTTTAAAAATTTAACGACACATTAGTAGCAAAAGGCGTTTACCACCTCTTCCAGCTGTTTTTGGTCTTCTAGATGATCCTGGACGCCCACTAGATGTTTTTGGTCTAGAAGACGGAGGTCTTTGATCCATTATTGCTTTGTAATGCAAGGAAGCTAGACAGAATCAAAGAATTCTTATCAAGGGCAACATTTATTTTGGATAAAAGTTGCTAAGCAACGCTATTTGAAAGCAGTAAACATTGGTAGGTTATAGGGCTCACCTTGGTCTCGGCATTGATTATTTCAGAAATAAATAGATTAGGCAATAATTCAATTCAGATATAATTCAATTCGGCAAAAACTATTTTCCCGAGTAATTTTTCGGAATTAATATTTCTTAAAAAAATATTTGATAATAAATACTTTCAAAAACAAATTCTCACACTTTATTCGGATTAAAATTTATGGTCATTTTCCAGAATTTATATTATTCTCGTGGTTCGAACTCGGCAAAAAGGTCTCTGTATGCATTTTGAATCAAGAGGCTTGATCGAATTGACATTAAGTTGCAGAACTACTTAACCTTCCTTCTCTAACCTTATCTGCGTCTTCGGCGCAATTGATATCTCCAAAATTCTCTCATCTTTTAGTCCTGAGTTTGATGGCTTATTGATAGATCAACTTTTTGTGAATTCGAAAGAAGTGAAACAAACAATCCTATCCGATTTCCCTTGTTACTTATTTCCGAGTGGTTGACCGTTGCCACTTACAATAGCCAGGGGTGGGCAAAGATCAGATCAGATCGGCATAAAATATTTTTTCCTTAATTTAGTCAAATTTCACTCTCTAAGTCAAAATTTTACGGCCAAACATATTTTATACAAAGTTGAAAGAAGATCAGAGGGATTTAGATCAGATCAGTTCAGATCGGGTCAGATCGAGTCAGATCTGGTCAGATCGGGTCAGATCGGCTCAGATTGGCATATATTTTTTTCTTCAACTTTGTCAAATTCCTAAGTATAAGTCAAAATTTTACGGCGAAACGTATTTTACACAGATTTGAAAAAAGATCAGATCGATTTAGATCAGATCAGTTCAGATCAGGTCAGATCAGTTCAGATCGGCATATATTTTTTTCTTTAATTTTGTCAAATTTCACATTTTAAGTCAAAATTTCACGGCGTTACGCATTTTACACTCAAAAAGTGAGATTCGTTATGTTTTCTAACTACATATACATAGTTACAATTTTTGTCTTTGGATTTTTAGTACCCTTTATTTTTTCTTAAAATTTAATTTCTTTTTTCATTTATCTGTTTTGAAAAATTTAACACGAGAAAGACCGGTTGTGACTTTTGTTGATTGTGGTGCAAGATTTCACGGTGAAAACGATGGTGCCGGTTCTTTTTTGCTTTAACCATTGATGAAGTAGGTGAAAAGGGGTCCGGGAGGTAACACATTGTGCAGGGTCAAAATCCAGCTGCGTACCCACAGGTTTTCAATTAATGCGCCATGATGTTCATACTACACCCACACTCATAATATACTAAAATGACCGCCAGGAATTTAGATTTTGAAAATACTAACCATTGACTTTTTCGATTTGAAGGTTTAAGATAAATCACCACTTGTTTGTTGGAGTAGCGATTTTCAAAACGCTACATTCTTACTTTCTAAAAATTGTGCAGAGATAAAATATAACTGAATAATCGAAACAAAAACAAAGAGCAGAATGTCACTGTCATTTTGGCTTTGAATGCAACTACAATTCGTTGTCAAGTTATGACAAAATGTGCAAAAAAATCTAAAAATTAAAAACTAAAAATCCGATAAAAATCTACCGACAAAAATTGTAATTAAATATGCAGTTAAAAACACAATAAACCTTTCTTTTCGACTGTAAAATACGTTCCGCCGTAAAATTTTGAATAAAATTGTGAAATTTGACAAAGTTGAAGAAAAAATATATGCCAATCTGAGCCGATCTGACCCGATCTGACCAGATCTGATTCGATCTGACCTGATCTGAACTGATCTGATCTAAATCGATCTGATCTTTTTTCAAATCTGTGTCAAATACGTTTCGCCATAAAATTTTGACTTATACTTAGGAATTTGACCAAATTAAAGAAAAAAATATATGCCGATCTGAGCCGATCTGACCCGATCTGATTCGATCTGACCCGATCTGAACTGATCTGATCTAAATCGATCTGATCTTCTTTCAACTTTGTATAAAATACGTTTCGCCGTAAAATTTTGACTTAGAGTGTGAAATTTGACTAAATTGAGGAAAAAATATATTATGCCGATCTGATCTTCGGCGATCTGATCTGAACTGATCTTTGCCCACCTCTGACAATAGCCCGAAAAATTTTCCACCCGGCCTACTTTTCTTTTCTTTCAAAAAATATATTTTCACAACAACACGACAAGCTAAACAAAAGTTAAAATTTCGACGCTACTCGGTAATACCCCCCCCTCCAAAAAGCTACTCGGGAATACCAAACCCCCCCCCCAATCAAGATTTTTAGGAGTGGTCAAAACACATTTTAAGCAATAATTTCGCCATAAAAGGTCCAGAAAAGCAATTTAAAAGGGATTATGGGCTGTATTGGGAGGGGAAGGGAATAAAAGGGGGCCACTTTTATGGCAGAACAATAGAAAAGTAAATATATGTATTCTTCGACTGCCTCACCATGTTTTTCAACTGGGCCATGGCAAAAAGAGACTCTATACGCATTTTTGATCAAGAGTACTTCTCGGAATCATGTCTAAGGTGAGTGAGTGCTCGCATCTCTAACCCTTCGAGGGCGCAGGGGGCTTGGGGCTTGGAGTTGAGATGCACACACCCACATACCTTAGACGCAAATCACTCGAAAGTGACTCTGGATGCATGAAAAAACATGCATACCAGAGTTATTTATGCGGTAGGCCCCAGTATTCAAAAGTATGTTCAAGATCTTTGATTATTCGGCCGAAAAGGGTCTCCCCACCCTATTCAAGCCTGAGGCTACGAGCCAGAGGCTATTCCCGAGTAGCACTTTTGGGGGGTTATAACCGAGTAGCGCCAAAATTTCTTTCTTTTTTTTAAGTTAAATGAACAAAATCACGAAAAAAATAACTAAATTAAGACTTTGAAATAAGAAAATTTTCGATGTCGATATAGATATTTTCAAAATTAGCGATCGATATAAGCGATCGATATTTTTGGTCAAAATCAGGGACGGCTATCGATTACCGACGGTCAATGAATTTTTTTTTGAAATTTTTGATCAAAAATCGTCAAGTTTTAGGTAAAAGTTTCTGGAAAGTCGACCCTAATACCAAAATCTCATCCTGAATCCGAATACGTTGAGATCAGATCGAAACATTTTTTATAGACTGAGATATCTACTAAATAGGTAAATGGTGCTAAATTCCTGGTCTATCTACTCAAAATAGCTATATATCAGCCCACGAAAATTATTTTGATCTGATCTCAGCGGATTCGTATTCAGGATGAGATTTTTGAATTAGGGTCGACTTTCCAGGAACTTTTGCCCTGAAAATTGACGATTTTGATCAAAAATTTCAAAAAAAAAAATTCATTGACCGTCGGTAATCGATATTTTACCAAAATCAGGACCGATCGATCGATGTTTTCGATACGATATATCGATCGTGCACATCACTATTCGCCACTGAACCATAAATACAACGAGAAAACCATGCTATAACGGTTATAACTACTATATATGTAGTATATGAAGGCTAATTTTTAACTCTTCACATGCTTAAAACACCACAGCGCTTTGCAGTTAAGCCACATTCACAATTAGTGTGACTGAGTTCGAGATTTGGCATGTTTTTAACACCGGAAGAGCTTTACTATTTTTTCTTCACGAAAACCTTTCTCTTTTAACCATTTTGTAGCTAAGATTCAGGGCTTGAAAATGACCTATTGAGAAGCAACATCTGATAAAAAAAATTGAGTGAAAATGCTTAGGTCCGCACTCAGGACCACACTCAGGTCGACACTCGTCCGGGTGTAGGCCTGAGTGCGGACCTAAACATTTTCACCCAATTTTTTTTATCAGATGTTGCTTGTTAATAGCCCTGAATCTTAGCTAGAAAATGGTAACAACAGACAAAAAAGTTCCAGTGAAGAAAAAAGTACAGCTCTTCCAGCGTTAAAAACACGCCAAATCTTGCACGTATTCTCACACTCATTTTTAACATGTATTTAGGCAAAAATTTTGAAGTCGAGGTGTTTACGATGGATTTCAACTTCAAAATCGGCTTCGACATCCCATTGTAAGCGTACTATTAAGGACCAGTCAGGATTTTATAAAGTAAAGTGCACAAAGAAAGATAATTGCAATCTAAACTGGTCAAATTGAAGAGTCTATTTTATGAGATATATCATTTGTATAAAGTTACATATCCAGTTTTGGACAATTTCTTTTGTCCGAAGACCTATTTTTTGTAAAAACATTTATATCCGAAATAAATCAATCCAAATTGATTACTGCGGAAAGTAATTTTTGCCGAATTCAATTATTTTCGAATTGAATTACTGCCGAATCTATTTATTTGTGAAATAATTAATGCTAAAACCAAGATGTGCCGGTTATAATTGTTATTTTTTGAAACCAAGTGGTAGCTGTAGCCAATCTCATAATTTAAGGCAGAACAAAAGAGTCTAAAAAAATTAAAGCAAACAGTATGGACTTCAACGATGTCTAATGCTGTGCCACTCTATTGTTCAGGTATATTCTCTCTCTGTTTGGTCAAAAAGTTCTCTAACTAACAATCCCTAAGTGCCAACCTGCTTATAGTGGCTGCTGATATTTATTTATTTGGCTGGCCACGAAGAAAATTCTTCTAAAAAACGCTCGCGACAAAGTCCGCCATCGATAATGGTCAACTTGAACAGTCAATAGGGTGTCCACTATCGAGAGAGTCGACTTACAACATTGGTGTGACACCAGTTTTTCGATATTCCATGCCCTAATGCAAATTTTCTAACTTTCAATATCATGACTCATGAGCGCTGTTATATGGTTTTACAAAAGCAATGTAAAGTGGGAATGAGGAGTATCCTTTCAAGGCTAATAGCGTCTCAAAAAGAATAACTTTCAGGCGCAATTGTTGAATTCGAAAAGGGCAAAACTGTTTTTGTCACAAATTCACTTTTTTGTCACAGATTCACTTTTTTGTCACAGATTTCCCCATTTTTGTCAAGCACTTTCAAAATCGATCCAAATTTTTTTCTTCTAACAGCATGAAATTTTTTGGACGATACGTAAAAATGCCAAGTTTTGGCGAAAAAGTGCCAAGTTTTGGCGAAAAAGTGCCAAGTTTTGGCGAAAAAGTGCCAAGTTTTTTGTTTCAGTCAGTGAGGCGGTTTTTGTAGAAAATGTAAAGTTAAGCACGTTGTCTCGTTTTGTTTCCAAGAATCTCAGCTTTCAAACAAAAAATGATTGCCAAAAAAATACGCGAGTATAAGAAGTTACAGGCAAAACAAAGGGTCACGCGACATTTGCGCTTCTTGCGCCCCACGACACGGGGCGCAAATGTCGCGTGACCAAACAAAGCGTGCAAAAATTTTGGGTCATACGGCATATTCATTATGTCTCGAAAAAAGCGTATTTTTTTTCAAGCTGAAACAACAACAAATGGATGTTCTATCATTCTGTCGCCAAAATAGGCCGACTTAGTCTATGAACTAGAGAATTTTCATAAAGACTTGGCAGATTTTCGAAAAACTTGGCATTTTTTCACAAAAACTTGGCAGATTTTCGCCTTTTTGACTAACAAGGAAGGGACCGTGACTGTGACCTGGGGTAACTGCGATGAACTTTTTTCTGCATATTCTTGTAGAGCGTGCCCAAGTTCCTTACAAATCTGGCTCCACAGCTTTGAAGGACCACAAAACGTGGTACAACGGTTACCCGAAGTTCAAAAAACACCTCGATATAACGGACACGGACGTTTCGTCACCTCAGCCGGTTCGTCACCCGGGACGTTTCGTCACCTCCTAATAAAACGGGACGTTTCCTAAGCTCGTATTGAAACAGAACATTTCGTCACCTACTATTAAAACGGGACGTTTCGTAAAATGGGACGTTTCGTCACCAAGAGTAAAAATTTGATTTACGTTTACCACTTTATGGTGTATTTTACGCGGACACGTACATAATTTCGCCCGGCTAAAATTTCGCCGCATATTTTTCCTCAGTGAAGCAAGGTAAAATAGACCTGAAAAGGAACCTAAAGACCCCCAAAAGATTAAATTTAAACATAGTTTTGTCAAGTGGGCAGGGCTTTAAAAACATCCGGAAGATACATCCGGATGTGTTTGTTTACATCCGAAACATCCACATCCGGCGGATGTGGATGTTGGATGTCAAAAAAATTGAATCGGATGTCAGCGGATGTTTTCATTGATTTTTCATGGATTTTTCGGATGTTTTCGGATGTTTCGGATGTCAAAAATTTCACATCCGGATGTGGATGTGGATGTCAAAAATTTTTTGGCCGGATGTGGATGTAGGATGTCAAAAAAAATTTTTAAAGCCCTGTAAGTGGGGCCCCTCATAAAGAAACTCTCGTATGCATACATTTCTAATGCATCCGGAGTCACTTTCGAGTGATTTGTGCCTAAGGTATGTGGGTGTGCGCATCTTAACCCCAAGGAACCAAGGCCCTGCGCCCCTATCGGGGGCGGGGGCTTGATGGGTTGGAGATGCGCGCATTCACTTTCCTTGGTCATAATTCCGAGCAAGACACTTGATCATAAAATGCATACAGAGTCTTTTTTGCCTAGCTCTAGTGACCAAAACGGGGTAGAATACCCTTACATACGTGTGTTTCCATCTTATTATTGTGTATGGACACTCTTTTAGGTTACTTCACCTAGGAGGGCTGAGGCGAAAAGTCAAACTATTGAACGAAGATGCATATGAAGGTGTTTTTGACCAGCTTTCTAAACCAAAACCTAGTGAAAACTATGCGGTGATTGAGCGCGGTGAAATTTTGGTCCGTTGGACATATGTCACGTACCGTAATTTTTGAGTGACAAACCAGCGGACACGGACATTTCGGCATATATTTTTGAGTGTTTGTTAAAGTTTAGTGATAGGTGATGAAACGTCCTTTTTGACAGGATGTGACGAAACGCCCTTCTTAATAGGAGGTGACGAAACGTCCCGTCTTTATAGGAGGTGACGAAACGTCCCTTTTTGACAGGAGCTGACGAAACGTGCCGGGTGACGAACCGGGCGAGGTGTCTAAACGTCACTGACCGTCGATATTATGGTTTTTGATAGCTGACCCTTGAGCCATGGGTCATTCCTAAAATTTTTGTTTGCTTTCAGAGGTGGGGATCAAAATTCACATGGGATTTGAGCACGCTTTACAATAATACGCGCATAAATCCCAACCTTTTTTTCACCATCTTTTACATCCTAGGCAGAACCCAGTCGCAAAAGTGATGATAACTTATAAGACAGTTATCAGTAATGGAGCATAATTCCAAAGTTTTATACCGTTGAGAACCTCTCGATCATGCAAGGCAAGAAGTGGTGGCTATACTATAGAATGCCCCCCCCTAGCGAAAAATTTACTTTTCCTGAAGGGGAAGGACCCGTCCCATTTTGATTCTCGTGCTCTGAATAGACACGGAAACACTTTGGTTTCCGAAAAATCGAAAAAAAAAATTTTTCGATTTGCCTTGGTCCCCCAAGTTAAAAAATTTAAGAAAATTCAAAAAAAAATTTTTTGAATTCCCGCCAAAACATTTTTAAAGGGAATTAGGGCTGTATTGGGAGGGGAAGGGACAAAAGAGGGCCACTGATCACACAGAGCCCATTAAAAAGAAGATGTTGTACATCGTTTTGAATACTGGGGCCTACCGCATAAATAAACTCTGGTATGCATGCTTTTTCATGCATCCAGACTCTGGATTCCAGAGTCACTTTCGAGTGATTTGTGTCTAAGGTATGTGGGTGTGCGCATCTCAACTCCAAGCCCCCTGCGCCCCGAAGGGGGCGCAGGGGGATTGAGAGTTAGAGATGCGCGCACTCACTTACCTTAGACATGATTCCGAGAAGCACTCTTGACCATAAAATGTATATAAAGTCTCTTTTTGCCACGGCCCAGTTGAAAAACATGGCAGGACATCCGAAGTAGTCCAGAATTCACTTTTTTATAATTTTGCCATGAAGGTGGCCCCTTTTATTCCCTTCCCCTCCCAATACAGCCCTAAATCCCTTAAAAAATGTTTTGGCGGGAATTCAAAAAAATATTTTTTTTGAATTTTCTTAAATTTTTTATCTTGGGGACCAAGGCAAATCGAAAAAATTTTTTTTTGATTTTTCGGAAACCAAAGTGTTTCCGTGCCTATTCAGAGCACGAGAATCAAAATGAGACGGGTCCTTTCCCCTGGGGTGGAGGATATTCTATAGTAGCGCCAAATTCGATTATACACGTGTTGGAACATTATGCCACGGCTCGGGGCTCGCCATATTTCGGGCGGGGTTTCGGGGTTTTCGAATTGTTTGGAGCGGGGTTTCGGGCGTGGTTTTGTTTACCTTGTTAACCTTTTACCGTATTTCCTGAGGAAATTTCCCTCTGATAAGCGCCCTCCCCAAAAGTCGGAAAATGTACGCACTATCCTTTCTTCGGGTTTTCAGATTTACTTGGATTTTTCGATGTTACACGACTTCACAAAGGAAAGTCCTGAGTCTCAAATATCCGAAGATACTAAATTTGCCGGTTTAGTTTCCAAAAATCTAAGAAAAGTTGTGAAATCGACAAACAGAAGTTTGGGTACATTTTCGGACTTTTGTGAAGGACGTTTATTAGAGAAAATACGGTATTGCAACGAAGTTTTGGGCATTTTGTCATACCTTTTTTTCCGCTTCCTAGAAAAAACCATGGAGCAAGAAACAGCGATTGAGCAAGAAACTGATATGGAGCAAGAGTCAGCGATGGAAGAAGAGTTGGAGGTCGAACAAGAATTGGCGCCGGAACAACAACCATCAGCATTCGATGAAGCTACCAAGCACGCTCTTGCAGAGTTATATGAGAAAGCCAAAATTTATTCCACCGCAGAAATCACTGATGATAATGCATTGTCTATCGTCGTTCAAGGATTGTTGGACAGAATTCCAGTAGTTGTTTGCAAAGCTATTCGAGTGGTTCAGTCTATCATTTCCTCGAGGCAGTTTGTCAATGAGCTAGCTGAAGAAGCAAGGAAGCTGGTTAGACATTGAGTAAAGTTCGTCCTTTAGTTTTTTGTTTTCTTTAGATGGAAGAAATTGATGAGGTTGAAAGTGGTCTCAATCGCCCATCTCAAGTTCCAGATTCTCAAGCCACTCAAACCGATCAGCGAGTGGAGGAGCTAATTATTGCCGATAGTGGTGAAGTAATCAGTTCTCGACGGAATCTGTCTCCAGTAATGGAAGAGCGGCTGACTCCTAACCCACTGATGAATATTCTCTTGGCGCGCTGTGAAGACGAAAAGGTACTCTCTAATGATGTAGTTGTGTCCCTTAACTGGTTCAGCGCTTCAGGTTAATCCTCGCAAACTAGCAATCTCAACCGTGGAAGCTCTGTTCCTCTACTTTAAAGACAAAGAATTGGTGGGAGCTGTTATGGAAAAACTAGAGGTTTTTTCTTTTAAAGCTCTTTTCCTGCTCTGACAATGGATATTTTTAGGCAAGATGTCGGGATATTTCGTTAACTGTTCGCAAGCAGGCCGCCGAATCCTTGACTAAATTGTTGCAGAGCACAAATGGTATGGAAGAAATCGAAGCAGCATGGCTAAGCGCGGTGATGAACCTAATCGTGGACAGGGAACTAGGAGTGCAACAATTCTGCTCAAGGCTGATATCTGTTCGTTCCTTTTTTAACATATTGAAATCTGTTTTAGAGGGGAGCCATTTAGGTTTGAAAAAATGGCCTCCATGGCGCAGTGCGTGAGAGTTTGCATTTTTCGGCCCTAAATGGTGTTGCAGGTTCGATCCCACGTGGTGGCATGCTGGATTTTAGATTCGGAATGAGCACCCCAAATTTCCCATAGAAGTTGTCAAAAAATCCAAAAAAGAATAGTGTGCCACCACTTGGGATCTAACCTGCGGCAGCATTTTGTGCCAAAAATCGCTTACGCTATGCATCACTGAGGCCAATTCTTCAAACCTTAGTAGCTTTGAGGTATAAACCATGTTTTTATATCGTCCCTTTTTACCGCTTTTTTACCTGATACTTGGTGTGACTTCCTGAAAAATTATTTCTAATTGGCATATTTGACCATTCAATTGATAGACAGAAACCCTCTAATTGCGAATTTTTCAGGAAGTCATAATCACACCGATTATTCAAGATTCTGCTACTGATGTTACCTGGAGACTTCTCTATTCCATTGAACAACAAACCGGGCTTAGGTAAAGGTTGTACACAGTTCGAATATTATTTTTCTTTCTTTAAGACGGTTACTCCTCCGTTGTCTGGTCTTCCAGCATAGGGAGAACAATTTTCCTCAACGTCTTGTTAAAACACTGGAAGCAAAAACTAGCGATGAAGAACACTCCAACGCAGCATGGATGTTGTTAGGGGAGCTGTCAGCTTTTCTTGACGTATCTTGAGTAATACCCACTTCTAGTCTTCACAGCTTGAATTCCAGGTAAATCCTACGAGAGCTGCTGACCTGTGGCTGTCTCACATTAATTTGAATTCCTCAGCTAGCCTGCTCAGTTATATCTCTAAAATCTTGGCTAACCGATCAAAAGTGTTGAAGCAGGAGCAGATAACAGCGCTTAAGGGAAAGATGGCAGATGCACTTTCACTCTATAAGCAATTCCTATACTACAGTTAGTGAATAATTTCTAACATATGTATCTCTTTAGGATCAATAGTGTGCACATCTCATCTACGTACTATGCCTTTGCCCGAATTTGTGGTGGTATTGGAGAAGAAGCGTCTGGTTCATTTGTAATCTCAGAGTTCAACAAGACGTGGTTTACGAAATCACTAGAGGAACTGGATTCAACCATATATAGCGATATGCCTCTTGCCAATCTGGAAAACACCAACATGGCCTCTCAAATCGCAGCAAAGTTTTCATCAATTGGAGGAGTGATGTCCGAAGAGGACAGGTGATGTTCTAGCTTCCTCTTTAAGTCTTCAATAATTTACGTTGTTTTAGGAAGCAGTGCGACAAGTTGGTGAGGATAATCAGTTCGATCGGCGAATGCGTGCAATATACACCTACTTTGATCAACAAGAAGATCTTTAAGCTGCTCAAAGTTGTGATTGCGTCAGACGTTCTTAAAGGAATTCGTGATGGTAATTTTTGGAAGTAAGTGCTATTGATGTAATCAGACTTTGCGTTTCAGGAAGTGTTATGCCCACCCCTAGGACTCTATCACCCATGCCATTGTTCAACAATATTCCGGATTCGCAAAGCACTGTCGCCGCAAGTGAAGCTGATCGATTTAGCAGTGTTTTCATTATGAAGATCGATAATCGTGTTCTCAGGGCTGAACTTTTGACAAGGACTGTGAGGGCTCATGCTGTTCTGACGCTAGGAAAACTATGCCTACAGGTTTTTATGATTTTTAAGGCCGTTTCTTATAGTTTAGTAATTATATGAACTCGAAAGTTTCAGGATGAGAAGTTGGCCAAGAAGTGTGTTCCGGTGTTCATAAGGCAACTGAAGGTGAATCACGACCATTTCGTGCGCAACAACATTGTGGTCGCTGTGTGTGATTTGTGTATTAGGTGAGCAGTCATATCTGTCCCGAATCCGCTTAGTAAGAATTTTAGGTATACACTTCTGGTAGATCGTTATTGCACAATATTGGCCAGCTGCTTGAAAGATCGTTCAGTACTTGTTCGTCACCAAACGCTGATGCTTCTTACCAACCTGATCAAGGAGCAGTTTCTGAAGTGGGAAGGATCGGTGTGTTACTTGTGCCTACATTTTTCGACATGATTAATTTTTTTGGGGTGTAGTTGTTCTAGCTCCATACATACTCCGGCGTAATACGACCGCGTAACACAATTTGACTAGTGTTACGCGTAACACTGTTTTTGAGTCGCGTAACACGAGTTAAGTAACAGAACTTGTTACGCGACTCGTGTTACGCAGGTCTGTTACGCATATCACTGCTTTCGAGTCACGTAACAAAGTCTCGTAACATACTATTTTGTTACGCGTAACACCGAGTCACGTAACACCTGATTTTTGGCTTCTGGATTCATTTTTTTGTGTTTTGACCTTTTTGAAATGTTTGTCTTCTTATGTTTAACGGGATTTAAGAGTGTGTAGAAGTTTCTAAAAAATAGAATTTTCTGAAGAGATAGAAATTTTGACCCTGCCGGAGTTTACCCCCCCCCCCCTCAAATGGAATTTTTTTAAAGTGTTTCCAAACACCCTATATCGACCTAAAATCACCTCAGGAGTTCAAAAAACACATTATTTTTGAGTTCTGGTTAATAAAAAACTGAGTTTTTGACATTTTGAAATTTCGACCATTTGCCTGTTTTGGCATGTTTTGGTCACTGGAGCTGGGCAAAATAGTCTCTAAATGCATTTTTGTTCAAGAGTCTTGCTCGGAATTATGTCTTAGGTAAGTGAGTGCGCGCATCTCTAACTAACCAAGCCCACTGCGCCCCCAAAGGGGGCGCAGGGGGCTTGGTTGCTGGGGGTTGAGATGCGCACACCCACATACCTTAGACGCAAATCACTCGAAAGTGACTCTGGATGGATAAAAAATGTATGCATACCAGAGCTTATTTATGCGGTAGGCCCCAGTCAACAAAACTATGTTCAACATCTTCCTTTTCACACTAAATTGGCCCTTTTTGGTCCTTTCCCACCCTAATATGGCCTAAACCCTTTAAAAATGGTCAAAAAAAATTAATTTTGGGTGGTCCCAAAACTCGTTTTTTATTGACTAGAACACAAAAAATGCCTTTTTTGAACTTCTGAGGCAATTTTGAGTCGATACAGGGGTTTGGAAACACTTTAAAAAAATTCCATTTGGGGGTGGGGGGTATACTCCGGTAGCGCCAAATTTTCCTATTTAGGAAGCATCTCATGTTACGCGAGTTGAGTCACGTAACAACAAAAACACATTATTTGCAACACCCTGTTACTCGCTTTTGCTAAGTTATACCTCTATATAATATTTGGATCCGCTGTGTCTTTTTTTCGCCACTTTTAACTTAGAGCTCAACTTTCTGCTACGTTTTGCGAACCTATGTTGGATATCTTTCCGGAGCACTCAAGTACAGCATATTAGTTTCTTTTTAAGTACAAAATGTATGATCAAAGTTCGCACTAAAAAAATTTTTCCTGCCGTCCAAATTGGAGATGATGTATTTTAGCCTGGATTTTTGTGGATGTTTGGGTTCCCGACTTTCTCCCAATTTTCGCAAACTTATTTTTCGGTTGGTATCCAGGTAGTCGTATTCAGATGGGGTAACCCAGGTGGTGGTGCCCAGGTGCTGATGCTCAGGTGGTCATGCCCCGGTGGTTGAATTTTTTTTAACAAACTCATAATGCAGTCGTGTCTCGATACAACGCAACCCTTGAAATGATTCCAGCAAAAAGAATTTGGTCATATTCACGTTCGGTATAACGCGACCTTTTCTGGTCCCAAGGGGTCGCGTTATATCGAGACTTGACTATATAAAATACTGCGTTAATATTGGCAGCCTATTTATAAAATTAGTTTATTTTAAACAATCATCAGATTGTCAGCAAATTCGTGCATATACCCTTAATGACTTTAGAATGACTAGAGGCGCCCATAGGCGCTTGTAACCCTCAATAATATGAAATCTAAAAGTTTTCAAAAAGATAGAATTACACGAAAAATTGTTGTATCTTCTAGGAGATTCAGGATACCTTCTGGTCGTGCACTTTCCGGATAGTTGAGGTGGGATCAAGGCGATTTGCTCACACTCCAGGCGACTGGAGTAGCATTCAGGCGTTTGGGCACTCTCCAGGCAGTTTTAGTACCTTTCAGGTAAACAGGGTATCCAGATGGTTGAGTTACAATCCAAATAAATTTTCATCGGTATTTTGAATTAAATTAAAAAAAGCACTATGTTACGCGCCTCGTCTCAGCCATATCTATCGATTAAAAAAAGATCGCGAAAAGTAAATAATGATCCTGGTCTAAAATATAAAAAAAATAGCACTTGCAGATGGTAAACACTATATAAAGATGATTTCTATGCAAAGATGGGTTTTGTGAATAGCCCTGTGAAAAAGAATGCGCGGATATCTGAATAAAAAGATAGGAAATTCTCGGAGGGATAGAGACTGTGTATTTTTAGGAGGACTTGATATAATGTGCCCTGGCATTGGATCAGACTTTTTAGATGTTATCACCTGATTCAGACGACCTGAGTACTTGGTCTCTGCCACTACCTTGATCTGTCTGTTGGACAGAGAAAACTGTATATATCTTTCCTGTATGTCTCCAGTTAGCATCTTTTACCTTTGTATGATCGCCGTTTAAACGTAAATGTTGACAAACAAGAAAGAATCGTTGACCTCAAACGTGTTACGCGACTCGGTTGTTACGCGTAACATGTTACGCGTAACACGCGAAATGTTCCGCGTAACATCAAAAAATGCTGTTACGCGACTTTTGTTACGCGGGTCTGTTACGAGACTCAAAAAAGTTGTTACGCGTAACAGAGTCGCGCAACACGAGTAGCGTAACAGAATTTGTTACGTGTTACGTGTTACGCCGGAGTATGAATGGAGCTTCTCGATCCCGAAATAGCTCCTTCTTCTTCGAAACGATTTTTTCATACACCAAATTTGGAGAACTCTTTGACCTCTTAGATTGTCTAATCATTTTTCTCTTTTAAAGAGGCATGCCCGTGCTTTTCAGAAAGTCAAGGCGGGAACCAATTTTTTAAGTCATCCCGTTCAGCCGTTTCGTGCTCAATCTGATATTTTGACCTTATTCTACTTTTAAAAATTTCGCAGAAACTTGAAAAATCTAGATGAAAGCGCATGAAAAAAATTACCGAGAAAGAAAAAACTACTGGTCCCGCCTTTATCTCCGTGTAACTCATGAGCACGATCCTTTAAACTTCACTTAGTCAATAAATAGTTCTCTAGAAAACTTAGAATCCCAGCTACGAGATGGTTAAAAAAATAAGAACCGACAATTATTAAGGAAAATAAGTTTTTTAAATGACCATGGTCATTGCGCGCAGTGGCATGTGCAAAATTTGAATTGGCGGGGGACACTTCTCTTTCGTCTCTCACTGTACTCTTTTGAGTCGTTTGGAATGACTTAAAAGAGTATAGTTCTAGATGAAAGAGGAGTGTCCCCCGCAATTCAAATTTCACACATGCCACTGCGCGCAATAACCATGGCCCTTTAAATTCGGGCGGGACTAGAACCTTTTGAGGCAGATAGAGGGCCAATATCGGGCTCGAACAGTATTGAACCATTTTTTTGTCTTTAGATCATTTACCGCTTTGTCACCGCCTTGCTTGACCCTGAAAGATGTAATCTATTTCAAGTAGTTAAATTTCAACATTATAATGTTTTGCAGGTATTCGTAAGTATGCAGAGTTTTGCCTGGTTTTTCTTTGATATTATTTAGAATGCTTCATGTATTTTTAAAATTTTTAGGTCGATATCCTTCTGGTGCAGTATCCAATGATGTTCTTTAACCATTTTCTGGAATGCTTATTCTACTTTAATGACGTAAAGCATCAATCTTGGAAAGTAACTGATGGTAGGGCCATTTTAAAGGTGTTGGTATTTGAACTACATTAAATTTTTAGACGACGATTGTGATCTCGCTCTCGAGGTAAAGCAAAAATGTTCCCTTGAAGGAGATGCTAAGTGCAGTGCTCGGATGCATCTCTACAAGTTCATGGTAACTTTATGAATCAGCAAATGCAAATTATTTTTAGAACATTTTAGTTAAAGACATTTGCTGATGACAAGAAATTTTCGGTCTGCTCAAGGATAGCCTCAGATATATTTGGTTCAATTGTCGATGGAAGCCTATCCCTGGAAGACAACAAAGTCGTCAATTTGCTGAAAGACAGTTTCATGGTCGCTTTACTAATCTAGGAATTAATTTCTTTTTAATTCTAAGTTTCAGATTCTGTGCTCACCCGATATAAAGTTCTCCCTGCAAGTTGGAAAAAAGAGCGAGGAAGATGAAAATGACGATGAGCCTCCTGAAGCCGTCAAGGTGAGGATCCCTCTTTACTGGTCTGTTTGAATCTGAATTATTTATTTTTCAGTCCGCTGCAAAGACGTTTATTTCTTCGGTGTTTCGCAAGGTAATTCATTTCTAAGTCATCCATCTTATGATATTATATTTGCAGGCTCTCGTTGAAGCACTAATGCCAAACTTAATTGTTCTGAAGGAGTTCTTAGTCGAGAAACGGTCACCTCTACTTTATGGGTGCCTTGAAGTTATATCGTGAGCTCATTGACCTACAATTTCTTTTTAAATGACACATTTGTAGAAATCTTTTCAAAAATTACCCTGAGCAGATTGAAGATTTCTTGGTGTCCTCGCCGCAGCAGAAAGCAGAGCTAGAATTTGATCTCAAGCAACTACAAGCAGTTACATAACCAATGTCTCACTGAATTGTATTTTCGTTTTGCCAATAAAAAGTTGTTTGATTTCCCAATTTTTTTCAAACTGTTAAAATTGAAGGAAAGTGAACCGGAGGCGTCATGTCATTGGCTTATTCCTTCTTTCTGGATGCGAGTTGGGAGTAGTGTTGGAGACTAGGGTGCGGGCGGTTTTGCGGTGCGGTTTTTTCAGAAATTGCGGTTTGTGGTTAAACCGCAAAAAATAATTGCGGTTTAATCGCGGTTTTGCGGTTTTTTTGGTTTATGTTTGTATTGACGGAAAGTGCGCCACATAAAGATACGTACAGCAAAAACACTCCAGATCTTCTTTCTATGCACCAATCAGATAATTGAAACAACGAAACAATTTAATATGAGAAGTTAACACTAGGTAGACCACGATTCAGAAAGATAAGTTGCTTGGCGTTAAAAGGATCCAGCTGGCTGCGCTTGTAGTGAAAGACATCCCTTGCGTGGCTAAGGAGTTGCGATCCTATAAATAGAGTATCGTAATTAGGATTATTTGTAAATTAGGATATCTAAAATTGTAAGGATTGTTGCGTTCGGTCGAACGGCGTTTCCCGCTAAGACCATAGGTTTCTAAAGAAACCTATTGCAACCCTAAAATAACCCACATTGAAAGGCAAATTCTAATTCGAATTTGTCCCGTCCAGATTTGTTTGACATGGCGAGTCGACGAATTATCACGATAGATCAAAAAAGATTATATTTTGGATAGTTTGTGATTAGCTGCTCTTCTCTGATGTCAAAGGTAAGTAAAATTATGAGTTTTGGTACGCGCTCAGTCGAGATCACTTCTGACAATAAGCCGTACTGTTCCAGTTCCTTTATCCAAGGTTTACTTTTGGATAACGCTAAATTGCGAGGTCCAGAGTTCGCCAATGCAGTGGCAAACTGCCGGCTTTGTTAAACATTCTTTCTCTCCAGTCCACTCCAGATTTATATGTTCCAGTTATTACTCCAGACCCAGAGGCCGATTTGGTTCTGGCCTTGGACTTATTTTCAGATACCAGCGATTGGGATGAAGACTCACTGGCCTCTCTTGATAGATCAAGCATGGCTGGTTCTCCTGAAGTGCCTGCACACCAGGACTCCCTCCATATGGTTTCGATTCGCTCCTCCAGTCCGCACTCCCACTTTGCCGGTGAAGACGCTCCTCCAGCTGGTCAATTGGTGCGCACCTTAAGTGCATGGGTTTCGACATGGGTTTCGTATTCCCACTCCGATGATGAGGAAGCAGATGATGTTCCAGTCCCAATATCCAAAGTGTTCAATTGCTTTC
Source organism: Ditylenchus dipsaci (assembly GCA_004194705.1). Classification (NCBI taxonomy): domain Eukaryota; kingdom Metazoa; phylum Nematoda; class Chromadorea; order Rhabditida; family Anguinidae; genus Ditylenchus; species Ditylenchus dipsaci. The sequence goes on from SADC01001306.1 coordinate 121,446, forward strand.
CAGTCGTCTCTTGTGTTGCTATGGTGGAACAAGAATCTCCAGCACGCTTCTCTAGTACATCATTGTCTAGTCAAATTGTGAATTGTTTTCCAGATTGTAGCCCTGTTCCCATTGTACTTGGGTGCACCAATAAATATACCAGTGGAGTTGTGTCGGACTTGACTAAATCATATCTGAAAATAGGAAAAAATTTAGGTTGATTTTAGGGCCACGGACGTTTGACTCTAAAACCGTTTGACCCTAAAGCCGTTTGACCCTAAAGCCGTTTGACCCTAAAGCCGTTTAAGCGGATTTAGGTCTGTTTTGGGGTGATAAAAGGACCAGAAAGAGGCCAATTTTGTCGCAAAAGGAAGATGTTGAACATAGTTTTGAATACTGGGGCCTACCGCATAAATAACTCTGGCATGCATGCTTTTTCATGCATGCAGAGTCACTTTCGAGTGATTTGCGTCTAAGGTATGTGGGTGTGTGCATCTCAACCCCACGCAACCAAGCCCCTGCGCCCCCGAAGGGTTAGAGATGCGAGCACTCACTCACCTTAGACATAATTCCGAGCAAGACTCTCGATCAAAAATGCATTTAGAGGTACTTTTGCCAAGTACCATGTTGAAAAACAGGGTAAAACAGTCATATGGTCGAGATTTTAAAATGCCCAAAACTCAATTTCTGAATTCAACTTCGATGGTTCAGAAACCCACCCAGAAAGGCCAGAAGGACATGTAAATCGTTAGGGACCAACCAAACGAACCCCCTAAAAAGTTTACCCTCACCCCCGTAAAAGTCCCAGAAAACCAATTTCCAGTCACTTCTGGCCTTCCTGGGTAGAATTCTGAGCCATCCAAGTGGAATTCAGAACAAAAAAAAAATTGAATTAAAAGAATTCAATGACCGTTACAAATTTGTGCTCGACAAAATGACATCGATATACGTAAGAAAGAAAGTTGAATTCGCGAAATGGAATAGAGATAAGCACGGATTCGAAATGCAATAATTGAAAATTTTTAGGGTCAAACGGCTTTAGGGTCAAACGGCTTAAAGTCAAACGGCTTAGGGTCAAACGGCTTAGGGTCAAACGGCCTAGGGTCAAACGGCTTAGGGTCAAACGGCTTTAGGGTCAAACGGTTTTAGGGTCAAACGTCGCGTACCCTCGATTTTAGGATTTTTGGGTGCTTAAGGGGGCATGCTCACGCTAATAAGAGGTGGTTCCCGGGAATTTAAAATTTTTTCCTAATCATTGAGCTTCTGTACGGATTTTTCAACTTGGTTTCTAACAAAACTAAACTTAAAATCAAATTCTAGGCCTTGTTTTGTTAGAAACCAAGTTGAAAAATCCGTACAGAAGTCTAATGATTAGGAAAAATTTTTGAGTTTCCGGGCACCACCTCTTATTAGCGTGGGTATGCACCTCTAACCAAAAGCTGAAAAGTGGAATTAGGTAAACTGACTTAGAAAATGCGAAAAACAGATTTACAGAAGTATTTTTCTGGGCTGACATATAGGTCATTCATAAGAAGTACATGGCGCCGACAGGAAACGAGAAGCAGCCTTAGAGAGGACCGGAAAACGCACGACATTCTTCTGCCAGTAGGTGAGTGGGTCAGAGTCTAACGGGACAGGCTTCTCCGCGTTGTACGATACGAATTCCTAAAAAAGACAAGAACGACTACATCAGACTGCTTTCCCAGTTCAGACGACTGCTTCCTCTCGTACAAATCGATATTCCAGATGTTATGCGACATTGACTTAACATTGAAAGCATAATTCAACGAAAAGTCGTCAACCAGTTAACTAGGGTTGTCAAACATTCGAAATTTTCGAACGTTCGGTTTGACGAACGTTCAAAGTTTGAAATTTTCGAACGTCCGGTTCGATTCGAAGTTCGAGTTTGAAATTTTCGAACGAACGTTCGGTTCGAAGTTGAAGGTTCGAAAAAATCTCGAACATTTCGAACAATGTTCGAGATCGAACGTTCGATTCGACAACTCTACAGTTAACAATAGGGTCATTGACAAATCCATTTAAAAAAACCGCGGTTAAACCGCGGTTTTGAGATGGGCAAACCTTTTTTTTGCTGCTGATTCACGTCTTTTTGCAGCTGATTTGGTCATGCAGCTGATTCACGTCTTTTTGCAGCTGATTTACGTCTTTTTGCAGCTGATTCACCTTTTTTCTGCAGCTGGTTTATTTTTCTGTCCAAGACCAACCAAATTTTGCCATATTTTGCAAGAATTCGAATTTTTAGTCAGGAAATAACTTGGATCGCTCAGAATCCCACCCCGAAATGGCCAGAAGCTCCTGAAAGTTCGTTTTTTGGAGTATACTAAAGGGAGGTGAACTTTTTGCGAAAATTCGATTAAGCGGATCAGAATTCCAGTCCGATCGGCTTAATCACTCAGAATTCCACCCTGAACCATTCTCAACCATCTTTAACCACCCTAAGCACGGATTTAGGGGATTTAGATACTTGTTCGGATGTTTCAGGGTGGTTTAAGATGGTTGAGAATGGTTCATGGTGGAATTTTGAGTGGTTTAGCCCATCGGACTGGAATCCTTATCCGCTCAATCAAATTTTCGCAAGGTTTACCTCCCCTTTAATAAACCCCAAAAAACCAACTTTCAGGGGCTTCTGGCCATTCCGGGGTGGGATTCTGATCGATCCAAGTTATTTCCTGACTAAAAAATTCGAATTCTTGCAAAATATGGCAAAATTTGGTTGGTCTTGGACAGAAAAATAAATCAGCTGCAGAAAAAAGGTGAATCAGCTGCAAAAAGACGTAAATCAGCAGCAAAAAATAGGTTTGCCCTTTTGAGATGAGTGCGGGCGGTTTTGCGGTGCGGTTTTTCAAAAATTTACGGTGCGGTTTTAACCGCGGTTTAACCGCACTGCACTCCAACACTAGTTAGGAGACACGTTTAGTCTAATCCCTGAAGATAGGTGGCATCTCTCTTAGTAGATCGGATAAATACTTGGTGTGACAAGAAATTACCCGATTTTAGGAGGGACACGCACAATTCACTCCTAGGACAATTCACCCCAGGCCGATTCACCCCTAGGCCAATTCACCCCAGCTATAATTCATCCTTATTAATGTAAATACAAATGTTCGCAAATTAAAAAAAAACACGTCAGAAGTTCAAAAGGCATTATCTTTGAGTTCTGGAGCAGAATTTCTGGTCTATAAAAAATGGAGTTTCGAGCACCAACACCTCCCCCCTCCCCCAGCCCGCCTCAAAAGAACCCTTTCGACCATTTTTTAAGGGATTTAGGGCTGTGTTGGGGTGAAAGGGACTAAAAAGAATCTAATTTGATGCAAAAAGAAAGATGTTGAACACAGTTTTGAATACGGGGGTCTACCGTGCATGTTTTATGCTTCCACGGTCGTTTTCAAGTGATTTGTGTCTCAGGTACAGTCCACTCTCTACATGACATAACTCAAGGGACCGGCCGAAATGTTATGTTATATAGCGGTTATGTTATATAGAGTTCTATGTTAAGTAGAGTTCTTTTTTATAAAACACTTCAAAAATTATGTTACAGTCGACGCTCTCTATGACGACGCTCTTTATAACGACTCGCTCTTTATAACGATGCGGAAAAAAGAACTATTTGGTCCTGAGCTAAGTCACTCAAGTCAAAACCACGCTCTTTATAACGACGCTCTCTATAACGACTCGGTTTAGCCGGTCCCTTGAGAGTCGTTATAGAGAGCTCCGACTGTATATAGAGTTTCTAACAAAATAGCTTTATTGACCAACAATCACAGGGTCCACCCCGAAACACCCCGCCGAAACACCCCCGGCCGAAACACCCCGCCGAAATACCCCCGCCAAAAAACCCCGGCCGAAACACTAAGAAACACAATAAGAAACACACAAACACAAAGAACTGAATCGATAGACAGTCAGCGTACAAGTGGATTCTACTAGTGGACCACTTCAAAAGCTTCAGCATGAAAGCGATCTCCTTCTCAACCGACTGGTCAAACCAAAACCAAGAGAATCGGTTAGGGTTTACTCTATTTGTGTGCTGTATAGCTTTTGAATTTTTTTAATGGTTCAGACTGCTCGAAAGCCGTTGCACAAGCTTGGCAGAGTTACATCGCTGCCAAAGATTGGCCAAATCGTCTCTCTTTCTCAAGTTGGAAACGTCCCGTTGCCTCACGATGAATTTCAAGATGTTATGAACCGAGTCCGCAACAACTGGAGCCACTTTCAGGTCGGCGGATATATTAAGGATCAAGAGTTACCCGTGATCCTACTCGTCCACCTGAAACCGGATCGATAGATCGAGAGTAACTCTTGATCTATGATCCTACTCGTCCGGTCTGAAACTGGATCAATAGATCAAGAGTAACTCTTGATCTATCGATCCGGTTTCAGATGGGCGTGTAACTCGTGATCCGCACTGTCTTCGGGTTTTCCTCTCATATTTGGCCAGAGTAATTCGTGATTCACACTCTTTTTTTGGGTTTCAGACTGGGTCAGGGCTGGATCAGACCGGATCAGGCCTGTTCAGGGCTGTATCAGACTGGATCAGCCCGATCAGAGCTAGATCAGACCGGATCAGGGCTGGATCAGACTGGATCAGGGCTGGATCAGACCGCATCAGACCGGTTCAGGGCTAACTTAAACTTGATTAAAAATAAGAGGTAGTGTGAGGTAGGTGATCACAAGTTATTCTGGCGAAAACAAGGATAAAACCGAGAAAAAGTCTGGATCACAGTTACTCTGCACAAAAGTATGATGAAACTCAGAAAAGTAGTCTGGATCATGACCTACTCTGGTAAAAATTAGGAAACAAAGCCAAAGATTTAGTGGATCACGAGTTACTCGACATGTCTTAAATGTCTATTGATCGTGTTTCACAAGTGTTACTCGTGAAACACGACAAAAGATCAAGAGTTACTCTTGATCCTACTCGTCAATCTGAAAGCTGATCAATAGATCACGAGTAACTCTTGATCCTTACTCTATCCGTCGACCTGAAAGTGGCTCCTGGGCATCAATTCTTCTCTGAAACATACTCATTCCCGGAAACAAGTGACTCTATCAGAAGATCTTCTTTTTGCTGGGACTTTGAGCTGCAAACAAAGGTGTGCCATGAAGACAGAGCTAATCAAGGTTTCATTACATAGATATTTATGTTTCAGGCAACCACATTCGAAAGCTTTTAACAGGTGATGGGGCTATGAAAATATCTGCTGTACTTCCTGATACTACATCAAGGGTCATGTTTGAAAAAATCTTCTCCGTGATGGGCAAAATTCAAGCGTACTCAAAAGCATCGTTTTTGGATATTGAAGAAATTGATGAGTTCAAAAACTTAGTGATTAAATTTTTCTCTTGTTTCAAATTAAGCTTAGGTTTCTCGTTTGAATTTATGTTTTGTGATTTTGACAATTCAGGCGAGTCTGCCATTCCTTTCGATAACTCCCGAATTTCATCTGCTTTGCGTGCATGTTAGAAATTTTATGGATGATCATGCTTTTTGGGGTCTTATATCCGAACAATCTATTGAAGCCCTGCATGCTAGGATCAATAAAGATGAGCGAAGATTAGCCAGCATGAGGGGTAGAAGAAATATTTTGCGCAAAATTATTGAATGTTCGTTCGTGAGGAATGTTTTATTTGACATGGAAATTACTTTTGAAGGTGTTGAAAACTTTTTGGAATAAAGTACTTATATACAAAAGTGTTAAGGAGCCAAAAGCTTATTATCTCAATTCCCAGGGCTTAGAAGATTTAGAAAAAGAAAAATATCACTTGAAAATTCTTGGCGTTTTGCTTGTCTTTAACTGAACACAAATTTGGTTTTCGAAACCCCGTGATGGGCTATCGGTTGGTGTTTTCAAATTAAATTTATCTACTTACCTGACAGAGTGGCTACTTGTTTAAGCAGCGGATCCACTTTTTTGGAAAAAATTTTCTACTAAATTTTTACCGAATTTCGATATATTTCTGATGCTTTTTCATGAAACAGACAATAAAAAGAGGCGTAATCATTTCGCCAATAAAACTTCCGCCAATGAGATCTTTTCGCCAATAAAATCTTTTCGCTAATGATATTTTTCGCCAATAGCTTCTTTTCTGAAGTTCTCTTATTCCTTTTGCGGTCAATTACCACAAATTTGTAGCTCCTCTCACTGGCTACAAAATGAGTGGTTATTTGTTGGTCAAAGGAATAAGAAAACTTGAGAAAACAAGCTATTGGCGATAAAAAGCCATTGGCGGAAAGATGCCATTGGCGAAAGTTTCATTGGCGAAACGATCAAGCCCCAATAAAAAACGTGCAGAAGAAATCAGGAAAAAATTGGCTGTCAAAAGCGAGCAAATTCTGCAGAAAAAGTAAATAAATCATAAATGAATAATTAAACACCAAAAATTGCATTAGAAATGCTGTTATTACAGTATATCACAGTAGCGCCGAAAATTCGGATATTTGGCAAAAAAATCAAAAACACAACGCCAATGTGTAGTTGACATTATATAAGGTTTTGACACGATGGGGTACGTATCTTTTCCCGAAAAGTTCATTTCACCGAAAGCTCATTTCCCCGAAAAGTACGTTTCCCCGAAAGGTTCATTTCCCCGAAAAGTATCATTTCCCAAAAAGTTCATTTCCCGAAAAGTTCATTTCCCGAGAAGTTTGTTTCCCTGAAAATATTCATTATTTGAATAAAGTTGTGTTATAAACAGAATTTTGTTAAAGGAATAATTATTCGTTCGAATAATTATTCGTTTAATTATCGATTTGATGTTTCGTCTTGTCTGTTACTTCTGCTTGTTCGTCCGCTTTTCAGATGCTGCTTTTTATGACAAGTTTTTGGAGTTGTTTTAGCTATGGCTAGGATGGTGCAAAGAGTGTTAGAAGAGGTAGATAATGGCTATGGTATTTACAGCAATGAGAGTGATGAAGAACAGCAGGAGGAAGCGGTGGTGCAGGCCAACAATCGGTAAAATATCAATTCGCGACACTTTTGTTTCTTTTGTTCACTTTTTTTGTTCACTTTTGTTCACTCTTGTTTCGCGACAATCGGTTCTCCGCACTATCGATTCGCGACACTCTTTTATTTTGGGAATAGAATTTACATCCCGATCCAAGTATCCCGATTTTTGTCACACTTCTAACTTGATACCTGAGGTGCTTACCCTCGTTCTAAGTGAATCATTTGTAAGTACCCAGTTTGCATATAAGACGATTTTTTGTAGTCCATCTGACCATGTTGCACATCTTGTCTGCTGTACTGCTGGTGTTATGTTCATATTTCATATTAATATGTTCGGAACATATCACAGTGACAGTCAAGGGCGGAACGTCAAACCACAAACTTTTCGACAACAAATACATTCATAACAACAACCTTCTACCAATAACATAATCGACAACAACTGAAGACAAACAAGCAAAATAAGGATCAATTTAATGTCGCATATTGAAACTCATTATTCTGCTCATGCTCAGTCATGTCCAAGGCCACTTCGCAGCTTTCGCGAACGACAGTTTCATTATCGAGAGCATATTCTTTCAGCAACTCTTGGCACTCATCGGTTGCAATGGCTCCCAAGGCTTCGGCACACTTGAAAGTATAGATCATTCAACCTTTATTGAGTTCGGACTAGTAACTAACCTCGTGGCGGACCATAGAGCTCTCCGTTGGTTTCTTCAGGCGATCACTCAATTCGGCAACAGCAAGAGGACTGTAAATTAAAGGATTCAGACGTGACTATTTAAGCATAGACTTACGATTGAATCTGACCCAGAACATAAGCGATTTCATGGCGGAACAAAGCACTTTGTTCGCAATAAAGACCTAAACGGACAGCCATGACTTACATATTGAGTTACATAGCAGAAAAAAAGTAACCCTCGCAACAAAAACCAACTAACCTTTAGCCAGTGCTTTGACTGCTTGGTCCTTCATAGATTTATTTGAGCACAGATTTCTCAGTGTAAACATTGCCTAAAATAGAGATGTGTGTTGAAAGAAAGTAACTCAAACCAGTGTTGTGAGTGTCACCGGTGCGGCTCCGGCACCGGTCGCTCACGGCACCGCACCGGTGCCGTGAGCTGGTGCCGGTGCCGAAATTTTTGAGAGTCGGTGCCGTGAGCCGGTGCCGGAATTTTCAAAGTCTGTGCCGTGAGCTGGTGCCGGATTTTCTAAGGTCGGTGTAGTAAATCGGTGCCGGTGCCGAAATTCTGAAAAAGGGAAATTACATCGGCGCGGCACCGGCACCAGGCAGCTCACGGCACCGCACCGGTGCCGTGAGCTGGTGCCGGTGCCGAAAAATTACCAGTTGGTGTGGTGAGCTGGTGCCGGTGCCGAAAATTTTTCGGTCGATGCCATGAGCTGGTGCCGGTGCCTGAATTTTCACAATCGGTACGTGAACCGGTGCCGGTGCCGAAATTTTTGAGGTCGGTGCCGTGAGCTGGTGCCGGTGCCGCGATTCTAAGATTTACAACACTGCTCAAAACTTACACGATAGCGTTCCCATAAATCTTTGGACTCGTCCACCAAAAGGGCTCCCAAGCTATTGACGTCATCATCATTGACCGCAGGAGCAGGATCTAGATTTCGGAGCATTTTTTTGGCAATATTTGTTGCAAGAATAAAAGTGATTAATGATTAAAATGATGGCCTTAATCACCACAAAAAAGTGTTTTAATTTACATTCTTAAAATAGTGTTAAAAACGACAGGGGGCCAAGGAAAATCGGTCCAAAATCAACAAGGGGACCAAGGCAAAAATGGCAACCTATTCTAGTATAGCTGCTTTTCATTATGGTCAAGCCGAGAATAGAAAGAAATCGCCTGAAAACTGACCGACAGAATTATAGATGCTCCCTCTTTGCAATTCTTGCGAACGCCCATTCTGAAGCCATTTGATTCTCTTAAGCGCCAACATGCAGGTCTCCGCAACTTCTGGTGAAGCATCCTCAGAATACTTCGAAAGAACTTCGATTACAGTTGGACTTCCGATCGCTCCAAGAGCCTCTGCAGCCTGCAAGAAGAGCAATAAAAACCCACGAAAACAGATAAAATCTATCGCAAAAGTGTGATTTACGTGTGACTTGGTATATATAAAAAATGCTTTTAACCTCGTGTCGGACCATCGGCTCTAAAAAGATCGTTGCAAAATAGTCACAATAAAATAAAAATACCCTGATTGAAATCTTCCAATACACGGATAAGACAATGAATAGCGCTGAAAACTCAGGTAGAGTAAATGTCTTTCAACACAAGTACTGACCTTGGATTCTGCATCTGACCCAAGCAATAAGCCAATTCATGCTTCTAAGATAGCATAATCAATAAAGAAAGTCTGTTTCACAACAATTCAACCATTGAATAACCCTTACCAACAAAGCCGAAGGATCGTCAAAACACTGTGATATCCAGTTCACGGCGCGGTCACTCTTGATATTTCTCAAAATAAATAAGGCACGAAATCTTGTAGCCAACGGATTACTAAGTAATAGATAATTGGGTTTAAAGGCAGACTGAAAACTATGGATAAAAACCTCTTATCCAGCAGTGCACTGCCCGCAGCATCGGTCGATTCAGCGTCTGGAGAATTCATTTGCATCGATATGTTCTAAAATAAAGAGCGCTTGTATCAGAAATATTCACTTTCAAATAAAATTCGAGTGAAATGCACACAATCTGCGTCAGCAATTTCGAGGTGAGCAATATTTGAAAGAATAATCCATGTATCTAATAACTTGTAATTCCTAAGGATTGGCAATAAAGACCATTGTGAAGAAAGTGCCAATTTAAAAATATCGCAATTTTCAACACTCCTAACTACTAATAAATTTTGGTTTTTACTTCACCTCTAACAGAGCATCGCGTTCGGGTTCCTGATTTTCACACATATGCAATGCTTATCTTCATGTTCTCTTTGAGATTTCTTCTTCCTGCGATATATGAAATAGGCCACTACGGCGCACATAAGAATTGCAATGACGATCACGGAAAGAACAATTGCACCGATTGAAAGAGGAGCCAAAGGAGGCAACGACTAAATTTTAAGGGCATTAACTCAAAATTTTCATAAATTACAAGGTCACACTTTTCCTGCCGGTCGAGTTTGATTGCCCGAAGCATGTCGGTCATGTGGTCCGTGATGAGAAGGTTCCTCAATATAATCTTCATCGCAAAAATGCCATTCCTCCTTCAACCTAGATTTAGCCGCCATCTATAACTAAGCACCTGTAACTAAAAAATTCGTGTGGTACCAATTATTTTTCGCAAAACTTTTTTCGTCACATTCAACAGTTTTCCATACTTTACTTTCCGGCATGAGAAATTGGCGGAGCAAATTCGGTATACCACGGTTTGCGTGAGGACAAATTTTGGGTTCTCAACCTCATGAGGATGAGAACAACCGTGACCTCATGCAATGTGAGGTTGCGTGAGAATTTCAAAAAGCTGTCCTCAACCTCATGAGGATGAGGACAACCGTGACCTCATGCAATGTGAGGTTGCGTGAGAATTTCAAAAACGACTCCTCACGTGAGGTGAGCTCACGTGAGCTCACGTCCTCATGAGGTGTCCTCATGAGGCGGTACGTGACAAAATCCCCCCGCGCCGAAATCCCCCGGGCCCAAAATCCCCCGCCCAAAATCCCCCGCCCATAATCCCCCGCCCATAATCCCCCCGCCCATAATCCCCCGCCCATAATCAACCCGCCAAAAATCCCCCCGCACCAAAAATCCAAAGTAAAGACTGTTACTAATATAACCAAATTTTATAACAACAATTGAGAGATTAACGGAGAATGAAAAGCAACTGATTACTGATCCATGATGAAGTTTCTAGCCAGCCCTCTGAGATATTCAATGAGATTTCTTCTTTCAAACAGCAGAACTAGGCTCAAGATTCTTTTGTCTGCATCCAGATAGATCTTTCTCTTCCCCAGCCCCAAGCCCCTGCGCCCCGAAGGGTTAGAGATGCGAGCACTCACTTACCTTAGACATGATTCCGAGAACTACTCTTGACCATAAAATGCATATAGAGTCTTTTTTGCCACGGCGCAGTTGAAAAACATGGTAGGACATCCGAAATAGTCCAAAATTCACTTTTTTATAATTTTGCCGTGAAGGTGACCCCTTTTATTCCCTTCCCCTCCAATACAGCCCTAAATCCCTTAAAAAATGTTTTGGCGGGAATTCAAAAAAAATTTTTTTTTAATTTTCTTAAATTTTTCACCTTGGGTGACCAAGGCAAATCGAAATTTTTTTTTTCGATTTTTTGGAAACCAAAGTGTTTCCGTGCCTATTCAGAGCACGAGAATCAAAATGAGACGGGTCCTTTCCCCTTCAGGAAAAGTAAATTTTTCGCTAGCTGGGGGCATTCTATAGTGTTACCATTAATTAGTTGGAATTATTTGGTTGAAACTTTATTGACCTGTGTGAATGGAGCTGGAGTGATGCTAAATGTCCCGTCCATATACACATTGACCATTTCTGCTGCCCATTGCAAGTTCTGCTGGCGACCAAAGATTATGATCCTGGAAATAAATAATAAACATTCAGCTAACAAACATTAAATGATTTAAAGACCTGTCAGGATCAGCGAAATGTTCTCCAGAGTCGGCAAGCACAAAGAGTTCTCCACCTTGTCCGTAGTAGCGATGGTCTTGTGGGATCCTGATTTCTTCGACTGCATTTGCTTGTAGCACTTGAATTCCGTTTCGACTTCGGACTCTTCCTGCCATCTTGCGGACTGCACTCTTGCTTAGACCTGACGACACACTTTCCGGAAGACGTTGAAGAGCGTTGGTGAATATTTGGATCGGTTTATGAACAAAAATATTAAGACCGCAACACCATATGCAAACATACCTCTTGTGTGTCCACAGCTCTTCGTTTTACGCTTGATTTAGGGGGGGGGGAATATGGGCCCGGGGGATTTTGGTGCGGGGGGATTTTGGGCGGGGGGATTTTGGGCGGGGGATTTTGGCGGGGGATTTTGGGCCCGGGGGATTTTGGCGCGGGGGATTTTGGGCGTGGCCGTCATGAGGTATAGCGTTTGTCAACAGTTGATGATCAACTAGTAAACGTTGTGGCGCAGTGTTTCATAAATAAATCATATGTTGTTACGAGCCTTTATTCAAACATTTCAATCAACAAATTTTCTATTTAAATCGACAAACAGTTGAGCATTCAATGTCTTCCGCTTCACTCGGTTACGCAATTTGTTTGATGCCATGCCCGCCCAGGAGAAGACCCGCTCGATTGGCGACGATGAAGCAGGAACAGTGAAGGCCGAGAGTGCCAGTTTTGCAACCTCGGTTTCAACTTCAGATCGTAGCTGGAAATGGGAGGATCAATAATAATAGAAAAAGGAGTGAGATATTAATACCATGGACGCAATGGAGATGCAAGCTCGATCGACATCTACTTCCTCCAGGACCTTTGCGTAATTCGGATCCAGCGCAGTTGCCATAATGTAGACGGGCTCGTAGTTAATGGTGTTATAATGCAGCATATGGGCGAATACTCGGTCCAGTTCATTCTCCAGAGCAATGGCAAGCGACTTGATTGTTGGCGGGCCTTCCTCCTAAAAACATGAACGCGAATTTATTACTCCATCTCTAATAAATATTCTAAAATTGTTCACCTTGGTATTTCTCACAGAAAGAAGAAGAGCTTGAACAAACGGGTAGGCCATGGAGATTGTGACGGATTGTTCGGCCTGAATTTGGGACAACGCTTCCACGAACGGCTCGAGGAGGAGTAGAGAATCCTGTAGGTAATCCAACTCGGTAGGCTCTAACATACACCAGCGCTTTTCCAAACGGCGATCCACTTCTATGATGGCGGGATACTGATCGAGGAACCGACTAATGACCTGAACTCGATTTAATTACTTTTATTGGTGTATGAATTTTCAATGGACTCACTTCTGGCCAATATGCCCATCTCGTTGTTGAATGAGAAGTAAGTCCCTTACCAGTGAGTTGTCTGAGCATTCCTAATGCCTGAGGAGATTGGCGCACGCTTGTGATGATCTTAGCCATTGACTTGAATGAACTGGAAGCCATCAACTCTCTAAGACCCTTTTCCATGGCAGTATTGGCTCGATGGGCAAAACACGGAAGACGATGAGGGAAGTCAATGCTGAAAAAGTGTAGGTGAACATGTGATTTATGTGAATCCGAAAATTGCACCTTAAATCTCCAACCTAAGTCGTTTTTGAAACTGCACCAATTGAGACCGCGTCAAATTCTTGTTCCTGATGATCATCGTCATCTGGGAAGGGTGTAGATTTGTAGTCTGCAAATGAGCCATTATTAACAATTGAATGAATCACTTGAATGTTTTTACCTATCTCGGGAAATGCCGCCACCATATTGGAACCATTGTCGGTGACGATTCGAAACATATCCAGTACCTCGAGTTGGAAGGGCTTCAGCATTTCTTCAGTAATCCTACGAACCTTGGAAGCCGTTTTGGAGCCCTCAACCTCTTCTATTCCAAAAACAGACGTCGCAGGTTTCCATCTGGTGCGAAGAAATGGTAGGTGACTGAAACGAAAAAAGAATTGATAGAATCAGAGTCCATAGCAAAAGAAATCAAATGAGAGATAGTGAGACTTACCTCCCAGATAAGACGACGCAGGATCGGACCAAATGTCAATGGTGAGCGAAGGCGCGAACTTGTACCCTGATGTAATTTGGACAACTTTTTGAAGAAACTCCTCGTAACGAACGAATAGCACATCCTTTAATCCATTGAAGCTCGTTGGCATCTGAATCAATCAAATTGAATTTGCATAAATCAAAGTTTGAGAATCAAACTCGCCTTGAATTTAGGGTCCATGGCGGCTATCATTTCCTGGTTCGAGTCCTTTAGCCATGAGTTGATCGAGACGGCGGGATTTGCTAATACGTTAGCAAGTTGTCGTCGAAGGTCCTTGGCCCTGAATAATTCGAATGTCAAGTTTAATTTCAATATAAATTTTTTAAGAGCTTAGAAATTTACTTATCGCTGAGCGGATTGTACCGGAACTGGAGTTGCGGCTGATTCGCTTGCTTCTTCATCCTCTTCACCTTGGAAAATCTGTAGTGTTCTGCAAAGCCTGCGCTTCGGAGTCGTAGACTTTGAGTTTCTCTGCATGGGACTTGAGAGACTGAAACTTTGACAAATTCATGAGGGGCATTAAATTTTATGCTAAAAAAAGACGCCCACCGCATAATGATCGTGCAGCACTGTTGTAGATGAGGGTGTTTAAAGAGCTGTGCACAACCCGGAAAATTGCAGATGATGTAGAGCTTTCCATCCTGGTCCTTGCACGTGCGAGATCCTTGCCATATCGGATGAGGCTTGCGGATTGCTTTGAGGTCCTGCACCGGTATTGCGCTTCCCAACTTGATCTTGCCGTGAACTTGAGTAGTGTCCATGTTTATGAAGACTGAAAATGATTGTAATTGATCAAGCTGGTCGGCAGAAAAAAGAGATAGAAACTGGAAGGTGTATTTAGGACTCCTAAAACTTTTAGCCTCAAGTTCAAGTTTTCCTTTAAGACAAAGAATTTTTCGAACAAGCATTTTCGTGAGCTTATTAAATTCTCATAAGAACATGAAATCCTCATGGGATCAAAAATTTTCATGAGCTCAAGGGGTTCTCATGAGAATTTCATGAGGACAAGAGCTTGTCCTCAACCTCATGAGGATGAGGACGACGTGAGCTCATGCCGTGTGAGGTTGCGTGAGAATTTCAAAAACGTCTCCTCACGTGAGGTGAGCTCACGTGAGAATCGGTCCTCATGAGGATGAGCTTACGATGTTGTGAGCTCATGCAAACCGTGCGGTATACACACCCCAGTCAACTTCGGTATACACACCCAGTCAACTGCGGTATACACACCCCAGTCAACTTCGGTATACACACCCCAGTCAAAAAGCCAGCTTGGGGGACCAAGGCAAATTTTTTTAATTTTTTTTTGTAAAAAAAATTTTAAATTTTTTACAGAAAATAATTTTCTAAAAAATTAATAATTTTTTTACGAAAAAAATTTAAAAATTTGCCTTGGTCCCCAAGCTGGCTTTTGACTGGGGTGTGTATACCGAAGTTGACTGGGGTGTGTATACCGAAGTTGACTGGGCTGTGTATACCGAAGTTGTCTGGGGTGTGAATACCGAAATTTAGCCAAATTGGCCAGATTTCAAGTGGCAATAACTTTCGTAGAAATCATATTTCAATGGGCAGTAGGGTTGGGTAATTCTCCGGAAAAAGTATTTCTCCGGGTAATTACCCGGGTGATTTCGGGTAATTACCCAAGTAATTACCGAGAAATAAGGCCAGAAAAGTATTTTTCCGGTAATTACCCGGGTAATTACCAATCAACCAACCCTAATGGGCAGTCAAAGATTGGGCCATTTCAAATTGGGCCACTGTAAATTGCGCCAAATCAGACTTGGCCAAATTCAAATTGGGCCACCGTAAATTGGGCCACGATTTTGACCGTGTTTGCGAGTCGAAATCATAATCCGCTGCCGCGTGTCACAGGTGGGATAAGGTCAAAGAAAGCCATCTTTTCGGCAAATCAAATCCAGCAACTGACGTCGAACTATGCCAATGGAGTCCGATTGCCTCGCATCGAATTCCTCGTCTCTGTTGCAGCTCATTTGGAGAAGTATCAAGGTCACTGAATCATTAAGAATCAATAAGGGGTGCCTGGAGAGTGAGTGAGGGTACCTGGAGAGTGGTTTGAGGTGCCTGAAGAGTGGATAGGGGTGTCTGCAGAGTGAGTGAGAGTACCTGAAGAGTATGTCAGTGTGCCTGGAGAGCGGGTAGGTGTGCTTGAAGAGTGGGTGGGGTATCTGGAGAGTTGGTAGGGGTACCTAGGGAGTGGATTGCATCACCTGGATAGTAAGTGAGGATACCTGTAATATTATTTGGAGCCCTTGACGGTGTCAAGAGCTCCTGAGTCAGAAAAATGGGCAAGCGTGCCAGGAGAGTGAGAATTCATGCTGGGAGAGTGGCGAGTAAGTGAGTGCGCCAGGAAAGTGGGGTAAGTACGCTTGGCAAACCGATTTTAGTTAGTTACCAATGTAATTGGGGTAATTTAAACCTATTCAATTATGTAGTAGCTCTTGCTGATTATATGAGAGAAATAGTGTGCCTTTAAAAGCTTCAATTTTCTGAGTTAAATTTTGATTTTATTCGAGTTAAAGAGATTTTGAGATAAGGTTTTAGCCACTCAGGCCTACTTAGGCTTAGGCTTAGCCTTAGGCTCCCGGACCAAAAAATGTCTTACGAACTACAAAATGGCTTGATTTACACAGTCGAGATAAATCCTTACTTGTTTGTTGGGGTAGGAATTTTCCAAATGTCCTACTCTAACTTTGCATCAAGCAGCGTGGCCGCGAGCGGGGGCCCGCCGCAGGCGGCCCGCGCGAGCTAGTTACTAGTATAAAGAATGAAGGAAGATGAGAGAGTGTTTCATATATGCAGCATTATGGAAGTTTTAGTTTATTGTTTTAGCCACTCAGGCCTACTTAGGCTTAGGCTTAGCCTTAAGCTCCCGGACCAAAAAATGTCTTACGAACTACAAAATGGCTTGATTTACACAGTCGAGATAAATCCTTACTTGTTTGTTGGGGTAGGGATTTTCCAAATGTCCTACTCTAACTTTCCACAAGGCATAACTTTCTGTTAAGAAAAGATGTAACTGAACTTTTTAAACGAAAAAAAAAAGAGTCAGTTATTTTCACAAAAATTGAAGCAACACTCCATCGTAAAATCGTGACAAAATTCGCAAAATTAAACTATAAATTAGAACTCCAATCTGCATAAACTTTTTTTTTGCTAGGCAAACCTCAGATTCTGACATCGGATTCAAGTTCAACGTGGTCGATTTGCATATAAAAGTGCTGTTGGATTTTCGGGTTTAAATGTTCATTGTCTCGAGCGGAAATCGAAATTTGACATGAACTTTGATAATCCGACCAGGGATGAGCATTTTGCCTTTTTGTAAATTAAAAAGGGCAAAAAAGGGCAAAAAACTTGCACTTTTTTTGCCCTAAAGGGCAAAATTTTGGATTTTGGCTTTTTAGGGCAAATTGCACAAAAATGGCAATTTGCCCTAGGGAATGTTTTATTTTTGGTAGGTTTTCAGTCATTTATATGCAAAATTGCTGGCTTACACGTCGGATTCATGTTCAGCGTAGTCGATTTGCTTCTAAAACCACTATTTCGGTAAGAACTCACTGCGATCTTAAATTCCACTCAAGACAAAAAAAAATCAAATTAAAATTTTCGGGTGGCATCGGACTCAGATCCCGGAAACTGAGAACACGGACAACTCAGCTTTCGGACAACTGATCTCAAAATAAATTCATATATAGGACAACTCAGATTCGGACAACTGGCACAAAAACAATTGAGATCATACAAAATTGGTCCAAAAACAATTCAAATAAATAAAAACTGGTCTTAACACGATTCGTTTTTAGGACAACTCATCCCAAATAAAACTCATCTTTTTGACAATTGGGCGGGAAATAATTTGATTGTTTGAAATTGGTCTTTTGTACTTTTGAAGTAATTTTTTGTCTGTTTTCGTAGGACTCACCTATTTTATACTTAATTCGTTGTCTATTCGATGACAATTTGTCTGTGTTTGTCGGTAATGGATGGAGTATTACTCTTTATCATAGGCTTGGATATCCACCTGAATGCTTCGAAATTTGTCGATAAAACGTAATTTTACTACTATCAAACCATCTTCAGCATGCTCGAATCAGTTGAAAAAATGAGTTTCGGAATCCGAAAACGTAAAAAAAATTTTGCTCCAAGTGGACGACCACTTGGTTTTGGTGGTCCAGCTGGCCAGGTGGTACCTACCCGGAATATTGGGATTTCGGTACGTGAAATCAGAGTTTTAGTCTCATTTAACCCAATCCCCTACAGGATCCCACATATGATAGCATGGTTTGTTTTCGATTCAAAATTTTTTAAATTTTTTAGGCCATCCAGGTGGATATGCACCTGAGCAGAAGGTACCTACCCTGGATTTTGGGTTGGGGTGGCTTAAGTCACAGTTTCGGTCATATCAAACAGGCCTAACCAAACGATTTCACGTCAAAATAGTTGGTTTGTTTTTGATTTGATTTTAATTTATTTTTTGTTTTTCAGGTTATTCCAGTACATATCAACCTGGTCAGGTGGTACCTAACTTGGGTTCCGGCCTCCAAGTGAGTAAAATCGTAATTTCGTTCCTATCAAACCGAATATTTCACAGGAGTTTGCGTATGATTGGATGGTTTATTTTGAAGTTTGACCAAGTTTTTATTTTCAGGCCATCCAGGTGGATATCCACCTACCCGATTGTTACCCACCTCAGGTTTGGGGTCTCGGGTAGATAAAATCGTAATTAAGGTCTTATTAAACAGGATTTGTAAGACTATTTTACGTACGATAGTATGGTTTAATTGTAAAATTGACGAAAATTTTGAATTTCGGGCAAAAGTGCACAGTAAAAGATACGGAAAGGGTAAGTTAAAGTTAAAAAGGCAGGGAAACAAACATTAATGACAAGAAAAGACAAAAGGCCTGATATGCCTACATTGAAACACGAAAGGGTCAAGTTGCCAGAAAGTCAAACCTTATTTCAATTCAATTGCCCCATAATTCAAAATTTTCCCGCCCAATTGTCAAAAAGATGAGTTTTAGTTGGGATGAGTTGTCCTAAAAATGAATTCCGCATTAGGCGGGTATTCAAAAAGATCAGTATAATTGTGTTGAGTTGTCCTATATATGAATTTCTTTTGAGATGAGTTTTTGAAAAGCCGAGTTGTCCGTGTTCTCAGTTTCCGGGATCTGAGTCCGATGCCACCCAAAATTTTCGATTTTTTAAATTTGAAATTCCACGGTGTTTTTTGATTTTTTAAAGCAATGGTACTTGTGCACTTGGGGGGGGGGGGCTTTTTTAGTCGACTGTGAACAGGGTTCGAACGCCTCTTAAGTAATTCTTATACGCTAAAAACGATAAAAAAGTACTTTCCAAACAATTTCCGCACTAAAAAGTTCGATTTTTGAAAAAAATTTGGTTAGTAAAGGTAACCGATTGCCTTGGTCCCCCAGGTAAAATATTGTGTATTAAGGTGAAATATCTTATATTAGGGTATCCTACCATGTTTTGGTCACTGGAGCTTGGCAAAAAGAGTCTCTAATGCATGTATGATCAAGTGTCTTGCTCGGAATTATGTCTAAGGTAAGTGAGTGCGCGCATCTCTAACCAACCAAGCCCCCTGCGCCCCCGAAGGGGCGCAGGGGGCTCGGTTGCTTGGGGTTGAGATGCGCACACCCACATACCTTAGACCCAAATCACTCGAAAGTGGCTCTGGATGCATAAAAACAGTATGCATACCAGAGTTTTTTATGCGGTAGGCCCCAGCTAACAAAACTATGTTCAATCCCATCTTTTCGGTCTTTTTAAAAATATCTAGTTAAAAATATCTAAAAATATGGTATAATTAGTTTGGGGGACCAAGGCAATCGGTTGACCTTTGGTAACCAAATTTTTTTCAAAAATCGAACTTTTTAGTGCGGAAATTGTTTGGAAAGTACTTTTTTTATCGTTTTTAGCGTATAAGAAATAGTTAAGAGGCGTTCGAACCCTGTTCACAGTCGACTAAAAAAGGGGCCCCCCTAAGTGCACAAGTGCCAAAGCAATTTTTCAAGCAAATCGACCATTCTGAACACCAATCTGTAAAAAGGGGTGCAACACTGCAAAACTACAAAATTTCAGAAATAAAATTTTATGTGATAATTATTCACTTTTATTCAGCTTTTCTAATGGTTTCGTGTTCAGAATAGTCGATTTGCTTGAAAAATTGCTCTAAAAATTCAAAAGACACCGTGGAATTTCAAATTTGAAAAAAATCGAAAATTTGAATTTGAATGTTTTTTGTCTTGAGTGGAATTTCCGATCACACTGAGTTCTTACTAAAATAGTGGTTTTAGAAGCAAATCGACTACGCTGAACATGAATCCGACGTGTAATCTAACAGTTTTGCATATAAATGACTGAAAAACAAACCAAAAAAAACACAGGGCGAATTTCCCTATTTGTGCAATTTGCCTTAAAAAGGCAGTTGGCCGAAAAAACAAAAATTGCCTTTTATGGCAAAAAAAGGGAAAGTTTTTATGATAAAGTGTTGCTTCAATTTTTGTGAGGTAAATAGACATCCAAATTCACCACTTGTACACTTACCTACCTGCCTCAATATCCATTCACTAGAAATTGCTTAAAATCGCACAGTATCTTTACAGCACTACTTACATAAAACAATAGTCATGCTTGTTTAAAAGCCCTGAGTGTGTATATAAAAAATATACTTTGAGATTTTCAAAAATTTCTGTTTTTGGCTGAGAAAAATTCGATTGAAAAAATCGGCGAATTTCGACAAGTTAACAAGCATTTTGATTCAAACTTTATTGTTGATCACCGGGTAATCCTTTTTCTTGGGCAAATATACTTTTTTGGGGCAAATTTTTCTTTCGACTGGTTTCATTATTTTTCTCATTTTTTTTCTTTTTTTTAAAAGCGATGACACGATTATGTAGCGCTGCGCTTCTAGTTTCTAATGAGATATCGATTGTTGCATCATCTCTGCAAAATGTAGCACAAAAAAATAAAAGTATGAAGCAAGTCAGAAAAATAATTTAATTCACACTTTATCATTTTGTGCTACATTTTGCAAAGATGATGCTACAATCGAATCTCATTAGGAACTAGAAGCGCAGGGCTTCATAATGGTGTCATCATTAATGAAAAAGATGAGAAAAAATAATGAAATCAGTCAAAAGAAAAATTTGCCCCAAAAAAGAGTAAAATTTCCCCCGAAAAAAAAAGTATATTTGCCCCAAGAAAAATGATTACCCTTGATCAATGCACTAAATAAAGATAACTCATAGACTGTGAATGTTTTATAGTTTTATAAATTAATTGTTTCAATTTATTTTTATTTTAGTTAACAGCGTTAAATGATCAGTTCTAAATTTATGTTAAAAAATGTCATATTTTATGAAAAAGGTGTATTTTATGAAGTGAGGTGGTGTGCTGCACCACATTCTGACATTTCCGACAAGATGTGGGTAGTTCTTAAAAATAGGCTGTCAATCTGAAAGAATTTATGTTGATACCTTGTGATTAATATTGGCCAAAGAGGCAAACAGATTCTCAACATATTAGACCAAAGTTTGTTGTTATTTTTATCAAATCAAATGGCTTGGCAGAGAGAAAACAGAGATGGGAATAGGATAAACAATTTTTGCAGCAAATAATAGATAAGGGAGCCTTTTGCTAAAGAAGGGAGAATAAATGTTTTTCACGTGCATTTGTTGTGCCTTTCAGTCTCTGCCCCATTCCTCCAATCATTTATTTCTAGCGCCTCTTTTGCAAAACAGACTCTTTTTGTTCGTTTTTTCGGCAAGCGAGAGATTGCAACTTTAAAAAATGTTCCAATATTTCTAATTCAACATCATTTTGTTCATTATGATCAATTGAAAGACATAACCTGTAAAAAAACCATGGCCACGATGAAATTTTTTTTCCTACTTTTTCATCTATCTTGTAGCAAATTTAATTGGGAATTCAAAACCGTTAAAAAACGTATTCTCATAAGAAAATCTTCGAAAACCATTTGAAGTATGTCAAAATAAGAGTACCTAAAAACTTCCTAACTTAAAATGAATGGTTCTCTAATATTTTCTTATGAAAACAAAAAATTTCAGCGGTTTTGAACTCCTAATTAAATTTGCTACAGATAGATAGAAAAGTAAAAAAAATCCGGCGTGGCCAAGCCTTTCGACAGGGTGGTCGATTCTTACAGATTATGTCTTTTAAAGTCTTAACTTTATAAGTTAATTTTATTTTACAGTGTATAATTGTAGGGAGGTCGGGTGCTGATTTTAATGTCATCAACCATGTGATCGACTGAAATACTGGTTTTATGTTCCCACCCTGAGTATGCATCCCGAGTAGCATCTAGGCATCATATTTGTTATTAAATGTTTTTGTGTCGGACGAGATCGGTCATGGGCTAGAAAGGACAAGGTGTAAAAAGACGGCTATCCATAGGTCCAATAACTGAAAAAAATCGAAGTATAACAGCTAGCTAAATGGTGAGACATTAGAAGATGGTAAAAGTTGGTGGTCAGTTCGGTGTTTACAGATGGTTCTCACTGCCACTCCGAAAAAAGACCTTCAGATCCAACTTCTGCAAATACCTTATATTTTTTTTTGATAGTTCTGAATCAGAACTTCTGATCTTTATGAATAATAACGCAACTTTCAAACGCCTTTTCACCCCCAAAATCGACATTGACGCAGAAAAGGAGCTTTATGCGTCTGAAAAAATAAACATTCTAAAAAATCATTGTTAAAAAGCATGCCCGTGCACGACACAGAAAATAAAGGCGGCGTCCAACAGCTTTTTGAATCGTTCCATTTCACTGGTTTTGCATCAAACCTGGTAATGATGGCCTTAAATTACAGGGTTCCGCAATTTCTTTTATCTTTTTAAAACGTCTCCAACTTTTTAAATACTCAATATTCCGTAGAGATCCCTTTTTTGTTAGAATCCTCTGATTAGGTCATTTCGTTTAATACCATGTTTGAGTATAATAATAACTGGCTTGCTGTTGAAAATGTCTGTAAAGACAGACATGTTTTTTTGAAACAAAAAGGCTTTGTGAAGTATAACCAAGTACAGTGGGAATTCTGTCACTACTCAAATTTAAAAAATCGTTAAAAATCGAATTCACATAAAAGTGGTATGAAAAATTTCTTGAGCACGAATATGGAAAAAAGAAGAATCCTAATTGAAAGTAAGGTTGACTTTTAATTCTTCATACTACTTTTTAAGTGTAATTTGCAAACCAACTTGATAATTATCACTGTTATAATTGGTAAAAATTTCCATTATAGTCAAATCGAAATGTTTGAAATTTTTGAAGTGATCACTGATTGATACTCAAATACTACTACAACCAATAAACAATATGGTATATGGCTTTTTCATTTTACATTGTTTTTTCCAAATGCATTTTATATTCGTGCTAGATCACGCGCTTCATTTTGTAACACGTGGTTTATCAAGGCCTAAAAAAGCAATAGTAGTTTCCTTGAAATCAAAAGGGTTAATATCATGCAATAGACTGTCATCTACACCCCAAATCGGGTTTTCCCTTCCATGTGTTAGTTTTTTAGTTAAATAGACACAGCAGATTACTCTTTTACAAAACAGTGGCGTGATTTGTCTTTACTTCTTCCTCCTTAGATGTTCTTTATATCAGCAAAGGTTGCTTATTATTTTCAGGTGCGTCTCAGCTACTAATGCAGTAGATGCACTATTTATTTTCTTATTTTTTAGATAAGAATTTTTGTCGTTAGGAGAAAAAAGTGCACCAAATTGTCCAAAAAGAGCTACAAGTTTGAAATTTTCAAAAAATAGGTTGTTTTTAAACAAAGCTTTTTCGGCTAGGAAACTCTCGGAAAAAATGAGATTTGGCAAACGTATGTTTTGGAAAGACGATATTCGGCAAAAACGGCAAAAAATATCTGATAAACCGAGATTTGGAAAGCTTAAAGGGCATGCTCGCCGCCGATGGGAATATTTCGAAAGGCGGGTACCAGGTCAATTCAAAAAATAATTATTTGAAATAAATTTTAGTTGAATAAGTAATAAGTAAGTGGAATAAGTAATTAAAAATACTTCAATTGTTTAATAGTATCGGTTTCCTAGTGGTAAAACGGCGGCGGACCTTGACAGTTTGAATTTTACTGGTACCCGCCTTTCAAAATATTCCCATCGGCGACGAGCATGCCCCTTTAAGTAAGCTATTGGCATCTGTTATACCTAGAGATGATGACGGGACGGGACAATTCCCGCCCGATCGGTCTGATTTTGAAGCATTGTCCCGTGCCGGAATCCCGCCCGGAAATTTTTTCGACACCTGTGCCGTTCCGGTGTCCCGTCTCGAAAATTTTTTTTCTCAAATTCTGTTTTTTAGCCATTTTACAAAAATTTTAAAATTCGAAAAATGACGGACGATTCCCGCACGCCCGGCGGAGTTTTATAGGACCGTCCAAGTGTCCCGTCCCGAAATTTTTAAATTCTGTCCGTCCCGTCCCGAAAACGTCAAGCCATCATCTCTAGTTATAACACTTTGTTTACCTACAAATCTTGTTTTTGCAAAATCTCCCCTCGCCCTTTTTTGTCATTAAAAAGTTTGTTGCCAAAAAACTTTTTCTTGTCGCAAAAACTTTTTTGTCAAGACAAACGACAAGAAATATCTTTAAAGGGACATACCAGCGCGTTAGACTGCAATTAAGGCAGGTACCAGCAATATGTTTCTTCTCTTGACTTTTTATCCATAAACGTTCTACC
Source organism: Ditylenchus dipsaci (assembly GCA_004194705.1). NCBI lineage: Eukaryota > Metazoa > Nematoda > Chromadorea > Rhabditida > Anguinidae > Ditylenchus > Ditylenchus dipsaci. Next base: position 145,850 of record SADC01001306.1, read on the forward strand.
TGATCCGACGAAAGTTTTCTGCCTACTTTTTAAAAGTAGGATTTTATCAGATTTGAGTTGAAACGAGTCAAAACAAGAACGATTTTTGAAAAATTACTGGTCTCCGCCTTAACCTGCAGTGTAACGCGCTGGTATGCCCCTTTAACAATAAAAAGTCTTTTGATAACAACTTTTTTAGCGACAAAAAAGCTATACACAATATGCTAAAAACAAAATAGCTTTTTCATTGAACTTTTTTGTTGCCAAAAAGTCGTCGCAAAAAGTCTGTTTCTCGACACTCGTGTTGACAAGGAAGACTCCAAATATTGCATGAAGATTTCCCAAATTTTGTCCGTTGATATTTTTGAGCAAAAGTATAATGAAAAATGACTAAAATGCTACTCAATAGTTTGGATTTTAAAAAACATTTGAAAAAATTAAAATAAATGTCAAATATTTAAATGCAAAAAATAATAATTGAAAAATATCACTGACAAAATTTATGTTGTCCCGCTTGTATTTGAAAATTTGAAATGTGAAAGTCAAAAAAATGAGCATGGTCTTTTCAGCAAAAGTATTTTTTGTGTTTCGGTAGACTGAAAATTTTGAAATTAATCAAGAGAAGGTGGAGCTTTGATATTCAGAAATCAAAAAACTGCTTAAACAACCTGATAAATTGCTTTGAGTTTCACAATTTTCTGGCCCAAAATTAATCAAGCGAAAGTGCTCAGTTTTTGCGAAAGAAAAGTGCATGGAGACAAAATGAGTGCTTTGATAGAAGAAGCTATTAATGCTTGCAAATCAATCACTCCCATCTATTCTCCTTTTCCAACAACTTTTGCCTTTTTGGAATCACGTGAATAGTTGCCCAAACATTGCTAATCCCTTATGAAAAAATATTTTCCTATTGCCAGTGTAAATCACGTTCTGCAAGGAGGAGAGAGAACGCCTCAACTGTTTTTGTTGTTGCCTTTTGACGGCCATGTAAAAGGGGAATACCCTGACTGTCTCTTATCATTTTGCTGCTTGCCTTCCTGGTTTCAATTTAAAAGCGCTTTCCTTGCATTGAATTGGTATCAGTTCTTGCAAACCACCCGACTTTCCACAGCATTTCCTTGTTGTTGGTGCAAAATATTTAAATCTTGCCATATTTCTGCTAAATGTGTCAATCCATAAACTCATCTCATCAATCTTCTCTGAAACAAAAGTTTGTAGCTGTGAAACATTCAAAATCTTCAAAGGTATCTTCAGTTTGTATGGAAGATAAGGCGTAAAAACAATATGGTTATTGCTCTTATTGGACATAGAGCAATTCGTGCTGGGTTTTTTTTTCCAAAATCTCTTTAAAATCCGAATCATTTACAGTCAGACCTGGATGTGACGGCATCTATGGGACCAGCTGCAGATGCCGTTATATAGGAGAAAATCTTCATCGAATTTCTTTTTTGGCAAATCAAATCGGGTTGAAAAAAGATGTCGTTGTATGGGGGCTATTCGAGTTAAGATTTATCAAAACTTTAAAAATGTTCTCGGGTGATTACAAGCGAAACACAGACAATTTGAAACAGCAACTATCGTACTTTAAATTAGGGTTGAGTGATGGGTAATTACCCGGGTAATTCTCCGGGTAATTACCCGGGTAATTACCCGGAGAAATACTAAGTATTTCTCCGTAGAGAAAAATCGGAGAAATACTATTTTTTAGTATTTATTGCTCGGGGAGGCAATATTTACTTCCTAATTATGCAGGAATCACTTCCCGCTTGAGCCATGCATTTCCTTTACACTACTGGTCTCCTTTTAAACGTCGAAGGTTCGACTCCCAGCTGATACATTTTTTCATTATTTTATTTTTCTGCGATATCTTCTTCATTTTTACGCTGATATATTTTGAATATTTTTATTTTACAAGTATAATTGCTTTCATCATAGACAATTTAATGGCAATTATGGTCGACAAATATCACAATCACCACTAACCATTCACTTTTTTATCTTTTTTTTCAACCATTCACTTTTTTATCACTTTTTTCACCATTCACTTAATCCACCTACCCTACTCAGCCAGAAATTTTTTGGTTTAGGTATCATCCAGATGGTCTAGGTATCATCTAGGTGTTTTAATTAATATCCAGATGGTTCGGGTACTATCCAGGGGTTTGGGTACCATCCATGTGATTTGGGTACCATCCAGGTGGTTTGGTAATATCCAGGTGTTTTGAGTGATATCCAGATGGTTTGGGTACCATCCATGTTATTTGGGTACCATCCAGGTGGTTTGGGTAATATCTAGGTGTTTTGAGTGATATCCAGATGGTTTGGGTACCGTCCAGGTGTTTCGGGTAACATCCAGATGGTTTGGGCACTATCCAGGTGATTTAGGTACCATACCGGTGGTTTGGGTACCATTCAGGTGGTTTGGGTACCATCCAGATGGTTTAGATATCAGCAAATAGTATTTCTCCGCTTTTCGGGTAATTACCGGTAATTACCCGGGTAATTACCTGGAAAGTATTTCTCCGGAGAATTACCCAACCCTACTTTAAATTATATTTTAACAACCAAGAATATTTTTTGGAAACTTAACCTTTCCACTCTCAGATTCCTAGGAACATTTTTCACGGAGGTGTCTATGATTATTTTCTTTGGCAAAATAGGCCCTTTTTGTCGATAAAAATTTCACAGAAAAACCCACTAGTTCGATTCTTCTTTGAGAACATACCTTTTCGTTTGATCATTACCAATTTTACGTGAAAATTTGTCTTATTGATTGGATTTGTATAAATTACTTTCACAATTGTTACTTCTGGACTTGGTTGCCTCACCTCTAACTCTCTTGGCCTCGCATTCATGGCTTATGATTTGGCACAGGGCAAGCCGGCGTATGTTACGACCAGTGATGTATTTTTGCGATTTTTCGCTCCGGCTCTGAAATCTTAGTTTAAAAAAATTTGCTCCTGCTCTTGCTTCAGGCTCTCAACTTTAAAAAATTTGCTCCGGCTCTTGCTCCGGGCTCTCAACTTTAAAACATTTGCTCCAGCTCTGGCTCCTGCTCGGAGCCAGAGCAAAGCCAGAGCAAGAGCCAGAGCCGGAGATTTATGCATCACTGGTTACGACGCAATCAAATAATTTTTCCGAACCACAAGAAAGTAAAGGAAACATGTTTGAGTGTTTCCTAATGTACCATGGTCTATCCTGCGATAAGCATGAGCCATGAAACAACAGGGAGACCAAAGCAATCTTGGAGTGCGTATACCAACTGCAGAACTGCCTTAAATTAATTCACTCTTATTCTACATTTAATATGATTTCAGGCAGCCCATACAGTTGATTTGTGGACTCAAGTCGAATTAAACATGATTTCTGGTGCAGCCGCAGTGATTGAGTGTTCTTTGTTGTTGGTGTCCACCATCACCGCCCTGTTCTCCATCCTAAATCCCAAAGTGAAAGGAGTGTTTTACTATGTGCTTGTGCTCCTACCCATTTCCATGTTGCTGCCGGCAGTGACAGGCACTCATGCCCACAAGACCGAGAAAACTATTGCATCAGCCGATGATTAGATTTAACAACGTGGGTGGTTTGATGACTATTTTACTAATTGGTGATTTTGACTTTTCAGTATTTAGGTTGGTGGTGTCAGATGCTCTTAGCCAATGTTATTTATTCGAAATTCCTAACACAAGTGAAATTGTACTGAAGAATAATGGACAAGAAACCGGGTACCTTTCCACAACCAAAAATCTCTGTGCTTTATTGTTTTTGCAGCTACCGACATATTTGTTTTGATTGTTTTTTTTTCAATTTTATTCTGTGTTATTTGTCTTGTGCTTTTAAAACTTTTAATGAATAAATAAGAGAATTGCAAGAATTGATGAGCGCAACAATACCCGTGCTTAAATTATGTATGCTTTTTTTTTGGAAAACAGACACTTTAGTCTATAAAAGCAGATCGTGGAGAAGAAACACATCTCCTTCGATTCGTAATTTTATATAAAATTTCATATTAAAATATCAATATTTGTGAACCTACGAAATTGTATTCTGTCATTTTGAGAAATTTTCCGCTTTAAAATATATTTTGAAAGTGTTATTTCAATGACGCCGATCCCAAGAAAAATAATTTATTCAAGCAGATCAGGAAAAGACTCTCTTTCTTTTTTTATTGTTCCGACAAGGGACCCTTTCGGGGTGTCATCTGGAAGACTCTCCCACGTGGTTTTTTGCATATTCCTGTAGAACATGTATGACCTTCGAGTAAAACTGGGCTATTGAGGCAATATTTTCACAAAGGTGGTACAACACTCAAAGCAAAGTTAAAAAATACCCATGATAAGGATTATCATGATTTTTTTTTAATCGCGTGAATTTTTTTGACACATTCTTGTAGAGCAGGTATTAATTTCTCGTGAAACTAGGCCATTAAAAATGATATTACTACAAAAGATAGTACAAGGATTAAATCAAAGTTATGAAATATCATGTTTTTTTTAAATTTTTCATTCAATTTATTTTGTACACAAAAATTTTATTTTTAGGTTTTATGCATTTACTCAGAATGACATCTAGCAAACATTTTGGTAGTTTACACCTATAATTTTATATAAAAAATCTCTCCATAGTATTTGGGTAAGCTATGTGGGTCACCAGTTTTGACTTCGGAGGCCAAAATGGGTCGTAGAGTGAGAAATCATGTTTGTCTTCAATACCATTGTGTTTCCCAGAATGTCAGCTTTCGTTTTAAAAAATCGTCTAAAAATACGCGTTTTAAGAGGGGCATATGCATACTTTCATGAAGGCTGTAGTATTTGGAACGAGAAGGGGTCACGCTTTTTTGACTTTGGAGGTCAAAAAAGGGCCACGGACGGCAAAAATCATTTTGTCGCTAACACAATCATGTTTCCTAGAATGTCAGCTTTCGTTAACAAAAAAGATTGTCGAAGAATACGCGTTTTGATAAGGACATATGCATACATTTCTGAAAGCCATTTTTCATTGACCACTTTTTGATTGTACTTGAAATTTTTTACTTTGAAATTTTAAAGTTTTGCTCCAAAATGGGATTTGTCTCGAAACGAAAACTGTTTGTCGGGGCCGATTCGATTCCGGTCTCAGTTTTTTAATTGTATACTGTAGGATACTCTAAAGGGGGGGGAAGCTGTTAAGGAGATTGTCTCAACACGAAAGGATTAATCCCAGGTTTTTTTTCTTTTTAATGGTTTTTGTTTTTTAAAGACACTGAATAAAAATTTCGGCGCTAGTAGCGAATACTAAACACGGAATTCCCTACTCTAATAACGGTTCCTATAAGGGTTTTAGGACTTGCTGAGCACGAATATCACGAAATCGGACGAAGAGCAATGCCCTCGAATAACCTGATTTCACGAGGACTCATTGAAAAATGGATGGTTTTTTCATCAGGCTAGTGAGCAGTCAATTAACTTAGCTCAGCAATTTCTTTTATGCTCATAAGAAAGCCCTTTGTCTGGACTTTCTAATAGTATGTCGTTTGCCTACATACGAAAAAATAATCACGGATAAAATTTTTAAGGAATCAATTAAGACTGTTTTTTGAAGTAACAGTTCTAAGAAAAGTATTTTATTTATTTTCTCACAGATGCATCTAGCCTAAAAACGGACTTCAGATTCAGAAACAGCATGAAAAATGGCACCTGATAGTGCTTTAAATTCAAATAAAAAGGGCTACTGAGCTGTCAAGCTGAAGCAATTATGAGTTCAAAAAAACGTCTTGAAAAACAGTTTCACGTAAAATATAAGGTCGTGTCAAAACTTCGCAGCGTTTTTTTCAAAAGCCATTTTTATGGCATTGCGTTTTTACAATATATTTTTCCTCAATTTTTTAAAAGTTCACCACTCATTTTGTAGCCAAGATTTTCAGCTACAAAATGAGTGGTAAACTTTTGAAAAATTGATGAAAAATTTATTGTAAAAACGCAATGCCATAAATATGACTTTTGAAAAGAACGCTGCAAACTTTTGACACGACCTAATACTTGCATAACTGCAATTCTGACACCGGATTCCTGTTTAACATGGCCGATTTACTGAAGAAACTGCTATTTGAATCAGAAAGTCACTGTTAAATTTCACTTTCCTTTCAAGACAAAAATCATTTAAATTTGAAAAAAATCCGAAAAATTCATTATTGAATCTGCTTGTTGGGCGTGGTGACCAGTGATGTGCGCAGCTCCGCTCTTGGCTCTGCTCAGAATCTGGCACCAGAGTGGCCAAAAGCCACTGAAAGTTGGTTTTTGGGGGGTTTATTAAAGGGGGAGTAAATTTTTTTGCGAAAACTCGATTTCGCGCATTCGGATTCTATTTTGATCGGCTCAATCGCTAAGAATCCACCCTGAACCATTCAGAATCACTTTAAACCACTCCCAACCAGTATTTAAGTACCCTAAAACAGTGTTTAAGATGGTTTAAAATAGTTCTGAATGGTTCAGGGTGGATTCTGAGCGACTGCCCCGATTAAAGTGGAATTCTGATGCGCGCAATCGAATTATCGCAAAAAGTTTACTATCCCTTTAGTAAACCCCAAAGGAGCCGGATATTTATATGGCACACCCGAAAAGAACATAAAATATTTAGGAAAAAATCGATTAGGAAATTAATTCATTTGAGAAAAAATACAAATAAGGAAAAATTGGTCCTGGCACGAATTGTTTCGGAAACAATTATTTCTAAATAAAAAGAAGCGAGCAAAATCAGTGCAAGAAAAAATAAATTGTGCATTTTGCTTTCCTTTCTCTATTTGGAGCTGTGCGGCTGTATTTTAATTGTTTATCGTATTCACTTGTGTTTTACTCAACTTTTTCAGTTGCTGATCTTAATCATGAGTCCGGCTACATTGCCAAGAGTTGTCTACAGCAGTGAAGATGAAGCGAGCTCAGACGAAGCCTAGAGCGAATGGAGCAATGAAAGTGATCTGATCGATCTTGAAGTGGAAGAACAACAGCAAGCTGAGATAGAAGAAAATCTACAAGTCAGAGTGGGTCGTCCAAAAAAGAGGAAGACGGTTGTGGATCCTCCGATTCCAATTCAATTCATTCCAAGCCAGCGCAAAAAGAAGGATGGAGGTGACAGTTACCTGGCCCTGTTCGACAGTAAAAATTTTACTTTTCATAAAGTGTGTATCGCTGTCTAGTTGTAAATGTTTAAGGCGAGGTGTACAAGCGTTCGCAATTACCTAACACGGAGGGAATTCAGCAGTGGCTTTGCATTAAAGTGAAGGAGGGATGCAAATCAACCATGGTGACGAATCGGGCGAACGAATGTGTTGGCAAGAGCGAAGGCGGTCACTCACATGTCACAGCAAAGGTTGATCTGGATATAAGAAAATTCATGTCCCAGATTCCAGTAATCGCTCTAGAAGATCAGGTTTGCGTGATTAGTTTCTTACTCTATGATTCCCAAGCTTTTATTATACTTTTTTAGTCAGCGCCACGCGAAATTCATTCGCGGTTAGTGGAAAATGTGTCAAGCAAAGTCAAGTGTTATTAATTAAATCATTTCCAGAAGCGCGACGGAGATCCAAGGACTACGACAAATCCGGAACTGATGGATATTCCGCAGGAGCTTCAAAATTACAAAGGCAATCCTTTCGTTGTATTTGACAGTGGTCCATCAACTAGAAGAATCATTATTTTCTCGACTCCTGCGTTGATAGAAGTATCTTTTACTCTATTTTCTTTTGGATTACCTGCGTTTCTTTTATTTACCTGTTAAATGCAATTCAGTTTCTTGAGAGGAGTGAATGGTGGGGATTGATGGTACTTTTGCTCTCGTTCCGAAAGGGTGGAAACAACTGCTGACTCTACACGCCAAGCAAGGGGAAAGCTTTATTCCGTGTCTACATGCCTTGCTCCGAAGAAATCTCGCCGGACTTATGACCGCTTCTTTGCCGCCGTTCAGCAACTGATTCCGTATGCAAGAGTGATACACGCACACATGGACTTCGAGAGAACCCTGATCGCATCATTTGAGCATCACTACAATCGTGAGATTAGTTGATCACAGACGGACGTGTTTATTGAATATATAAAATTTAGTGGCTGAGAAACACGGATGTTTTGCTCATTTTGCGCGGGCGCTGTACAGGAGGGTCCAGAAGCTTAGTCTGACTCGTAAATATAAAGAAGAAGGCGCTTTCACCGCAATATTCGACATGCTCAAATCCCTGGGTAGACATTTATCACTGTTAGAAGCGTAAAATTTTCTCGTACAATAATTTTTCAGCGTACATCCCTACCACCAATATTCACGCAGCGTTTGATGCAGTTATGCTCCGGTATGCGCGCAATGCTGATGGGACAGATAAATTTGAAGTCGGCTCGAGCGAAAAGAGGTTTATCGAATACTTTGTGCAGGTGTGCATTTTACAAAATTCTTTCACGTTTTTATTATGCTCTTGTAGACTTGGCTTGGGCATATCAACGGCCGCCGTCCAATGTTTCCGAATGAGCTTTGGAACTGCTTCGATCTTACAAGGGAAGGCAAGTCCAAAACAACGAACTCATTAGAGGCATGGCACAATGCCCTGAAACTAACTTTAGGATCTCCTGACGGCAAGCGACCAAGGTTTTGGAAGTGGTTGCGCCAAATGAAGAAGGAATGCAGCTTAAAAGAGGCCGAACTCATCAGACTTCAAAGTACGCCAATGAAATTGAAGACCGCCGACAAGCGAATTGCACAACAAAGGAAAGAACTGGCTGAGAATTACAATCCGATGGAAATGTTTCAATATTTGCAAAATCAAGCCAATTACACTGTTATAGATCAGTTTTGATTTTTGAATGCTTTTGTTGTTATAATGAAGTTTTCGGAAATTAATTTCAGTTGTTGAACGCACTTGTAATTGTGATTGGTTCTGCGTGATATGTTGTTTAGAAAAAGGTGTAATTTTTTTTTGATGTTCGTTTTTCTCCGTTCGAACGGGAATTAGGAATGTGCTTACGTCGAATTTGTTTCTCTCGATATCAAGTGTAAAGCACATAGCGAACCTCAAAGATCCCGAATAAATTTTTCTCGCTTCTTTTTTTCCGAAAACGCATCTTTCTAAAAGCATTTTATTGCCAAAACAATATTTACAAAACAATTCGTGCCAGGACCAATTTTTCTTTATTTGTATTTTTTCTCAAATGAATTAATTTCCTAATCGATTTTTTCCTAAATATTTTATGTTCTTTTCGGGGTGTGCCATTTATATATCACTGCTTACATATAAGCTCTGATCTTGGCTCCGAGCGCTCCTGCTCCGAGCCAAGAGCCACGATTTTTTAATAAAATATTGCTGTACAGTCAACTCTCGATACAGTGTACCTCGATATAATGTAGATCTCGATATAGTGTATATTTTCTCAACCTCATTTAGTCAGCTCTATGCCAGACTGGCTTACAGTGTACCCTCGATATAGTGTATGTTTTTCCGATCCCCGCGAGCTACACTGTATCGAGAGTAGACTGTATTTAGTGTCAAAATAATCATGAGGTTCTGCTTATTCTTTTTGTATAAAAGAGTAAGCTAGTTATTTTCTTAAAATAAAGTTACAGCTCGTAGAAAGTCAGAGTTAGACATAATGAGAATCCCTACCCTAACAAATAAGTGGTTATTTAGATTGACTTTGTAAACAAAAACAGGTTATGTTCAGTATCAATAGAAAGTTTAGCTTCTTGCCGTCATTTTGGTGTATTATGAACTTGGGTGCAACATAGCGATTACAACGAGCCACTTGAAAACCTGTGGGTATCCAGCTGGATTTTGACCATCCACAACCTGTTACCCTCCGGAGCCTTTTTCACCTATTTCATCAATGATTGAAGCGGGAAGGACCCGCACCATCGTGTTCAGCATGAAATTCTGAGTTGAAAAATACCGGCCTACGAATTCGTATTGGGCGTGTTGATGTTGCACCCTTAATAGTCCGTCTTTATATATCGGGCCACAAATATCAGTCTTCAATTCTCGGCTTTTAAAAAGCCAATCCTTAAGAATTATTTCTTGAGTGTTAAGTCCCACATGTAACCACGCCCAACAAGCAGATTTAAAACATGTCAGTGACCCATACATGTGTTACCAAATACTATACAGAGATTAATTTCCAAAAAAATCTTAAAACACCCTATGCTTATCCGATCTATCTGAAAACTGGCCATTTTTTCGGATAACGGATATAGGATGTTAAAAAGTGCCGGGTATCGGATATCGTATATCCGGTTCAGCCCTGACTGGAACTAACTAATGTTCATAAAAGTTGTACTGAAAAGGCATGACACAGTTTCTAAAAGAACAAATTCAATAAAATAAAATATTTGAAACACGAATAATAAAAGTCTGCTAATTTAAACTTTGATTTGTCATTTCAATTAACACGTCAAGGCTTGACTGTAAGACAAGCACATTCTGGTGCGGAATTTTATGGAGAATCTTTCTATCGCGATGTTTTTTTTAGAAGGGCAACTTTTCCGCTGGAACTGTCATTTTAGAAAAGTAGAAAAGTCATTTTTTAGAAACAACTAAAATGACTGGAAGGGGTTTTGTGATAAGGTCTGTGGCCTTTGATAAAATAACCATTCATATACCTATAAATCTTATTATGTAGGAGAGGTAATGAGCTTTTGGTTAGAAAGCTCATTACCTCTCCTACAAAATAACGCATATTTAAGTTTTTATTTTTGTTAAGTATATCGCTGAATAAATGCATTTAAAAATTAGGTGTCATTTTTCATTCACAAAGTTTTCGTGAAAAAATGGGTGTAACTTTTTTTACAATGGCAAAGCACTATATATGATCAACGAAAAAAGAAAAGTGATAGTGGCGGTCATTATGACACCAGATGCAGCAATAGTTTATAATAATATGGTTACAAAATATGCAAAATTAAAATATAAGGTGTAACACAAATTCCCTTAACTTTTTTCTGCTAGCGAAAATGTCGATTCTGACACCGGATTCATGTTGAGCATGGTCAATTTACTTAGGCTTCCCTCATACTCCCGCGCAACACGAGTCGCGCAACAAAATTCATAGGGTTCTACGGGAACAACTTTTATTTTCGGTCGCAGACATCTTATACTCAAAATTACGGCTAGAATCTAGCAAATATTTTAATAATAAAGAATTTTCAATCTGATATAGAAATGTTTTAGGAATAATCACAAGTATGTGGCAAATCGGCGTGTTGCGCAAGAAAGTGACGCAAAAATTAGAAATTTTCGATCTACGAGGTATTGCAGATTAGCAATAATCATGAAAAGGCATGTGTGGCGCAGTGGTATGGGTTCACGCTTTTTCTTTATGTCGAATGTAAGATTCCCAATCGTTGTAGTCTTTAATTTTTAAATTTTATTTACCGGTTTCTCTGTATGGTCTCTCTGTGGTTTTGGTTTTGACAATATAGAGACAAATCGATCCACAGACCAGGGGTCAAACCACAAGGCGGACAAGCAAAAATCATGTTATTGACATTATATACCAAAAAATATTGTGGTCGAGAAAATCGATCTGTAAAAACAGAATTTAGAAAAACCACCTACAAAAAACTTTTGACCATTTCAAAAAGGTGAACAAAATCAAATAAGTTAAAGACTACACCGATCGGGAATCGAACATTCGACAAAAAGAAAAAGACTGAACCCATACCACTGCGCCACACATGCCTTTTCATGATTACTGCTAATCTGCAATACCTCGGAGATCGAAAATTTCTAATTTTTAAAAGGCAATATCTCGGTGCAGTTTAGCGCGTAGCAGATTTTGCGAACGGTTCCGTGATCAGCTCAAAGAGAGCTATGTTTTGGTGTATAATGTTCTTTGATACGTGACGGGGTGGTCGTGCCTTTCCCGTGTTAGCCTAAGTTAGCGCGCTACACATTGCAAAAGCAAACTTGAAAAAAGTCAAGGAACCAAAAATGGTACGCTTAGAGTTAAAAACTGTTTGGAGGGTGCGGGCACTTGGCTTTTACAGACCAAAAATAGTCAGAGGGTGGGATCGAATCGACGGTGAAAACGTTCATCCCATCAACTTACCTACTGCCCCATTCATACCAGTGATAGTGATGAGCTGCTATGTGTAGCATATAATATATGAATTCTAGCTCAGAGTCTTTCACCATGCTTTTGAGTATTTCAGGTGGTCTCCTAACGGATAAAAAATCTAATTATAAAACTAATTATCAAAATTTTCAGTCATATGACCTGTGCTTACCAACTTTTGTGCTCATACAGTTAACAGTGAACATATGATTAACTGTTCAAAGTGTCAAACAGTGACTTAAAGACCAAAACAAATGAATCAGATGATATATTGAATAAGAAAAATTGACCCTAGTAGCGAATACCCCACCCCAACGATTTTCACCTTTTTTACTTTAGTAAAAAAGGTGAAACATGAATCCGGTGTCAGAATCGACATTTTGGCTAGCAGAAAAAAAGTTAAGGGAATTTGTGTTAAACCCATGGTGCGGAAAAGGCTGTACGAACTTTCGTAACAAGACAATTTCGTAAGAGCGAAGTTTCGTAAGAGCGAACTTTCGTAAGAAACATTTTCGTAAGAAACAGTTTCGTAACAGCGAAAATTCGTAAGAAACTTTTTCGTAACAGCGAATTTTCGTAACGAATTTCTTTCGTAAGAGGAAATAATCGAAATTTTTTTCACTCTTATTCAATTTTTCTAATTCAGGATTTCATCTGATTCATTTGTTTTGGCCTTTCTGTCACTGTTTGACACTTCGAACAGTTAATAACATGACTATTAACTGTATGAGCACAAAAGTTGGTAAGCATAGGTCATATGACTGAAAATTTCGATAATTAGCTGACCCCGGATTTTTCATCCATTAGGAGACCAGCAGAAATACCCAAAAGCATGGTGAAAAACTCCGAGCTAGAATTCATATATTATATACTACACATAGCTATTTCCTATTAGTGGCATGTATGGTGCAGTAGGTAAGTTGATGGAATGAATTTTTTTCACCAGTGGTTCGATTCCACCCTCTGACTGCTTCATTTTTTCTTGACTATTTTTGGTCAAAATCACAGAAGCTATAAGAAACATCAAAGGAGGATCAAAAAGCAGAAAAAGCACATAACATATCACTAATGTTACTGAAAACCGCGTTACGAAAGAGTTTGTTACGAAAACTCGCTGTTACGAAAAAGTTTCTTACGAAAATTCGCTCTTACGAAAAAAATTTCTTACGAAAATTCGCTTTACGAAAATTCGCTCTTACGAAATTGTCTTCTTACGAAAGTTCGTACAGCCGCGGAAAAAATACAAAATACCAAGAAAATACAAAATACAGTTAATTTTTAAAATTCAAAACCATACAAAATTTGACTAGAAATTTTGTATGTGTTTTGTATGAGTTTTGTATGTCTTTTGTATGACCCTTGTCTGTCATTGTATTCCTCTGTCTCCTTTGCTAAAATTTCGCATATTTTTGTCTGCTTTATCTTTACATTACCTTCAGACCAATACTACAGATGGAAACAGATCACAGGAGATATGTCAAGGATGTCCAGCAGTCATGGGATCCGCGCATCGGTTAGCCTAGTCCTTTTCTTGTAGCTTTTAGAGGCTATATTCAGAAGGTTATATTTGTAATTTTAGGTTCGTTAGTCAGGTAAATTTCACTTTTTCACACAATTTTCAATTCAGCTGCATACAGCTTGGCAAAGTCGTCGATGCCCGTAACCGTGAAGTCACATTTTTTGTATACGTGGCAGCTATAGACTTTGTCGGACTGTATGTGGTAGGAATGTCACTCTCTATGTGCCTTCGTGCTCCACTCCCAAGACAGTATGGCTAGGCCTGTGTAACATAACTGTCGGAGCACGTCAACTTCTATACAAGAGGCTGCCTAGCGAGAGTGGTTATAAGCCATATACTATTTTACCATAATTATCTACGGAATTTAATATCACTAACTTTCAGGTACAATGGGCATACAGGTATCTTATTATCTTAAAGGAAATTCTCATTTATGTGGCTTCCAGTGATCAGTAATTCAGGTCTTCAAGAACTATTTGCCCTTATGACTGAATGTTATCTTAAGAATCCGAATTTGGTGCCGCGGTTTTACCCGTGAATAATTTTTAGGCTTAGCTTTTTAGCTTTTACGCTTAGGCTTTGGTTTAGGCTTCTTAGGCTTAGTCTCAGGGCTAAACCAGTACTAATTTCAGCTTTTCAATTATTAAGAAAAGTTATGTGATAGTCAGATAGTATTCGCTATGATAAGTACCTGAAAGTTAGTGATATTAAATTCCGTAGATAATTATGGTAAAATAGTATATGGCTTATAACCACTCTCGCTAGGCAGCCTCTTGTATAGAAGTTGACGTGCTCCGACAGTTATGTTACACAGGCCTAGCCATACTGTCTTGGAGTGGAGCACGAAGGCACATAGAGAGTGACATTCCTACCACATACAGTCCGACAAAGTCTATAGCTGCCACGTATACAAAAAATGTGACTTCACGGTTACGGGCATCGACGACTTTGCCAAGCTGTATGCAGCTGAATTGAAAATTGTGTGAAAAAGTGAAATTTACCTGACTAACGAACCTAAAATTACAAATATAACCTTCTGAATATAGCCTCTAAAAGCTACAAGAAAAGGACTAGGCTAACCGATGCGCGGATCCCATGACTGCTGGACATCCTTGACATATCTCCTGTGATCTGTTTCCATCTGTAGTATTGGTCTGAAGGTAATGTAAAGATAAAGCAGACAAAATATGCGAATTTTAGCAAAGGAGACAGAGGAATACAATGACAGACAAGGGTCATACAAAAGACATACAAAACTCATACAAAACACATACAAAATTTCTAGTCAAATTTTGTATGGTTTTGAATTTTAAAAATTAACTGTATTTTGTATTTTTCTTGGTATTTTGTATTTTTTCCGCACCATGGGTTTAACACAAATTCCCTTAACTTTTTTTCTGCTAGCCAAAATGTCGATTCTGACACCGGATTCATGTTTTCACCTTTTTTACTAAAGTAAAAAAGTGAAAATCGTTGGGGTGGGGTATTCGCTACTAGGGTCAATTTTTCTTATTCAATATATCATCTGATTCATTTGTTTTGGTCTTTAAGTCACTGTTTGACACTTTGAACAGTTAATCATATGTTCACTGTTAACTGTATGAGCACAAAAGTTGGTAAGCACAGGTCATATGACTGAAAATTTTGATAATTAGTTTTATAATTAGATTTTTTATCCGTTAGGAGACCACCTGAAATACTCAAAAGCATGGTGAAAGACTCTGAGCTAGAATTCATATATTATATGCTACACATAGCAGCTCATCACTATCACTGGTATGAATGGGGCAGTAGGTAAGTTGATGGGATGAACGTTTTCACCGTCGATTCGATCCCACCCTCTGACTATTTTTGGTCTGTAAAAGCCCAAGTGCCCGCACCCTCCAAACAGTTTTTAACTCTAAGCGTACCATTTTTGGTTCCCTTGACTTTTTTCAAGTTTGCTTTTGCAATGTGTAGCGCGCTAACTTAGGCTAACACGGGAAAGGCACGACCACCCCGTCACGTATCAAGAACATTATACACCAAAACATAGCTCTCTTTGAGCTGATCACGGAACCGTTCGCAAAATCTGCTACGCGCTAAACTGCACCGAGATATTGCCTTTTAAAAATTAGAAATTTTCGATCTCCGAGGTATGCAGATTAGCAGTAATCATGAAAAGGCATGTGTGGCGCAGTGGTATGGGTTCAGTCTTTTTCTTTTTGTCGAATGTTCGATTCCCGATCGGTGTAGTCTTTAACTTATTTGATTTTGTTCACCTTTTTGAAATGGTCAAAAGTTTTTGTAGGTGGTTTTTCTAAATTCTGTTTTTACAGATCGATTTTCTCGACCACAATATTTTTTTGGTATATAATGTCAATAACATGATTTTGCTTGTCCGCCTTGTGGTTTGACCCCTGGTCTGTGGATCGATTTGTCTCTATATTGTCAAAACCAAAACCACAGAGAGACCATACAGAGAAACCGGTAAATAAAATTTAAAATTAAAGACTACAACGATTGGGAATCTTACATTCGACATAAAGAAAAGCGTGAACCCATACCACTGCGCCACACATGCCTTTTCATGATTATTGCTAATCTGCAATACCTCGTAGATCGAAAATTTCTAATTTTTGCGTCACTTTCTTGCGCAACACGCCGATTTGCCACATACTTGTGATTATTCCTAAAACATTTCTATATCAGATTGAAAATTACACTATATAAATAAAACTAACGTTTTGGGTAAGCTAATTGATCTCGGTGTTCCGGGCACTTTTATAAAAAAAATTTGCACATCTCTCGAGCAACTTTTCACGGGAGTATGAAAAAATCCTAAAAATCGGGGTTCAGTTTTTTCAATTTTTCAGAAAATTTTTTTTTTTCGATTTTTGATTTTTTGAGGGTGTTCCGAAATTTTTACGGAGCTGGGCTGAAGAAAAGGGCAAATCTACAACATGCAGCTATCGAACAAAAAAAATTTGTGTCGATATGATGAGCCAAAAAAGCTGTAGGTTGGATACAAGCGAGCAAATTATTCGAAAAAATTCAAAATTTTGAATTTGGGCGCGAATTCAAAATCGTGCCAAAATTCAAATTTTTTGTCTCGATGGGAATCAAATCTAAGACGATTTTTTAAGGTAACTTTGTGTCCTGAAACACATTTGGAACAAACTTTTTCGAAATTTTCGACGAAATTTTGAGTTTTTCTGCAAAAATAAAAATTGGTGGGTTGGATGTCCTGAAAATGGGGATGAGATCCCGGGCTGGGTTGGATGTCCTCGAAATGGGCATGAGATCCGGGCTGGGTTGGATGTCCTCGAAATGGGCATGAGATCCCGGCTGGGTTGGATGTACTGAAAAGGGGCATGAGATCCCGGGCTGGGTTGAATGTACTGAAAAGGGGCATGAGATCCGGGCTGGGTTGGATGTCCTGAAAATGGGGATGAGATCCCGGGCTGGGTTGGATGTCCTGAAAGGGGCATGAGATCCCGGGCTGGGTTGGATGTACTGAAAAGGGCATGAGATCCCGGGCTGGGTTGGATGTCCTGAAAATGGGGATGAGATCCGGGCTGGGTTGGATGTCCTCGAAATGGGCATGAGATCTCGGGCTGGGTTGGATGTCCTGAAAAGGGGCATGAGATCCCGGACTGGGTTGGATGTCCTGAAAATGGGGATGAGATCCCGGGCTGGGTTGGATGTCCTCGAAATAGGCATGAGATCCGGGCTGGGTTGGATGTCCTGAAAATGGGGATGAGATCCCGGGCTGGGTTGGATGTCCTCGAATAGGCATGAGATCCCGGGCTGGGTTGGATGTCCTGAATATAGGCATGAGATCCGGGCTGGGTTGGATGTCCTCGAAATGGGCATGAGATCCCGGGCTGGGTTGAATGTACTGAAAAGGGGCATGAGATCCCGGGCTGGGTTGAATGTCCTGAAAAAGGCATGAGATCCGGGCTGGGTTGAATGTCCTGAAAAAAGGCATGAGATCCGGGCTGGTTGGATGTCCTCGAAATGGGGATGAGATCCCGGGCTGGGTTGGATGTCCTCGAAATGGGGATGAGATCCGGGCTGGGTTGAATGTACTGAAAAGGGGCATAAGATCCCGGGCTGGGTTGGATGTCCTCGAAATAGGCATGAGATCCGGGCTGGGTTGGATGTCCTGAAAATGGGATGAGATCCCGGTCTGGGTTGGATGTCCTGAAAATGGGGATGAGATCCCGGGCTGGTTGGATGTCCTGAAAATAGGGATGAGATCCCGGGCTGGGTTGGATGTCCTGAAAAATGGGGATGAGATCCCGGCTGGGTTGGATGTCCTCGAAATGGGCATGAGATCCCGGGCTGGGTGAAGTTTTTGTAATTTTCAAGTTCAGGTTTTATGTACCTACGTTAGCTAAGATACTCATCACATTGTAAAAATTGTTAAAATCGATATCCAAATACTACAACAATAATTATTCAAAAAATATATATTTTGTTGTGAAATTTTGGCCGCTTTTAGCGGCCATCTAGCACCAGTAGGACGCGCGTAGCGCGTTTAAAACACAACAAAGTTTTGAAATAAGAAGTACATAATACTCATGTTTTTAGCCTTATTGTAAAAATATCTGCTCCTGGGCCTCCCTAGTTCTTTATTATTAAAATATTTGCTAGATTCTAGCCGTAATTTTGAGTATAAGATGTCTGCGACCGAAAATAAAAGTTGTTCCCGCAGAACCCTATGAAAATTTTGTTGCGCGACTCGTGTTGCGCGGAGTATGAGGAAGCCTAAGTAAATTGACCATGCTCAACATGAATCCGGTGTCAGAATCGACATTTTGGCTAGCAGAAAAAAAGTTAAGGGAATTTGTGTTACACCTTATATTTTAATTTTGCATATTTTGTAACCATATTATTATAAACTATTGCTGCATCTGGTGTCATAATGACCGCCACTATCCACTTTTCTTTTTTCGTTGATCATATATAGTGCTTTGCCATTGTAAAAAAGTTACACCCATTTTTTCACGAAACTTTGTGAATGAAAAATGACGGCTGTAGGAAGTTTCGTAACAAGACAATTTCGTAAGAGCGAACTTTCGTAAGAACGAACTTTCGTAAGAAACATTTTCATAAGAAACAGTTTCGTAACAGCGAAAATTCGTAAGAAACTTTTTCGTAACAGCGAATTTTCGTAAGAAATTTTTTCGTAACAGCGAATTTTCGTAACGAATTTCTTTCGTAAGAGGAAATCATCGAAATTTTTTTCACTTTTAATCAATTTTTTTAATCCAGGATGTCATCTGATTCGTTAATTTTGACCTTTCTGTCACTCTTCGACAGCTTGTACAGTTAACTATATGAATATTAACAGTAAAAGGACAAAAGTTGGTAATCATAGGTTATATGACTAAAATTTGGATTACTGAGTTGATCCCCAGACTTTTCATCCGTTAGGAGACCAGCTGAAATACCCAAAAGCGTGGAGAAAGACTCTGAGCTAGGATTCATATATTATATACTACACATAGCCCATTACTATCAGTGGCATGAATGGTGCAGTAGGTAAGTTGATGGGATGAGTTTTTTTCACCGTCGGTTCGATTCCACCCTCTGACTGTTTTATTTTTTTCTTGACTATTTCTGGTCAAAACATCACAGAAATTATAAGAAACATCAAGGGATGATTAAAAAGCAAAAAAGCCACTTAACATATCACTAATGTTACTGAAAAGCGCGTTACGAAAAGAGTTTGTTACGAAAATTCGCTCTTACGAAAAAGTTTCTTACGAAAATTCGCTCTTACGGAAAAGTTTCTTACGAAAATTCGCTCTTACGAAAAAAATTTCTTACGAAAGTTCGCTTTTACGAAAATTCGCTCTTACGAAATTGTCTCGTTACGAAACTTCCTACAGCCAAAATGACACCTAATTTTTAAATGCATTTATTCAGCGATATACTTAACACGATATACTTAACATGAACAACCGAATTGATCAACACCGAATTGATCAACCACCGAACTGATCAACAACCCAATTGATCAACCACCGAACTGATCAACAACCCAATTGATCAACAACCGATTTGATCAACAACCGAATTGATCAACAACCGAATTGATCAACACCGAATTGATCAATTTACTGCCAACAGTTTGTATCGCAAACTGTTGATTGCTTTTCAAAACAGAGCCTTTATTTATGCCTTTTTAGATGAACAGGCTATACAAATTTCCAGGCACAATCTGGAGGCATAAAAAGAAAACTTTGTTTGCTGTGGGAGTTGTGGCCTTCTCAGTGGATTATTTCAACAAATTCAACCGGTATTCTAGTTGAAATAGCCTCTAATATGCAACACGCCTTCGTTTAGGGACCAGAAAATACGCACTTTCTATGCAAAAGAGCCAAGAAGTATGGTGACCAGATCGTTTCTCCGTTGCAAAGTAAATTGCAATTTTTGTTATGGAATGAGGATACAGTCAAACCCCGATTAGTGCGCCCTAAATTTAGTGCGACCCCGAGGTTGATGGACTTGGTCAAAAGTCTTTGAAAGTCTCGAAAGTGCAACCCCGATTTAGTGCGACCCCTATTTAGTGCGACTTTTTTCCGGTCCCCAGGAGTCCGCACTAAACCGGGGTTTGACTGTATCGTATTTCCTCTAATTGCCGCCCCCCCTAACTTCAAGTGGTTCGAAATTCGTGTTTTCATTTACTGTTGAGCTGAGTAAAAAGTGCCTGTGAGGGATTTCAAAGATTTAACAGGCACTTTTTACACAGCTCGAACAGTATATCAAAAAAACGTGTTTTGAACCACTTCAAATTTGAAAAATCGCATACTTCTAATTGCCGCCCCGGGCGGCAATAAGAGGAAATACGGTAAATGTTTTTAGAGCTTGCGAGAGTGACTGTACTCATCAATCGGGAAGCCAATCAAAGAAAAGTCGCAGATTTATTTGAGAAAAATGCGTTGCCATTGTTGCATCTAGCTGGTCTTGCAGTTACAGTCATTAAAGTAGGGGTCTTTTGCGAGATAGTTAACAATATGGACTGATTTTTAGGTAAAAGATAAGAAGCAAATGGAGTCTTTGGTCAGTGCTCTCGATCGTTCGGAAGCGGACTACGTGTTTAGCGTAGGTGGTGATGGCACTCTTTCCGTGGTACTCACTGCTATGATCAAAAAGAAATTAGAAAGCGGTGAGGCAAATCTTCCATTATGCGCATTCCCGGGTGGCAAAGAAAATAGGTTCTTGACCTCTATGGCACCTGAAATTTTTGGTTGGTTACTTAAAACTTAGACTTTCGGTATTTGTATCACGATAAAATTCAGGCGAGAAGGAGGATGTTAGGAGGTGAATTTTTCATCTAAAAGCCCCGCTGTGAACTAATGATTTGGGATTAAGATATTGCGAGAGTGCTATGGCAATAATCGAGAACACCAGGATGTTTGTACATCCTGTCAGGTGCAACATCGTAAATGTAAGTTTCGAATGTCGATTATTTCACTGTGAGGCATTCGGGTGGGTCGTTTGTTGCCTTGGTTTCAATCCTTTTACTATTGAGGCGTTCTTATAGCATGTCTTGTGCTTTTATCTTGTGATTTAAAATAAAAATGAAAAACCCAACCAGAAATCGGTTAAGATAACTGCAGCCGCATATTCCTGCTTTTTTACAATAACAACAACAGATTTTTTTTCGATAGAATTAAGGGAAGACTTACATACTTAATGAAGTCTTCTTTGTGACAATTAGAGCGGTAGGAAACATTGATTATAGGTAGTTTATTTCATTGTGGGTGTGTTCTTATGGTGAAGTATACGTATAATTTACAACGTTTCCTCCATTACTATGAGCTTTATTGACTTCACTATTTAGACACTTAGTTCACACCAAAAATTATAGAGAGCTGAATAAAGAATCCACCCTTGGCCACATTAGAGCTCGGACCTTGTCCACAACGTGCGCCCCTAAATTTAGCTTGGTCCCCCTGTTGTTTTTCCTTGAAAAATGCCTTGGTCCCCCTATTGTTTTAATAGGAGGGACCAAGGCATTTTTCAAGGAAAAACAACAGCGGGGACCAAGCTAAATTTTGGGGCACACATTGTGGACAAGTTCCGCTAATCGTATTCGATTCTGTCCTAAAGGAAAAAATTGAGCAAATATAACTATAAAAGCCTAAACGAAAACTTATGAAATTTAGCAATTCTTAGTTGTAGCCTGAAAAAATCAAATTTGTTACAGCACTCCGAAGCAGATGCTGTTGACACTTCGTACTTGCTTTCCTCTCTCAATGCTGGCTGGTTTGAACATTGTGAGCAGAAGAAGCACAAACTTTGGTACTGGGGATCGCTGAAATCTAAAGTTGTCTATGTATGGGAGTTCCTAAAGGTAGCTTTTTAGTTTCTCAGGCGTACAGGTTCAGTGTTGTTTACAGAGATTCCCTGACCGATTTCTTTTGCCATTAACTATGAAAACTGTGATGGATGCAACAAATGTCGTAAAGCTATCGAAGTCAAACCCGATTCATGGAACCAATGGTTGAGGAAGATGCTTGGAACGCAAAAGAAGAAAAATGATCTAGGTATGACAAAACTGATTTCTCGGTCAGGAGCCAAGATTGTTATTGCATTCAGAACCGCAAGTCGACTTCTCTAAAATAACGAATCCGGATTGTGGATCATTGAGTAATTTTGCATTATATGCTGTGTGATCTTAAAATATACCTTTAGAAAACTTGAATCTGGACGCAACAGATATTCGGATCTCATTTTTGCAGCAAAGGGTGATTTTTATAAGAATATAATCGTTTCTATTTATACAGTAATTTGTAGGACGGAAGCAAGCTGAACTTTGAGTCTGGTGGAGCAAAGTTGGGTCGATTTGCAAGCATGGCTGCTGGTTTCCAGAGAGGTGTTAGCTCCAACAAGAAATGGCTGAAGATATTACAGACACCAAGTTTCAAGCCAGCAAGATTTTCCTTCAGTTCAAGTTCATCCCGGTGATCTAATTTGTTGTGCTCAAAGTTGCGCTTAAACCATTATAATTTTCAGGCATTCATCCAGTACCTTTCCATTTCTGGTGATTGGAGTCAATTCGAAGACTTTGCACAGAGGACTGTTGTCTTGGAATCCACAAATGAGAAGATAGACATGTTCATGCCGAAGTCTAGTAAAAGCAGAATAGATGTTTAATGTCGTTGTTGAAATGTGTATGTCATTATTGTTCAAGGAATAAATAGTGGTCAGGACCCGTACCAAATATAAAAAATTAGTCACTAAATATTTAGACTTCTAGGCTAAAGTCTAGAGTCTAAATAGTCGAAAAATTAGTCGTACCAAATATAAGAGCTAAGGTCCACTTTTTTATTAGTAACTAAATATTTAGACTTTTGGTACCAAATATGTTTAGTCCAAAATTTTAGTCGGCCACTTTTATTAGTGACTACTTTTCGTACCAAATACAACGACTAAATTCGGGGCTAAAGTCTAAATATTTAGTTTGTGACTAATTTTTCCCACTAAAAAGTGGACTGCCCTATGGCAGGCTAAATTTATTTAGTCGTAACTTTAACTCTTTTTGATATGTTTTTTTAGAAGTTGGTGTAATTTGTGATATTGACATTCCTATACCAACTTTTATCGCTCTTTCGATATGTCATCACCGGTTTTCCGACGCTACTGTCATATACCCCCCCCCCCCTAAAAAAAAAGACTTTTTTGGGAGTGTCTAAAAACCATTTTTATGCAATAATTTTGCCATAAAAAGACCAGAAAAGCAATTTAAAAGGGATGATGGGCTGTATTGGGAGCAGTGATGTTTTTGTGTACTGAGCCACTTTTGTGTTAAATTACTCATACCTCGATACCTATTTATCCGAAATTCATGGATAATAGCTTATTTTGAAGAAGAAATATAGTTCTTCAAAATGAATTGATAAAATTTACGAAAACATAAAAATTCGCTTTTTTCTAAGCTAAATAACGCCAATAAAATTTCAGTAATGAAATGAAATGATTATTTTTGAGTATGACAAACTGAACAAAAATATCTACAAAAATGTCAGTTTTGAACCAATTTAAAAAAGCTTCATATTTTTGGTAGCTGAATAGTTCTGCTATAATCTGAAATAAAACAGTTTTCAAAAATTCATGAAAATTTAAAGTTACAGTAGCGGAAAAAAGTGATGATTCAAGCATAAGTTTTGCTTATTTTGCTTCATATCTCCCGACTACATGCATTCTTTGATTTAACATATATAAGCAAGAATGATCGCGGGAATCTCAGCTACATTTTGAGTACATATATGTATATGTATGATAAGGAATCAGAAACTTTTTAATTGTTTTTCAAAATGCACTCAAATTTTGAGGCGGAAAAAGTGATGACTCAAATCCTTTTCTATTAATGTTTCATCGTCATTTTATGTCTATGGCCAATTTTGAATGTTTATTCGTAAGCCCTGTTTCTCAGCTACAATTTGGAATGTCAAACTTACTTTTATAATTGTTCTCGGAAAAGTTATGACCATCAAGATAAAAGTGTCGATTTCTAGTCAAAATAAAGAAAATCCAAGGAAAATGACTGTTTAGACACATAAATAATAGCTTTTCTCAAAAAAATGTTGATGAAAGATGACATTCAATGCACCATTCGAAATCTCTTTGATTTCTCTACACAATGACATGCTGACTGCTTTTTTAGAAAAATACAGCGCTGAGAAACGGACGGTTGAATTTCGACAAGACAAAAAACCCCTGTTTTGCCTTATTTTTAGCCTTTTTTGTCTTGTCGAAATTCAACCGTCCGTTTCTCAGCGCTGTATTTTCTAAAAAAGCAGTCAGCATGTCATTGTGTAGAGAAATCAAAGAGATTTCGAATGGTGCATTGAATGTCATCTTTTCATCAACATTTTTTTGAGAAAAGCTATTATTTATGTGTCTAAACAGTCATTTTCCTTGGATTTTCCTTTATTTTGACTAGAAATCGACACTTTTATCTTGATGGTCATAACTTTCCGAGAATAATTATAAAAGTAAGTTTGACATTCCAATTGTAGCTGAGAAACAGGGCTTACGAATAAACATTCAAAATTGGCCATAGACATAAAATGACGATGAAACATCAATAGAAAAGGATTTGAGTCATCACTTTTTTCCGCCTCAAATTTGAGTGCATTTTGAAAAACAATTAAAAAGTTTCTGATTCCTTATCATACATATATGTATTTGTACTCAAAATGTAGCTGAGATTCCGGCGATCATTCTTGCTTATATATGTTAAATCAAAGAATGCATGTAGTCGGGAGATATGAAGCAAAATACGCAAAACTATGCTTGAGTCATCACTTTTTCCGCTACTGTATATGCTTCTACACAAATGAGTAATCAAATGAAAATTCTATTGATTTTCATTTGTGTACAAGCCCATAACTTCATAATTTTGTGAATTTTTTGTAAAACTGTTTTATTTCAGATTATAGCAGAACTATTCAGCTACCAAAAAATATGAAGCTTTTTTAAATTGGTTCAAAACTGACACTTTTGTAGATATTTTTGTTCAGTTTGTCATACTCAAAATAATCATTTCATTTGATTACTGAAATTTTATGGCATTATTTAGCTTAGAAAAAAGCGAATTTTATGTTTTCGTAAATTTATCAATTCATTTTGAAGAACTATATTTCTTCTTCAAAATAAGCTATTATCCATGAATTCGGATAAATAGGTATCGAGGTATGAGTAATTTAACACAAAAGTGTCTCAGTACACAAAAACATCACTGATTGGGAGGGAAAGGGAATAATACTGGGGCCACTTTTTTTAGCTGCTTTACCACGTTTTTCAACTCGGGCCGTGGCAAAAATAGACTCTATATGCATTTTATGATCAAGTGTACTTTCGGAATCATGTCTAAGGTAAGTGCGTGCGCGCATCTCTAACTCTCAAGCCCCCTGCGCCCCCAAGGGGGCGCAGGGGGCTTGGGGGCTTGGAGTTGAGATGCGCACACCCACATACCTTAGACACAAATCACTCGAAAGCGACTCTGGATGCATGAAAAGCATGCATACCAGAGTTTATTTATGCGATAGGCCCCAGTATTCAAAACTATGTTCAACATCTTTATTTTTTCGCCGAAGAGCATTTCCCTCGTTCTACAAGGCCGGGCCAGAGGCCCAGCATCCAAAAATTCAGCCTAGCACTCAAAAAGTGCTAGCCTATGAGTAAACCCACGAGGTCCACCCCGCTGATGGGCTTGATCCATGAAAAGTACTTATACTTATGCCTGCACCACAAGTTCCTGGGTTTGAAAGCACCCTTAGACGCTTAGAGAATTAGTACTCTAAGGATCCCAACCATCTCGAGAAGTGGCCCCTGTATTATTCCCTTCCCCTCCCAATACAGCCCGCAATCCCATTTAAATTGCTTTTCTGGTCCCTTTATGGCGAAATTATGTATAAAATGGTTTTTGACCATCCCTAAAAAAGTCGGTTTTGGGGGGAGGGGGTATATGACAGTAGGTCGATTTGGGGGGGGGTATATTACAGTAGCGCTTTTGGGGGGGGGGTATATTACAGTAGCGCCGTTTTTCCTTCTCGCTTGAAAAATGTCGAGAAAATAGACGTTTTCAAAAAATACTGTTTGTATCACTTTTTGAGCCTTATATGACCCTGCATATCCTTTCCTTCAGACATAACTTACAATCGTTATGTCTACTGTAGCTTACAGTTTGTTACAAATGAGTGTAGATTATATGTAGAAAGTATGTGTGAAATGACATTTTCAGAACATGCAGAATTTATGCAGATCCAACGACAAGGTCAAAGGGATAGAAGATCCGTTCGCCTTTCGAAGAGTTCACCTATGAGGAGCTGATCCGTCGATATCGTTTTGATCGGACAAAGCTCTTTTTTGCTGCAAAAAGACTTTTTTTTGCTGCAAAAATACTTTTTTTGCTGCAAAAATTAGTTGATGCAAAAAGTCTTTTTTTGCTGCAAAAAAACTTTTTTTGCTGCAAAAAGTCTTTTTTTCGCTGCAAAAAGACTTTTTTTGCTGCAAATATTTTTGCTGCAAAAGACTTTTTTTGCTGCAAAAAAACTTTTTTGCTGCAAAAATTCTTTTTTCGCTGCAAAAAGACTTTTTTTTGCTGCAAATCGCTTTTTTTGCTGCAAAAAGACTTTTTTTGCTGCAAAAAGTCTTTTTTTTGCTGCAAAAAGACTTTTTTTGCTGCAAAAATTAGTTGATGCAAAAAGTCTTTTTTTTGCTGCAAAAAAACTTATTTTTGCTGCAAAAAGTCTTTTTTTTGCTGCAAAAAGACTTTTTTTGCTGCAAATATTTTTGCTGCAAAAAGACTTTTTTTTGCTGCAAAAAGACTTTTTTTTGCTGCAAAAAGTCTTTTTTTTGCTGCAAAAAAACTTTTTTTGCTGCAAAAATTCTTTTTTTCGCTGCAAAAAGACTTTTTTTGCTGCAAATCGGCTTTTTTTTGCTGCAAATCGGCTTTTTCTGGTCCAAACTATTTTAGCTGTAATTTTGGCGTGCGGTCAATTGGTCCACGGTCAATTGCTCCACGGTCAATTGATCCACAAAATTATTTTCAAATAAATCTTTTTGTCTTGTGAAGAACTTCTGTTATTTTAACAGTTTTTCGATAATTTAGCCTTAACCCTACTGGTTAATCCACGCACCAACCAAACCAGGTGGTCGTCCACCTGGAGCAAAAATTTTTTCACGTTTTCATGTTCCAAAACCCGTTTCCTGGACTGATTCGGACATGCTGAAGATGGTTTGAAAGTGGTAAAATGGTACCGGTACCTGGTCAATGCCTTGGTACTAGTACCGTACTACTACCTTAACACCATTTCAGCTTTCAGGGTCATTCCAGCAATTTAACGAAACTATAAATTACCCACAAAATGGAATTTCACTATTATCAAACCCTCTTTAGAATGCTCTAATTAGTGTAAAAAACAGGTAATAGAAGCCGAAAAACATAAAAATAATTTAACAACAAAGGGATGACCACTTGTTTGGTTGGTGCGTGTATTAACCAGTAGGGTTAAGGCTGAATTATCGAAAAACTGTTAAAATAACAGAAGTTCTTCACAAGACAAAAAAGATTAATTTGAAAATAATTTTGTGGAGCAATTGACCTGTGGACCAATTGACCGCACGCCAAAATTACAGCTAAAATAGTTTGGACCAGAAAAAGCCGATTTGCAGCAAAAAAAGAATTTTTGCAGCAAAAAAAAATTTTTTGCAGCAAAAAAGTCTTTTGCAGCAAAATATTTGCAGCAAAAAAAAGTCTTTTTGCAGCGAAAAAAAGACTTTTTGCAGCAAAAAAAGTTTTTTTTGCAGCAAAAAAAAAAGACTTTTTGCATCAACTAATTTTTGCAGCAAAAAAAGTCTTTTGCAGCAAAAAAAAAAGGTTTGTCCGTTTTGATCGTCATGGACTTAGGGTCCGTACATAGCGTTTTCTTTGTTTCACACTGGTGGACTCATTCTTTATCTTAGGTGATCTGCGAGCTTATTGAGGAGAGATTTCCAGAGACGACATATGGTGGCACTATTCCGATCGAAATACAGGTCTGCGCAGCTTTGGCATACTTGGCTTCCAATTCTTTCCAAATCCACATCGGCGATTGGGGACACATTGGGAATCAGTCAACAATCGGTTTCTTATTGCGTCAAAAGATTCTGTTCAACTTTGGCTGGGAAGGCGAACCAATTTATCTTTATGCCAATGTTCGTTTTTTCTATCTTATAGTTTTGACAATTTTTATTGTGAAGCTTTTTAGATGTTGCTAAGGAACAGCGTGTTTTCTCTTTAGTTGCTGGTTTCCAAACGTAGTGGGCTCATCGATGGAACACACGTCCACATTCAAGCGCTAAGTCAAGAGGTGAACGGGATTATGTCAATAGAAAGAATCGCCACTCCATCAATGTCCAAGTAAGTAGTATTCATCTTACTTGTACACTTACAGTTAGGATCTATGTATGTGCTTCAGGTGGTTGTGAACACCGAGGGTCAATTTACCAATGTGGTCACTAGGCATCCAGGTTGCACACATGATTCCCATATTCTTCGCACGAGCCTCCTCTGGGATGCCTTCCAAAACAATGAAATTGGTGGTTTCTCCTCAGCGACTCTGGCTACCCGTGTAAAAGTGGTTAATGACTCCGTTTCTCCACCATCGTCACCGGCAGAGCTGAGGTTGGTTTACTTAACTCTTGTTTACTACTGTATGACTGTAACTGTATGGTTACAGATACAATAAGGCGCACAAGAAGACAAGGGTTGGCGTGGAACAAAGAATCGGTCAGTGGAAAAGAAGATTCTCAATCCTGCATAGCGAAGTTCGGCTCAATCTCGAGAATGTGGTCGATGTTGTGCTCTCAAACGCTGTTCTACACAATCTTGCCATTGAGCTGCGGATGCCTGAGCCTGAGGATGAAGAGGAATTCGAAGATGAGCAACCGCAGAAAGAGCTCTACGAAGGCCGTCAAATGACTGGGATTCAAGAGAGAAACAGATTTGTGAGAGAATATTTTGCTTGATTGGAATGTATTGGTTGTGTTGGCTTGTTATTGAGATAATATAGGTGTTGATTCCATTAAAAGCTAGTGTCTGCTATATGTTTGTTATTTGCCTTGATCATCATATTTAATGCGGCTAAATAAGTAGCGACTAAATATTTAGTGGCTAATTATTTAGTCGCTAAATATTTCGTCACCAATTTTATATTTAGTATGACTAAATAATTAGACTTATAGCTGACTAAAGTCTAAATATTTAGCCGACTAAATAATTAGTCGGCTAAATATTTAGTCGACTAATATATATATTTAGTACCAAAAGGCCACTTTATTAGTGACTAAATATTAAGTGACTAATTGTCGTATTTGGTACGGGTCCAGAGGTAAGAAGGGTGTCGAAGGAATTGAAAACGACCGGTACTGACGACTCTTACGGTGAATACTTATGCAAACCTTTTTCTACTTTGCAGAGCTTTTTAACAGACTTCACCGAGTATATGACAGTAGCGTCGCGCCCACTCTGTGCGAAGTTTAAAAAATAAGCGCCTTTTTTCTAATAAGCACCCCCTCAATTATCTACTCTTCTTGAGTAACTGTAAAAATGAGAGTCCATGTGAAACAAGCATATTGACAGAAATATATACATTTTAAAGGGTCTGCGACAATTCGCCTCCGGGACAATTCGCCTCCCGGGACAATTCGCCTCCGGGCCGATTCGCCTCCCGGGACAATTCGCCTCCGGTACAAAAAAGTAGTAGAAGTAATCTTTGAAAAGTTACAGTCAACATACCACATTCAAACCCTTATTTCCGACGTGAAATTGTGTGGTAAATCCTGTTTGATAGGACCGAAACCGCGATTTCACCCATCCGAAACCCAAAACCCAGGGTAGGTACCTTCTGGTGAGGTGTATCTCACGTGGATGGCCTGAAAAAAAAAAAAAAAATTAAATCGGAAACTAACCATGCTATCAAATGTAAAATCATGTGATGAATTAGGTGACAAAAGAATGACCAAAAAGAACAGGGGGGACCAAGGCAGTCGAAAATTTTTTTTCGAAAAATATCCTTCCCACACTTTTTTTTGACCGTTTCTATCGTTTAAACGGCCTAACAAATACTTAGACCTTGAAAAACGCGCTTTTGGGCTACCCCGAATAGTGTACTCCTGCCAAATATCCCTACAAAACCCAAAATTCGCCCTTCCGAGTCAGCGTTTCGTGGCCCCTGTTCCGGCAGAACACTTCGACCCAAACAACTTCATGTTTCGCCGAAACACTGACCGAAACATTTCTGTTCCGGCAGAACATGAATGTTTCGGTTGATGTTTCGGTGAAACACGTGTTCTGTTCCGGTGTTTCGGCGAAGTCTGAATGAGCCTATTATGATCGATACAAAAAAAAGATTCAAACGTGCTTTTGTTGAATTATGAGAATTCTTTTGAATAACTTTTTGTCTTGATCATAATTTGAAACTTAAAAACAAATTTTTGATAATAAAGCAGTTTCACATGCAAATCGACCACGCTGACCACGAATCGACGAAGAATTTGAGGTTTTCCTAGCAGAAAAAGGGTAATGCGAAATTTGTGTGGAAAATTTTGCGAATTCGAATCTTCACCGCTAACAAGTTGAAAAATAAGCGCTACCTCCCCAATAAGCGCCCACTCTGGAAAAAGGTTGAAAAATAAGCGCCCCGGAGCGCTCATTAGAGAGAATACGGTATATATCTGATAAAGAATTGTAAGGTAGGGGCAAGGGTGGTTCGGACGAAACCACCCTGCAATCCAAAAGTCACTTAAAATATGACTTGCACCCATAATATTTCATTTGAATTCGCGCCAAATCTTGGCACGAATACTACCCACAAGCGCTTCACACGCTTCATCCTCTTTCAATTACAGCTATCAAATTGGGTGTCTGGTGAGAAGTCTCGAGCTTGCACGCAGCACTTACGCACTTTCGCACTTACGCACTTTCGCGCTGACGCACGATCTTCCCTTGAAGACAGAAGACAGACTTGAAGACAGATCCAGATTGCATATTCAAATATGCATGATGTCGTCTACGCTCCGCAAGAAGAAGAGAAGCAGCTCAGTTCGCCAGCCGCGTCCTCCTTTCCGTCGTAAGCCAGTCGTCTCCAGCATCAGCAAAGTCTTCAGCCAAGTGGTCAAAGAAGCCAGTCATCCAAGAAGCTCCAGAAATCAATAGTCTCCTATGCCTATGTGACGTGCATTGTATGTGTGTATTTAATAAAAACCCCCTCAACAATGTCTCTAGTGTGGACTCGAGTCGTACATATTTTACTGAATGGATGTGTGCTTCGGTAGTCTAGTGGTTAAGCGTTCTGTCCTCGAGTATGCCCTCGGGTTTGATTTCTCGTTGTTGTTTAAATTTTTTTTTCTCCATTTTTTGCCCTGAAATGAGTTTCAGTCACAGTTTTATTCATTCGCACTTAAAGGGGGGAAGCCATTTAGATTTGAAAACAGTTTAACTCTAAAATGATTACATTTATTAAATTGTTCACAACTTCTCACTGTCCACCCTTTTTCACAATTTTTTTCAGCTTTCTCATGCAAAATAAGCTGAGCTTTCTGATAGTTTGATCGAAAGTTTGAGCAAGATCAGTTTTTTTTGAAAAATAACAAATGAAGTCAAAAATTTGGCTAAGTAAGGTATAAGAACTCCTGTTTTGTGTTTTTTTGTCTAACTTTTGCATAAAACACCCTGAATTTGCATTTTTGCATGCTTCATTGGTACCAAAATCTTGCAAATTTCTTTCTCTATAAGGCCTCTGTCTTTTTTTTACCCTCACTCGATAATGAATCACTGCGAAAACTTCAGTCTTGTCAAACAAACGTGAATAATATATGAAATTTTCACTAAAATCTCTTATGCTTTTCATTTTTTCATGTTTCATCGACGTATGATAGCTCATTCGTAAGCCCTGACAACGGCCAACGCTCTGAGCATAAATGTTTAGAACGTTGAAATAAAAACAGTCAGGTTTGAAACAGGAATTTGAAGGGATACACTAGTGATCAATTTCCAAATTTTGAACTTCGCGCCTTTTTTCTTTAGTGTACTAAAATGGGAGTTTTGAATGGACGTGATGTATAATAATTGATACTAGGGTCTGCAGGCGCCTATCGGCGCCTATGCCGTGCGGGAACATTGGTGGTTCGGGCACTATTATTGTGGTTCTTGAACATCAGTGGTTCATTTACATTAGTAGTTCAGGCATATTAATCTTTCGAGTGCGTTAATAGTTAGGGCAGATCATACACCCTACTTGTTACTTCGCCTACCTTAGCCTATCCTCGTATATCCTCGCCTATCTTCGCCTATCCTCGCCTACCCTCGACTACAAATGTAGTTTTAAATTCATTCAAAATTTGAATTTGAGAACAAACTTTTTGAAAACTATGAGATTTAAAAAATGCGCGACTTTTAAAAAATTGTGATTGTATTTGAAAAAAAAACAAATATAAACCCACTTTTCACTTTCAAAGGGCAAAATCTCAATTTTTTTCACATTAATTTTCAAATCTAATTCCGAAAGGTCCTCCGCCATTGAAAGATTTTTCAAATGAGTATGAACATGCAGACAAAAATATTACACTAAAAAAAGTTTTCATTTGTGACCAAACATGTACTCAAATGCGTTAACCAACCAACCACCCACCATCCCAAATACTATATAGAGATTTCGAGTGGAAAATGCTGCGAAGAAGGCATGAAGCAAAACAATATTTGCAACAAAAAAGGATTTTAGCAGCGAAAAAAAAGTATTTTAGCAGCAAAAAAATCTTTTGCAGCACGAAGAGTCTTTTTGCAGCAAAAAAAAGTATTTTTGAAGCAAAAAGAAGTTTTCTTGCAACAGACAAAATTTGCAGCAAAAAAAGTTCTTTTGGGAGCAAAAAAGTCCTTCTGCAGCAAAAAAAGTCTTTTTGGCGCAAAAAAAAGTCTTTTTGCAGCAAAAAAAATTAGCAGCAAAAAAAAGTCCTTTAGGAGCAAAAAGAAGTCTTTTTGCAGCAAGGAAAAGCTTTGCCCGTTAATTATTTAGTGAAATACAAAGTTTTGAAGTGCGTTAAATCGGTAAACATATTCCGCCGTCAAAAACAACGGGGGCGGGGGGGGGGACCAAGGCAAATTTTGGTACTTTTTCACGCTTCCGAGACTCTTAGTTTCCACTTTTTATTTCTGTGGGAAAAACCCTCGCGGCTAGCTATAATAAATCGACTATGCTCTACAAGATGGCATTATCAGAATTTGCGTATCGAATTTTACAGTTCGAGGGGGGGGGGGGGTTGCTGGGCGCTGAATTCACGGCGATATCTCTTCTGGAAGCTGGCGACGCTCTTTCCTTCTTCGATGAACCATTCGACGCATTTTGCTCACTCTTCTGCATTGTAAGGCATCTGAAAAGAGATAATTTTTAAAAAGAAAAGTTTTCAGCAACACAATAACATGACAACAAAAATCGTGTAGTATCATTAGATTTGCTAACGTCTCCTCTTTCGAATAAAAAAAATTCGACGTAATGTTGAAAAATAAAAAATTTATGGCGAAATTTCATAGGTCCGTTTTTAATGCGTCACCCTTTACATTCCATATATGGGGATGTCTGTGTTCTCTTTTTAAGTTGCATCATCAGAGCACCATAAAGCTATTTTTATTTAAATGAAATATCTAGTATACATCTTTTCTAGAAGAAACTCTACTTTTCAAAACCTCATTGAAGTTGCAAGTTTGTAGAATTCGCTTCTTAGTAGTATGTTAGATGTCATTCCAACTGAACCCAAATGCATTGTTTGAATTATTCTAAACTTCTGCTAAAGTTATCTTGACAACAATGAAATTTCACTTGAACACAGCTAATGCTCCACCAAACCATTTTGAACAAGGATAAATCCAGAGGCGTAACAGATCTGAATTTTGTTTGTGCTACTTTTTAAGTTTAAATGGCCAACCGCTTGATTAAGTTGTTGGAATCCGTTAGTTGAGGCGAAAGCGAGAGCCTGAAAATTATGAAGTCTTTTTTAAATCTGCTATTTGTGATTACTTGTCCATATTTTGATAAGCTGCAGAATTTAGTCAGCCAAAACTGGAACAGTATTTGCGAGGAAAACACAACGACACAAACGCTTCCCATCCTGAATCGTATATTAATAACTAGAAGACACGAATGAATTACATTTTACCATCTATTATTTAGCAGAGAAGAGGTTATGGACAGGGACATACAAAGTGCCCCGTACACAAACAAATTACTCAATTTTGGTGCCTGAATTTAATTCTTTATATATTTACGCAATATTGAAAGGACCATACTTGTTGATGCAAATGAAAATTTGCAAATTCAAATGCGCGCGGGACACTTCTCTTTCGTCTAGGGTTGACCAATTGACCGGTCAAATAAAACTCGGTCAATTGACCGAAAAGCAGTCAATTGTAATTTTTTTATCTTAGTACCTCTCTACTATTTTTTTATAGTTACAGTTCAACCTTTCTATAACGTAACGTTTCATTAACGTAACCCCTTATTAACGTAAGTCCATCCGTGCTTTGGTTGATCTATAAAGAAACTATTGTTAGTCGACCCTTTTATTAGCACTTTTGAGAGACTGGTTGACTGCTGGGAGAGTTGACTGTATTAGGATAGTTGACTGTATAAGAACAATTGACTGTATTACATTGCTCTTGTTGAGAATTTTTGAAATATACATTTTCTCAAATAATGTATATTTCGCCATTTTCGTCAAAAATGAAATTTTGGCCAATGCTTACTGGTTTTCGATCAGCAAAAATAAAGATTTTGACGTAAATTTTAAAAAATTTTAAAGATTTGGAGTCCCAAATAAAGTAAAATAAAAAGCCCTGCTGTATTAGGATAATTGACTGTAGCCTAGTTTTTGAGCGTTGCTTGTTGATAGAGTTTTGAGAGATTTTTGTATTATTAAGGCTTTTATAGTGTTAAAATGTAATAAAAATGAAGCGAAAATACAAATATGCCGTAAAATAAATTTGCTTATAACGGGGAACAATTGATCGATTTCTAGTCTACCGGTCAAAAGTAAGCGTACGCCAGTGGCCGCGTACGGCTTTTGTACAGGCCTGGGAAAAAGTGCGATCCCACGATATCCTCCTTGCAAGTCGGCGCTCTAACCAGTTGAGCTATCGGGTCGCCCCAGGCCTGTTTCTTATTTCTCTGCTATCTGCCTCCCTTACACAAATAATATTAATTGACCGGTCGATTGACGGTCAATCGACCGGTCAATTGATCGGTCAATTGACTATTGGTCAACCCTACTTTCGTCTATCATTGTACTCTTTTGAGGCGCTCGAAATTACTCCAAAGAGTAGAGAGCGAGACGAAAGAGAAGTGTCTCGCGCGCATTTGAATTTGTCAAATTCTCATTTGCATCAACAAGTATGGTCCTTTAAAGTTAAGGATACACTAGTTAGCTCGTCCAAATGGTTTTCCAAATCCTTGGCTTTATACTGAGAATTGAAAGCCATGTAGCGCAACCTTTCTACCAAGGTAAATCCGAGTCTTGCAAAATTACACCCTAAATATTTGAGTGGAAGTTGAATTGTGGCACCTAATTTTTGAAATCTAGCGCTTAATTTCGATTTCGCTCATCCTAGGCTAATTCTGTGTGCAAAATAACAATCTTTATTAATCTTATAGATTTTGCGACGCTAGTGTCATGTACCCTCCACGCTTAAAAAATCTATTGTCGTATAACTCCCTCCCCAATCATTTTTAGGGGTGCCTAAAACAACCATTTTTCATCATTTTTTTTAAAAGCTGATATTAGTAATGGCCAGGCCCTCAGATAACCTCCTATCGAAATAACGCCCTCCAAATAACCCCCTAGGTTGAATTTTTTTTGTCTTGGAAGGAATCACGCTCAGAGTAGGCCATCGTCCATTGAAACGGTCTCTAGTGAAGGGTGTTTATACGACACTAGGGTTAGGGGGGCGGCTATATGGCACTAGCGCCGATTTTTTCACAAAATTCTGATCATTGATCTTTTTGATTTGAAAGAGAAAGTTTTTTTCTCGACATCTGAACTTTTGCAAATTCTCCTCAATATTTTCTAGCCTGTCAAATTGCAGCTATCCGCCAAGATTTAATAATAACAATAGAATTAGGGATGCAACCGACTCGCCAACGCCATAACTCGCCAACGCAAAATACGGCTAGGTGAAAACCTGCTTAACGAAAACCTGCTTAGTGAAAATAATATATAGGAAGACGATATAATTAGTTAACAGGTTTCATAAAATAATTTTCAAACAGAATTGTTTACTTGTGAAACCTATTAACTAATTATATTGTCTTCCTATATAACTATTTCATTAAGCAGATTTTCGTAAGCAGGTTTTCACCTAGCCCAAAATACTCGCCAATGCGAAAACTCGCCAACGCTAAAAAACTCGCCAACGTCAATCTCGCCAACGGCGAAACTCGCCATCGACAAACGTCGCCAACTACAAAACTCGCCATCGGTAAGACTATTTATCGGAAAACTTGCCAACGAAAAGCTCGCAAACGAAAAATTCGATTCAACGGTCCCTTTCAGAAGCGGCCATAGGGGCCATAGGGAGCCGTTAAATCGAATTTTTGTTGGCGTGTTTCCATTGGCGAGTTTTGCCGTTGGCAAGTGTTTTGCGTTGGTGAGTTTCACCCCTGGTGAGTTTTGTGTTGGCGAGTTCTGACGTTGGCGTCCCTTTTGCGTTGGCGAGTTGGTTGGTTGCGTCTCATAGAATTACATCAATTTACAGTGGTGAGAACTGAAAAGAAAACAATGAGTCCCATGATTGCATATGCCATGCAAATATGCGCAGCATTCAAGGAGTAAAACAAGTACTGCTCTTCTTGAGTCACGTTTGCGGCATCTGAACAATGAAAACTAATAATTGGAAACCAAGATGTTGATGATAATTCTGACCTTGTCGTAGCTCAAACACACTGAAGAACATTCCAGTGAGTCGTGTGAATACTGGCCATCCAAATGAGTGAAGCACACAGGCCACTGAGCCGACAAAATACAATAATGGATTGTGGACTACTGTGAGCTGGATGGTTCTGAAGATTGCAAACAACATCTGTCGATAAAAATAGCTTTCTATATGTCTTAATAATTTTTAAGAGTAGGTTTACCTCAGAGTCAGATACTTGATTTTCTTTATCTTTTGTTTGGGCAATAGCCACTTCATTAGTTCGGATATCTTAATGATGGTGATGAATAAACTATTTTAGATATAAAACCATAAAACAAACCATCAACATTCTTCACCTCAGAGATCACCTTCTTCGGAACAGGGTTTGTGTGCGCCCACAGTAGTGTCTTGGATGTGGAAAATTGAAAGGAGCTGGAGCCAATACCAGCAGCAATTGTGAAAATCCTACCGGGCTTAAAATATTTTCGCTCGTCATTACAAATTCACCGTGTAAATTACTTCAAGCAATATTTTCATGTCTACCAGAGTGCTTCCATACCTGGAAACACTAAATTACAAACCACGGGAAAGTATTTTCTAAAAGTACTCACATTCCTCCTATACTCATACTGAAAAACACAAAGCAAATTGGTCCAGCCAATAATAAAGCTTTATATGTAATCTTCTTCTGCGAACACAAATTATAGGTTACACAAAAAGTGTAAGCACAAAAACCTGGTTGAAGAAAGTGGTCCACGAGAGCACTGAATATGCATCGTAAATGATTTTTAATAATGACCGGATGGTTCTTTTTTCTAATACTTAATTCTAGTAACAAATTTTTTACTTTTTCCCTTTTTCTTTTTTATATTCAATTTTAACGTAATAGTTTTTTTAAACTAGCGTGTAGCCCTAAATCTCAGCTGTTCAACAAGATTTCTGATGTCAGCAAAGAATTTGAAAAAGTTAGAGATTCAGTAGGCATTTTCTGTAAAAATAAGCCACTTTCCGTTCCCAAATTTTTGCAAAATTTATAGTGTTTGGTCTCATTCGAAAGAAGAGACTATTCCGAGTAAGTTAACTTTTTGCAGAACGCCAACTTCCTATTCGGATCTCGAGATATGGCCTATTCAAAGTTCGACCCGTGTCGGATGTCTGAAATATGGTTGTTTTCTTTCTTCTATACACAGCTTTAGATTTTTATCACAGGACTCCCACACTTTTTAAACCATTCTTCGCAAAAATTGAGCAGGTTTATTTTGTGGTAAAATTTGCGGTCAATTTCTAGGGGAAAAATTGACAATTAATACAAAAGCCATATTTTCAAAACAGAATTAGGTAAAAATTTAGATAAAAAGCTATTTTTCACTATCGTAAAGGTCGCCCGGTGCGTGTGGCAAAAAATAGCTTTTCTCTTCTCTTCTGTTAAAAAAAATAGGATTTTTGTGTTAATTGCCAAGTGGCTTCATATTTTTGCGACAAAATTAGGTTTAGAAGAAAAGTCGAGCTTTTCAAAACAGCCTTTTCAGATTAAACTCTATTTTTCAGAACTTTAATTTTTGCATGCAGATCGATTTTTGTTGACGAAAGTTGGCAATTACAGTCGACTCTCGATAATCTGTCACTCGCTAATCCGTCACTCTTGATAATCCGTCACCCCACGGCCGGTCCCAAGGGGTGACGGATTATCGAGAGTTGACTGTAACACAAAAACTCTGTTTTCAAAAACATAATTAAAAAAAAAATAAAATAAAACTACCGAGTATGGGCATTAGTATGATAGGGCAAGACAATTGCCATGAGCAATAAAATGCAATTAAAACACTTGAAGCTAGGAAAGCCTGGTATTTGACTGTCACATTTGCGAAATCAAAAAGACAAAAGAGCATACCAAATCCCGTATGAAGATGGCCAATTTTCTATAATAGTTTTGGATCTTTTTCAAATTTGAAGTATGAAATATAAGAAACCTTTTGTAAACAACAGTAGATTCATCAAATTTATCAGGTAAGCTAGTGTTATCCTTCAGTGAAACATATTGTAGAAATGACAGCCTGCATTGAGAAAAAATAGCAAATTACAGACTACGTATATTTTATCTAGAATACATTGGCAGCGCAGCTCCTATACTGAAAATGAGTCTGTTTAGTGGTGAAATCAAACCTTTAGTTTTGATATTGAGTGAAAGGGGTATGCCCGTGCGTTACACGAAAAAAGGCGAAAAATAGCAGTTTTTTGGAACTCCTGCACTTGGGGGTGGGGGGTTTGTTACCACCGATTTTTTTACCATAATTTTTGAATTTTTCAGGTTGATCAAGTTGAGTATCTTGATCAAAGTGACAATAGCCCCCTTGATCAATATGATCCCTCATTAAACAATTCATTCAAGTTATCGAAAGTACCATGCTTACCATGATCAATACAAAAATTTAAAAATTATGGTCAAAAATAGCTAAAGTACACTGTTTGGGTAGCCAAAAATGCGTTTTTTCAAGTCTAAGTATTCTATAGGCCCTGAAAACAATAAAAGCAGCAAAAAAGTGTGGGAAGGCGATTTTTCGGAAAAAAACTCATTTGCCTTGGTCCCCCTGTAGTTTTTGGTCATTTTTTGCCTTGGTCACCTCTCTTGGACCTAAAAAATAGAATTTGAACATAGTTTTGTTAACTGGGGCCTACCGCATGAAGAAACTCTAGTATGCATGTTTTTTCATGCATCCAGAGTCACTTTCGAGTGATTTGTGTCTAAGGTATGTGGGCTAACCAAACGGGCTGTCGAGGTATGTTATACCAAGGTCCACGTATTTGGTATAGATCTTATATAGATAGATTACTGTAAGAAAGCTCTGCAATTACACAGTGTTGATCATGATATCCTCACCTAGAATTTCGGGAAAGGGTGGTTTAATGTGGGTGTTTACGGTGATTTTGGTAGTCTGCTCAAACCTTTTCAAAAAGCCCATTTCAGTCAATCTCTTATTTAGTCCATTGAAAGTCGCGGTTGAAATCAGGATTGACTTGCATTTCAGATTTTCGCATGTGCATGCAAAACCCTAGTCTTCACACTTACCGAATGTATAGTCGACTCTCGATTTAACATACACCCTCGGTTTAACATACAGCTGGGTCGGTCCCCAGGGTGTATGTTATATCGAGAGTCGACTGTAGCTTTAGTATAAATCAGAATAAAAAGGTGTTTTAGGTCTGCATCAAAATCGTGTTTTCTTTCGAAATTTCTTAGACATGAGATGTGATCCGGTCTTCACTTTCCCATTTTTCCTATTTATCAAAAATAACCTCAAAAGTTGTACAACACATTGTAACAACGGGAAAACTTTGAGAAAGTTGTCCTCCAGTGGATCATACACCACAGCTACAGTTATGTAATGGCCAATAGCAAGATTGAAAACGGAATGGTTGATACCACACAAGATGGACAAACACAGGTCACACCAATTGAGTAGCCGCGTATTTTTAGCAAACTAAATATTTTTCAAGTTATTTACTCGAATTCAAAAAAACCTACCGCTAACAACAATTTATTGGGCATTCTAAAAACAATTTTTGTTTTTTTCTTAAGAAAACTTCACTCTTCTTTCCAAGCCTACCAAAGTTCACCAGAGCAAATTTATTACTTTCAGTCTATTATTTGGTTTTTTTCATTAGTATTTGTTGTCTGATTGAGAAAGACGGAAAAGTAATTTTTTGTGAGCATTTACAGCTATAAATTATTTTCTTAGGAGGGACTGTAATTAATGAGGAAATTTGGTCAAATGAACGGCCAATCCTATTGTATACGACAAATTTTTAGTTAAAATTGTTATTTTTTGCTCATAGCTAGAGTGAAGCATTCAAAAGTTGTTATTTCAGAATTTCCAGTTTTAGTTAGTTCCAAGATGGGCAGTGATAAAAAGAGCTCTGAATGTATTTTAGATTGAGAGTATTGCTAGAATTTATGTCGCAGGTAAGTCTGCCTTATTGCTTCCCCAAGCGAAGTAATTTCTTGATTAAGAATTTAATT
Organism: Ditylenchus dipsaci; assembly: GCA_004194705.1. NCBI lineage: Eukaryota > Metazoa > Nematoda > Chromadorea > Rhabditida > Anguinidae > Ditylenchus > Ditylenchus dipsaci. The sequence continues at coordinate 186,862 of SADC01001306.1, forward strand.
ATTCTTAAAAATAGACTTTTAGACTTAATTCGACAAGTCAATTTTATAATTTTTTTCCACAAACTTTGTATGTAGTCAAAATATTAAGCTTTATTTAAGCCATCACAGAAAAACGGCTCTAATCTACTTTAGGCGTCCATAGTCAATTCAGACGTCCCGTGAATTTGGGTGTGCAAGGAAAAAAATGGAGCGTGAAAATGAAAAATGAAAACTTTAGGCGTACAAATGAAACAGAGCATTTTCCCAAATAAATAAATGTCATGTCATGGTTACAACTATACGACTATATAAAGATATTTCACACCGTTTTGGTCACTGGAGCTGGGCAAAAAGAGACTGTATATACATTTTTGGAATCATGTCTAAGGTGAGTGAGTGCGCGTAAAGGTAATTATCCAGTTAAGATCCAGTCCGATTTTGCAGATTATTAAAAAAGAAGCTATTGTTATTTGAAGAGTCGGCTATAAAACATAGTTCACTCCCTCGCCTAGCTTTCGACCTAAAAATGTGCTTTTTAGAGAAAGTGCTTCAAATAGAGACTTTACTAAGATAATTGAAAAAATTCGACGCTAGTAGCGAATACCCCCCCCCCCAAACGATTTTCACCTTTTTTACTTTAGTAAAAAGTACCCAAATTATGTCCCAGACCCGGAAAATGTGCGCAAACTCTTTATTAGTCACAACTTCCGTACGCTGGCCTACGCCCAAGCCTAAGGGCTGAGCCTAAACTTGTTGTTTGCAAGGGTAGTTACAGCAATTTTAAAAGCTCGGATTGTTGGGGGGCAGGGGGGGTATTTGCTACTAGCGCCAAAAAATTAAATGACTTTCAAGAATATGGTGCTAAATGAAAAATTGGATGTACGGCCAGTTAGTGATGGCCAGTTGGCAATGGTCTTGTTTAATTTTTCATGCTTTTCAAATTGAAGTACCTATTTTTGTGTAACTTTTTTTGATACCACCTAATGTCTAAAATTAGGAACCTGAATCACAAAACAGAATTTCAAAAAGTTGGCTTTTAAGATATAACCCAAACTAGGTTAATAAATCTTGGATCCCCAGATCCAATCTTATATAGGAAACCGAACTCTCTTTTTGAAATTCTGTTCTCCGATTCAGATTCCTGAGAAAATTTCAGCTACTAGGTGGCTCTATAAATAAGTTCTTTTATTAAAAAAACATTCAATAATTGAAAAATAACCATCGCTAACTGGCCGCTCCCTGAAAGAGTACTTCCTTCCAACAAAATCACCCACTTAAGCAGAACTTCGAATGAAAAATTTCAAAAAAAGGACGTTTGGGTAAAAAAGGACATTTTGACTGTTTTTGAAGTAAAAGGGTCATTTTATCCAGTGCTTGTTGCCATTTTGAAGCGAAAAAAAAAGATTTTGACTAAATTTTCAAAAATAAAAAAAGATTCAGGGCGCCAAAAAAGGGCAAATCTTTTTAAAAAGGACGATTCGAAGCCCTGCACTTAAGCCTAAAAATGAAGGCATAATGCAGGATAATACAGCTTAGCTAAAAAGTCACCGAAGAATTAACAAATTTGCCTAAAGAAAATCAATTTGTTGAGGAAAAGCAATGAAGTTGCACAACAATAAATGATGGTCCAAAAAATTATGAAACATTTTTGTTTATTTATTCCGATGACGAGTGGCCAAAACAAGGCAAACTTGGTTAATATTACATACAGACCTGATGATTTTTATATTGTGATCCTATTTATTGGGACTAAAAAACAAAATGGTTGGCTAAATTTTTGACAAAAGAAATATTTAAAAGAAAATATTTGAAAAACTCTAGACTTGATTTTGTGTAAAATTGTGTATGCATTTGATTTGTTCTTTCATCTCCTCTTCTATTCAGATGTTTCAAAATTTGAATGGTGAGTATTTAATCGGTTTATTGCAAGCTGTGTTAAACGACTCACCCTCGCAGGACCAAGAACTTTCAAAAATATTTTGCGAGTAAGTTTTACATGGTCATGTTAAAAACAGTGATGTAAATCTCGGAAAATCCGCACCGGCACCGACTCAATAAATTAAAAAAATATTTTTTACCTACACCAGGTTGGTGCCGGTGCGGGTCAGTGGCGCGCCGATGCCAGTGCCGTATCTTATTGTTTTTATCATTCTTATAAAGACAACAAACTTTTCGTGCATTTTCATTCCTTAACGATATACATATACAAATGTATTAAAAAAGAAATAAATCCTCGGCGGAAGTTCATAAAAACTTTGCGTGTAATTAGTTTTGGCCCAGATCTTTTTTTGTGGCTGCTCGTTGCAAGAGTTAACTGAGAGAACAGCTTTTCCACACCGGCTGAGCTGGCGGGAATGGCTGGTATATTTGGTACCAGCGTCTTAATGATTGGGTACGGCTCTACACTGGCGCCGTTCCAAAACTCTATCGCCTTAAAGGCTTGTTTAGTGACTACTGCCAAGTAAGCTTTGATTTCCTCAAATCCAAGGTCGTGAGAAAAAAAGTGCAAGCAAGAGATCAAAAATTAAGCGAAGCAAACACTTAGAAGTTGTCAAAATGCCATGATAATTTAATATGAAGTTTGCAGCCTTTATTCAATCGGTTTATTGCAAGCTGTGTTAAATTTACTCTTAATTTTACACCAATAGCTAAAAATCCTATTAAGAATATATTGTAATTTCAACAATAATTTTAGAAGTTTTTTTTCCAGTTGTTTTCTTCATTGCTTATTTCTGTGCATTTTAAATTTCGTTATTGTGTTTTTAACCTCTTTTTTGTTCTAAATGCGGCCTGACTATGGGTGGCGATAAAATTAAATGTTGTGGTATTGAATTAAAATTTGATTCAAATATTTCGATTATTTGCTTGACGGCATTTGAAGCAATCCAAGCACCTGGATTGATAGACAACTAGATCCAATTAATTAAACTGATTCGCATTAGAATCACTAATAAATGTGCCTTAAGGTAACCTAGATTTCCACAACAATGGATTCAAACAAAATTCAATTCAGCTTGTTTGCCTAAAATAGACTCTGTAGTGGGTTTGAGTGAGTTTGACCGAAATTTAACAATACCCTCGGATTTTACGCTACCCTAGGGATTTTACGCTATTAAAATTTGGTCCCGAGGGTGGCGTAAAATCGAGAGTCGACTGCAATGAAGTGGGTAAATTGCGGGCTGGCCAGACTTGCGAACAATGTTTTGCGGATGCGTGTTTCCGGACGTGATTATTGCGGACAAAGCTTTGCGGATGAGGTTTTGTGCCTCAACTTTTGCGTCCGCAAATCTTGCGGACGCAAGATTTGCGGACGAACATTTGCGGACGAGAATTTGCGGACAAAGATTTGCGGACGAGAATTCGCGAACTTAATATAAGCATCGCTTAAGTCACAGGTTCGACTAACTTAGTTTTTAATGCTGTCATCCTTCACTCCGGCTTGAGATACCTTCTTTTTTCTGCTCCTTTTCAGCCAAATTTCGGTTTATCCACAAAAGTCGGTCCGCGAATGTTGCATCCGCGAAATTTGGTCCGCAAAGTATCGTCCGCAAATCTCTGTCCGCAAATTTTCGTCCTCAAATTTTGCGTCCGCAAAATTTGCTCCGCAAGTGTTGCGTCCGCATAATGTTGTCCGCAAGTCTGGCCAACCCTAAATTGCCAGCAGGGTCATGGGTTTACAGTCAACTGTTGACTTAACGTCACCCAGATTCAACATTAATCTCGATATATAGTCAATTTAGGGCTATCTCTTTGCAAACTCTACGATCTTCACTTGCGTGCAATGCTATGAGCCACCACATCTCTTATTAATTTCAATGGTCTGCTCTTAGGCTAAATCGTCATTCTTTTTTGATATGCTCAATGTCCTCATACGGCTACGCTTCCAGATCGTCCATCATAATAACTGGGCAAATAGGAATGACAGAAGTATGAGCTTTCAAACAATGAATGAGCCGCCTAGCTGACTACTGTAATTTTCATAAAAAAACACCGATAAAGTGATATAAAAACTGGGCTGCATACTGCATATCCACCTTTCCGGAATCAAGCGGTATGAAATCCAACATATCGTCAATTTAGGGCCAAAATATGGATGAAACATAGTAGTTGCAATGTCTAGAATATCCAAATGAGTCTAGATTTGATCTCATGACTATCAAAATACATGCAGATCACAAATTCAGACCCATCTTGACACTTTATAGACTTGGTTTTGTAGTCAATATTAGCTAGAATAATATACGTCTGTTCACTTCCAATAATAATGTTGCTGCCATTGTTGCTGCTCCTACTGCAATAGAAACATACTAACTAAGCTGCCTAGTTGCTGATTCACTGTACATATTGTGTTACTGGTTACACTTGTGTTACCGCGTGCCCCCCCCCCCCCGTCAGATTTTCCTAATCAAAAGTGGAAAACGGTGTAGGTAAAATTGCCTAAAATTTTTTTTATCGTATGGTGCCCCCTCCCTGTCAGATTTTCTGGCTACTCCTCTGAACTACATTATACTAGTTCAAATCACCCTAAACCAATCTGAACCAACCCATACCACCCTAAATCATCCTGAACCACCTCAAACAGCCCTGAAGCCAGTTAAAACCAGCCTAGACACACATTAAACTATAATTTAATATACTTGATAATTAAATATAATGACGCTGCAGGGTGGTAGTTGCCAGGGTAAACAGGAGGAAAGGTAATGCTTGTGTTTAAGACAGAGTTCGAAATGAAAAATTTCGAAAAAAGCACATTTGGGTAAAAAAGGATATTTTGACCATTTTTGAAGAAATAGGGTCATTTTATCCAGTGCTTATTGCTATTTTGGTGCAAAAAAAATATTTGACTAAAAACTTCAAAAATAAAAAAGATGTTGGGTCCCAAAAAAGGACAAACCTTTTCAAAAAGGACAATTGCGAACCCTGGTTTAAAGACATATTTTGTGATAAAACATTTATAATTCAAATACAGTCGACGCTCTCCATTACGTCCCCCAAAAAGTTCGTTCCCACCTCGGGTCCGACACTTTTTTTAGCTCAATTTTGAAGTTTTTATTCGCAACTGATTCGTCAGTCTGGTCGGAATTATCACAAGGATTCCGATTTTGCCGGTCGTTTCTCGGAAACATGATAATTTTGTCATTTAGACCCGCAACGCTCTCCATTGCGTCGCCTTAAATCCCAAAAGGCGACGCAATGGAGAGCGGGTCTAAATGAAAAAATTATCATGTTTCCGAGAAACGACCGGCAAAATCGGAATCCTTGCGATATTTCCGACCACACTGACGAATCAGTTGTGAAAAAAAACTTCAAAATTGAGCTAAAAAAAGTGACGGACCCGAGGTGGGAACGAACTTTTTGGGGGACGCAATGGAGAGCGTCGACTGTATCACAAAGATGTTTTCTGAAAAGTTGGGCGCATGTATTAATTTGAGGTTGAGGTCGACTATTTAAAACCTGAAATGCGCTTGTGCTTACATTTTAGCATTAAAATGAGCATTTAACATAATTTTGGAAATTCGCAATAACAAATATTGGTTTCACTTCGTTCGAAATCTTCATTGTTATTTTCCGGTACGTGACAATTCCCTGCCGGACAGTTCCCTGCCCGGGGAAAATTCCCTGCTGGGGACGATTCCCTGCCGCGCCTATTCCCTGCCGGGAAAATGTTGGGACCCCGATTTTTGAAAAAAATATTTTTGGAAATCAGGTTTTGGAACCCGAAAAAGTAAGGGAAAAATTTCTCCAAGTGGAAGACCACTTGGAGCAAATTTCTGTGGATGAATTCAATGGGGAAGTACCAGGTGGTTCTCCTATCCAACCTGAGGATAGATAGTCTATGAATGTGATTCACAAAAAATGTATCCTACCACCAGAATTCAACCTTAAAACTCACAAATTTTTATAATTGATTTATCAAGGATAAATTTAGCAGCAATGAATTGACTGAGGATGAATTCACTGCTATTCGGCAAAAAGTAGGCCAGTATACATTAATGCTGGCTCGAAAGAGTTCTTTGAGCAACAGGGTGTTTTTAAATCCTATATTGATATACTGGGGCCAAATGAGTGGGCCCCAAATGAGTAGTAACGTGAGTGAATCGTCCAGTGAGTAAATCGTCCGTGTCCGTCACCGAATATCTGTCCCTTTGATAGATTTTATTCATATTTGTTCGTGGAAATGTTGTATTGTATTGCTTCCTTTTCGTTTAAGGAGTTGTTTGCCATTGTTGTTAGAGTTGGTTCTAAAGATGCAATTTGTTAGTTGGAAAATCGATTGGATATTGTTTTACAAGTATACTTTCCAGCAGGGAGTTGGCGCGGCAGGGAATTGTCCCGGCAGGAAACTGTCCGGCAGGAAATGGCTCCGGCAGGAAATTGGCGCGGCAGGAAATTGTCCGTGGCCGGTTATTTTCAAACCTTATAAAAAAATTTATTTCGGTTAAGATTAAGATTTAGTTTTAAATTTCTCTTAACCAACTTTACTTCATGAGAGAGCTTCAACGTATAATAATAAACTATCGTGATCGATTAATTGGAATGAGCATAATCAGCGTGATCACCATGCCCCACACCTTAGAGATCCTTAAAGGACCATAGCCGTCGCCGACAACGAGAATTTAAATGTTTGAATTCGCGCGGGACAGTTCTCTTTCGTCTTTCATTTTACTCTTTTGAGTTATTCGAATGACTCAAAAGAGTAAAATGAAAGACGAAAGAGAACTGTCCCGCGCGAATTCAAACATTTGAAATTCTCGTTGTCGGGGACGGCAATGGCCCTTTAAAGGACCATACTTGTTGATGCAAATGAAAATTTGGCAAGTTTAAATGCGCGCGGGACAATACTCTTTCGTCTCGCACTCTACTCTTTGAGCTATTTCAAGCGACTCAATAGAGTACAGTGAGATACGAAAGAGAAGTGTCCCGCGCGCATTTGAATTTGTAAAATTCTCATTTGCATCAACAAGTATGGTCCTTTAGACCTACAGGAGGCAAATTAAAAAGAAATCAAATTTTTTGCCTATTGAAAATTAAAATGAAGATTTTGAGCAAGATCTAAATCGATATTAATTATTGCAAATTTTCAAAATTATGGGCTACTTTTTTTGAATTAGAAGTATATATAAACCAACCTTTTGTTTCATCTACATACCAAGCTTCATTTAAACCCTTAAAACGTCAGGTCAAAATGTTTTGCATTTTTCAGCGAGTGTTCTGTGCAACTGTACAGATCATAGTAATAATACTAATACCACTGCTCAACACACCCTATAGCACCAGCAAAAGACAATAATGAGTAGTAGTGATATATAGACGATATAACTACTACTACAATGTAATGTTACACTGCTGGCCTGCAGCTTTTTCCTACTCCACCGTAAAAGTAGTGGTGGAATGGGGGGGGGGTTATGCATGAAGTGTAATCAAACATACAGCACCAGAGAAATAGAACCAAACTGGTGTCATCGCCACGTTTCTCTCACCCATTTTGGTTTCAGTGAAAAATCAAGGTCGGTGTGACACAATAACAACAATAGCAAGCTCTTCTGCCTCTCTGCCCTTGCCTAGTGGCAAACCCTATTAGTGAAGGAGTGGGAGGGACTGAACAAATGATGATGAGGTGATAAGCGCAATCAATAATAAGTATTACTACTAACACTACAGTACTACTATTATTACCAATTAGTAGGGGCAGTAAAAATTACTGCAGCCATCTATTGCGCTTGAGGTCAACCATAATTTTTGTTTAAACTCTTCAAAACAAACCACACCCTCCATAGAGGGATATAAATAAGGTTGAGATGATTTCATGATTTATTTTTTTGATAAGTTATGTAAAAAGTGTAGAAAAGGCTAAAAAAATATAATGGGAAGTTTTATTCGGGTCAAAACACCAAATGTTAGACTCTTTATTTTAACTGCATTATCCTAGGACCTAGGCTTAATTAATCAAGTTGACTAAACATCAAAACCTTGTTCTATTGTAGGTGATCACTCTAAAATGCAAAGATTGTAGCCATCTGTCAGAATTTAGCGACAGAATTTAAACAATTGTTGTCTTAAAGGAGGACAGACTTCAGGGAAGGAGGGTTGTTTTTTGACTGAAACATGGGATTTTTTAATCTTAGTTGATTTGATTTTTCTTTTTAACCCTAATTTTTTTACACCAAACGAAATCGTGAATTTTTTCAAAAGTATCAGATAAAAATTTTATAATAATTTTTTAAATTTGCCTTGATTGGTCCAAACCAGCGATATCTCGTTAGTTTTTGAAATTTTTTCTGAACTTCATTTTTTATCGGTAATCTAGTGGACCTGATTATATTCAATTAGCAAACAAGGTGACGGCAGAAAGCAGAACTCCATTTTAAGTATAAGATTGTATATGACTATGTTTAAAAGGTTTTAAAAAAATTCTGCGAAAATTCAGAAAGTTTCTGAAATGCTGGAAAATTTTTCAAAACTTTTGTTTTCCTTTAGAAAAATTTATAAACATAATGATATATAATCTTATACTTAAAATGGAGCCCTGCTTCCTGGCGTCACGTTGAGTGCTAATTTGTACATTATCAAGTCCACTGAAGTATCAATAAAAATGTAGTTCAGAAAAAGTTTCAAAAACTACCAGGATACTTTTGGTTTACACCAAGGAAAATTTTTTCAAAAAAAATTATTGTAAAATTTTTATCTGATACTTTTTTCGTCGGATGAGTTCACAGTTTTATGGTTTGGTGTAAAAATAGGAGTTAAAAGGAGAAATCAAATTAACTGAGAGTGAAAAACCCCTTTTTTCAGTCAAAATACCGACCTCCCTCTTAAAGTCTGTCCTCCTTCAAATTGACGAAAGCTGAAAAATGAAAGAGAGATATAGTAAAGGCAGAGCGGAAATGGCCAAAAAGTTCAAAGACATTTAAAAATTTAGCGTTTCAAACTTCTTAAAAAGTCATATACCGTATTTACCCCATTAAAGGAACATGCTCACGTGTTGCGAATTGTCCCCCGCCAATTCCGAATTTTTTCCTAAACTTTCTAACAAATCCACACCTAGAAAGTTAATTTTAGGTATAGTTTTGTTAGAAACCAAGTTGAAAAATCCGTACACAAGTTCAATGACAAGGTAAAATTTTTGGAATTAGCGGGGGACCGCCAGACTACGGTAAGTATGGTCCTATAACTACCCATGGGAAGTTATTTTTCAACCCTAAAAAATCTAAAATTGTTAATCAAAATGACACTAATTCTGTAATCCTAGTCAAAAAAACGAGGGGTGGGAGCTATTAGAGGGTGGGTAGTTAATAGAGTAAATACGGTAAATATTTCAAAATAAGCTTCAGTTCAAGATGGGTAGACAAAATGTTACGTTTGTAAATGTTGTTAAATGTTTAATAATTTGTTGTAAATTATTTTTAAAATTTAAACATTTTTTAAGTAATTTTTATACACTAAATTCCTTTTCTGACGTCTTCTAAACTAAAAAGCTGATTTACTTATTTTTAATCAAATTTGACATATAAAAGGTCTTTTGCCTTAGCCCCTTAGGCTAAAAATTGTATTCTGGTCAAAAATTTTTTTTTCTAAAAATCAGACTTTTAGTTTAGAAGAAGTTAGAAAACAATTATTTTGAATTTTTGTCCCTGGGGATAAATCATTACTTATTTCACAAGGAAGGTACCCTGACTTTGACCTTCGGGAAATTTATTTTCCGCGTATTCTTGTAGAGCGTGTCCAAGTTCCTGATAAATCTAGCACCCGGATCTGAAGATCAACAAAAAGTGGTACAAAGGTCACTCGAAGTTCTTAAAACACCTCTCTACCCATATCATGGGTTTTCCTAACTGACCCATGGACTATGGGTCATTCCTAAAAAAAATTCTGGCCTTCACAAGCGGGTAGACAAATTGACAGTGGAGTTAGGCACGCTCTACAAGAGTACGTGCATAAAAAATTTATCGAAATTTCCCCAGGTCACAGTCACGGTCCCTCCTATGTCAGACATTTTTTTTCTGTATGAAGGCTGGATTTTTAACTCGAATAGTTTACCTTCTATCTTCTAGTCCAAAACACGCCATTTTTTGTTCCACCATACAGCTCTCACCAACATTCTGCAATCTAAAATAGACTAGCATTATAAATGTCGTTTTCTTCTTCACACAGACCACTTACAAAAACATCATCCGAAGCAGTATCAACATCAGCAGTAATAGTAGTCAAAACATTCTTCTCTATCTTTTTGCCATACATCCAACAATATAGCCAGCAATAGTAATACTAGGGATGTGAAAATGTGATCTGGAATGATCTCAGGAACTTGTTCACTCGACATGAGAATCAAGCCAGACCCTATCTCCACGTCAACCAATAATACAACAACTACCAATTACTCCAATAAAAATTTGGCACTGATATGACACTATCACCACCAAAAACAATACTAATAGTAATAATGGCCAGCTCACACACTGCAAGTAGAATTAGTGATATAACAATTCTAGGCAAGGAGATCGCGCCCTCCTTTTACGCATTTGGTAGCACAGCACTACTGCAAAAGGTGCTGCTCAAAAAGAAGAAGAAGAATTGATGTGAGTTTTGGTATTGAGGGGGGGGGGGCTGGGCAGTGGTCTGTGGAGCACACCAGGCGAACGGGAGCAGCAAGGTTGACAGTAGAGGCATGCTTGTGCATCCCCACTACTGGTACAGTGGGTGAGCAGACACAGCCAACAACACAATATGGAGGATTGCACCACCACCACTACTACTATTGCACCAACAGCCCTAGCTAAATCAAATGTGAAGAGGGGGAGGAGAATGGACAGAGATAAAAACAGTGATCCCACCCATAGACAATGACAATAAATTGGGTAGAGAGCGAGAGAACAGAACCAAACCATTGCAATGTTTGTTGTGTCTGTCGTTGTTGGTGCTGCTCCTTCTACAGGGTGGTTCAGACACTTATATGAACTTCTAGCATCTTTCCATATTTTTCGATGCGCTGATTACGAGAATCCTTCGTATAGGCATCCCTGGAATGGACCCTGAAAATTTCGATTTTCGGATGCCTTGGTCCCCAATGTAACTTTTTTCAGATTCCAAATATCTAAAAAATCAGCTTGGGGACCAAGGAATCCGAAAATCGAAACTTTCAGGGTCCACCCAGGGATGGCTATACGAATGATTCTCGTAATCAGCGAATTGAAAAACTTGGAAACATGCTAGAAGTTCATAAAATTCTAGGGGCTGACATTTTACAGTTCGAACGGTTCCCTTGTAAGCTCATGACATCAATTTTAGTACTTAAAAGACCATTGCCGTCTCCGACAACGATTGTACCAAAAAAATCCAAATCATTGAACTTCTGTACGGATTTTTCAACTTGATTTCTAACAAAGCTATACCTAAAATTAAATTCTAGGCCTTTTTTGTTAGAAACCAAGCAAACAGAAGTTCAATGATAAGGAAATTTTTGTGAATTAGCGGGGGATAATCCAGAATGCGTGGCGATGGCCCTTTATTGACAAATTTAGAGACTTTTTGCTTTGTTGGGTTGTTCAAGTAGCATAGTTTCTATTTTTACAATTCCACTTTCTGGTTAATTAAGCCTTGGTTCTAATTCACCTCCATATCCATCCAACTTTGAGTTGCTCCACAACTCAAAGTTGGAGGACTTTTGTATAATGCGATAATTAAAATATTTTTTCTTTCTGATGTTTTGTAGTGCAGACAACACGTTTTAGCCTGTCCTAACACATGCTCTCCTAACCTGCGCCTAAGGCTTCGCCTAAGTTACAAAAATGAAAAAATTCTGTAAGAAAAAAGTATTTGAATTTCCGCATTATACAAAAGTACGAAACGCACCTTTGCTCTATTTTTCAGCTTCTCGATTCACAATTCAAGGTTGCACTAACAGCCCGACGTCGTTATATAGTCGAAAAATATGGTAATTTTGAGGAGGTGGTATTTGGCCCTGGAAAAAAAGAAAGCATGGCGCTGATAAATGCGCCTAATGCTAATTGTTTTGTCACAGAACTGTGGGCGCTAGTTAATTTTAGGTACCACCGAATTCGCCTTGGTCCCCCCTGTGGTTTTAGTAAGCGTACGCCAGTAGCCGCATACGGCTTTTGTACAGGCCTGGCGAAAAGTGCGATCCCACGATATCCTCCTTGCAAGTCAGCGCTCTAACCATTTGAGCTATCGGGTCGCCCCAGGCCTGCTTCTTATTACTCTGCTATCTGCCTCACTTACATTTTTTTTAAATTTTTCTTGCCTTAGTTCAGGGTTCGCAGATCATCTGATTTATCAGAAATGTACTGACTTTGAGTTGTTGAATCTGATTTATTTTAAAATGTCACATTTGGCAGAAATGTACTGATTTCTGAGAAAGTGTCTGATTTTGTCTGATTTTCAAAGTTTTTATGATCATTAAAATTCTTACCCCGTCGTAATAAAGTGAAGGCTCTTCTTCAGGTTCGGCTCAATTATGATGTCAGTTGCAGTGGGATGTATCAATTGCTAATGAAAGAAAATGCGTTACGAAAGAAGATCCAGAAAAATGAGAAATTCGTTTTTTGAGATCATTGTGCGATGTGTTGTGAAAAATTGTGTTAACAGTCTGGTGAATAAAAAAATTTTCGATTGAATTCGGCTTTTGTTTTATCAAAAATCGACTTTTAAAAAATTTACTGATTTTATGGGGTCAAATCTGATTTTTTGAAATTTTTGAATTTTTTTTTAAAATCCTGCCTTAGTTGCCCTGTCTTAGTTGCATTGCAAATCGCATTTCGATCTGTAAATATATTAAATAAGAGACATAAAGATAAGAACCATAGCAAAGTTCGCGTTTAGACAAAAAAATTTGAAAAAAAACCACAGGGGGACCAAGGCAAATTTGGGGGCTACCTAAAGTTAACTAGTGCCGAACTATGTCTAGACATTTCAAGCTTGCAAACGGCAACTACTCGATCTGCTTTAAAAGGGCGTGCCCGTGCATTTTTAATTTTTTAATTGTTCTTTTTTCACTTGTTTTGCGTCAAATTAAACATAGATGACCTTATACTACTTTTAAAAACTGGGGAGAAAACTTAAAAAGTCTAGATGAGAACGTATGTGTTTTCAAGAAAGAAATGAACTGCTGTTCCCTCCTTTTCTGTATGTAAAGCATGGGATGCCCTTTAATGTCATCATATGTGTCTAGCTTCGCGAAAAATTGGCGGGAACACATATGAAAATTTCATCTAAATTGTCATCCAAACGAGACTCTCTGCTGTTCCTTAAAGGACCATAGCCGTCGCCGGCAACGAGAATTTTAAATGTTTGAATTTGCGCGGGACAGTTCTCTTTCGTCTCGCACTGTACTCTTTTGACTTGCTTCGAATGACTCAAAAGAGTACAATGAAAGACGAAAGAGAACTGTCCCGCGCCAATTCAAACATTTGAAATTCTCGTTGTCGGCGACGGCTATGGTCCTTTAAGATAACTCAATAGGCTGTAACAGGATGCGCTACCACATGACCATCATGCAAAAAAAATTTAAATAAAATGTAATGTGCTACAAAAAAATCATAGATAGTTTCGGCAAGCGTGTTTATCAGTTACAAATACTCCAACCATGACTCCAACGCGGGGTTTCTGAATTAGCCATCAATCTTGCTCCAACCCGGCTCCAAGTTGTTCAAATTTTTGCTTCTGCTTTTAATCGGCTACAGTTCTTGATTCAACGTTTGTATAATTTTGCGCCGGCCCTCAGCTTTTTAGATTTTCTGCTCATAGGAAAACTTCTTTACTGGTAAAATCTCCTATTTGTTACCTAATAATATTTGTGAACTCTTAAGATTTTCTTCCTTGCTTTGGATCAGAGTTTCCGGCCATAATCTCATTTTTGGGTCATTTTGAGTCAAAGTTTTTTTTAAGAGAATACAAATTTTTTATGAAACGAGTTTATTTAAAAACTCACAACTCATGCGGAATATTCCCAGAAATATTCTCGGGAATATTCCATTCAGCAACTTTTTTCCTTGCCTTTCGTAAAAAATGCAAAATATTTTTCTATATGCGCCAAAGGTGAGAAGTCGGCAAAAGAGGATTAAATTCTGTTTCTAAATCTGGACGAGGGCTGAATTTTGAAAAAGCATCATTGTTTTTAATGCACCCTGTATTTGATAGTCTGCTTGCTGATCTGCTGGGTGGGGGGGGGCAGCCCTAGATGTGTATGTATGCATTGGCCAAAGAGAATAAAAGTGGTCCATTAAATTGTTGCTGTAGTAGTGGAGTTAAGTAGCTGAAACTAATTAATTCTTCTGCTATTGCTGCTACTTCTCCTCCTTCTTTTTTTGTTCAGGTATGCAGCAAATTGAATTTATTTCGAGGAGCACTGCAGGAAAAACTTTGGAAAAAAATATTTATGGTTGGCGGAGAGGAAGGAGAATAGAAAGTAATAAAACGTTTAGAAGAATTTTTTTGGTGTTTTCGATAAGCAGAAATGGGAAGACAAACATTCTTTGATCTGTTTTAACAATCAACTATTTCTGTTAAGCGAAGCTAGTAAAATACAAAAAAAGAAAAAAGCGGTGCATAACTGTAAGACACCGAAAAAAGTGAAACGCAAACAATAACAATTCAAACATTTGAAGACCTGATTACACCAGGCCAAAGTCTTTAGATTTGCTCACATTGTAGTCTTGCTATTACGACATCCCTCAGAATATAGCCCCAGGTTAGCGTTATAGCTGCAGGTTAGCGTTATAGCTGTTATAGTTCCACTGCATTTATAAAAAAACTGTTTTGGAGTAGTGGCCATTTCACAACGAAACGACAGTTTTTTGTGTTTTCATTAAAAAAGTAACTTTTTACAGAAAGTTTTTTATTCCGAACAACTCCAGTGTCCAGAATGTGCTCAGGGACCCGAATCTCAAAAAGATGCTTGTTTTATAATTAATCAAAAAAATACTTGTTTTAAGAAAAGTTAACGATTTTTAAAAATTTCGGTAATTCAACTTCAGGTCATATCGCAGCAACCAAGCCTCTTTTTGAAATTCTAATTTGAGATTTGCATTTCTAAAATATTTTAGCTGCTAAAATGAGATACTACTCAGAAATCTCTGAGTTAGCTAAATAAGAAGTCAGAAATACCATTTATTTTGCTTATTTGTGCGCTCAAGCTTAATAATAGAAGTCATTGCTATCCTTGAGGGTACTTTATAGTCAAGTTTATTACATCGAAGTTCAATTGCAACATGTGATCACACACAGACATGTGCACGGGCCGGCCCGCCCCGGCCGGGCGGGCCGTAGTTTTTACGGCCCGGGCGGGCTCATAGATTTCGGAAGTGGCGGGCCGGGCCTAAACTTGATCGGGCCGGTCCGACCCGCCTCGGCCGCCCAATAAATAATTTTCAAAATTCCGCCTCATCATAATCACCCCTTTTCAAAATCCCGATATTTTCAATGTCACACAATTTTCAGTCGTTTCCAACTTTTTTCTCACGCATCGCCAATTTTTCTTCAGAAGCAAGAGCAGACGATGAACACTACGGAAGACCTTAATTGTAACGACAAGGAAGATTCTGGAGAGCCTTCGGTGAAGAGGATGTTTTTGGACGGTATAGATTAGTTTTTATTGTGATTGCAGTTCAGTACAACTCTATTTGAGGAACGCCATCTACGAACAAAGCGGCTGCCGACTTGACAAAGGACGATCTAATTGAGATTCTACAATCGAAGCCGGCGAGGATCTTCTTCAAGCCAAGGACAATGATGAGCTCTGGCTCTTCAAGTCCGGCTCTTCAAGTCAGTGAAACGCGCTCTGGACAAGTTGATTCAACTGAAGCAAGATGACCAGTTCGTCAGCCACTTTTCCGACGCCCTGTCCGACGCCTTGGATGCCCTGAACACCTCTCGCCGCCAAATCGATGACTGCATTCGTGTACTCCAGATTTTTTATATGACTTTTGTTTTCTGTCCCCACATATATAAAGAACCGGGCTTTGCGGGCCAGCCCGGCCCGGGCCGGGCTTCACTTTTAAAATTTCCCACGGGCCGGGCCGGGCTCACGAAAACATTTGGCGAGCCGGGCCGTGAAATTTCCGGCCCGTGCACATGTCTGATCACACATAAAAAATTTATTGACTCATCTTTTCAACAAGTACTAATTTTGCTTTACAATCTGAGCAGATTTCCACTTGCTCTTGTGTTTTCCAAGGCATTACTGCATGCATATACTTCTCTCCAGCTAAATTTTCAAATAAGTTTTTAAAAAGTTTCAAAATTTTACTTTCTAGATTAGTTAGCCCCTCAGCAAACAACAGATGCCAGTTGTTATTAGGAATTTCGTGTATCTATAAATATTCAAATAAATTTTTGAACTAAATATGCAATTTTATAAAACCATTTCTTTTTCACTCTTGTCCACAGTTGAAAGAGCGCTAAAATCAACCTCCAGCTTACACATCAATCTGTCATCTTTCATCACAAAACTTTTATTTTTCAGCATTTTCTGCGATGCCTACAAAAATGGAAAAATTTAATCATTCTTAAATATATACAGCCTGAAATATAAACAAACCAGTAAATTTTGGCCATCACTTGTTAATTTTGCAATTTGTGCAATTTCAAGCTAAATTTAATTTTTTGGGTATCCAGTAATTATGGAGCTCACGATGTCTTTTTAATTTCCTTCTCTGAGTGCCCGATGATTAGAGAGTGGCCTGTAATTAGAAAAATAGCGGTAATAGGACAATCGCAACTTGGTTACTAGTCGGTTGGCAAAGAGCTGCATTGCCAATTCAAAAAAAGTATCATCGGGAAATTGCGAAATCAAAAATTTATAGCCAAAATTCACTGATCTGTTTATTATGCCACTCTATATATCCAACCTTGAGTAGCTGAATGTTGTTGGTTTGTTCATTGTGAGAGATGTAAGCTTGGCCACGGCCCTCGCCTGTGTTGTCGAACACACACTCAATCACTGTGTCATTTCCCTGCAAAATATTGCAGGGAAATAAAAGGGAAATGAAAAATAAAATTACAAAATTTACAAACAAACTTCTTACCATAGCCTGATCTCCACTGAAACCAACAGCCACATACCGACCAACGTCGGTGCTCATAGAAATATCTTTTGCCTAAGATCTCTCGGATAAAAAATATTTTAGGCAGAAACCAACTTGTATTTCTAACACTAATTTCTGCCCTTCTAATCTCCACCGCACAATCCCATCACATTTTCGAGGCTCGCAATCGGCCGGAAAACTCCAACAGGCTCGACCTTTACCACACTCCTCTGTGTTAAAAAATTCGGCAGAGAAAGAAAATGAAATAATCTGTAATTTTTTGTAAACTACAGTTGACTGTCTATTGCTATTCTTAAGTTATTGCTTTTCGGTAATTATTTTTACTAAATACGCTATCCTACTCTGATCATATTTGAAAAAGACTGACATCCAACTAGGGTTGTGAAATGAAGAATTCTCCGGAGAATTCTCGGAGAATTCTCCGGAATTCTTTAGCAATTTCTCCGGCAGATTAGAAATCGGAGAATTATTATTTTCTAAAAAAACCGAGAATTATTATTTCCCTCCGAACTGTCGTGACAGATAACGGGTAGAAAGCGGATTTATACGTTTTTGCCTATTTTTAGCATTGTTAGCATTTTAGCATCATTTTTGCTTTGGACAAAAACCCTTTCTAGCTTACACGTGTTAGTTTTAACTTTTTTATGGTGTTTTATGCAACCCGCTTGAAGCCTCTTTGCATATTACCAAATATTTTCCTTTTTGGGGCAAATTTTGGCATATTTTGACCATTTTGGTTTAGCAATTGCCAGCACCAGGGAAGCCTGGAAAGTTTGTTAACTATGTAATAATTGTGGACTATTAAAAAATTCGTTGACTATGTAAAATCGGTCAAAACTTTGTAATGTTTGTTGACTACGTAAAATTGGCGGACTACATAAAATTCATTGACTACCTATCCAAGTGATCCGATCCATTGATGATAAATTTGATGTGCATGTGAATAATTTGAAATGAATTGTTATGAATATAACGAAAAAATTGGATAGATAAATATCTGTGATATTTATATGATCCCTGCGCAATTTCGGTGCCATTGAAAAGCTAATATGGTAGGCTATCTTTTACTGCAAGATTTTACAAATAATTTTTATCTAGACATATATAAAAACGCTATTTTAGGCAATTTTTTGACTTTTCGACAACCCTACACTTATTATAACAATAAATATACTTAAAATCCAACCTGAAACAAGATCAACTTTGAAATATTTAGTTTCATAATATTTGTTGTCAAATTTTTATTAATTTTCTAGCGGGAAAAATATCTGTCAGTGGAAATAGACCTTTTAAACTATTCTTCGCTAGGCAAACACAATGGGACGCTGAAACAGCATTGCTATATTAGACTGGAACGAAGATGTGTGGACCGAGACAGTTCTCCATATACATTCATCAATAAAATTATAGTTCGCTTATATGTGATGAGTTCATTTTTGGTTGTGATAAAAGTTTTCAAAAACCAAAATGACCCAAACCAAAATTTATTGAGTAAAAATTACTCCCAATTACACAAGTCAATTAATTTATGGTGTTCTTATTTAATGATCGTTATTACTGAGCAACGGCTTCGGCAGGCACGGACGGATTCTGGTCAGAATGTCCGAGATCATTTTCCTCCACCTCTTTGCACTGTGTTTGCAGAAACTCTCGTACTTTCGGAGAAACTAAATTCTGGGGATTTGCGGGAGTATGGTCAATTAAGACAAACCTGCTCCTTCACTGTCTAAATGTTTCGCGAATATTTCCAGATGGGCTAAAATCAAAACATAAAGACAGCCACATGGTTACGATCAATAATATTGTTTCAAAGCTACCTTTTCCCTTCCAGATTAGGCCAAATCGAAAAGTGGGATCGTTGCGCATCAGAAACAGGCGGATTTTGTTAAGACAGTCATGTACCTAAAATGGGATTTTTTTGAGTGGATAACTTTAAAGTTCCGAAAACACAAAAAAATCACGGCGTGTCAAATACTCCCCACTAAATCGAGACATTTGTGCAGAAACAACTTTTTAGATTTTAATTTTCTTGTTTTTGGTAATAACTTTGTTGAAATACGCTTTCTTTGAGCAATTTTGATATTTGGAAAGACTTGAGTTTAAGCTTTTGGTTAAAAAAATTACCAGCTACTGTTACCGAACAGGATTTGGTATTTTACTAGATAATGTTTGCTTGTTGAACGCCAAAATTGTTATTTCTCTGAAAAGTAGTCAACAAAATCGTAATCATCACGATTTATAATACAATTTCAATACTCGATAATTAAAAAAAATCACTTAAAATTTGAAACAAATTTTCAAGATCCATTAAGTCATTTGACGTGTTTGACAAGCCGTGAATTGGCTGGACAAATCAGGCTACCTTGCTTAAAACCACATACGGCAAGGGCTGAATTAAAATGTTTATAGAATCCAAAAAAATCGCGAAGCTCACCTTCATCAGTTTGGATACATCTGGCAAACTGTGCATCTGCAGCAGATTTTGTTATCTTTTCAGCGTAATATTTCAAAAGAGAAACAAACTTACTGCAGGCTTGCCTAAAAACTTAAAGTTTTTTTAAATTCTGAATTCATTATTTAAAAATGTGCTAACCGAAATCTCCGTTTCCTTTAAAAAAGCCTACTATCTCCTGGTCAGCGCAAGTCTAAATTAGCAACTAGAGTTTTTTTTATTTCCAAGCAAAAAATGACATACAAAGAAAAGCTGGGCCCATGTGAAAAACCTTCAAAAAAAATTTTCTATCACTATCACTTTTATAAATACACTTACGGAAAACCAGCTCCTGAAATATTTTTAACAGTTAGCTATTAACAATATAAGTTTTTAGTGATAGTCAACCTGTGGATATGTGGTAATAAGTTGAAGAGGAACGTGTTTGGACAGATCTCCGAAATCGACAAAATTAATATTGGCATTCTCTTCAAATGGCTTCTTGGCAGGTAGTTGAGGCACGTCTTCATATGGACCTCTGAAAAGGCAAATTTCAACGGGTTACGCAGTTGACTATTATTGGGTTGCACAGTTAACTGTCGTAGATCACTGTATTCAATTAATTGATTTAGATAACACTTTGGTTAACCGATACTATAAATTATTGAAAGGAAGGGCCACCCAATAGAAATTGGAAGTGTTCGTATGCTTGATGATGGTTTATCCTAATTTCCTGTTTTATCTCCTAATTGCTCCACGATATTTAAAAATCATCAAAAAAGCTCACAATTTCATGGCTGCATAGTCGCCACTGTCTACCTCGTATCGGACAAGCATTTTGAAATTACCAAATTGGTAGCTAACCAATTGGAAAAAGGGGCCAGCACAGTGCTTTGACCGTGGTTTTGTCATCTTTGCTTTGAGTGCCTGAAATGGCATAGTATTAACAAAATCAAAATAAGATAAAATCTTTTTTCGTCACAACTAACTTGATCAAATGTTACATGGCTAAATGGATAAATATATTTCAATTTATGTATTTAAAATTTCCAAATACCCGATCTCCATTAGGTCAGATGCTTCCATTCTACAAACAAAAACCTTTCTTTACTACAAGTAATTTGTTCAAAAACCTGCTGAGCAAGACAGTCTTGCCAACACGCTCACAGTCGATTCGGAAAGTCCTTAAAAATTTTAAAGATGATTATTACTGGCTGAAGTAGTGACTTGCCTTCTCCTGCCTCTTGAGCAAATGCGAACAGTTTTTGAAGGTTGACAGAGTCTGTGATGAAGTCGTACTCATCAAAATTAATCTCTTTTTTACGCTGCACACCCAGATGGCGAGCTGAATGCATACAAAATTAACAAACATCGCCTTTTTAATCTAAAATAGCCCTCCCTAATAGCCCTCAACTTTTAAGACATATACGGTATTTATCCACCTAGGGTCCCTACAATAACACCCTACGATCGGTCCCTAGAGATATCGGATAAACGAGAGCAGACTGTATCCTATATCTAGCGTTTCTAAAGTCAAAATCACATCTGAATACAGAGCAAATATTTTATAAAGTCGCGTTTTGCGTTTTCTTAACTACCACGAGTTCTACCAATTCCGATTTTTTATTTTAGTTAAACAACCAAAAATGTCCTGATTTACTTCAAATTTTTCCAATTATCAGTAACCCAAATAAAATATTTTAGAGAAAGTAAGTTATTATAAAATGATTCAATAATTGTTTGTACAGTTTGTGTATGTGAAAACAATACCTGCTAGAATCAATGGATCCAATGTACCATCTTTTACCTTCAAGTGGTTGATGTCATAAACTAGGACACCCTAGAACACAAACTTTTATTTTTAAATTATTATACAAATTTTACATGATCTTGGGATAGTCGGCCTCCTGGCCAGTAAAAGCTCTCTGGAGGCTAAAAGTCCACCAAACATTTTGTTTATTTTTTCTGTGTGTTTAGAATAAATTACCAATCCGGGGATCTGAAAGCAAATTAAGCGCAATGTTCTTAATTTTAGTTCTTCTAATGTGCTTACAATGATCACAGGCTCATCCTCCTCCAAATTCCACTGGTAACTGCCGATTCTTTCAACTTTTTTAGTAGAAGTCGCCGTTCCCTTTGCTGATAAATTTACCTAAATAAATTTGTTTTGCCAATTTTTTACACTATTGCATCAGTTTTTTTTTATTACGTTACATCGAATTTGATATAATTAGGTAGCCGAATCAATAAAACTTTAATTTGCTAAATAATTGTCACCGTTCATACCAATTTTTTTTCAAAAATACAGAAATACAAACAAATCACTTAAAGTTCAACTATCTTTTTCAAATTAGGTTTTTAGAAGTCTATAATTTTTGCACAAAACTAAATTTTTAGCTAAAAGCAAAAAAGGATCAAGCATTGAAAAAAGATCGGAAAATGCCCTAATATCTTTTCTATGAGTTTCCATCGTGATTTGAGTATTTTGAGCTAAGATTTGCATTACGGCACAAAAGTAACCCAGTATTTTTCGAAGCCTAAAATGTGACCTTGATCTTCTAATTTATTTTTTGCACAAGAAATTTTTGGCAAAAGTTCTCAACCGAAATTTCTACCAAAATTTGGTAGAAACACAGTAAAGAAATATAAGTTCATTAAAAAAGTTTTTAATTCTAGTGTGGTTTCAACTAAATTTTCACCAAAAATATTGTGCCAAAAAGTTTTTTCAGCAGAAAAATGTTTTCCCTTTTTGATACTTACTAAAGGCAATAATCCATATGGTTCTTCTTCCTAAAAATGTTTTTATAATCACACCATCCTACAATCGCCTATCTCACCAGTCCTTCAAACAACCAAAATCCTGTGGTTTCAGTGGCCATTATGGGTCAAATTCACAAAAATATTCCAAGGACAAGTAGCCGAACTGGTTGGGTTTATTGATCAAGTTGTAGCTAGGGGGTAGTGATGTGTTCAACTGCATTGAACAGCTAGCCAGCCAGCTAGATGTGTATATGTGTGTGGGGCTGTTGCCGCCATCGTCATCATTCTACTTCCCCAAGGCAATCCTTTCTTTTGTTTTTAATTCTCCCTCATTTTCTAGATGGACCAACAAAAGAGGAAGACATTTGGCCTGGATGAGTGGGTGTGTTTGGCTGGATCAAAGCTGTCTTCCTCTTCGGCCATCTATCACACCCGTAATTGATCTCTATTAACGAGAGTGGGTGATAATTTAGATATGGCAAACAATTTTGTCTGCTTCTTGGTTTGTTTCCACGTTGGATATGATGTAATGTCATCAAGCTGTATATACAAATTTAATATGTTAAAAAAATTGCTAGCTGAATTTGATAGAGCATGAATCTTCGGCTACTCCACAGCTTTTCGATCTCTTCGAGCAGGTTCAATTTGAGTTTCAAGCAAAATTTTGAGGAAATTTGAATAGAAAAGATATGTTCAAGTGGCTTCTCGTTTTCACACGTCCTAGACCAACCAAATATCTCTTCCAGCTTTGTAAAGGAAATCCAGAGCTACAAAACACACATCTTCGGACAATTTGAATAGCTACGCCCATTCTACATTTTCCTTTTGAATATTTCGTAAGACGAATGGTCAATTTTTCCATTGCTTATTGCTATTTTAAAGATGAAAAAAGATTTTGACGTAAAAGTTTAAAAATAAAAAAGATTTGCGGTCCCCAAAATAGTACAACTTTTTTTGAAAGTATGATTCCAATCCCTGCTTAAAAGGGTGGACCATTCTTCTGGCTGGATTTACTGTGCTCGTATCTTTTGAAATTTGCTGTGTCTCGATGAGATCTTTTTTGGTCGACAGAGGGGATTTCAGGCAACAGAATGACACCATAAATATTACCTTACGTTTATGTTTTCGTTTTTTTCTGATCTCTTGAACATTTGTTTGATTGGAGGACCAAGTATACCGAACTCAGCCAGCCAATCTCAAAGAACTGAAGCAAAGAATTATAAGAACTGCACCGGGCATGGTCCAGCATGCAATTGACAGCTATTGTCGCCGCTTCAAAAGTGCATCAAAGTTTAAGGAAGAAATTTTGAGCAAAAAATATTAAAATGTTAAAAATTTTCAATTTTTGTGGCCTAGCTGCTACGTTATTTTATCTTTTTTGGCCTAGCTGCTGTTTTAAGTGTTTGGTGTAATTTTTTTGCCTAGAATCTCTTACAAAAAATCGTATTGAAACACAAAAAAAGTAAAAAATTTGAGCAAAATTAATTCTGGCGAAAGAATGGTCCACCCTTTATTTACTGAAAACACACACCAAAATACTGATTTCCCCAGTAAATTTATTTCCATAATTTATTTTTAGAGGATCAGAATTCCAGTTAGATGGGCTTAATCGCTCAGAATCATGGGATTTGGCATAGCTTAAGGGGTTTGGGATATATTCTGAGCAATTAAGCCCATCGGACTGGAATTCTGATCCACTAGGTCACCTTAAAAGGTCCACTCCCTTTAGTAAAGGTTGTAACTCTTTTCGACCCACAAAAGTCTCCTATCCTGCAACAAAAGTCTCTTTTCCTGCAGCAAATCGTAAAAACGAGTATTTATCAGTGTTTTTCCGATCGTAATTTTTTTTGTTAAACATGTAGCCCTGAATCTCTTGTTTCTAATGAGGCATCATTTATTGCATCATCTCTAAAAAATGTGGTACAAAAAGCTAAAAGTACGAACCGAATCACAACAACAGTTTGGTTCATACTTTTATGATGCAATAAATAATACCTCATTAGAAACTAGAGGTTCAGGGCTACATGTTGAACAAAAAAAATTACGATCGGAAAAACACCGAGAAATACTCGTTTTTTACGATATGTTGCAGAAAAGGAGACTTTTTGTTGCAGGAGAGGAGACTTTTGTCGTTCGAAAAGAGTTACAACATTTAGTAAACCCCGTAAAACTAACTTTCAGGCGCTTCTGGCCAATCGGTCTGAGACCGCCTCTCCGCCAAATAGCTACACGGTTTTAACTAACCTCCCCCCTTCCCCGCTTCGTCTTCTCAATTATTTTAGGCTGAAAGCCTGGACATTACTAATATGAGCTTTTGCAAACTCTTTTTTTTTTGTTAAAAAAACATTTTGTTTTTGGTCCAGTTGAACATTGGTTATACAGCACCTTAAAAGAGAAGTTCTGTAATTTTCTAGTTTGGTGGGACCCCGCAGAAAATGGGAATCCGAGTGTTTGGGCTCAAATGAAAGCCTACGATGTGCTGAGTACAATAACACCCATACAATAATTCATAGTACACTTCTAAAAGTGGTTTCAGAAGCAAATCAGATACGCTGATCACGAATTCGGTGTCAGAATTTCAGGTTTTCCTAGTACGAAAAAATTTTACGTCAAAAACTGAAAAGAGGTAGTGATGATTAGCCAACTTCAAAGGCCGTTTTCGTCTCGCCTACCCCAATTTTTTGTGGGGTTTTTTTGCCAGAAAGGTGCCTAAGGAAATGTTCTTTCTGATGCACTAAAACTCAGAAGGGTGCACGCTGATTTTAGATTTTATGGCAGTTTACGCCGAAAATTGGTGTTCGAAAAATGCTATTTAAAAAAAAACACACTTTTTCAGCCAAAATTTAGGGGTATAGACGTTTGGCGAATATGAAAGTTTTTTCAAATTCGCGAAACGTTTGGCGAATTTGAAACTCAAAAGAGTAAAATATCTCTAAGGGTATATATGGAGATACTTATTTAGACATATCAAGGGTGTTTGGCTGAATGTGATGGCCAAAGTCTAGCATATTCCACATTGCAAGGGTCAGGGGTTAACACATGTATGTACCCCTATCCCTTGCAATGTGGAGTGTGCTGGTCTTTGGCGCGAAGCGGCCAAAGACCTTAATATGTCTAAATAAGTATCTCCATATATACCTTAGAGATATTTTACTCTTTTGAGTTCAAATTCGCCAAACGTTTCGCGAATTTGAAAAAAGTTTCATATTCGCCAAACGTCTATGCACCAAAATTTATGGGCAAAACTTTTTTTTTTTGGTCGCTCATTACCGAAGAGAACGAAACCGGCCTCAAAAAAGAGATTTTCGGCCACAAAAAAAAGTTTTGCCCAAAATTTATTACACACTATAATTTTTTTGTACTCATTAGAAAGAGCAACTCTTTCTGCGTCGAATAACGTTTTGAACGGGTGTGCATCATCATATTTTGACTAAGTATAAAATGTTTTAAGAAATGTACTGGTTTTTCTGAGTACCAAAATTTGGGAGGCCACAGCTCGGCGAATTAAATAGAAAATTTGGTCGAATTTAGGGCTATCTTACTCGGCAAATGGTAAGCTTTCATTTGAGCCCAAACACTCAACTTCCAACTTTCTGAGGGTCGAGGTGGCCTTGATGAAACTACAAAATTACAGAACTTCTCTTTCAAATATACTTCATTTGGCTGAGATTGGCTTATTCTCTGTCAAATAACACTCCAGTTATCCGGCATCCCGTTTATCTGCCACCCTGACGTCGGTCCCCATGGGTGTCGGATAACCGAGGTTTGACTGTATCCCTAAAAAGTTATTGGGAGGTCTTTAAAACGAGTAGCGTTAAAAATGCTATATTGAATAGACTGACTATAACTTAAACAATGACACATTATCGTTTTTAGATTGGATAAAACGGAAATATGCCACGTTCTGGCGAATAAGTGCCACGTTTTTGTGAAAAAGTGCCACGTTTTTTTTTATTCTAGTCAAGAAGGCGAAAAAGTGCCACGTTTTAGTGAAAGAATGCACGTTCTGGCGAAAAAAGTGCCACGTTTTTTTCAAATTTGCCTAGTTTTGCACAGATATGCCTGGTTTTATTGGTCGCTTTGTTTCCAAGGACATATCAATAGCAAGCTAATGGTAATCTTCAAAATTTCAGGTGAAATCATTGATTTGTCTAAGAAACCTTATTCTCAGAAAACGTAGCAGATTTTCACAAAACTTGGCACTTTTTCACTGAAACATGGCACTTTATACAAAATGTGGCAGATTTTCACTAAAACGTGGCACTTTTTCCCTAAATCGTGGCACTTTTTCGCCTTCTTGACTAGAATAAAAAAAACGTGGCACTTTTTCACATTAACGTGGCACTTTTTCGCCAGAACGTGGCATTTTTACGTATCGTCCTTTTAGATTTGAGCCGACAATAAAAACAGTCATGGCTAGAATAAAAATCTAAAAGACAAAGAAGAGAGATAGACGCTCTGAAAAATAAAAACCTTGTGAACACTTACATCTAAGAATGTGGAGATGCCATAAAAGACAACTAATTTTTGGTTGGAATTGTTTTTTTCCTCGGGGATTTAGACTTTTTTCTCTCAATACTACTACTGCTGGCTGCAGCTACTGCCGAAACAAATGGTGGTTAGAGAAGGGGTAAAAGACAGAGCATATTTCTTTTTATTTTTTTTTTGTTGACTATGTTTGGATGGGCGTTCAATTTCCCTTCTTTCGAAAACCAACTAGCGCTGCTACCCGCTCTGTGTGCTATTATTCTCTCTGAAATTAAGACTTAATTGCTTTAAAGTGGCATTGAAGTGTTGGAAAAGATTTATGCAAGTTCATTCTGAGTCTTCCGCTTATTTTCCATCAACTTTTTTAGATTTAATTACTTTTTGTATACTTTAAGAACTTTTTATTCTCCTGTTTGATATCAAAAGAAACTTTTGAAGGGACTTTATTTTTTGAATTTTTAGAAATCAATGTTGTTCATTTATTTTGTTTAATTTTGGCATGAAAATCATAGTTTGTATAAACTTTTGAAAATGAGGTTTTATTTTTTTAATTTTGACTTTCTTAGTTTTATTATCAATATTTTCTCCCTAAACGTAGTGAAAATTTTGTTAAAAACGTATAATTAATATACGAACCATTCTTTCACTAATATATTATAATTTTCTTTGGTGAAACAACCATCACCAACCATCTTTGACGGCAATATAAATTGCTTAAATTCTAGTTGTTCTAGTAGCTTTTTTAGTGGTTTAAAAGTTTTTTGGACCATAAAAAGAGTATTTTGTTACATGGAAGAGCACTGTCCCCGTCGATTAAAATTTTAGCGATTCCCATGGTCATCACCGGCAATCTTCCTTTAAAAATTAAGAATAAGTTAGTACCGTAAAACCTCTGATAGTAGCGCCTCCACCCCCTTATTCAAAATTGTTTTTTTTGTTGACATTATGTTTTAGACCCACTTTTTTAAAACTTGTCTTAGGCAAGTTACCATACATGTGCTAGCTCATCTCACTGGCTACAAAATGGATGGTAACTTGCATGAAAGCAGTCTTCAAAAAGTGGGTCAAAAGCGCAATGCCACAAACACGGTTTTGAACCAGGGGGCTACTATTAGAGGTTTAAGGTTAAATGAGATCAAATTCATAAAATTTCAATGGCAATACGTTTTAGCTGGGTCAATAGTTTCAGACTTTGAACTTCTACTAAAAATATCTTGAAATTTCTGAAAAATATATCTGTGTGAGATTTCCTTCGTGTGTCTAAATTTCCAGCTCTTGAGTAATGTTCTTTTTATTGTTCTTCTTCAAGGTTCATTTGACAACTTCACATTTTTCTAAGCACGCGCCATTGATTATTTACTCGAGGAATAGAGGAGGGGGTGAAGAAGGGGAACAAATTAATCCTTTCCCACTTTTTCAATGGAAGGTGGGCGAACAGAATTTCACAAAAGATACAATTAACAACTTTTTATGTATTAGTTTTGCTAAATTTTGGTACATCATTTGTTTTCTTCTTGACGTTTTTGTGTGTATGGGTCAGAGAAAAGGAGAATCCTATCTTTGTTTACTTCTTTATTTATTTCACAAATAATCAATTTTTATAATATTTTTAAGACCATTGCTATAGTTACAATATATTCTTATAAAGTATTATTTTTATTCATCTAACATTAAAAAACTTATTGAAAGCTAGTTGTCAAGTATTATATGAATCCAAATTTGAGAGAAGCTCGCTCCTCGCCCTACATGGGATCAGTTCCTGAAGGTAATAAAAAGATTTTTTAAAATTTGCAGTCAACTCTAGATTTAATTTTTGGAGTCGAGCGCTCGAAATTTTCAAGCGGTTTCAAGCAACCGAAAAGAGCGCAAAATTTTGCAAATTGCTGAGCCTATAAAATTTCATGGTCCTTTAAACCCGTTGCTCTCGATATAAGATCACCTCTTCTTTTTGAAAATTAGGTGTGCTGATATCGAAAAAAGCGAACCTTAGTGGCAAACCAAGAAGATTAAAAAGTCGTAAGCCTTGCAATTTTTGGAACCAGACTGGCGAATATTTTAAAACCGGTAATGGTTTAATTCCCTCGGATCCCAAAAATGGTCGCATCCTGCTGGTAGTCCAAGTGGAGAGGGTGCTCTTCTATCAAGACTTGACTTTATGAAAACTTTTATTTTTTTTATAGAAATCGACAAAAAAGATGAACGGAGTCATGCACCAACCGTAAATTTCGCAAATAGCGTCGAAAACTTTGCTGTAAGAATTTGTTTTGTTAATTTGTTTACTTGCGATTTTCGCCAATAACGGTGATTTTAGCAAAATATGAACAATTTCGCTGGTATTGGGATACAGCTCGGATCTTCTAGCTCTACAGACTTAAGTCGGTTTTTTTACACTGACTTCTTGAAAACAGTCACATTTGCAGGCAATTTTGTCTTCTACAACGACTGTGCTGACCCTGTCGTCATAAACAAGTGGATGGACTTATACCAAGCACAAAAAGAAACTAACGAGAACAGTTCCCACTCCGCTTCACCTTTGCCTCAAATACAGAAGCAAATTAATAGTATGTCAAATTTAGAAATTCAAATTGGTACTTTTATAGTTCCCCCCCCCATACTCGGATTTTTTGAAAAGTGACCCAAAATCACCTCTCGAACTCATTTTTCCTGCACAACAAGATACGAGAAGCATTTCTTAATACTTTCTGAATAAAAAATGAAAGTTTGTCAAGAAAAATTGCCTCCCACCCTCAGGCAAAGATGGTCTATTTAGGGTATTTTTCGCCAACTTTTGGCTTTTTTAAAGTCAAATAAAGGTAAAAATGATAGATTTTTAACAGATTTTTACTTTCTGGGACCTACCGCGTAAATAAACTCTGGTATGCACATGTTTTTTTGCATCCAAAGTCATTTTCGAGTGATTTGTGTCTCAGGTATGTGTGTGCGCATCTCAACCCCAAGCAACCAAGCCCCGTGCGCCCTCGAAGGGGGCGCACGGGGGCTTGGTTGGTTAGAGATGCGCGCACAGAGTTACCTTAGACATAACTCCGAGCAAGACTCTTAATCAAAAATGCATTCAAAGAGTCTTTTTGCCCAGCTCCAGCAAGAAAAATGTGATAAATCACCCAAAAATGACCCTAAATACCCTAAAAAGACCATCTTTGCCTGAGGGGTGGGAGGCAATTTTTTGACAAACTTTCAATTTTTTATTCAGAAAGTATTAAGAAATGCTTCTCGTACCTTGTTGTGCAGAAAAAATGAGTTCGGGAGGTGATTTAGGGTCACTTTTCAAAAAATCCGAGTATGGGGGGAACTATAAAAGTACCTTCAAATTTAGAAATTCAATCAACATGAACAATTCAAAATAACTAGGAAATATGTCAATGGGGAAAAGCATAATATCACCATAATCATTTTTCGGCTCTACACATATTGTTCAACTACGATTCCTCAACCGAACTATTTTTCAACCAGACTTGGATTTATCTTCGGGGTTTTTGTCCATGTTTTTTTGTTCTACGTCAAGCAAGTTATTTGTTATTTGAAAGCTAACATTGTGGACCAACTTTTTGTAAGCTTCAAGCCAGCAATTTGAACTTTTTTTTATAAAAATTGCGAGTTTCGGTCATTTTTCATCATCTTTCAAGCGGCACATCTTTAAAAAACTCTGCAAATCTGCGTTAAAGTATTAAAAAAATTTAAAATCGGTACAAATTTCGTAATTTTTTGTAAATTTTCTTTGCAACCAGAAGAAAAAACACAAATAGGGCTTTTAAAATTTAAAAAAGTGCTGCAAAACGCTATCGCTAAGAATATTAAAAATTGCATTTGTCTTCCCGAGGATTGCAACGTACGTGGTTTTCGCCAATTGAATATCGATTGATACAGTCGAAGTTCGATACAAAGATCACCCGATATAACGATTGCTCGATATAGCGATCAGCCCGATGCAACGATTAATTTGGACGATCTCCACGATCTAGTCTTTTTGGCAGCAGACGCACAACGAAAATATAAGAAAGGAAAATAAATTATAAGCTTGTTTCTAACAAGGGAGGAACCCTGACTGTGACTTGGGGGAACTTTGATGAAATGTTTCTTTCTGCATATATTTGTAGAGCGTGCCCAAGTTCCTGACAAATCTGGCTCCCCAGCTCTCGCCCCAGGCTCCTCATGGGTTTTTCATAGCTGGCCCTTAGGGCATGGGTGATTCCTAAAATTTTTGTTAGCTTTCAGAATGGGGAGCTAAATTCACATGAGATTTAGGCAAGCTTTACAAGAATAGGCGCATAAAAAAATCATCGAAAAAACCCAGGTCACAGTCAGGGTCCTTCCCTTGTAAATATTAACTTTAAAGGGCATGCCCGTGCCCGACACGGATAAAAGGCGGGCACCAACACTTTTTTTCTTTCTCTATCAAGTTTTACATGCGTTCTTATCCAGATCTTTTAAGTTTTCTGCCTAGTTTTTAAAATTAGTATAAGGTCATAAATATTAGTTTTGACGCAAAATGAATGTAAATTAGAACGATCCAAAAAATTTGCTGGTCCCTGCCTTAACTTTTTGAAACGCACGGGCATGCCCCTTTAAATCGTTATTCTCATTGTCGTTATCTTTTTCGTTTTAACAAGTGACACTATTAGCTATTGATTAACTAGTGATGTGTGTTCCGGTGTGAATAAAATCTGTCTCAATGAAAAGCTCGATACAACGTTTTAAAAAATGATCGAAGGGCTCTAGGTCAATTCGTCGACGGTCAGTTCGTCGACAGGTCAATTCGTCGACAGGTCAATTCATCGACAGTCAATTCTTCAACATTTTCGTCAATCTTAGTTTTACCATGGCAATTGAGTAATGGCAATTGAGTAAAAGGCAATTGAGGAAAACTTGATTTAAAAATGGCCTTTTTCCTAATTCTGATATAAACACTATCATTGGTAACTAGAAAAGGCGCTAAGGCCAAAGTACCGCCCCTGGGTACTCCCCAACTGGGTACCACATCTTGAGAACCCCCGCCTGGATGCCGCCTAGGCATCACCACCTGAGTGCTCTCTCTTGATACTTCTCCCTGGTTACCATCTCTTGATCATACTTACCTGGATATTTCCTCGTGGGCAACCCCAACTGGGTAACACCTTCAGAGTATTACCTCCTGGTTACTTCCACCTGATACCGTCTCCTGAATATCGTAACGGTAAATACCGGGTATTTACCCACTGGTCAACCCTATGGATACCTGTATCGAGACTAAATTACCTAGATCAAAAGTAAGTAAAAGATAATTTTATTCTTCCTTGTACGCTGGCCTACCCTAAGCCATTGTTAAAAAATAATAGGAGGATAATAAATTAGAATATGAAAGTTCGGACTTGTGCGAGCGGAAATATGCAAATTGCGAGTTGTTTGAGGCAAGATATTCGAGTCGCGGTTTCTATCAAAAATGTCGACGAATTGACCGTCGACGAATTGACCTATCGACGAATTGACCGTCGACGAACTGACCGTCGACGAATTGACCGCCGCCCATGATCGAAGACACACTAATGCTCGATACATCATTCGATATAACGATCGCTCGGTATAACGATCACCTTTCGATTGTCCCAGAGTGATCGTTATATCGAGCGTCTACCAAATGTTCATCTAAACCGTACAAACACGTAAATAACCCCTTTTGGGGGGGGGGGGGGATTGGTCTATTTATGGGGTATCTTTTAGGCTTAGGCTTCGATAGGCCAGTCCGTTAAGTCGTACTAAGGGGGGGGGGTTCTTTATGACCCTTTTTGTAGTAGGGGGGTTATTTATGTCCCACAGTCATTTAAACATCAATACTACAACTAGAATAAAATAGCTTTGGAAATTATGACAGTGTAATTTACAGAAAATTACTCGGACAGTGCTGACAATTTGCTTCGAAAGGTAGTTAAATAATAGTGTTTTCATTGAAATAAATGTATGATTTTTTTTATCAGGACTCCCAATGCTCATCTTCATCAACATACAACTCAAATTTCATACTTAACAGCAGTCAAAATTTGTCCTCAAAAGACTATCCAACTGCTTATGATGAAAAAGAAGTTGGGTTGGTCAAACAGTCAATCAATAGATCAATGGATGCTGTTAACAAATTGCCTGTAATTAAGGATTATAACTTTCGCCTACTTGGTTAGTCAATTTACCAAGGAAGTCCGAGCATCCAAATAACTTAATTTTATTTATAGAAAAGTGCCGTTCAATTGACTTACCTAGCATGAAACATATGCACCCTCCAAACTAGCACGATCAAAGGAAATGCCCAACATATTTTCAGTAATAGATGATGAAGATGGGTAGAGAACGATAAATCTTAATAACTCGGGTGTCATATTTACTTAAATGACCATGCTCACGTGGGTCTGGTGGTCCCCGCCAATTTTTTCCGTATCATCGAGCTTCTATACCGATTTTTCACCTTGGTTTCTAACAAAAAAGGCCTAGAATTTAATTTTAGCTGTAGTTTTGCTGGAAACCGACTTAAAAAATTTGGCGCTACCGAAGTATACCCTCTCCAAATGTAATTTTTTTGAACTTCTTCAAAAGACCATTTTAACCATTTTGAAGCATTTCCTACACGTTAAACACGAAAAAAATGTGTTTTCACCTACTTTTCCTTGAAAAATGTCAAATTTCAGAAAATTTTTTTTTAGGGTAAATGACTATTTTTGAGGTATTCTTGTACATCTTAAGGGTACCTTGACACCAAGAAGATAGGGTTTGAACACCGTTCTGTTAACCGGATCCTACCGCATAAAGAAACTCTGGTGTGCATGCTTTTTTCATACATCCAGAGTCACTTTCGAGTGATTTGTGTCTAAGGTATGTGGGTGTGAGCATCTCAACTGCAAACCATCTGCGCCCCTTTCGGGGCTCGAGAGCTAGAGATGCGCACACTTACTTACCTTAGACATGATTCCGAGCAAGACACTTGATCATTAAATGCATATAGAGTCTATTTTTGCCTCGCTCCAGTGACCAAAACTGGGTAGAATACCTTAAAAATAGTCATTTACACTGAAAAATATTTTCTTCTGAAAATTGACATCTTATAAGAAAAGTAGGTGAAAACACCTTTTTATCGTGTTAAAAGAGGCATGTCCACGCTAATAAGAGGAAATTCGAAATTTTTCCTATTCATTAAACTTCTGTACGGATTTTTCAACCTGGTTTCTAACAAAACAAGGTCTAGAATTTAATTTTCGGTATGGTTTTGTTAGAAACCAGGTTGAATAATCCGTACAGAACTTGAATAATTAGGAAAAAAAATTGAATTCCCGGGCACCACCTCTTATTACGTGGGCATTGCGTGGGCATGCCCCTTTAAAGTGTAGGAAATGCTTAAAAATGGTTAAAATGATCTCTTGAAGAAGTTCAAAAAAAATCATTTGGGGAGGGTATACTCCGGCAGGGTCGAAAATTCGAAGACGAGATCAATGATTAGGAAAAATTTCTGAATTAGCGGGGGACCACCAGTCCGCCGTGAGAATGGTCCTTAAAAAGTGTTTTTTTTAATATTTGAAAATAAAAGAGAGTATTCGTTCAGCAAATCGTAGATATGTGACGATTCTGGTTTTTTTAATGGGGTTGGCATCAACACGATTATTTTAAATTTCAGACATTTTTAGCTAAAAAGACTCCTCAAAGTCCTCGCTATCTCTATATAGTATTTGGCATGTGTGGGTGGGTGGGTGTTTATTTAACGCTATTTCGACTTCGAAGGCCAAAATGGGGCGTAGAAGGGGAAATACTTTTTGCGGGTAAGTTCATCGTGTTGCTCAGAATGTCAGCTTTCGTTTAAAATAAAGAGCGTCCAAAAATACGCGTTTTAAGAGGGGCATATGCCCATTTTTATGAAAGCCATTTTTCATTGAACACCTTTTTAGTTTTAAATTTGAAGTAATGGTATTTGTCTCGACACGAAAACTATTTGTTGGCGCATCTTCAATTGCGGTCCTCTCAAAAAACAACTATTAAATACCCTAAGCCCATGATTCTTACAAATAAATCTTTAGGGTGAGGCCCAAAGCACCAAGATGGGGCCCGAACCACCAGGATAAGTCACGAACCACCAGCAAAGTTCCCGAACCATCAGGACCGGTTCGAACCACCAGGATATGGCTCACACCAAAAGATAAGGCCTGAAGCATCAGGATGGGGCCCAATCGACGTAGGTACCCCTCAACCACCATGATGGGCTCAAAACACCAGGAAAGTAACTTAACCACCAGGACCAGGCCCGAATCGCCAGGATGTGGCTCATACCACCATATAGGGCCTAAACCACCAAGATGGGGTCCAAGTGACGTGGGCACACCTCCCCCCTCCCTCGAACACCAGGATGGGGCCCGAACCACAAGAATGTTGTCCCCAACCACCAGTATCGGGCCTGAACCACGTGGACACCCCCGATCAACAGGATGGGGGCCAAACCACCAGAATGTGGCCCAAAGCACCGGGATGGTGCCCGAACCACCAGGATAGGTCCTAAACTACGTCGATAGCTCTCAATCAGCAGGATGGGGTCTGGACCCCATTATAGGGCCGGAACCACCGGGACATTGACCAGGACCAGGCCAGTACCGAGCCCCAACCACACCAACCAGAATGGGGACTTAACTACCTGGATACCCCCCCCCCAAACCACCAGTAAAGTATCAGGGGAGAAGAGTGAGCGGGAACTTTGAAGGCAGGAAAGAGTACCCAGGAAAAGGGTAGCCAGGAGAGACGGGGGTACACAGGAAGGGGTAATCAGGGGAATGCAAGATGGACTGATATTTTTTAAAATTTCAAAATCTTGAAAATAAATACACATAGGATAGAGGCGCCGATAGGCGCCTGTTGTTCCTAGTGTTATGGTATCCTATTTGCACAAATGTTAGGTTCAAAATTATTGATACCAATAATTAAAAGCGGTTTTTGTAATTTTGAACCGCATTTTGTTACCTCAATTTCTAACCCTAATTTTTTTGTGCCAATCGTGTAGAGGAGGTTCTTTTAGGCAGGGTTTTACAAATCAAGTGTCGAAAAAAGTCCAACTTTCGAGGATTACTGCCCACTTGTAAGAAAAAACTGGCAAATCCACCATCTTTTTGTTTTTTGTTTATTTTACAACGATTTTCAATATTGTGTAGTAATATTGCATTCTGTGTTCTTTTCTGTAGATTTTCGCATCCGTGTAAGTTCTTGGGTGCCATGACATTTCGTCCAAAGTCAGTTCGTCCGAAGTCAATTCGTCCAAAGACAATTCGTCCAAAATTCAATTCGTCAATATGCAATTCATCCAAAATGCAATTCGTCCAAATTTGAACTTCAAGTCGAAATTTTGCGAGAAAATCACTTCTACGGTCACAGAATAAGTCCAACCGCTCAGAAACCCGTGCCAGAGTGGCCGAAAGCCAATACAATCTGGTTTTTTTGGGTTTTACTAAAATGGGACGAACTTTTTGCGAAAAACGATTGAGCAAATTAAAATCGCAATGTGATAGAGTAAATCGCTCAGAATCACACCACCAAATATCCGAAACTATCCTAAACCACTCCAACGACGCCTAAAACACTGTTTAGGGTGGTTTGGAGTGGTTTGCGATGATCGGTGGTAAGATTCTGAGCGCTTCACCCGATCACATTGACACTCAGACTTGCTCAATCGTTTTTTCGCAAAATGTTTGTCCCTCTTTAGTAAAACTCCAAAAAACCAGATTTTATTGGCTTTCGGCCATTGTTGCATGAGATTGATCCTTCGTAAATTAATCCCTAAAGGTTACAGGTTGGAATCCTAGTGGTGGCAAAATACTTTTTTCCTGACTACAATATCTTTTAACGGAAAATAAAGCTTTGAGGAGGATAATAAAACCATCTGAAACCTGATCAAACGGTTATCCACTCCAAAATCCGAAATTTTGGATTTAGCCTGAAATAAATACAAAGCATTGTATACCACTCGAAATCGGCATACGGCGTATAGCGGTTGGCGGGACAAATGTCCCAAAAACCCCTCAACGCCACACCAAAACGCCAAGCTTTTTTTAGGTGTTTTTTAGGCTTAGGATTTAGGCTTAGGATTAGGATTAGGCCTTAGGCTTAGGACAGAAAAAACATCCGAACATCCTCAAAGTAATGATGAAAAAAGCTTGGCCTTGGTGTGACGTTTAGGGGTTTTTGGGACATTTGTCCCGCCAACCGCTAAACGTCTACGCACCCTCGAAATCGTGTCCTGAGTATGTTTTGTTTATACAGAGACAGCTATTTGGATTGCAGGAACTCTTGTTCTAGTAGTTTCAGACCGCGTAGTACTTAGGTGGAAGTTTAAAACACGTGGTATTTAGGTTACTGTATTTAGGGAGGAACACTCAGGTGATAATATTTGACAGCCTAAATATCGGTACTTAGGCCTACCGTATATTCTCGATTAGAAGGCCCCTCTCTAATAGAAGGCCCCTCTCTAATAGAAGGCCCCCCTTGAGGACCTATATATCAGCCTAGAAAAAGAAATTCGCAAATCTGTTTTTCGCGTTTTCTTAGTTAGCACGAGCTCACCTGATTCCACTTTTAAAATTTTAGTTGAGCACCCAAAAATCTCAAAATCGAAATATTTTTTTCCGACTTTTTTAGGGTTGAAAAATAGAAGGCTCGGGCCTTCTAATAGAGAATATACGGTAAGTGGATCAATAAATATTTTGACGGACTTAGTTTTTTTTAAAGGTTAATTACTTTTTCTGTGGCAACTTTACTTTTTTTTGTAGCAAAAATGATTTTTTGTAGCAAATTTACTTTTTTTTTGTGGCAAATTTATTTTGTAGCAAATTTACTTTTTGTGGCAAATTTACTGTTTTTTGTAGCAAATCCGATTTTAGTCCGAAGCACATATACTTGAGGCAGTGTGCTTATTTATTCATCCTAAATTCTCAAAACTTGTATTGTGAGTCTATGAAAGACTTGGACTTCATGAAAGACAGGTGGATTAATTGATGGTAAAGCTGCTGGGCTTTAGGTCTAATCTAGCACACACACCTGGCACACTCTCGGCTGCTTCATTACTCAACATTCTCTGATGGATCAGTTATGAAATTCTTAAATTCAAGCTTACCGGATTTACCATCAATACAATGCATGATGATAATTCTTTCAACCTTAGCCACATTTTGCTCCACTATTTTGAGAAGAGCAACACTTCAGTCAGTACGCTTTTGGATCTTATCGGGCTTTCTCTTGTGAAGAAAAGACTGGTAACTGAAATAGCCGGGTGCAAGTGGGATCTTCTGCCAACTGCCTATGATCTTTCAGGAAAATGCAATTTTCGGGTGCTGGACCAAACCGAAATACTCAGTTCACTTTTCTCGAAAATCGGTTTTTAGTCTAAGAAGACTAAAAGTGGTATGCGGATCGAGCGTATCAACAGATATATATATATGTTTCTCAAATTTTAGAAATAAATAAGCACAACTCAAGTTTATGTGCTACGGACTAAAATCGGATTTGCCACAAAAAGAGTAAATTTGCTACAGAAAAAAATAAATTTGCTACAAAAAAGTAAATTTGCCACCAAAAAAATTATTTTTGCTACAAAAAAAAAGTAAATTTGCCACAGAAAAATGATTAACCATTTTCAAATTTGGACGAATTGAATTTTGTACGAACTGCACTTTGGACGAATTGACTTTGGACGAACTTATTTTTGGACGAAATGACATGGCACCAAGTTCTTGTTGTTATTTTAATGTTTAACATGGCGGCAAGCAACGTGTGGAAGTCCTTCATAGGCTTGGGCGTTTGAGTCCTGGACGGATTCCGGATAGGATTATGAAAAAAAATCCGGATTTCGAAAAATTTCAAAGCTAGGAATCCGGTTCGGATTCCGGGTTTTCAAAAAAAACCACAAAAAGAAAAATTTTCAATGTATTTATTTGAACACTAAAGTTCCAATGCAAGTTAAGCAATGAGCTTAAGCAATGTATAATTTAAATCAATAAGCGAAATTAGCATATTCTAGGGCTTTGTTGAGGGAAATAATTGTTTGGCGTTCTTTGCACCAAGTGATACCCCTCTGTACTGGAATAGGTCCCTTTCCCGGTTCGCAAATCACGGGGATTCAACGTGGGACCTCTTTTTGATGGTTTTGAATAATAACTATTCTAATCTTGAAACTATTTTTTTGTAGAGACATATCTTGGCTCCATTTTGAGTGTTAATAGAGCCATATTATAAAACTATTTACAGCACCGCAATAAAAATCGGCAAGTTGGCGTCTTTTCACAAGGGATTGGTTTTTTGCAACTTGGTAGCTTGAAACCTTTGTAATCTAGCTTACCACCTGAAACGAAACCCAGATATGTCTCTACAAACAACTAAATAAATTCATATGATCAATAATAAATAATATTTACCTTTTTTTAAGTGATTTTATCATTTAAAAAAGGTAACTCGCCCGGAGCCCAATCCTAGTCTTTCAAGATAGTTGCGATGAAGAGGAGCCGGCCCTATATGAGATCCGTACTCAAATTTTTGCCTTGGTCCCCTGTTGTTTTTTTTTTTGAAAAATGCCTTGGAACAACAAGGGACCAAGGCATTTTTTAAAAAAAACAACAGGGGGACCAAGGCAAAAATTTGGTGCGTTGACGTTTCATCGACTTTATGCAAATGCATAAAGTCGGACAAACGTTCAAAAAACACAGGGGGACCAATGCAGTTTTTTTACGTTTTTTCAAAAAATTTAGATTGTGTCCGAAGCACCAAAAACCATCCAAAACCACCCCAAACCACCTAAAACACCCAAACCACCCAAAATCACCTTGATTGGGCTAAAGCAGAAACTCTTAAAATACTACGAATTGATAACAGCTGTACACAAGCAATAGTTTCAAATCAGCGATCATTCTGTCAACGAATATCGCTCATTTACATTGGTTGAAATTATTTTTCCTATTCCGTTTGTTTCTAATCATTCCGTTTGCTAGTGCTTGTGTACAGTTTTTATCTTTTCGTAGTATTTTAAGAGTTTCCGCTTCAGCTGAATCAAATCAAAGTTTTTCGATGTTGTGGTGAAGGAGGTGCGAGAACAAGACATCTACCAGCTTTACGAAATCGCAGGAAGAAGAAACGGCCACCTTCTACACGTGCTACAAATGCTGCAGGTATTGGTAGGTAAACTCGAAGTTCTAGTCTTATCAAACCCAATTAACTACACGATTTTGAATATGATATGATGGGTTGGTTGAGATTTTTAAAAATTTTCGATTTTCATCTCATCCACGTGGATATCCACGGATGGTTTGGGGTGATTTTGGGTGTTTAGGTGGTTTGGGGTGGTTTTGGATGGTTTTGGTGGTTCGGACGCAATCTAAATTTTTTTGAAAAAACGTAAAAAACTGCCTTGGTCCCCTGTGTTTTTGAACGTTTGTCGACTTTATGCATTTGCATAAAGTCGGACAAACGTTTCATCGACTTTATGCAAATGCATAAAGTCGATGAAACGTCCCTTTACCAAAAAATTTGAGTACGGATCTCATATAGGGCAAATAGAGGAGCCCAGTGAAATTGTTAATCTTTTATTGGAGGTGGATTCTTGAGTTACGCATGTAGATGTTCGTTCAATAAATCACTCAGGTGTGGGCAAGAGTTCATGTATAAGGAATTCACACTACTTTAAAAATCTTCGGTTAGGCAATTCCTTATGTTAACCAGGACTGAAAATGTCTCACAAACTGCAACATGAACAAAAAATCAAAAAGTCGTGAATTAAAAAAGTGATAAATCTACGAACCAATTTTCTGCCATAAAACCGACATTTTTTTCGGTTTTCCGCTCTGCTGGCCGGGCAAAATTTCGACCGGCCGACAACCCTAATGACACACTATTCCAAATTATTCAGAAGGGTCCCAAAATTTTCAGATTCGCGGGTTTTTGAAACAATAAACCAGCCGCCCGTTTAATTAGAGAAAATACGGTATACACTGAACGCTCCATATAATGTCCGCTTGTTATAACGTCCCATTTTAGCCGGTCCTTGATGGACTTTATATCGAGCGTCGACTGTATATAATACGCCTCAAAATAAACTATTTGGTTTTTGTCTGACTTTAGGGGGGTAGGCACTATTTTGCACCGTCAAGCGAAAACCGAAATCGACGAAATACGCACCGACGGCACCCATCGTATTTAGGCGATTCGGTTAAATTTCATTAAATTGTACCGTGCATGGTACAAAAGCATCATTTTATGAAATCACTCTAGATTTCAACCACGCTTGGTGCAAAATAAGCATTTTTAACGAAATCGACTGATTTTTTTATGTGCATGGTGCGAAAACGCGAGTTTTGGAAAGTACTTTTTTTTACTTGTCATGGTGCACATCCAGAGTACTTTTAGGAAATTAGATAACCATTTGCACGGTGCGAATCCTGAGTCAGAATCTGCACGGTGAAGATCCTAAGTCAGGATCTGCACGGTGCGAACCCTGAGTCAGGATCTGCACGGTGCGAATCCTGAGTCAGGATTTGAACCATTGTTACAGTGACAAATAAAAATAACCTCCACCTAGTGGGGTTCGAACTTACGACCATTTTACACATCACACCCACACTTTTCCACTGAGCTATGTTGGCTGTAACGTCTCTGTTGTCATTTGTCTTACTTATACAAAACTTAGTTTATTGGGTGAAAAAAAAATTAAGTTGCCCCCTGCGTCAGGAGGACATTTGGTTTTGGTTTCAGGTAGAGTTTTTAGTAATCTGTAGATGTTTTTTGTTGCGTTTTAAGCCACGTTCATTTAGACTTTTGATTCTGTGAAACCCCTTGTTTAGGGTCATCGACACTTTATTTCAGTTTTCCGTCGTTGAGACGATTTAAGTTGTTTTCGTAAGCAGGGGAAATGGGAGAAGGAAACAGCGTTTCAGAAGACTTTTTATTTAATTCCAGTGCAGTAGAGAATCATACGGATTCAATATAACTTTTGTAATTATTCAACTACTATCTTTTGAACTAGCCGAATCACTAGTTCCAATCCATACGCCTGAACTAGCGCTTGAGTGAGTAAACAAGTAGCAAGAACATGAGACGGGGTAATTGTTGGTAAAGTGGAGGAAATAGCGAAACAAATGACCCTGTAATTTATTTCTAACGAACAAAAAAACAATGGCAACAATAATCAGACTTCTATTCTCGACTACGCTGCCACGAATTTTTTCAAGCAAAGTCATTCGGTTGCACAATTTCTACAAAAAATTGATCAATCAAACTTTTTGCGATACCTAATTTTAAAACTGTAAGAGATTTTCGTAGAAAAATTTTCCTGCCGCATGTTACTGACACTGACGTCTACTGCACTGTTGAAAATTACTTTGAACTAATAGACAGTGTTGTCTCACCACGCTTTTTAAATAACCACTTGATTGCAATCAAAAATTTCATCATTTTTTTCTACCTTCAGGTAGCCGCTTGAGATATTTTCTGAATGCTGGTCTACAAGAAAGTGCCATGAATTAAACAAAAAATCTAGTAGTTTTCTCCTTTTGTTTATAGTTTTTCGATTTGTGAAGAATACAAAATCCGCTTTATTGAGTTTGTGCCTGAGTCAGTGACGTTATTAGTAGTTTTACCCCTGATGTCCCATATTCTCCCTCAGTACCGATCTGGAGACATCCATTGTCCAGAGCATTGAAAAACCTCATCAAGGTTAAATAGACCTGGTAGCTCAGTAAAAAAGCTAAAATAAAGGTTTCGGTACCCTTCTACCACGGGTTTTTACAGAATCAAAACATTGAATCTACGTGGCAAAAAAGTAACATAAAAAACCATGTAGAGAATACTTAAAACTCTACCTCAACCCTTACCAGAATAACCTCCTGACGCAAGAGGGCAACTTAATTTTTTTCACCCTTTTTAAGTTTTGGTATAAGGGTGGCGAATAACCGCTCAGGCGTAACAGCCAACATAGCTCAGTGGAAAAGTGTGGGTGTGATGTGTAAAATGGTCGTAAGTTCGAACCCACTGGGTGGAGGTTATTTTTATTTGTCACTGTAACAATGGTTCAAATCCTGACTCAGGATTCGCACCGTGCAGATCCTGACTCAGGATTCGCACCGTGCAGATCCTGACTCGGGATCTTCACCGTGCAGATCCTGACTCGGGATCTTCACCGTGCAGATCCTGACTCGGGATCTTCACCGTGCAGATCCTGACTCGGGATCTTCACCGTGCAGATCCTGACTCAGGATCTGCACGGTGAAGATCCCGAGTCAGGATCCGCACGTTCGGTGCAAAAACACGAGTTTTGGAAAAGTGCTTTAAATTCACCTTGCCATGGTGCTCATCCAGAGTAGTCTCGGAAGTGCTCTGAATACGTACCGTCGGCAGTGCGTATTCAGGCGATTTGAGCCATTCTCAATAAATTGTACTGTGCATAGTGCAGAAACCATGATTTCCAGAAATCACTCGAGATTTAAACCACGCTTGGTGCAAAATTGTTCATTTTGGGCAAAATGCTTTAAATCTCTATTTTTGGTACGGATCCTGAGTACTTCACGAATTGCTCTAAATCTGTACCGAGCGCGGTGCAGATTTCGGCGTTTTTAAGCCTACACATTTCAAGATGGTGCAAAAAAGTGCCTACCGCCTTTAAAGTCAGACAAAAACCAAATAGTTTATTTTGAGGCGTATTATATAATAAAACGATCGTTTCCGCAAAAGCTATCCTTTTTCTTAAAATTTTTACAGTTATAATTTAATAATGTTGAAATTGAAGCAAGTATTGAAATTGGGTTGGATGTCCAGTGAGATGATGACAGGCTGGATCAGTTGTCCTGAATATAAGTATGAAGTGTTTTAAAGTCTTTTTTGATGTAAATAAATTTCAAAATTAAAACTCGATTTTTAACAACACCTTAAATTGTAAAAAAGGCAAAAATAGTTGTGTTGAAAAATTTTGCACGCTTTTAGCGGCCATATAGCAAAAGTACAACGCGCCCAGCGAGTTTAAAATACATTAATAAATTGAAATCAAAATTAACCGAATTAACTACTCACATGTGTTTTTATTTTATTGAAATATCTGCTCCTGGGCCTTCCGAGTTATTTTAAAAAAGATAGTAAATTTTGCGAGTTCGCCTTTAT
The DNA here is from genome assembly GCA_004194705.1 of Ditylenchus dipsaci. Taxonomy (NCBI): domain Eukaryota; kingdom Metazoa; phylum Nematoda; class Chromadorea; order Rhabditida; family Anguinidae; genus Ditylenchus; species Ditylenchus dipsaci. Next base: position 230,719 of record SADC01001306.1, read on the forward strand.
AGGTGAGCAGTAAGCTCCGAAAGGCACATGCCCACGCTTATAATAGGTGTCCCGGGAATTCAAAAACTTTTACCCATCATTAAACTTGCTTTAAATATGGCTTTAGCTTTAGATATGGTTTTGTTAGAAACTATCAGACCGAAGGTGTTCACGTAGACAAAGATCCGAACTCGAACTTGAACTCGAAGGTGCTCACTTACTTCGAGTTCGAGCTCGAGATCTGACTTGCATGGATATGCTTCTTGAGAGTTGAACTTTATCCAACTTTACCCTATAAGAACTTTCTCTAAAAAAATCAGGGTCAAAATTTGAGGTAATGGCTTGTTCACGCACTTCGAGTTCAAATTCAGACCAAAAGGGTTCACGAAGACAAAGATCCGAACCCGAACTTGAACTCGAAAGTACACTTACTTCGAGTTCGAGATCTGACTTGATGTTATTTGTTTATGTGACTTAAGTCACTCAGTATCTCACACCAGAGTCGCCAAAATATAATCAAAATTGAATTCGGTTGGTTTACTAAACAACAGGTCCAAGCTATACACATGAACGCTTTAAACTTCGACCTCGCACTCGAACTCAAAGTACGTGAACACCTTCGAGTTCGACTTCGTGTTCCAGTTCGGGTTCGGATCAGAGGTGTTCACGTAGCCAATAATCCGAAGTCAGAGTCGGACTGGAGCTCGAAGTAAATGACCAAGCCATAACAAAATCACCTCATATCCGACCAAAAATTTAAAAAAAGCTTCAATATGTTGAAGGACTTTTCCAATAAAGCATTTATATTCAAAGGACAACAATAGCCAACTGATATTTTCCAAATAACAAAACAGAGATTTTCAACTAGATCGAGAGTCAACAAAGTTTGAAGCTTGATGGGTCCATTTCAGCCATTATACACTCAGCGAATAGCCAGCACCTATAAACAGAGACAAAATAACTACCGTATGTCCCAAATATTTCGGCGGATTTGAAATGGCTATGACCTTTTTTAAAAGCAAAATTTCAACATTCTGTGTTTCATAATAATTTTTCTTGATGGGCATTTTCTCCATCTAACTAGAAAATTTTTTTTGGAAAAATTTACTTTTGTGCCTTGGTTCGCCTTAATTTTGGTTCGCCTTAGCCCAATGAACCAAAATCAGGACCACAGGGGGACCAAGGCAAAAAAGTGAAATTTTTTCAAAAAAAAATTCCAGTTAGATGGAGAAAACAAAAATGCCCATCGAGAAAAATAATTATGAAAAACAGAATGTCGAAATTTTGCTTTTAAAAAAGTCATAGCCATTTCAAATCCGCCGAAATATTTGGGACATAAGGTATCTCTGTAAAAATTAACTAGCTTACAATATCGTCAATCTTGAGAATACTACGGACACACTCTGCAGCCTGCTTTATAGCGAATGAAGTAACCATCAGAGGCTGGACGACATTTTCCTCTCGAATGTTGGTGACAATTCCTGAATATACTAGAAAATAAACCATCTAGAGCCTTTTACCCCACCTTTCTCACATTCACTCCAAAGTCTGTATTTCCCTTTGCGTGTTCATTACGAAGGTCCGTGACAGTCTCGATTGGTGAAAGACCAGCATTTTCAGCAAGTGTGTATGGGATGAGTTCCAAAGCATCGGCAAAGGCCTCAAATAAGATTTTAATAGAAAAGAGATGAACATTAGTAGAAAAGCAATAATTAACATAGCAAAACCACTTACTCTCCAGCAATACTGTTCGGCTCCTTCCTTAGTCTGAGCGAGCGCACGCAAGCGAACAGCAACTTCCATCTCAGGAGCACCACCACCTTAATCGATAAAATTAAATAGCAGAATTTTAAGTTGGTACTTTTCACCAGGAAGTAGAGCACGTTTTTTAACCAAACAACGAATCACACACAGGGCATCGTGCAGAGATCGTTCAGCCTCCTCCAAGACCAATTTGCTTGAGCCACGCAGGAGAATGGACACAGCTTGTCCACTGTTCTTCAATCCGGTAACCTAATTAGTAAATGATATTGGTGATCCTTGTTAAAACAAATTCTGTGAAAACAACCTTGACCACTTTTTCGTCACCTGATGTATAGATTTCCTCCACAAGTTCTGCCGTACCCAAAGACTCTGCTACGAAATGATCAGCTGAAGCCACGGGTCGGCAACCGAGTATCTAAAGAAGTTAATAAGCACTTTATTAAAACAAAAAAATTTTCAGGTGTGCCTCACTTTGGAATAGAACTCAATATCATCTCGCTCAATATCTTTATCACCATGATCTTCATTTTAGCGAAAAAGTGCAGGGCGATTTCAGTAATAGCATCCCTGAAGCTGGCGTCTCTAATAAGTAATTTAAAATAACACGCTACCTCAAAATTGACTTCTGGATGAGCAAAACATTGCAGCCGGCTTTTTTTATTTGCTTGCATAGATCCAAGATGTAAGTACGCTCCTCCTTCAAAGCTCGATCCATCTGGGCATAGTCCGAGATAACGACCTGATTTTCCATCTATAAATTCAGACCTAATCTAAGTTTCACGCAACCACAAGTAATACGTTTGTCTTTGGCGGCGAGATTTGGAACTGAATAAGACCGATCTTAGCCTTTTCAACGCGTGTGGGGCCACCATGTCCCATCGACTTCTGTTCAATCAATGCACCTTCAACGAGCTGAAAAATTCGAATTTTATCATTGCTTATGAATCTAATTCTCGTCAATTTAACCTGAGATTCCTCCACGGTTTCGCCAAGTTTCTGGACAATTTTGATCATCTTCAGATTGACGTTATGGTCGTTCGCAGGATCGATGATTGTTTTTACTAAAAGCACGCTCACTCAGCAAAAAGATTTGTAAACCACAAGTTATATATATCACGCACCAGCTTTCACAGCCATTGGGGCGAGAAGCCAAGAATGCTGGGAAACAACCTGAACACATGATGAGATTATTCGAAATTAAGTGAACATCAAAAAATCCTACTTTGGAATTCAAGCTTGTGCTAGCAAGTTTAATCAACTCGTCATCGTTCTTCAGATCGAGCGGCGTGGCCATGCCTTCCAGGATCTTCTCAGATTCAGTAGCAGCCCGTTGGAAGGACTCAGAGATCGTAGTCGGATGAATACCTGAAAAGCGAACATTTAAGAACTCCAAATCTTTAAAAACTTTTAAATGCAAAGGTTACCCTTCGCCAAAAGCTTCTCAGCAGCGTCCAACAGTGAACCAGCAATGATCACAACAGTTGTGGTACCATCTCCAGCCTCAATATCCTGCGCCTTACTCAACTCAACCAGCTAAAATAAAGACTAAATTCTAGTATACACCCTCCCTCAAGTCTGGTATACACCCCTCAGTCAAATTAGCTTTGGGGACCAAGGCAATTTTTTTTAAATTAAAAATTAATTTAAAAAAAAATGCCTTGCTCCCCAAAGCTAATTTGACTGAGGGGTGTATACCAGACTTGAGTGAAGGGTGTATACTAGAGCTGCTCCAAAATAAATGATTGTTTAGACTAAAAAGTCGAAGAAAGTAATAATATTCCAATTACCATCTTAGCAGTCGGATGAATGACAGACATTTGATTCAGAATAGTAGCTCCATCGTTCGTGATAGTCACTTCACCATTGCTAGCTTGAATCATCTTATCCATGCCACGAGGCCCAAGAGAAGTGCGAACGGCATCGGCAACTGACTTGGCGGCAACAATGTTGGAAGAACGGACACTTTCTGGCTTGTCCTTATCTTTGAAGGCCGATTGCTTCTGTCCAACCAGGGTAGCAGTTTTTGCAGTCATGTCACGCGAGTTTTATCTAAAAGTTAGCAAAGTTGAATGCTTTTCAAATAACCAACAAGTTTACGCTAGAAATATGCAAAGCTAAAATAACAGCTCAACAGGACAAGCCTTCCAGAAAAAGAGAGTCGCATAAACTTCGAAGAGTGTTACAGTCATTTCTTTGACTTTATCCTACCACGATAAATTTCAAAAGTTTCAAAATCTCTTTTTTCGCAATAAATTTCAAAGTAAGGAGTTCGCCAATTTAGCTCTGATTTCAGAATTTTAAAAGGGGGGGGGTACACTTCGACTGCCCTACGATCGGATACACATTATGACCGGATACAATTACGACCGGATACAATTACGACCGGATACAACGACCGGATACACTTTCCCATCTGATTTTGTAAAAAATCAAAAAATATCAAAAAAAGTTTAGTAAATGAATCTTGGGTGCCATGGCATTTCGTCCAAAATTCAGTTCGTCCAAAGCAGGGGTGCACCGGAAGTTCCGATTTCCGATTCCGATTTCCGATGTTTTTTGGCTTCCGATTCCCGATTTCCGAAAAAATGAATCAAATTTCGGAATTTTCGGAACAACATAGGCTCTCCTGATTCGAATTAAAAAATGCATTTTTTTCCGATTTCCGGGGCCGTAGTAACAATCGTAGTAACAACTTCCGTGGCTAAAAGTGGAATATCTCAGAGTTAAATCCACTTTTTGAATAGCAGTTTTTTGCAAACAAAAATAGACAAGTTTTATCTCCAGATTTTATCACAATTATCTGAATCGCTAATCGATAACCAGAGCTAGCACTAAATGCTAAAAAATATCCGCAGCTGCGGATATTTTTTGGACCTGTGAGGCTAAAAATCAAATTTATCGTACAGGTTTAAGATGATTGTGAGGATGATTCACTTGGTTTGTAGCCTAGATTAAAAGAAAAATTTTGGTAGTTTGAAAAGTATTTTTGGCTTTACCAAACTTGAAATATGACCAAAGGTATCTCAAAATATTGAATTTGAAAAGTTAGCTTAGTCTATCCTCGGATAATTTTCCAAACTCAATATTTTGAGATACCTTTGGTCATATAATATGACTCATATTTGAAATATGATACAGTCGAGTCTCGATTTAACGATCACCCGATTTAACGATCACCTTCGATTTAACGATCACCTGGATCGGTCCCTTCAATAATAAATTCCGTCAAATTACCCCTCGATTCAACGATCACTCTCGATTTAACGATCACCTGGGTCGGTCCCAGGGTGATCGTTAAATCGAGACTCGACTGTATGATATAATATGATATGATATGAAATATGATATTTCAAGTTTGGTAAAGCCAAAAATACTTTTCAAACTACCAAAATTTTCTTTTAATCTAGGCTACAAACGTAGTGAAACATCATGACAATCAGCTCAAACCTGTTCGATAAATTTTATTTTCAGCCTCACAGTTCAAAAAATATCCGCAGCTGCGGATATTTTTTTGCATTTAGTGCTAGCTCTGGTTACCGATGAGCAATTCAGATGCTTGTAATTAAATCTGAAGATAAAACTTGTCTATTTTTGTTTGTAAAAACTGCTATTCAAAAAGTGGACTGAACTCCGAGATATTCCACTTTTAGCCACGGAAGTTGTTACTACGATTGTTACTACGGCCCCGATTTCTGATTTCCGATGTTTTTTGGGTTCCGAATTCCGATTTCCGATTCCGAAATTTTCGGAGTTCCGATTCCGATTTCCGTTCCGATATTTTTCTTCTTCCGGTGCAACCCTGGTCCAAAGTCAATTCGTCCAAAATGCAGTTCGTCCAAAATTCAATTCGTCCGAAGACAATTCGTCCAAAATTCAGTTCGCCTGAAAGTCAGTTCGTCTAAAAGTTAATTCGTCCAAAGTGCAATTCGTCCAAATTTAAGCAAGGTGAAGTCCGTCAAGGTTCCTATTAATTTATTTTCATCTGAGTATTGATATCTAGGCACTGCCAAATACAACCACCTGACTGTTTCTGTTTTCTTTCCTAAGTAGGTCACCCAAGCACCACGTCCTTTCGACTGCCACCTAAATACTGCGGGGTCTGAAACTACTCGAGGACTGGTGTTTCTGCAGTCCAAATAGCTGTTTTGGTATGATAAAATCATACTCAGGACAGGATTATGGGTGGGATACAATGTTTTTTGTTTAATTTGGGCTGAATCCAAAATTTAGTATTATGGAGGTGGATACCTGTTTGAGCAGGTTTCAGATGGTCTCACTATACACCCTGAAGCTTACGGGTCCGTTCAAAGCTATTTTAGCCAGGAAAAAATATTTTGCCACGACCGGGATGCGAACCTGTAGCCTATTAGGGACTTTACTAAAGGGGGACAAACTTTTTGCAAAAACACGATTCAGCGAATCAGGATCGCAATGTGATCGGATGAATCGCTCAGAATCTCACCATGGATAGTTTTGGATATTCGTGGTGTAATTCTGAGTGATTCACCCGATTTCATTGCGATTCTGATTCGCTCTATCGTTTTTTCGCAAAAAGTTTGTCCACCTTTTAGTAAACCCCCTAAAAACCAGATTCTATCAGCTTTCGGTCACTCTCGCACGGGTTTCTAAGCGGTTGAAGTTATTCTGTGATCGTAAAAATCGTTTTCCCGCTAAATTTCGACTTGGAATTCAAATTCGGACGAATTGAATGGAGCAGGTTTACAATACCCCCAGCACTCAGGTTTACTTGACCCCCAGCATTCAGGTTTACCTGACCCCCAGCACTCAGGTTTACCTGACCCCCAGCACTCAGCTTTACCTGACCCCAGCACGCAGGTTCAACCACACCAATTTTGGCCAATTTTTTTCACAAAAATTTTGTTGTTTTCGTATTTTCAATTTTTGCGTCTTTCTTGTAGTGAAAACCTAAGTGCTGGGGGTCAGGTAAACCTGAGTGCTGGGGGTCAGGTAAACTTGAATGCTGGGGTCAAGTAAACCTGAGTGCTGGGGGTATTGTAAACCTTAGCCGAATTGAATTATGGACGAATTGCATTTTAGACGAATTGTATTTTGGATGAATTGACTTTTGGACGAATTAGCTTTTGGACGAACTGAATTTTGGACGAAATGCCATGGCACCGAATCTTGGACATCTAATTTATTTAAAAAAACAACAACAAATTATCAACCATACAATAAATCAATAAATTTAAAATAGTTCAAACAATGGGATATTAGCGGGGTTTCAAGCTTCAGCCATTTCATTTCCATTTTCGTTTAATTAAGCCACATCCACACGGCAATTTTAGTCCTGTTAAGAAATTTGGACGCTAGTAGCGAATACCCCCCCCCCCAACGATTTTCACCTTTTTTACTTAAGTAAAAAGTACCCAAATTTATGTTCCAGACCCCGGAAAATATGCGTAAACTCTTTTTTAGTCATAACTTCCGTACGCTGGCCTACCCCCAAGCCTAAGGGCTAAACCTAAACTTGTTGTTTGCAAGGGTAGTTACAGCATTTTTTCAAGGTCGGATTCTTGGGGAAGGGGGGGGTATTCGCTACTAGCGCTGAAATTTGTTTTTTTAATTTAGATTTTTAGTCATTTAAAAAAATTTAAAAGTATATCCGGTCGTTGTATCCGGTCGTAATTGTTTCCGGTCGTTGTATCCGGTCATAATGTGTATCCGGTCGCAGATATACCGTACACTTCATATACGCATCGCTCTAAATCAACTGTTCTTATCCCGATAGGTGCAAATATTATTCTTTTTTCATTAAGCTTATTCACTCCTAGGGCCGAAAACTATCGAGGAATCGATCGCAATCATTTTCAGCACTGCTTTGCTGTCAGCAATTGCCTCAATTTTGCGATTTTAAGCATATGACCATCAAAATTAAAGGAAACCAGCACAAACGATGCGTACTTAGATTTATATAGCCTGAGCCTTCACCAATTTTATTTTTTTGTTACACGTTTAGTGATTTTCTAGAGTCAGTATTTCATGGGGAATAAGATAGAAATTTTTACACACCAAAATCACTTGATAAAAGCAAGGTAGCTAGCGTAAGTTCCGCCCGGGAAGAAATGAGTACTATTGAGAGGTAGGTTTGCGGTATTATTTTTGAGCTGAAGGTTTTTTGCAATTTTGATTTACATGATCATTCACAAACATATACTGAAAATGACGCTAAGAAGCAGAGCTACATTTTAGTGTGAGGTTGCGAATGAGTATGTAAATTAAAATCGGGAAAAACGTCAGTTCCAGGAATGGTGTCAAATATTACTTGGGTATGTTCAGAAAATCAGATGGTACTCAAACCTTTCATATACACACGCAAAACTTTTATGGCTCGTTAGAAAGGGCAGAAAACAAGTTTTCCAATGACATATCGTTCAGTTGTTTATGATAACTATAGGTGGAATTTTTTGCCTAAGGAAAAAAGTGTGTCATTTTTTCAAAAAGCTTTTTTCACTTAAATGTGCAAAATTAGATGTGATAGAGCCGTTTGTTCAGCAAAACCCAGATATCAGGTCGTCCAGTAAGTTCGCTGACTAACCCTTACATATTTTTTGAAAAAAAAAATTCTTTGCAAAACTATTGAAACTGGCAATTCTAGGTCAAAATTACACGCTGAGCACGAATCTGTGCTCAGAATTGCATTACAGATTGTAAAAAGCTGAGAAAACCACCATTTTGACTGCTTACTCTAATTGTGATATGTCATACATTTTCTTTATTCTAGTTTTATTGTATTCAATATTATACTTCCCAAATACAAACACGGTACCAATCGATTCGCCAGATTAAGCTGAGTCGATTGGTACCATGTTTGGACAAGATCGGGTCGGTTGGCCGAGTCGATCGAAATATTCCATCGGCGGCGAGCATGCCCCTTTAACTTATTGTTCACCCTCAAAATTTCAGGCCCTCCGCCTGCTTTCGCCCTTTTTCAAAAAGGGGTGCCGTATATCGAATGTTTGCTTTTTTAACCCAATTTTTTTTTCTTTTCAAAAAAGGATCGGCAAAATTGGAATCCTTACGATATTTCCGACCAGACTGTAAAAACAGAACTAGCAACTTTTTTTAAAAATTGGGTTAAAAAAGTGTCGGACCCGATATAGGAACGAACTTTTGGGGGTGCCGTTATAGCGAGAGGCGACTGTACCAAGATGTAGCCAAGATTCCAAGCTTTCCTTTGAGATATCAAACACAGAAAAAGTTAGCACAAAGTTAAAACTAGGAGTCAAAAAACATACCACCATGTCTACTTCTATGCCATTCTATGATATTGTGACTCTAGAAAGTTATTAAACGCGTATAGAAAAAACGAAACGGGTACAGATTCAGGCGATATAAAGCTAAGTGAGCATTATTTTGGCTGATTTCCTTTTATTTTGTTGGTCATTTGCTTGGAATCGCAAAGTTAGGATAGTTGCTGACGGCTAATCAGTGCTAGGAACGATTGCAATCGTTTCCTCAATAGTTTTTGGCCGTAGAAGTCAGTAAACTTACTGAAATATACAGTAAAATAGGTTATGCACACACTGGGAATCGAGCTTGAGTGTTCAAAATATTCGCATTGTGATTTTCAACCCCCCCCCTTTAAAGGGCAAACCTTTTTCTTGCCGTAAAAATACTTCTTTTTGCCGCAAAAACACTTTTTTCTGCCGTAAAAAACCTATTTTTGCCGCAAATTTTTTCTCGCTGTAAAACGACTTTCCACGGCAAAAGAAAATATGCGTTGCGGCAGAAAAAAGTATTTTAGCGGCAGAAAAAAGTTTTTCTGCGGCAACAAGAAGCTTTTTTACGGCAGAAAAAGTATTATTACGGCAACAAAAGTATTTCTACGGCAAAACCTTTTGCGGCAAAAGAAAGTACTTTTACGGCAAGAAAAAGGTTTGCCCCCTTTAAAGGGGAGTGTATCTCTTGTCCGTATCTGGTCCCGGATGGAAATCGTTTAAATTCAAATTAAACCACTTTCTGTGCTTGCTGGTTCGAATATCTCTGGGTGTGAACTTAATTTTGTTCGCAGTTTTTCAGCGAATGAGCTGAATTCATGCTAAAAAAATATCGACGAATCGATTGGAAAAATTTCCGGGATTGCTTTTTCAGTCAACAACTGTCTTAAATTTGCGAAATCAGCCAGCAACCATATATTATGGTTTATGTCTATTTTATCTATCTTTGTGCCTATTTTGTCCATATGATAAAATACTTTTCAAAAAAAGTAATTAAAAGAGGGGAAAAGCCATTTAGGTTTGAATAAGTGTCGCAGTGCGTAAGCGTTTATGTTTTCGGTCATAAAAGACTGTTCGATTCCGAACACTCGTTCGATTCCGCATGCGTGCACTTTACTTTTTTTGGCTTGTTTAACCATTTCGAGGGGTGGTTTGGGTCGCTGATTCCGAATCTGGCATCAAAAAAGTCTAATTATCTCTAAAACTGGAAAACACACCAAAAAATAGTGTGCCACTACGTGGTATTGAACTTGCAACACCTTCTGGGACAAAAAACACAAACGCTTACGCACTGCGCCACCGAGGCCACTTTTTCAAACCTAAATAGCTTTTCCCCTCCTTTAGTGGTGCAACGGGACTACTTAAAAGCGTTACCCACCCACCATGCCAAATACTATATAGAGAAATTTTGGAAATAAATTGGGGGTTTCCCGCGGGTTTTCCAGAGGCTGCAAGGCCTTTTTGCGTCTAACCAACTCCCCCCCCCTAACTTTTTTCGGAATTCTTTTGGCAGAAAGATGCAGGATAAATTCCGTGTTAAATTCACAAAAACTTTAATTTTGCATTTTACAAAAAATTGGTTTTAAGGCCTTACAAGCTGTGTGATTGTTGAAGATACGAAAGCATCTAAATGACGAGCTTTTCAGATTAAATTTTACCAATTTATTATTGACCAAATGCAAAGTTTTGCCGATCACCTAAGGTATAAACCAATTTCTCAAAGGAGAATTTATTTTACGGCTAAAATATTTTAGACGAAGTGCATCGAATTTAAAACCTGTGAAGACAAAGTAAGATTTTTGTCAGTGAAGTAACATTGATATGATAGCTATCTCTACTTACTTCGATATCACTGACTTCGCCGATGCCTCCCGCATTTGGTTGTATCCTCGATTAAATGTGACCATTTTTCAAAAGGGACACCAACATTAACTTTTTTGATAAAAAATAAAAGATTCTAAAATGTGTGGAAACTAAAATTTTGGTAAAATCACCATATATAAATACACGGCGTGTCAAATTTGAAAAAATCGAGAATAGGAGATTTTATGTTCGAGACAAAAATCAGAATATTTTAAAAAATTTCTTCATTTTCGATAAATTGCATGTTGAATAAAGTTAGTGGGTTTATACAACTTTTTTCACACTTGTTCAGCCATGTTTAGGCTTAAATAAAAGCTGAGATTCAGGGCTACACGACGAATTTTAAATCTGAAAAAATAAATCCATCCTTTTTTTGCTATTCAAGCAAAGTTTTAGTACGTTACTTTTTCCCCAAAATGCTGGTTTTCTTAATTTTAATGATTTTATTTAAAAATTTTCCAATTTTGACAAACAATCCACAAATCTGAAAGTTCAGAGTCTGGGCTTTCTGATCCACGTCAAACTTTTACAAAATTATCAGCATTCGTAATTTCCCTGCGAGCCAAAGTTCAAAATTTTAAGCCTAAATATAGTTAATTAAGTTAACGAAAGGTTGCATACTTCTAATAATTTAGCGAAACATCCAATTGATCATAAATGAAAAATTTCAAATTAAATCTTATTTTTATCCGGAAGGGAAAATGCGATTTTACCATTTTTCAGGAATGTGACCCGCTCTTCTGACTTATTCAGCAACTAATATGCTTTATCGACACGAAAAACCATAAAACTTGCGAAAATTAAAAAGAAAAGTTATATAAATAAAAAAACTGACAATGAAATTTGTCCTCGCGGGAAAAATAGCCTTTTCACGATTTTTCAAATTTGACACGCCGTGGATAACCAAATGGCGTATTTTCAATAAGGACCGTTGTGTCAGGGAATATTTTTCAGTCGCTAAAGAGCACTCATAAAGAGCCCTCATATCAAGGTTCCAGATCAAATAAAACTGTTAACCTTTAGTGTACTGCTGGAAAATGGTCTTACTGTCCAAGAAGAAAGGGATGAAAAAGGTGAGTTTGCAGTTGTTTTTGAAACCGAGGATGACACACCTGACCAATTAAAGGCAGAAGACTCAAGTAATTTCCTACGTTTCTCCCGTTTACCTAACGATTTTCCGAACTTGGTTTTGAGGCGCTCGAACGTGTTCTAGAAGACAAAGAAAGTTGGTAGAAAGGGCCCATCGTTACGGGTTCATTATAGACCTGAATCCAGATTTACAAGTTGCAGAAGTGAGCAAGGGAATTTTCTTAAGGTATTCGAGTAGCCTACTCGCAAAAGTCATCACTGATTTTCAGTTCACAGGATGTGGCCCAAGAACTACCGCTTTTAAAAAGGCATGGAATTACTCACATAGGTGAGTGGAATTTTTCTAAATTAAATACAATTCTGTGCTGGGCACGGGCCGGCACCAAACGGATGAGTCCGATTTAGCCCAGATCATCTTTTTAGCTATTTTTAGCGAATTGCAAAAATTAAAATTTACTAATTTGATGTACATTTTATATTTTCCTGAAAGTAAGGTCTTTTGTCAATAAAACAGTTTATACCTTCCCATATCCATCGAAAACCTTTGTAAATGTAGAGGTACGTTCACAATAGCAGCCACACTCTTTATGTGAACACTCATATCCAACACCCGCACCCACACTTGTCACTTTTGACTAGTTCAAATTTTATTGTGAACACGAGTGTGGGTCTGGGTGCAGGTAGGGTGGAGGACTTTAAGGTTATGTGAACGTACCTTAATCGTTTGATATTTAAAAAGTGGCAATTCGCAATAATTATCCGAGCTTCCTTAAAACAGGGGTCATGTCAAGACGAAAAATTCATATCCATACCCGATACAACCTCAACCCGATATTTCAGTCAACGTGGCTACGGCAGTGAAGATTTTTTTTCCAAAACAGTTTGTATACCTACAGTTCAAGGCTCTCGACTGTCCTACACAAGATTTGAGGTTTTGAAGAGGATGTTTTATACATCTGACCATGAGCTGTTTCAGTCAGTACTTTAATGAGGCGACACTTTTCATGAGAAAAGCTGTAGAGCAAGGTGGAAATGTAAGTAATGCTGTGAAAAAAAGCGATAAAATAAGGATCAAATTTAAATGTCCCGTCTAATGTTTGAAATCTTCCAGCTAATTTCTAAATTTTCCCGGCTGATTTTTCAAACGTGGTTTTCTCGGTGGATATTTCATTAAATTTTTATTTTTAGACCACTTTGAAGTCCTGCTTTTCTAGTTCCTAACGAGTTATCAACTGACTTGTTATTATTCAACCCTTAAAGAACCATACCGTAAAACCTCTAATAGTAGCCCCCCCCCCTCGTTCAAAATCGTGTTTGTGGCATTGCGCTTTTGACCCACTTTTTGAAGACTTCTTCATGCAAGTTACCACTCATCTTGTAGCCAATGAGATGAGCTACCTAATGCATGTTAACTTGCCTGAGACAGTTTTAAAAAAGGGAGTCTAAAACACAATGCCAAAAACACGATTTTGAATTGGGGGGGGGGGCTACTATTAGAAGTTTTACGGTGCTTGTTGATGACAATGAGAATTTGGCAAATTCAAATGCGCGCGGGACACTTATCTTTCGTCTCACTATCTACTCTTCTGAGTTATTTTGAACGACTCAAAAGAGTATAGGGCGAGACGAAAGATAAGTGTCCCGCGCGCATTTGAATTTGCCAAATTCTCATTAACAAGTATGGTCCTTTAAAGGGCCTGACCTCTTCCTACTCGGTGGTCCCCGCCAATTCAAAATTTTCCCTTGATCATTGGACTTCTGTACGGATTTTTCCGCTAGGTTTCTTACAAAACTAAGCCTAAAATTTGATTTCAGGCCTAGTTTTGTTAGAAACGTGGCGGAAAAATCCGTACAGAAGTCCAATGATCGAGGGAAAATTTTTGAATTGGCGGGGGACCACCGAGTAGGAAGAGGTCAGGCCCTTTAAGGGGGGGGCTTCCTATACGCATCGCCTTTATTATTTTGGCACTGATGTTTTTTTTGCAATTTTAATTCAGATGCTCATTTACAACTATATACTGAAAATTGCGAAAAAACGTCAGTTCCAGGATACTATTTTTAGTTCTGAGATAGTCCTGTGTAGAATGTCATGGAATTGGACATCGTTGGACGTTTTTGGAATTCTAGCTCCAACTTTATACTAACTTTTTCTCTGTTTGATAGCTCAAATGAAAGCGTAGAGTCTTGGCTACATTTTGATGTATGAAACTTGTGACTTGTAGAAAAAAGTCAGAAATTTTGAGTGAAACCAGTCAAAGAAAAACCCCGAAACCCTCGATTTTCGGAAATTCGGCCTATTTTAGCCTGGTTACAAGCTCCGGTAGGTGTAACAGCCTGTACTGATAGTCTTATCGGATAGCCAAGAGTGTAAGGACCATTTTGACACTAAACTTGTAAATAAAATGAGGGAAAAAATATGGCTTACAGCCAGTGGTAGTCGAACCTAGGTCGTTAACTTGTTAGAAACTAGAACACAGCGTGTCAAGCGTTAAATACATATTCAAATTCAGTTTGAAATTACTAATTTCGTGTCGAGACGAAGCGATAACTTTTGGATCCCAAATTTTCTTTTATAACCAAATTTTCAATGTTTAATTTTAGACATATTATATCAATCGAAAGATGAGTTCCAGCTCTATCTTTCTTTGTTTTTATTTTTCTCATTGAACGTCCAAATTGTGTGCATTTAGTTAATTTTATTTTGAATTATTTCTTTTAGTGATTAATTGACAGATTGCTTTGACACATATCTCCCTCCATATCTATAGAAAAAAGTGAGTGAAAAGTGAAAATTTGAAAGAGTGAAAAGTGAGTTTACAAAATGTATCCCTTTGTCTGGGCTATCAATTGGTAGTTTGAAATTAAGTTTGTCTATCCACCTGACAAAGTTCCTGGCCTTTAAAGCCGCATCGACAAAATTTTACTACCATGTTTTACGGATTTCACTACATTTCTGGGTCTTTTTCGGTGATAATGACCACCAAAAACAAACAGAGGCAAGTAGGAAAAGAAAAGCCACAAAAGCTAGCAAATGCTGCAGAAAAAAATAAAAAAATTATAGTTGAGCAATTGAACTCAAAAATTGTACTAGAAATTCAGTTTACAATCAAAGTTTGGCCATGAATTGTTTTTCACCAGACAAAATTTGATTTTCGATCATATAAATCCTTACGAATCATCTTTCATGTAATAGAAACCAAAAAAAACCAAAAAGTTTCGAAAAAAATTAAAAAGAAGCGTTAAAACTTCGAATAATTAGCAAAAAAAATCAAAAATACCTGGTGGTCCAAAAGTTCGTGGACAATCTTTGAGCCAATTGTTATGGCTCATTTATAAACGTTGTCGTTGTCGTCGTCGTTGGAATATTTTTTATAAAACCCTTTTTTTCGCCAACGACGACGACAACGACGACTTATTTATAAAAAATCCAACGACAACGAAATTTTTCATTCAAAATTGGACAAATTTCGCATTCTCAGACGAGATTTCACGGGAAAACGTGTGGAGAATATAGTTAATCATTAAATTCTGACTTAAAATGCAAAATTTGCCTAATTTGGAAGAAAAATTTTCGTTGTCGTCGGTGATGTCGTTGTCGTTGGATTTTTTATAAATAGGTCGTCGTTGTCGTTGTCGTCGTCGTTGGCGTTGTCGTTGGCGTAAAAGTGCCTTTATAAAACATTTTTTCCAACGACAACGTTTATAAATGAGCCATTAATAATAATTTTTTGTCGTGAAACTATTCCAAACATATGGTTTTGTAGCCCTGTTCAACTTCTTTCAAATAGTGTATGAAGTTCATGTAAACTATTTTAAAATAATCATGGTTTGGTTTTCGGCATCTGTGAGGTTATTTTGAAATTTTGTCAAGCATTTTTATTACTTTCACTGATTAAAAGCTTTATTGAATTTTGAGCGTTACATTAACATCTTGACATCACTTTGTAGCGCAGCTCAATAGCTACAAAACCAATTTTACAGAATATTTTTTAAAAACATCGAATGCTGAGAAATAGCCTTTTGAAAAAATTCAATTTTTTTAATTGAGTAAAATCCGAAAAATTGGGGAAAACTCGGATTTTGGTCATTTTTTTAAATTCACCATTCACATTTTCGAAAATCAATCTGAAAAATTTGTTTTGTAGCTATTTAGCTGCGCTACAAAGTGATGTAAAGATTTTAATGTAATGCTTAAAATTCAATACAGCTTTGAATCAGTGAAAGTGATAAAAATGCTTGACAATTTCAAAATAACCTCACAGACGCTGAAAACCAAACAATGACTATTTTAAAATATTTAAATAAACTTTATGTACCATTTGAAAGAAGAAGAACAGGGCTACAAAACCATATGTCTGGAATAGTTTCACGACAGAAAACTTATTACTAACAGTTGACTCAAAGTTGGGTCACGAACTTTTGAACCACCAGGTACAACGTCAATGTGTAGTTGACAGCATATATGGTTTCGACACGCTTTGAGAAGAAGAGGGCTACAAGGTAGTCTAGATGACCACCGAGAAAACTAGGTTTCAAAAATTAGCCGGGAAAATCCAGAAATTAGCCAGGAGATTTCAAACATTAGCCCGGACACTTCGGTTACATCCATGAAAAAAATCTACTAAATTCAGTGTTTGGTACATTGCAATGCAGGCATTTCTCGATCATCCACGCTATGTATCGTAAGTGCACTTTCACACACCAATATGGTCACAGTTATTGGGTAATGTTCAAAATTTGATATGTAATCTCAAAACACAATAGTCTACATCAAATTGTTGTTTAAACATTGCAAATATTTGTCGAGATTATATTATTTTTAAGACTTTCAGTAAATTAAATATTAGAAAATAAAAACTGAAAAAAGCATTTCCAAAACGAAGCGAAGCGAATAAACCCCCCCCCCCCAAACAATTTTCGCCTTTTGTTACATAAGTAAAAAGTACCCAAATTTATGTCCCAGACCCAGAAAAAAGTGCGTAACACAGTTATTAGTCACAACTTCCGTACGCTGACCTACCCCTAAGCCTAAGGGCTAAACCTAAACTTGTTGTTTGAAAGGGTAGTTACAGCGATTTTGAAAAGGTCCGATTTATGGGGGGGGCGTTGGTATTTGCTACTAGCGCCCCAAAACTTAATTGCTAAGTATCTATTCCGGTGACCATTACTGACTGTCAATTGTTAAATGTCATACATCCCCTCTTTAAGGTTTATATAATGGTAACAGAAAACAAAAGACTGTCAGAAGCTTTACAACAAGTGAAATCAGTACGTCCAGGTATGCCAAAATACACACGGAGTTCACCTAAATATCTATAATTTCAGTTGCACGTCCAAACGAGGGTTTTATGAGACAGCTTGAGCAATTCGAAAAAGGACTGAACTATTTTGGAAGGGATGTCTTGGACATCAACATCTCTGAGTAAATCTTTTAACTGATATTGTTTTTGCATTTTACAAAAGAGGGACCCTGGCTGTGACCTGGGAAACTTTGATAAAAAAAAATTCTGCATATTCTGGTAGAGCGTGCCCAAGTCCCTGAGAAATCTAGCTACCCAGCTCTGAAGGTCCACAAAACGTAGTACAACGGTCACTCAAAGTTCTAAAAACCCTTTGACACCTCTATCATGGTTTATCATAGCTGACCCTCAGGCCATGGTTCACTCCTAAAATTTTTGTTCGCTTTCAGAGCTGGGGAGCCAGATTCACATGGGATTATGGCAAGCTCTACAAGAATAAGCGCATAAGAAATTCATCGGAAAAACCCAGGTCACAGTCATGATTCTTCCCTTGTTAGTTTTTTTGAGGTAATAAAAGAATTTGATGAAAATTACGAAGGTGCAGTTGTTTATCACAAAGTACTTAACATGAGAATTCTTGACTGAAACGTTTGACTACCTGGGAATTTTCTAACCTCCTGAGCACGATTATCGCGAAATTGAGCCTCCTCGCTAGAGTACAATGTCCATAAAAAGCGCGATTCTCACAGCGACTCATTAAAAAATGGATAGCTTTTTCTTCAGTCTGGTGAGCAACGAATTAGTTAAGCCCAGCGTTTTCTTTTATGCTCATACGAAAGCCCTTTGTCTGAACTTTTTAACACTCCAAGCCTCATGCGTGACTTTTGCCATTTCTGAAGCAGAATTTCATGGAGAAGACGATGGCTTTTCAGATTTTTTTTTTCAAATCTAAAAAGCTGTTCAAATCGACTTTTGAAACATGTGACCCATAGGCCGGGCACTACAAACTTAGATAAGGATGCATATTGGGTTGGTGCATAATTAACGTCGGTTTTTTGTTGTGTTAATTTAGTGAACATCTTACATTTGAATTCATTCTGTTTTCGCTCACACATATTAAATAAATTTTGAGATGCGTGTCGAAAATCATTTGCACATTCGTCATATCCTGCTTTGTCACTTTGAGAAGGGATGGTCGGCGGCACAGTCAACTCGTGAGCTCAATGACGTTTTTGGCGAAGGAACAATCAGTGAAAGACAGGCCCAGAGTTGGTTCAAGCGTTTTAAGTCTGGATACATGAGCTGGTATTGATGTAGGGTGAATATGCTCCAGAAAAATATTCAGAAATGTTATAGGCGGACTTGTATTTGAATTGTTGTTGAATAGCGTGCAAATAAAAAAACCGACGTCAATTATGTACCAAACCAATATTATTTTTATGTGTTTTAAAAACTATCAATGTTCCTCATGAGCTCTTCTATTTCCCTGTAGCTGCATAAATATCACTTCGACCAAAAATAGAAATAATTAATCAAAGATCCCTAAAATGAGAGTTTAAAAAATCGCAGTTATTTTACAAAAACGCCCATAACTTTCAGTATATCAATTTTTTTAGAAATTCCTCTTAGCATCTGAAAGCGGAAATTCTGCGCTACAAAATAACGTGTTATTTTATTACACATGCCTTTCAGCCCGAATCACAATACAGTGTTTAAAGTCCGTCCGGAAAATACAAGGATTTTAAGAATTATGTTTTAAATAGCATATTCGTAAGCACTGCATACCCTGTGAAGACAATTAAACATTTCGTGTTTAAAAAACACTAGCTTTTGACCGCCCTGCGGGCGAGTTTAATTTTTCGATGAACGTTTGAGGCAAAATATTGTTTATGTCGTGACATTTTGAATTCAATTTTACCAAAATGAGACCTCTCACTCAAGGAATTCCGAAAATTGTTAAGGTTCCCAATACAAATTTCGGCGCTACTTGCATATACCCCCTCCTCCCCCTCCTAAATCAACTTTTTTTTAATGTTCCCAAACACTCTATATCGACCTAAATCGCCTCAGAAGCTCGAAAAAGAAACTATTTTTGAATTCTGGTAAATAAAAAAATCGAGTTTTGGGACCACCAAAAAGTGCCCATTTTGACTATTTTTGAAGGGATTTAAGGCTGTATTAGGGTGGAAATGGACCAAAAAGGGGCCAATTTTGAAGAAAAAGGAAGATCTTGAACATAGTTCTGTTTACTGAGGCCTACCGCATGAATAAACTCTGGTATACATACATTTCTTATCCATCCAGAGTCACTTTCGAGTGATTTGCGTCTAAGGTATGTGGCTGTGCGCATCTCAACCTGCATGCATACCAGAGTTTATTTATGCGGTAGGCCCCAGTATTCAAAACTATATTCAACATATTCCTTTTTGGAACAAATTGGCCTCTTTTTAGTCCCTTACCACCCCAAACTGCCCTAAGTCCCTTTAAAAATGGTCGCACTCACTTACATGCACTCAATTACCTTAGACATAATTCAGAGCAAGACTTTTGATCAAAAATGCATTTAGAGACTATTTTTGCCCAGCTGCCCACATGGAAGAATATAACAATCACAGTGCCATGAATGACCACCACGCGGGTTCAGCATCTTGATTCTTCGCTTCTTCTTTTGCAGCACCACTGAGTCAAGAGAGTGAGAGAATGAACATAGAACACATATCTTAAGACAAAGCCGAATACAACAATCACAGTACCATGAATGACACCACGCGGGTTCAGCATCTTGATTCTTCGCTTCTTCTTTGAGTCACCACTGAGTCAAGAGAGAAAAAGAAACTGAATATAAGATTCATATTAAGACATGGAAGAATATAACAATCACAGTACCATGAATGACACCACGAGGGTTCAGCATCTTGATTCTTCGCTTCTTTTCTTGAGGCTCCAATGAGTCGAGACAGAGAGAAACTAAATCAAAATTATTTGTCATGAGACAAAGACGAATACAACAATCACAGTACCATGAATGACACCACGCGGGTTCAGCATCTTGATTCTTCGCTTCTTCTTTTGAGTCACCACTGAGTCGAGAGAGAGAGACTGAATCAAAATTATTTATATTAAGACATCGAGGAATACAAAATACAGTACCGTGAATGTTCAGCAGCTTTTTTCTTCGACACTTCTGTGAAGAAATTACGAAGAAGAGTAAGAAAGTCTAAATCAGGTCACGACACAGATTTAAGGCGTGGCGTTAGACAACACATGAACCACGAAAAAAAAACAAAATTTTATTAGCATCCGCACTCATTAACTCATTAACATTAACTCCGCACTCTACACCACTTGCAACGATTTTGGTACAGTTAAACTACTTTATAAGTTACACTCTATATAAGCTACACCTACTTATAGGCTACACATGAGCCGGTCCCAAATGGGGTACGTTCCGTAAGTAAAGTAAATAGGTTTACGCGTGTTATCCAAGGAACGCCCTGGGAAATCGAAACCAGAACACGACGTAGACCTACGGGGTTTACTCACAGCAACATCAATACAATCAGGAACAGACTTTATTGACGCTGGCGAAGTAACAGAAGTGTACAAACTATTGGATTCTGTGGACGCTGGAGATGAGAGCTGAAGACCACCATAGCACTCGAGTCCTGGCACAGAAGAAGGCGCTGGAGTCGTAGGCTGGAGAGGTTTCCAAGGCAGGGCAAGCTCGGACCACAACTACAAGTGCAACCACCCATCACCGGAGCAGGAGAAAAGACGTGACTTGAGGCGGAGGACGAGACCATGCGTGAGACTTGGCGGCAGGCGGAAGACAAGACGACAGGAAATTCGGCAGCGCGCTTTGGAATCTGGAAATTAAGCCGGCCGTTAGGCACGGGCGCTGGATGAGGACGCACACTGGGCATATCAACTCGAGTAGGACTGGATGGAGTCTCAGAATCAGCGCTGGATAATAGGCTGGCAGCCATATTGAATAGTAATCTGGCTAGATCTGTCTTAGAAAGATCAGAAGTATTAATGTGGCTAAAGCCACCACTGGCAAGGATATCGCTGGAAAAGCTATGTTAGGCTTAGACTAAGAATTAGAAATATCGCTGATAAAAGAGCTGGAAGGAAAAGACACACGGGATAGACCTTCTCGCCGAACGTGGAGGCTACGTTTTCCCCGTCTTATATGCTCTACTGCCGAATAAAACGCAAGCAACGTACGAAAAAATGTTCCAATGGTAAAGAATCTGTGGTCAGACTTTGCTCCGTCTAGCATCTCCATCGACTTCGAAATGGCGGTAATCAATGCAATAGAAGTGGTCTTTCCGGATACGAATGTATGGGGCTATTTCTTTCATATGGTCCAGAATATGAAGAAGAAGCTTGGTGAAAATGGTCTCAAGCGTCGTTACGAAACCGAGCCGGACATTTCAATTAAGTGCCGTATGTTCTTTTAGTCTTCGAATGTTTTTGATTACTTTATTTCAGGGATGATCACTGCAATGGCGTTTGTGAAGCCTGAGGATATTGTTGGATGTTCGACAAACTTTGGAATGTGATTCCAGCAGAATTAGAGCCAGTCATGCAGTGGTGTCAGACATATTATTCGGTGACCTTTTTGTTGGATTTTGTGTTTAACTTCAATATGTTAAGGGATCGTCAGCCGCCGTGGAGACTTCGAGCCGCCTATGTTCGCTCACACTCTTTGGAATGTGTACGAAAGGACTATGAAGAAGCAGCATCGGACAAACAACCACGCTGAGCCGCAAATCATCGTATTCAAACGGAACTTGACGTGTGCCATCCGGGAGTCTGGAGCTTCACAGATTGTCTTCGCAAGGTGCAGCAAGGTCGCGACCAACTTTATCTGAAATGGCTTCAAGGCAGGAAAGCAAAAGGCAAGCGGGAAATTTACCAGAAGGCAGACAGGTAGATCTTGGTAGTCGTGGAAAGCTATGATGATCGGACCACCGAAGAATTTCTATCTGGTATTGCGCACAACTATCGTATGGGGATCTTTAGAGTTGTTGAAAATTTAATGTTGTTATTGTTTGGATGTTATGTTTTGTTGTTTTGAATAAACTTTGTCATTGAATTTTGTTACATTGTTAAGTAAGAATAAATGAAAATAAGCAAGAATAGTATAAAAATCTGCCATTTGATATCCTGGCGGTGAATTTTCCCGGGCGGTGAATTGTCCCGGGCGGTGAATTGCCACGTACCCCGCCGAAACATTGATGTTCGACGAAACAAAATTCTGTTTCGGCGGAACATGTCCGCCGGAACAGTTTTTTGTTCCGGCGGAACATAGCACTCAAAACATCGATTAAATATCCATATTATGGTCAAAACATGCTTAATTTTTATCTGTTTAAGTATCTAGGTACCTAACATCAATTATAGCATCAATTAAATGTCCATTTCAAGAGCGTTTTCATGGATGAAGAGCAAGCAGCAGTGTGGTGGTGGTGGATACAAGAACAAGAAGAGGATCAAACTCGCAGCTATATCCGCCCGGCTCATATGATGGACGCGATTCAAGGAAATTCCTTTCGGATATTTTGGCGCTATTATGACTCCAGTGACTATAAAGATGTGAATTCGATAATCTCTACACCAAGGTTTGTTATGATATGTTAATAAAAAGAATTTGTTGAGAATATTAGTTTTAGCTCGAAATGCGATTTGGATACCACGCTCCCACGCATCTCCGGCCTATAAGTGGTAATGAACGCCTAGCAGTGTTTCTCCGGTAAGCTATAAAAATAGATAATTCATTTAAAATCGGCAATCAAGTTTCCTATTGTATCTTATTCTTCTTCCTATTGATGGAGTCTCATGGAGCTAATATTCCACCAACTCAAGACGGAGAACTCCCCTATGTTCTGTTAGGCGATGGAGGTTTTGGGCTGACTGACCTGGCAAGATTTCTCAATTCAGATGTTTGTTGAATTAAAGTTTTTTGAGGTGATTACTCCGTATACTCACCGTGGGGCAGATCATCAAGCCAAAATTGACTTTTTTTTTTGGAAACTTATGAGGATGTCGAGTTTGGGGTTAACTAATGGTATAATAAAGTAGTTTGAGGACATAAATTTCAGTAACCGCGCTAAGAGATGGTTGGACCAGTATCACAGATTGTCATCGGACCGCGTATAATCGTGTCAAGGGTAGCACAGGAGATGGATCAAGTGACACAGAACCCAGCTGGCATCTTTGGAAGGTATCGTCGTTTTTGAGAACTGTGAAATCGTGCACAGATTTGATGTAAGTTATATAATTTGCAGAACGACGTTATTTAAGCCCTTATTTATTTAAGTACACGATCAAGCAACGTTAGAGACCATTTAGCTGCAGAGACACCGCTGAAGATTGTGAGATAGTCAAAACGCCATTTCTCGTATCATTCTTCTGATGTCAGTGCTGCGAAGAAAGTCAAGTCAGACGAGCAATTTGGTCAGCTACTGTCTGCGATGGGCAAGAAAAATATGAACCCTTTGGCGCTTGAAGTGAACCATCTAATGGGAACAGTGCTTCAGTATGCTGGAATAGAGAGCCTCAACGAGTTCAAAAGTAAGCCAAAAACTCCGGAAAATTGAAATTTTATATAAGTATTTTACAGAGCAGCTGCGAACTTTCATTGCTGATTGGGAGAATTATATGGCGCCTATGATGCAGAAACATGATTCTGAACCACCTGGAGAAGAAGATGATGCCGACAATTAATAGATCCGAAAAAGCCATTTTTGTGTTGATAATTAGGTTGAATAAAGCTGTTATATTTCATTGATTTGTCTGTTTTTTTCCTCCATTGCGTTTGTAGGTGAAGGCTTATATCCACAAAATTCAAAATTAGCCACTTGAACTCAATGTTTCGGGACCCCTGTTCCGGCAGAACACTTCGACCAAAACATTTTCATGTTTCGCCGAAACACCGACCGAAACATTTATGTTCCGGCAGAACATGAATGTTTCGGTTGGTGTTTCAGCGAAACACGTGTTCTGTTTCGGTGTTTCGGCGAAGTTTTTAAAATTATTTTTTCGATTGTCATTTCTGTCATGTTTCGGCTCAATTTGGACGATGATGATGAAAACGTATGGTTAAACAAACTTCACATTCCTCAGCTAACTTTCATTGAGCTACATTTTGGTATATATCATCTAGTCGAAATTACATCAAAATTTTTACGAAAAAAACCTCCCGAAAAAATATCGCGAAAATATCGCAAGCCCAAAATGAAAATCTCTTTAGCGATATTTTTTTGAGAGGCTGTTTTCTAGAAATAAAATATTTAAATACGAAAATCCAATCATACCATGTTGTTAAGCGTTAAAAGTTGTTAAAAAGATGTGTTATAAAAATAAAGCTCTGGCTTAGAAAAGTTGGCTGAAAAATGGACTGAACTCAAAAATATCGCAAATCGGAGTGCGCATCTCTAGTTCAAATTTTCAATGCACACAAAAAAAATTAATTCAAAAACATGATTGACAAAATTAGGGTGGTCCCGCGCGAATTCGAATTCCGCAAATTGCTGTGCTTATCAAGTTTCATGGTCCTTTAAAGAACGGGTAAAACGGAATTTTGCAGCTAATTCTCGTAATTTTGCAGCTAATTCTCGTAATTTTGCAGCTAATTTTTTTTGCAGCTAATTCTCGTAATTTTGCAGCTAATTCTCGTAATTTTGCAGCAAATCCTTGTAATCTTGCAGCAAATATGAGTGAATTTTGCGGGAATTCGAATTTCCTGGCGTAGGTGCGTTGTCCCAAAAGTGCATAAATGCACTTTTTGGGACAAACGAATTACGTAATTCGTTTGTCCCAAAAAGTGCACTTTTTCAAATATCGCGCCAAAGGACGGTCGGGTATCGAAATCAACTTTTTCTCCTATATATTTTTCATTGTTTTTATTTGTGTGTTAACATAATTTATGTTTAGATGAGAGAATTTTCGTGGACTAACTCTGATGTGATTGAGTGGCTTCAAGGGCTGAAAGACAAATTGGTTTCTTTAACTGAAGTTATGCAATTCTTTAAAGACGAGTTCAATGTGATAAAAGGAAAGAGGGCAATATACAATCACATGCCGGAAACTACCTCTGAAGAAGTATTCATCGACAAGGATGAATTATTGTAAGCTTTCTGCAAATTTCCTTTGTATTAACTGTTGTTTCAGAAGCCTGCACTCAAAATACGGCAATGAATTGAAAGCGATCAAAGAAGGCGACAAATTTCGAGTCTACACGATGAAGATACGTGGAATTTACGAATGCATTGACTGCAAGCAGTAAGTTATACCTATAAGTGTGCTATCATAAATTTAACCCTGTGATTAAGTGTCAGCCAAGACGAACGACCAGTTCCTCTGCCATTGCTATTCGACAAACACCAATTTCTTCAACAAGCTTAGAATAAATGCGGCTTCTGCCATGAGATGGACGATGAAAGTTGATCTTCAATCATTCGACATTAGTCTGGTGCCCATTCATCTTCCTGGACATTGGGCTTTATCGGTATTTTATGAAATACTTGAAAAATAGTTGCTTATTTTTTTGCAGATTATGGACATGCGAAAGAAAGGAATGTACTACTTCGATTCTATGCTTGGAGATGGGAGAGATTGTCTACGAGAGCTCAGGTTTGATACTTCATAGGAATAAACTTGTTGCTTTACGCATTATTTATAGAGAATTCCTAGTTTTGGAGTCAGTGGCCAAGCGAGGTAAAGCATTCAACACTATGGACTGGACTTTCTTGAGTGTCAAGGTCTGCTTAAATTACTTCACTCTTAGAAATGTATAATTGTTTTAGACCATTCCTACGCAGATGAACGGATCTGACTGTGGTGTCTTCCTCTGTCGTTTCGCCGAATGTATTGCTCGTGACGCTGATACTGACTTCAAAGCAGCTGATATGAACGAATTCCGGAAGAAAATAGTTCAAGGAATAAAA
The DNA here is from genome assembly GCA_004194705.1 of Ditylenchus dipsaci. Classification (NCBI taxonomy): domain Eukaryota; kingdom Metazoa; phylum Nematoda; class Chromadorea; order Rhabditida; family Anguinidae; genus Ditylenchus; species Ditylenchus dipsaci. The sequence goes on from SADC01001306.1 coordinate 256,849, forward strand.
AGCGGAAAGTTGATCTAACACTGTTTTGTTGTTAACCTTTGTCAGTTATTTTCGTCTGCTGTTGTTATGATTACAATAAAAAAGCTGCACTGAGTTTGCTACAAGAGATGTGAATAGAAAATGTATGAAAATGTATACGCTTCTTGACTCTTAGGACTTAAACATGTTTTTAATAGATAACCGTATCAGTAGATTATTCTTTTCAGGTGGTTCACTACCTAGATAGGACGGAAAGACAGAAAAATTATGAGAATATACTAAGCAGGAACTAAACTACATAAGTTAACCATAACTTGGAAATTGTTAAGATATTGCCAGACTTTCCTGATTATCAACCTTTCTCAATTTTTTTAGTAGTTCTGTTATTAACACAGTGACCTTAATTTTATCTTGGAAATAGCCGCTATTGGTCATTGCTGCTCAAAGTTGAGCCATGCACATAAGGGTCTTTAAAATATGACACCTGAACTAGGATGTATTTAAAAAAATATTAGATATGGAGGACCAAAAAGGAGTAGTAACCTTTAAGTCAATTTCACTGAAGTCATAACACCAGAACAGTACTTTAAAAGATACGCAACTGTACTATGCACGATTTCAAAAAAGTGCACTTTTTGGGACAAACGAATTACGTAATTCGTTTGTCCCAAAAGTGCATAAATGCACTTTTTGGGACAAACGACTACGCACCGAATTTCCTAGTCAAAAGATGACTTGGATCGCTCAGAATCCCAGCCCGGAGTGGTCAGAAGCCCCTGAAAGTTGGTTTTTTGGGGTTTACTAAAGGGGGGGGGGGGTAAACTTTTTGCGAAAATTCGATTGGGCGGATCAGAATTCCGGTCCGATCGGCTTAATCGCTCAGAATTTCAGGTTTATGACGGTTTGAGTAGTTCAGGGCGGAATTCTGGGCGTTAAAGCCGATCGGACCGGAATTCTGATCCGCCCAATCGAATTTTCGCAAAAAGTTTACCCCCTTTTAGTAAACCCCCAAAAACCAACTTTCAGGGGCTTCTGACCACTCCGGGCTGGGATTCTGAGCGATCCAAGTCATCTTTTGACTAGGAAATTCGAATTCCCGCAAAATTCACTCATATTTGCTGCAAGATTACAAGGATTTGCTGCAAAATTACGAGAATTAGCTGCAAAATTACGAGAATTAGCTGCAAAAAAAATTAACTGCAAAATTACGAGAATTAGCTGCAAAATTACGAGAATTAGCTGCAAAATTCCGTTTTACCCTTGAAGAACGTCCTGCGACTCGCTACAAATTGTGACTCGCTACAGTTTTTTCGAATTTGCGCGTTTTGGTGCTCAGTCTAGGACACACGTTTGAGCTCGTCCTAACGTGCGCTGGCCTACCCTTGCCTAAGCCTAAGGCCTAAGTAAAAAAAAAGTTAAAAGAACATGCAAAAACAGTAAAAATGAAATTAAAAAATTCAAAATTGTAGCGAGTCACAATTTGTAGCGAGTCGCAATTTTACCCCTTTAAATCGCTTGTTTGTGTCACGCTGTTTAAGTTACTAAAATTTAGTTACTGAAAAAGAAAATACAACCCAGCTCTCGTTTACACCCAAGTGCTCAAGTTTGACGGTGAAGAAGCAGAAAGCGCTAGCAGTGGAAAGGCGATCAAGGCGGTCACTAAGTGGCCACCCGCTAAAGTTTAGGAGTTTAAAAAATTTGATCCAAGTGGAGGACCACTTGGTTTAGTTGGTGCACGGATTATCCAGTAAAACTTAGGTTGAATCGTAGTGAAACAGTTTAAATAATGGGAGTTAAAAAAATAATTTCTAATTTTTAACCATGAAGAGTTTTAGATTTTTGATGGACCCCTTAATTTTGAATAGCTAAAACAGACGTATAATCATTTAATCTAAAAATGAAAAAAAAAAAATAAAATCAGCATGTTGCTAGGTAAGTTGAAAAACGGTACGAGGTTTTGACATACAATCTGTCTTTTCGTTAAAAAATCAAGGAACACGTCTCATGAAACGGTTTTGTCATCAAAAATCTATGACCAACACAAATCTATGGCCATTTTTTAAAAGTCTATGGCCATTTTTCAATATTCTATGGCCAAAAAAATCTATGGTCAAAATTCAGTATTCTATGGCCAATTTTAAATACAACCCAAGTCCATTTGTACATAATTAGTGAGATTTTGAAGAAATTTATGGGTCTAAACTTGTATTACTGTCATTTAGATGTTTTCCGAAAATAAATTTGCTAATTTGTTTTTAGATATACACTATTATTGCCTGCCTACCAATACATTAGAAAATGGCGAATTTCCGGATCCGCAATGTTCTTTGCGACTGTACTTTTTATTGTACTCGTTGTGCAACCTTATATTTTGAGCACTTTTAGACTACTTGGAACTTCCGAATGAATTGAGTCGTCTGAAGCATGGTGATGATGTGAAGGATATGGTTCCAGTCATGCGGATTTTCGGAATTACAGACTCAGGTTACACATTTTATTTTACACTGTACATGTAAACGTTAAAACTAAATGACGATTTTCCAGGAATAAAATGTTGTGTTCACATCCATGGAGTATTGCCGTAAAAATTAATACGAAATTTTCTTTCTCTGACTAATTTTTTTGCTCAGGTATATTATGTTTCGTTCTGGAAGTCGTCTTACGGATGAGCTGAGAAGTCACATTGAATCAGTAGTTCAGAGCGTCATTGATCAGTCAAGTGTGAGTTAATGAAATGTTTATATCTCCCATTAATATGATCGTTCCCCAAATTTCAATGAGTAGGTCAAAAGTATAATTTCTGCTCAGTTTATGTATTTCAGGCCGGAATCCCTCCTATTCATTTTGGTGGTGGTATTTATGGAATCTCAGAAGAAAAAGCGAGGTTTTAAATTACTCATCCGGAATGTAATGTACTTCGTCGTCTTAGGTCTATTTACGGTTTCTACCCAGACAAGGAGTATTTCGTCCGTGTGAACTTCTGCGATCCAAAATTGGCCAAACTTAGTGCTCTAGCTTTTGCGAAGGAATGCGTTGACTATGAATCACTTCAGCCCTTTTCTGCTCATGTCCCTTTTATCTTGCAATTTTTCGGTATAGCCAAATCTCTATATTGCGCTCACCTTAAAAAGTTCGTTCCGGTAAAATATCGGTTACCAACGGTCAATGAATTTTTTTTGAAATTTTTGATCAAAATCGTCAATTTTCAGGCTAAAAGTTTCTGGAAAGTCGACCCTAACACCAAAATCTCATCTTGAATCCGAATCCGTTGAGATCAGATCAAAATAATTTTTATGGGCTGATATATAGCTATTTTGAGTAGATGGATCAGGAATTTGGCACCATTCACCTATTTTAATGGGTATCTCAGTCTATAAAAAATATTTTGATCTGATCTCAACGGATTCGGATTCAGGATGAGATTTTGGTATTAGGGTCGACTTTCCAGAAACTTTTGCCCTGAAAATTGACGATTTTGATCAAAAATTTCGAAAAAAAAATTCATTGACCGTCGGTAATCGATAGCCGTCCTTCGTTCCCGCCTAGGGTTTGACACTTTTTTTAACCTGATTTTTGAAATATTTTGGCAGTTTTGTAATTACTGTCTGGTCCGAAATATTGCAAGGATTCCGATTTTGCCGATCGTTTTTCAAAAGATGTACCGTTTTCCTCTAATTGCCCCCTCCCCCTCTAATTGCCGCCCCCTAACTTCAAGTGGTCTAAAGTTTATGTTTTTATTTCGACCCGGGGCGTCAATTAGAAAAAATACGGTAATATGCTTTCTAAGAAAACAAAACCCTATATAGCGTTCATCTATTTATGAAAGGGTGAACGTTATGTACGATTTGGTTTTCCTAGAAAAAATATCATAGGTTTTTGAGAAACGATCAGCGAAATCGGATTCCTTGCAATAATTCGAATCAGACTGTAAAATGGATAAATCTTATATCTGCCTTGTTCTGGATGAAAAGTGTTTTGTTTTTGGCTGAAAAGTGCCTTGTTTTTAGTTGAAAAGTGCCTTGTTTTTTTCTTTTAGTCACAGCAGCATGTATACTTGCCATTTTTTCAAAGTGATGACACCATCACGTAGCCCTGCTTTTCTGGTTTCTAACGGCGCATTGTTTGTTGCAACATCTTTGCACAAACTAGCAGAGACGTCTCGAAATATGAAGCAATTAGGAAAAATGATTTGATTCAAACTTTTACCTTTTTGTGCTGAATTTCAAGAAGATGTTGCAACAAACAATACGATGTTAGAAACTAGATGAAGAGGGCTACGTGATGGTGTTATCACTTTGAAAAAATTGCTACTATACTTGCTGCTGTGACTGAAAGAAAAAAACAAGGCACTTTTCAGCCAAAAACAAGGCCTTTTTCATCCAGAACAAGGCACATTTAATTCTCGTCCCTGTAAAATCAGAGCTGCCAAAAGACTTCAAAAATCAGGTTAAAAGAGCATCGGACCCTAGGAGAGAACGAACTTTTTGGGTGAGCGTTATATAGACTTATACAGAGCGTTGACTGTTATTAAATCGAAATGTCCTTGACTATACGTTAGTAATATTTAGTCGACTTCTCAATCTCTGGCATGGATTTCGTGCACATCAGTCGACTATATGAGCGCTTATCTCCTTCCAACACAACTCAAAAGTCACTGGGTGACTACGTGAACAGGTTTCTTATCTTGCGCATGGTACTGTATCTTTCAGCGAGAACTTTCAGATCTCCTCTTGAACCATCAACAAACATGCTCGAATTTGATGTGAGTAAAATTATTGATTCGTTCGTTGCAAGTTCAAACTTTCCCAGGTATTTGCCGACGATATCATGAATCCGCTAAATTCTTCTCAGTGTGGGCCTATAATCAAAAAACCTTTACTTACTGTTTTTTCTATCAGGTACCAGAGAAAATCAGGGACTAGAATTTATTTGGCGAGAAGAGCTAAGACGTTGTGAAGCCTTCGGCAATGAAGTCAGCGTAAATTCACCGGGAGGTAAAGTCAAGTTAATTATTGTTAAGCAAATTATTAACTTTTTGGCGCTGCTGTAATAGATCCCCTCCCCTTCTAATAATCAACCCACTGTCATATATTCCCCCCCCCTCCCTAAAAAATCAAGTTTTTTAGGAGTGGTCAGAAATCATTTTTGAGTATTTTTTTTTGCCATAAAAGCATGGAAAAGCGATTATAGGTGGACAAAGAGTTGTGTAGGGAAGGGAAGGGACAAGATAGGTGTCACCTTAAGGCGATTTTCGAGGGTCCACTGGCAAAAATAGTGAAGATGTTGTACATAGTTTTGAATACCGGGCCTACCGCATATAGAATCTCTGGTATGCATGTTTTTTCATGCATCCAGAGTCACTTTCGAGTCATTTGTGTCTGAGGTATTTGTGTGTGTTAAAAAATATTATGGGAATAACTATTTCCTTCCTCTCCTTATACAGCCCAGCATCCCTTTAAAATTACTTTTAGGTCCTTTTTAACCGAATTCACTACTTGAAAATGGCTTTTGGACACACCAAAATACTTGATTTTTTTTGGCAGGGGAGGGGGTTAGTGTCAGTAGCGTCGACCTTTCTTCATCACCTGTGAATAATTGAACGTAGTTTTCAGTCTTTGGCCAACCACACGTAAAAACAGACACTGAAGTACAGCATCTAGCGAAACTAGTGGGCTTTTGTGTGGGATTATCGCCCTTTTACTATGACCTTCAGGGGCAAATCTTGCGGGAAAATAGTTTGCAAAGGAAATCAAACACACCTGATAGTGCGCCCACGCAGAGCACTTCCAACTACACTCAACGATTTTCTATGTCTCAGAGAGTAGTTCAAGAGTTGCAAGGTCTGGTTGCTTGATTAACTGTATGGTTATATTGAATTTCTTGAGTGTTTAAATTTTACAGATGAGGGTCGCTGGAGCAGGGAATTTTCTGAAGAAGCAGACATCCCCTTGGAGATAGTTGAAGAAAATGAGCTAATTGGACTTCAAGAAGATGAAGTATCCAATGAGGTCTAATCTTGATATATTAATCTTGTTGCTATTACATGTAAAAACCTTGCACCTTCTAGCAGGAAATTATTACGCTAGATGAAAATGCTGAAATGGAATCTGTCGATGAACAGTCTGATTGTGAAGAAGATATCATGGATACAGATTCTCCGGAAAAGTATAAAATTATATTTTCGAGTGATTTTGAGCTTATTCTGCTCCGTTTCCTGTTTAGTATTTGGTCAAAAACCATGGAGCCAAAAACGTCTGAAGTTCGTCTTCCGACCAATGACTCGACAATCGCAGAGATGGACAATAGTCGATATTTAACTGATGAGAGCTACGGATCGTTTGTCAGAACAGAGAAAATAAATGAAACTTGGCATGGATGTGATACATTTGGCGACGTTTGTTTTAAGAAACTGCCTTATTGACTTCCCCGACATGTATATTTTAGTTCCCTTCACAGTTCGACCATTCCACCAAAATGCCTGTTAAGCCCTTGACTGATTGTCAAAAAGAGGCAGAGCGGCTAATACGTTCGATAAACTCTAATGTGGATAATCTCTGTGTAATTTTCTAATTTTTCTTAACCGCTTAATATTCCGCTCTTTGGAGGTTATTTCGATGGAATGCCTGTCGATGCCTCCTGAAATAAGGCCTGTTCCTGAACCATCACGTGATCCCGTCTTAGCAGTATTCTTTTCAATCAGGTATTATCGATTGTTTTTTTTCTTTTCGGCGTTTGTAAGAATTCAGTTTTAGTAAAGATGTTTGCAACAGCCATATGAACTCTTCTCATGCGCAAAGTTCGTTTTGTTATATTCTTTAAATTTAATGGTTAAATCATTGATTTGGGTGGAGCCATCATGTTGAGCAGGTTGAGAGATTCTGTGCTGACAGATGATGCGCTAACTTACGTCAATTCTGAAGAAGAGCTATTCCATGAGTTAAGCGAACTAGTGCAGAGGTGAAGTATTGTGCCGATTTTAACTTTTTTGACAGGTCGAAATTTTCAGGCATGATCCCGGTATGTTATGAGAATAGAAGTTAAAGGCTGAGTTCCAAGATTATCGCTGGTGTCTTTTTTTTATAGATATTCTCATGGGATATGACACAACTCGCTTTTCTTGGGGATACTTGACTGAGCGTGCTTCGATTTTGAAGCTTCCATTTGTTTTTAATATTTCCAGGACGAGGGGTTTTGTTTGTTCTCTCCGTGCCTTATGCCCTTATTAAACAACCAAAGTTTTAGTTACACAAGGTTTGAAGACGAAACAGTCTTCAAGAGCGCCATATGGTCGAATTCAATTGGAGGTTGTATATTTTTCTAACTGCAGTTGATATGTCGCTTGCAGGTTACTTTTCTGATCCATTATACGAGATATTTCTAGGTCTGGAGTGTGGCTTGTCGTGAAGTGGCTCTGAGATCCTACACGTTTTCTAGGTCTTTTTTTTAAGGATGCAGTTAAACTTTGATGTAACGTATTCCATAGGGACCGGTCCTTTTAACACTCCGAGTACGACCTGTATCAGGCTTATATTAAGAAACTGCATCTAATACTGGACATTTTCCATAAATTGCAGCTCTTGGTGTTGCTGCAAAATTAATGCAAAATTAAGAAAAATTAATCTCATAACTTACAAATACACTCAACAAACAATTTATTCGCCAGAGAAAAAAAATAAACAAGGTAACAGCTATAAAATTTACGGAAAAAAAACAATTTCGGCGCTGCTGGAATATACCTGAGAAGACAATGAGGTTACCTATTTCGGACATGTCACAACTTTACAGGTGGCACAAGAACCAACAGCAGCACCACCAAGAGCTGCGACACCAACCAACAGCAGATTTTCGCGCAAGGGAGCCACCATTCTTTAGATCGAGCAACACGAAAGCTGAAAATTAGTCGCTATTAGAATAATTCAGTATACGAGAAAGCTGGTATATGAGATGGCCCACTTAAACTTAATCAAGTAGATGACCACTTAACTTTGTTGGTGCATGAACCTGTATGTGAATTTTAACTCTTATACGAGTTGGAACATGTACAAGTTGATACCTATACGAGTTGGGCTTTACGAATTAGGACCTATAAGACTTGGGGTATACGAGTTGGACCCATACGAGTTGGGATCTATACGAGTTGGGTTTTTACCGGGGCCGTACGTTATATTCGGTCTACATTATGTCGAAGTTTGACTATTTGTGAAACTTAACCTCTTCTTTAATTTAGTCTTGTGCAAGCTTTACTAAACAAGAGGTTTCCAAGCTTGTCTAGCGTTTACATTAAGAAAGCTATTAATGCGAATGTCCCAGGCGCTCGGTAACGTAATGCCTGTCTGTTTTACAAAAATCTTACATTTGTAGGCTCACTATTTTCCGCCATTTTTTAACGAAAACGAAATTGAACATCGATGTGTTTGTCAATTTGGGTGTCTTTGTCCGCACTTCCCAGGTTAGTCTTTCAAATTGCTTCACAATTTTGTTTTGTAATGGTGCTCAATTAAGATGGCCAGGGTCTATGGTCTGTTTCATTCGTCCGAGCTGGCTTATGTCATTGCTCTGACTTTTTTTAAGGTATTCAATTCACTGAAGTTCTAAATCGCGGTTCTCAATTTCGTGTGGAATCAATTCTGCTCAGGCTAGCTAAGAGGTACAAATTCGTTGCGCCGAGCGTGAGTCCTGTCCAAAGAAACAAGTAAACGTTTCCGTGTATTGTTTAAATTTTTAGAAGGATTTTACTTTAGGATGGATGCACCCGAAACATTACCACTGAACTTGGAGCCAGAGTCCGGGTGAGTGTTATCTTTTTATAAGTCACAGCTAGACTTCGTTACACTTGATGAGTTTCGCTGTGGTTGTATTTTCAATAATTTGTCAATTGTTAAGAATCTATCGCGACCCAGTAGTTGTCTTGGACTTTCAAGCTCTCTACCCGTCGATTTGTATAGCTTATAACTATTGTTACAGTGAGTCGAAAACTTATTTTCTTATAAAATTTTTTGATTTAAGCGACATGTCTTGGCAAGATTTCGAATTTGCAATCTGCCGTAACTAATAATTGTGGATCATCCATCACATTAGGCGCTCTCGACTACCAAACTTGCTCAATTGAGAAAATAAAAGAGTTGCTGAGTTCTGAAGCCTTAAATGTTTCTCCTATGGGCGGCGTTTTCGTGAAGAGCTCTGTGAGGCAAGGTTTGTGTTTTTAAATTTGTCTTTAGCTGGATTCAAATCATATTATTTAGGTTTACTTGGAATTATGCTGAGTGGTAATTTTGAGAAATATGTAGTGCCTGAAATTATTTCAATTTTTTTAGAACTTTTGGAAACTCGAGTTATGGTCAAAAGGTCAATTAAAATCTATCGTGAACATGAGGTTTAAATAGCTCCTATTTATAGTTTTTCTAAATGTTTATTATTCAGAATTTGCTCAAAATACTGGAAGCGCGGCAGTTGGCCCTAAAACTCGTGGCAAATGTGACATATGGTACGCTTTAAGTCATCAGGAGTTCCTCCAATAAAACATTAATTTAAGGTTATACGGCAGCAAATTGGTCGGGAAGAATGCCGTGCGAGGAATTGGCAGGTGTGATTCAGAGCTTCTTTTCAAAACGTGTTCAAAGTTATTTTTTAAACAAGATGCTATTCTATCAAAGGCAAGAGAAACTCTGGAGAGGGCAATCAAATTGGTCACAGACAATGCTGAACATTATGGCGGAGCACGTGTGATATATGGTGACACGGACAGGTTAGAATATACTTTCTGAAACGTACGAAAACGTGTTTTTTTTAGCATTTTCATTCTTTTTAAAGGTTTGTATTTGAGCGGCCGAGATTCTGAAAATATGAGTTTAGATCGCACTAAAGCGGAGGCTTTTTCTATTGGTTCTCAAATCGCCCATGACATAACCATTTCTAATCCGTATCCTGTGAAGGTCAGATTTTTGTCCAAATAATCAATTACCAAACTGATTTTTAGATGAAATTTGAGAAGGTGATGCAGCCATCTGTTCTTTTGAGTAAAAAGCGCTACGTTGGAATGTCTTATGGTTTTTGAATTTTTATTTTTTAGCCACGGGTTACTATGGTTTATTTTTAGAATCCGTCGATCAGAAGATTGGGATTTTTGACGCTAAAGGGATTGAAACCGTACGCAGAGATAGTTGTTTGCTTGTTGCAAAGGTATTTTTTTCTGGCTTCGAGCTTTTTCCATATTTTCGTTTAGACAATGGAACGATTTCTGAAGTTGCTTTTCGACATGGGTGTGGATGCATCACTTCAATATGGCACTTTATATTTCCTTAGATAGTGTTTGCTAAGGCTTTTTATTACCTTTTTCAGTCCGTTATCAACTACTTCGATTGAGAGAATTGCCGGCGGCTGAATTTGTTCTTTCAAAAGCATACCGGGCACATTATTCAGAAAAGTCCGTCATTCCAATGAAGAAAATTGCATCGTAGCTTTTCGTCTTTTGTTTAGGGCGAGTATTAGCTTGTGTTTTTTTTTCAGTGAGATGGCAAATCTATCTGATCGTTACGCTCCTATACGTGGGGAGCGCTTGAGCTACCTTATTGTAAAACCAGATTTGGGAACAGAAAAGTTCGTGACAATAACCTCGTAAGAATTTGCTCTGAAGTGTGTGATCCTGTATAATCTCTTGATTTCAGTTGTGCTGTTTCAATGGAGAGATATCTCAAAGAGCCTAGATTGGAAATTCACTACAACTATTACATATCGAAGCTTCTGATTCCAACTCTGACGCAAGTATTGCAACATGTTCCAATCAAACTGAAGTGGCAAAGTATCGGTCCAAGTCATTGTCTGGCGTATGTTTTTCAGCTTAAAAAATAGTAGAGTCATTTTTTCATTGAAGCTGAAGCGCGATGAGCTTATTAGGGGACTCGGACGTTTATCTGTAAAACCGTTTCCCAGTAAGGTCGTTTCCCTGTAAGCCGTTTCCCTGTAGGCCGTTTCCCTGTACAGTCGAGTCTCGATTTAACGTACCCCCAATTTAACGTACTCTCGATTTAACGTACTCTTAGATTTAACGTACCCTAGGGCCGGTCCCTCCAATTATTAACTCCGTCAAATTTACCCCCGATTTAACGTACCCCTCGATTTAACGTACCCCGATGGCCGGTCCCCAGGAGGTACGTTAAATCGAGACTCCACTGTAAGCCGTTTCCCTGTAAGGGACGTTTCCCTGTAAGGAACGACAAGGAACTGTAGCGTGTAGGAAATTTTCTAGACTCAACTTGATGAGGGATCGAACTATATCTGAATAATACCCCTTTGGGTATCCAAATGGTAGTAGGGAAGTATTAATACCCGGAAAGTAGCACTCAGATCATAGTGGGGTGAGATCAAGAGGTATCCATGTGATGGTACCAGTGTCGAGGTACCCAGGTAGTGGGGCCTAATTGTTAGTACTTTTTGGTAGTATTAGTTGATGGCACCCACATGGTGGTAATCAGTTAGTTGAACTTAGATAATGATGCTTATGGCCGAAACTTTCGTTGTATGGGTAATTGAGAACAACCGCCCCCCCCCCTTGACGGGTGAAATTAATATATTCAGGTCGTACTCGAGCGTAAAAGTTGAAGCGCACCCCCACTGCAAAGAGTATGAGTTCTCTTGCCGTAAAACAGGGCGGTGCATATTCGGAAAACCCCAATTCCTTGCACTGTGGAGTGTGTTGGTCTTTCGGCGCGAAGCGGCGAAATACGCTCCGCATTTATACAAAAAAAGTTATAATAATAAGCGCAGCATGCCCAACTCACACCCCTCGATTTTAATACTCTTTGGAGGGGTTGCACTTCATATACTGTCGTACTCGAGTCATTCGCATGGTGATACCCAGTTGATTGTGTTATCCAGGTGTTATCGAGGTGGTGGTACGGAGGATTTAGTATAATAGACCTTTTTTAATGCGCATAAGACTATTTGATAAGGTGTATCAGACTGTATTGGCAGGCGGATCACTACTTGGGTAATACCTAAGCACCTCAGTATTACCATAACCAGTACTTCCACGTACTTCCTTCGCTTTCCTTTCGGGCGTTGCATGTTACACTGAAAATTACATGAAAACGTGAAAAGGAATCGTGGATTAAAAATAAATTGAAGTCGCGTTCTATTTTACGAGAAACTGTTTTTACAGGGAAACGTCCTTACAGGTTAACAGCCTACAGGGAAACGGCTTACAGGGAAACGGCTTACAGGGAAACGGCTTACAGGGAAACGGCTTACAGGGAAACGGCTTTACATGGAAACGGTTTTACATGGAAACGGTTTTACAGGGAAACCTCGCGTACCCGCTTATTAGTTTCCATTAACTTTGTGCTTCAGATGTTTTGCCCCCAATAGATATCCATGGTGCGATAGTTGTGCGAAGAATAGCCACGTCTATACAGAGAAACTCTTGAAACAGATGCGTATTGTCTACAGGGTCAGAAATCTTCAAAGAATATGCTTTTCTTGCTTAAGTCCATCGAAATCGATCGATTTGGAGTCCATCTCAGGTAATTAATAAGAGAGTAGGGTCGGTCTATTAACGTTATGTGCCTTTTGCCCAAGTCTTGAACCACCCTTTATCTAACTACAGGGTGTCTCAATCTCTCATTTTTTTTAGATTTTTCTTGCTCTGCCTTATTTATCGTTTTCTTCTGAACTCAAGTGGCATGAGAAAATAAAAAAAAACAATTTTCTTTGTTCTCTAATAATACTTTTGCGGAGATTTCCGAAAAAATCGGGGATCGACCGTGTAAGGGGCTGCGTACACAAAATTTTCGAAATTCTTTTTATGTATCCTTTTCATGGTGCCGAAATAAAATTTGGGCACTTTAAAAACGTTGGCGTATGCAACCCCTTGTCCGGTCAGTTTCCGAACTTGGCTGGTAAGCCCTTGGAAATCTCCGCAATAATGGCCGATTGTGATGAAGAGCCCTAGTCGCAATAGTGTCTAGGGCTGGTGATCCGATCCTTCGTTTTCGACTTTTTTAGTCGAAAAACCGAAAATAATCGACTTTCGCTTTGATTCCTCGAAAATTTCGACTTTCGATCAGACTCTTCCTATCTATTTATTGATTCTTCGAGTCGAAAATACTGATCCTTTTGTCAACCCTAACCTAAGAACCTAACATTAACTCAAGCGGCTGCAAAGGTGGAAGAAATAGAAAAATTTTGCCTTTTTAGAATTTTTTTAAAAGTGCCCGCGTTTATTGCGCTATCCCGTTATTTGCCTTATACATAGGCCAGCACATTTGAGCACGGACTAAGAGATGTCTTACGTACTTTTTTGGGTCTGGGTCTTATATTTGGGTATTTTTCATTAGGTTGGAAAGGGTGAGTCAAGAACACTTTTGCATAGTCATAACTATTCGTGTCTAAGTCAAATTCTGATTTTTTTTTTGTAAAAGAGAAAGACACAGTTTTTTGTAAGAATTTTCGGTGAATAGTGTGAAAAACATAATTTTTGCTTGGTGCGTACCATCAAAGTCGTGTTTTTCACAATATACACCAAGAATTTTTTTGTAGAAAATTGAATCGTGTAGTATGTATCCTGGTGTACTTTAGTTGCTCTTCGGAGCTCAATCCCAATATTCCACAAACAACCACCACATTCCTAAACCCCTTGCTTCCAGCTAGCTGGTGGTGTGATTGTATATGTGTATTGTGGGTGGACCATCTTCCGCTGTGCCGGAAGATGGATCCCCTTTATAAGTTGCAGCTAGCTGCCTAGAGATCAGTTTTAGTTTTATTGTTGTAGCTGTCCTATCCTATTTGCTTGCTCCCTTGTAGCTAATAAACTGATTCCCACCAACTTGCCCTGTGCTCCACTATAAAGGATCAAAGATCCATCCACCTCCTCTTCCTTAGTCTGCAGCTTAGGTTGAGCCCGATTTTATTACTATCGTTCTTTGTTTTCACAACTTCGAAATTTAGGCCCAGATAAAAGGTTACGACTATTTAAAAGTGTTCAAATTTATTGACTCAGTCTGTATAAAGAAATAGATTCGGACAAAAGCTACGTAACCTAAATGTACCGTTATTCTTCGTAACTTTTTATTATGTAAAATAAATTTTCAGCAGCATGTAGTAGCCATGATTGTGCAGTTAAGAAATCGCTTTCTGTGGTTGGGAGGAAGTCACCCAGTGATGCAATATCTAGATGAATTAATTGTTAAGAAATGCTGTTATATTCTTCCATTTGTATGTTGTAAATTGAAAATTCGGGATTTGTTTTAATAAAATTTATTTATTCTTTGGTAAGTGTCTATGTAGTTGACTTCTTAGCAGTCAGACGGCCTACTGTGGTAGCCGTCCATACTGGGCCACTTTTTCATACTGATTGGCACTTTCTATACTCCGGCAAGCCGTTTGGGCAAACCGTTTGCCGGAGCCTTTAAACGGTTTGGAGCAAACCCTTTAAACCGTTTGCTACAAACAGTTTGTAGCAAACCTTTCAAACGTTTGATCAAACTAAGAGTTTGCAGCGAACTATCCAAACCGTTTGCTACAATCCATTTTTCTCGAGAAAAGGTTTGCCACTTTTATAAAACCACTTTTATAAAAAAACCTTTCAACAACAGGGGAGACCATTTTTTAGATTGTGTCCGAACCACCGCAAACCACTCAAAACCACCTCAACCACCTAAAATATGTTTGAAGTGAATCAGACCATGTTAGGAGTCGCATTAATATACGATACCATAAGTTTGGAGTATAACATCTAATAAACTATGGGAAATACATCAGTACAGAGAGCGAAATGACTTTGCAAAAGTGAGTTGAAAAGAATAGGCAGAAAAAAAAAATCAACAAAAAACTGCATTGTCCCTTTGATCAAACGGTTTGAACGCTTTGAACAAACGGTTTGCTACAAACCACAGTTTGCAGCAAACTCGTCAAACCGTTTGCTGCAAACGGTTTGCCGGAGTATGTTAATACCAAACGTATGTTTTGGCATAACGACATTTGTCAAAACGACATTTTCCAAAATAACATTTGGCAAAACGACATTTGCCAACACGACGTTTGCCAAACTGCGATTTCCCAAGCGTAGTTTTTGCCTAAAAATAATAGTATCAAATTAAAGTTCATAAGTCTTTTTTAAATTTTTCATATATAGTCGAGTCTCGATTCAACGTACCCCGATTTAACGTACCCTTCGATTTAACGTACCCTAGGGCGGTCCCCAGGGGGTACGTTAAATCGAGACTCGACTGTAAGTCTTTTCCAATAATGACCAAAAAGACTTATGAACTTTAATTTGATACTATTATTTTTTAGGCAAAAACTACGCTTGGGAAATTGCAGTTTGCCAAATTTTATTTTGGAAAATGTCGTTTTGACAAATGTCGTTTTGGCAAAACATACGTTTGGCAAATGTCGTTTTTGGCAAATATCACCTAGCCCATCAGACTCGGTTAGTAATCTTTGTTATGTCATTTAGCTTGTTTCTGTTGTTTGAGCTTTGTGGAATAAAATCTTTTGCGTTGTAGTGATTCTTTTTCGGACTGTTTGTCGTCTTGCGGCTAGTGGGTGTAGATGCGATTGTAAAGCTGCTCAAAGTCTGACAACTGGTATTTTAGTGAGAGAGTTTTATTAGTTGACCCGGTGTCCTATTTTTATTTGCGTGCTATAAATTGTTCAAGAAACGTTGGTTCAAATCAGCGTTGGTTCAAACAAGCGCATCTGAAGAAACAGGATTTTAGATTTTCTAGAAATTTGAACAAACTTTTTTATGGCATTTCATGATCTTTCACTCTCCTTTTTTAGAATGGAAGAACCTAGGAACTTCACTCTTGCGAACCGTTACGACAAGTTACTTACAAGTGCCTTTTAATTTGCTAAGATTAAGAAGAAAATAAAAAATGGTTCAAATCAGATGCAGTCAAAGTTCTTTCTTTTTTTGCTGGCGACCGGTGCACACACTCACACAATCGAATCAACTTGGCAGAAGTTCAAGCGAAGGCACAAACAGGAATTTGGCACTCATCGTTCCGTCTTTCGTTTTTACGTATCTGATTTTGTATGGCGAAGGAAATTCGCTGGTGTTGATATTATGTTCCATTTGTGGTCTCAGCTTGCTGAAATGTATGTTTGTGAGTGAAGTAATAAAATTTTTCAATTGAATTTCAAACAAAAACCAAGAAATATTCAAAAATTGGAGGTATGATGTCAACTAGAGAAGTACCCATTCGCTTTGCCTCCATATTCGCCTGATCTCACGCCGTGCGACTTTTTGCTCTGGGGATGGATCGAGAATCAGGGCAGGTATTCAGACCCTGGATCATGGATCAGGATCAAGGATAATCCTTGATCAATGATCCGTATTCAGACTTTGGATCAGCATCACAGATTATTCTTGATCCTTGATCTTAGAACCCTGATCCAGCCTTATAACACTTCATCCAGTCTGATCCTCTCCTGATCCGTCTGATCGAACTCTGATCCGGCCTGATCCGGTCTGATTCAACCCTGATCTTGCCTGATCCGCCTCTGATCCGGCCTGATACATCTCTGATCTGTCGCGATCCGCTCTGATCCATCCCTGATCGGTCTGATCCTGCCTGATCCGGTCTGATACACCCCTGATCCGGCCTGATCTAGTCTGATCCGACCCTGATCCGCCGGATCATTGGTGGATCAGACCGAATCAGCCTGATCAGAGGTGGATCAGGCCGGATCATGAGTGGATCAGACCGCATCAGACCGGATCATGGGTGGATCAGGGGTGGATCAGGCTGGATCATGAGTGGATCAGGCCGGATCAGAGGTGGATCAGACCGGAGCATGGCTGGATCAGACCGTATTAAAGGTGGATCAGTGCGGATGAGGCATTTTTAGGACTGCACCAGTCGTATCAAGGAATATGAGCGGAACTGACTGGATCATGGGTGGATCAGACTTATTATCATAAAATATTCGTAAAACATCCTTGTAAACGCTGGATCAGAAATAATCTTGTATTCAGACTCAGGATCAGGATCAAAGATAATCTTTGATCCGTGATCCGTATTCAGCTACGCGGCTAGGATCAAGATCAAGGATTATCCTTGATTCTGATCCGGGGTCTAAATACCTGCCCAGGTCTACACAACGCCGATCGCCAACATGAATGAATTTCGTCTTCGAATTGAGCGCGCCTATATGTGTTTACACAGGGGATGGTCAACAGAGCAATTGGTGCCTACAAAACTCGCCTCAAATATAGCTTGCAAGTCAATGGAAAGAGTGTCGAACAGATTTATGAATGAAAATTGTTGAAAATTACTTTTCGTTCTTTTCCTTTATACGGATGACCTCTATGAAATATTTATAGAGTTATAGTGGTCTTTTATAGAGATCATCCGGATAAAGGAAAAGAACCTTACTTTTTTGTCCGTTGTCACTGGCTGGTGTTTAATGAAGAATTCTTTGTATGCTTGGTATCATTCAATTTTCCATCATTTCAGCTTTCTGATAAAAAAAAAAGATCTCGTCGAAACGTCGAAAAACAAAAAGTTATGGGCAAAATTCATTCATCCAAAAAACATGCGCCACCCTGTAAAATAGGCGTCAACATCACAAAATAATTCAAAATTTCGGAAGCTTCCGGACCGGCCTCCGCACCACACCCGCATCCGCGAAGCTTATTGTGAACACGCTCCCGCATCCGTTCCTCAATACGTTCTGCGTGCATCATTGTGTACGTATGGATATGGCAAACGAGAGTGTAATTAAATAAAGAAACCGGTGCTACTTTTATATAACCAGAACCCCCCAAGACCCCCTTTGGGGGTGCAGGGAGCTTGGGAGTTAGAGATGCGCGTACTCACTTACCTTGGACATGATTCCGAGAAGTACTCTCGATCATATAATGCATGTAGAGTCTCTTTTTGCCACGGCCCATGTTGATAAACATGGCAAGACATCCTAATAATAGGCATATCGTATTTCCTGTAATGACCCCCCCCCTTCCTAATTTAGCTCCCCTCAAGAGAGGATCCAAAGAATTTAGCCCCGCCTCTAATATACCACCTCACTCCCCCCCCCCTTAACCGAACAGGCTAAAGTACGGTATAAGAACTCCTCCAAAAACTGGGTTTAACCACTTTTTCGTGTGTTTTAACATCTTTAACGTACAGAAAACGGCACTTATTTACTGGGGTGGGGGGGGGCGCATTTTTACTAATTTGTAAATCATGTTTAAACGACTTCTAAGTAATTTTTATATGCTTAAAACGATAAAAAAGTTATTTTCGGACAGTTTGCTATATAACAAATGGATTTTCAAAAAAACCTTTTTTGACTAAAATTCGACTTTTTGCCTTGGTGCCCCAAGGCAATCCAACCTAAAAGGGTACCTGGATACCACAAAAGATGGAATTTGAATATAGTTTTGTTGACTGGGACCTACCGCATAAAATAACTCTGGTATGCATACATTTTTCATGCATCCAGAGTCACTTTCGAGTGATTTGCGTCTAAGGTATGTGGGTGTGCGCATCTCAACCCCAAGCAACCAAGCCCCCTGCGCCCCTTCGGCGCGCAGGGGGCTTGGTTGGTTAGAGATGCGCGCACAGACTTACCTTAGACATAATTCCGTGCAAGACTCTTGATCATACATGTATAAAAGACTCTTTTTGCCCAGCTATAGTAACCAAACGGTGTAGAATACCTTAATACAAGGTGGTTTACCTTGGTCCCCCAAGGCAAAAAGTCAAAATTTTCGAAAAAAATTTTTTTTTCGGAAATGGTCTTCCGCCACCTAAAAACATGTTTTCTGTACGTTAAAGATAATAAAACACACGAAAAAGTAGTTAAAACCGATTTTTGGGAGGAGTTCTCATACCGTACTCCGGCCACCGAAAAAAATATTTTCGTAGCCATTTGCGTTACAATGCATTTGGGCACATCGCATTTGGGCACCCGCATTTGGGCACACCGCATTTGGGCACCTGCATTTGGGCCGCGCATTTGGGCACCGCATTTGGGCCCGATTTTAAAAATTCCATATTTTAAATTATAAATTGAGATTTGTCAATTTTTCACTGTTTTATTCAGTTTCTCTCACTGCGCGTGCTATTGTTGCTTCTGTTAGTAAGTGTCTTAATGCAGTTCTGACAAATGGAACCACCGATTAGAGAAACATGTGTGTGCTTATATTTATATGCCTCCAGGAAGGATGTCAATCCCCTGGGGACCGGTCTCAAGGTGCCAGATATACAAGGTGTCGAATAACTGGAGTGCCAGTTGACAGAGAATAAGTCAATCTCAGTCAGATGAATTCAAATCAGTATGTGTGCTCATTTTAACCAAAATCAACAAGCATCATGTGACCCGAAGGGCAAGCTACTTATGAGCAAGGCTTTTGATCACAAATGCATATAAGGGTCTTTTTTTGCATGACTCTAGTGACCGAAACAGGGTAGAACAGAGCCTTTAAACTAAACGTTTACACACTTTCGGTCGAAAATTTGAATGAGGCACCTATAGGACCTGAAATGATACAAATTTATTATAAAACAGTAACATATTGATACATTCAATTTATAATTTCAAAATATGGAACTTTAAAATCGGGGCCCAAATGCGGTGCCCAAATGCGGGTGCCCAAATGCGGTGTGCCCAAATGCGGGTGCCCAAATGCGTAGTAACCGCCATTTGGGCTATATAAACAGTGTAGTCGGTCATTTCATTTATTCTTAGGTTTTATGCTGTGGTGAGCGGTTGTGTTGGATCAGTTTTATGTTCAATCAGTTTAGGTGGATGGATCGTTCTTGTTGTATCCTTGGTTGCTAGCTGAGAAAGAGACGATAGCACACGACTTCTTAATAGCTTTATTCGGACACAAACTGATCTGAACACAGACGTTAAGACCTTTATATACTACAACAGTAACAGACAGGCTTAAATCACTACGAGACAAATGGTGATTTAAACACAGTACACAACACCTTCCCCGTACAATGGGTTGGGTGGACAGAGATTTTGAAGAAAGGAGGACTTGTTTCTTTCTGGCAGCATTGGAGCATCTTCCTGGCCGAGGAACTTGGACTGTCGCGGATTGGCACTTGAGGCTTCTTTGACCGTTCCCTATACCGACCATTGGCTGGGGAATCTCTGCTGTGACTAAAGACGAGAGAGCTGAGCACGGTGTTCCATTCCCTTTCCTTGACGCGGAGCTGACTTGCAAGACACTTGCTTGCAGGCGAGACTGATGAGGACGATGACGCGTCCACTCCTTCCTTTGATTGACGATTGGAACCGGAGCTGTTTGGGAGACGACATTTGCTGGAAGACGAGTTGCTTGACTGGTCACTTTCTTCTTGACAGGCTGCACTTGAGAAGAGGACGGCAACTGAGAGACTGACTGACGACCAACAGGTTGCTCGGAACGTCTTGTGCTTGACTTGTGATGAGAGCAGTTGCTTTTCCAGTGCATGAGTCCACAGATTGAGCACGGCGACGAAGGCTTGCTGCTGCGACCACTGGAAGGCTGCTGAGGGTCCTGGCTACCAGTTGAGCTAAGCTGTAGCAGGTTGATTCCCTTTGACTGACGGAACTGATGAAGCTGGCTGTGTTCCTTTGATCGCTTCTGATTGAGAGGCATGTCCAAGAATCCTAGTGCGTTGAGCGCATTGATCCCTAGGAGGTTGATTGATCCATGTTGAGCCACCACAAAAGCTTGCTTGACTGAGCGATCATTGGCAGAGAATGAAGCGATACCATCACCGATGAACTTGCAGCTTGACCCATTGTAGAGACGACCTGCGATTTGCTTCGATAGATTGGAGACTGGCCAATTGCTAGATAGGTTTCCTCATTGATTGCTGTAACTTCTGACCCAGTGTCGAGGGTGAAGAGGACGAACCGGCCATTGACTTGCACTTGCTTCTTGATGAGCTGAGATTGCTGACCCATTTGCTTGATCTGCACTGATTGCATTTGAAAGAAGCTGACCCCACAGCTTGATGGATTTGAAGGCTTGAACTGCTTCTGGAACTTCTTCTTAGGCTGGCGGAACTGCTGAATTGCGTCACACTGCTTGCTGAGGTGACCAATTTCACCGCACTTGTGGCATTCAGCATTCTTGGAGCGGCAATCGTGGGACCGATGAATTTGACCACAGCGGAAGCAGGCACTCGATGGAACTGAAGCTTTGCTGACTTGACTAATATACGGACTGGAACAGGGCTGCTGACTTCTTTCCAGATGCTTCGCTTCGGCAATTGTTGAGAGGTAGCTGGCAGCTTCTTCCACAATTTCTTCGAACTTGACTGCATCTCCTTTCCGTTGATTTGATGGAGAAGGCGCGTTCGGATAGCGGCATCTTGATTTGACTTGAGACCCAACAGCAGGAGAAGGCAATTGAACTCTTCCTCTTTGAGAGAGCTAAACTTGAAAAGACGGCGCTGACCCTTGAGACGATTGACGTAGTGGCGGAATTCTTCCCCATCATCTTTGACCAGACGCAGGCATTCGAAGCGATTTACCACCAGCGAGCGAGAATGAGCGAATAGTTTTGAAAGACCACTAACCGTTTCGTCCAGATTGAAGTCGGTCACATCATTAGGCAGGCAGCTTTTGCAGTATTCGGAGAAGGCTTCGGCAGAGAGCTTGGTCATCGGGAGATTCTTTTGGTAACGCTGCATCCAATTTTGGAACTTGTTCGGATCACTATCATCTGAGCTGAAGACCTCCATATCTGGCAATTGCGGCAATGTAAAGATTGAAGGCTGGGAATTCGGAGCAGGCTGGACCTTGTCACCAGCACCACGATTTCGCTAAAGAAGAGCCATCATTTGAGCCATTTGTTCTTGGTGCTGTTGCTGCTGTTGCTGAAGAGATTGCTGAAGAGCCAATGCATGCTGATTTGACTGATGGTCCAGAATTTCTTTAGCTGGCCCATATCCATTGCGACTGCGCCATATTTATCCTTGGTTGCTAGCTGAGAGAGAGACGATAGCACACGACTTCTTAATAGCTTTATTCGGACACAAACTGATCTGAACACAGACGTTCAGATCTTTATATACTACAACAGTAACAGACAGGCTTAAATCACTACGAGACAAATGGTGATTTAAACACAGTACACAACAGTTCTGAGTGTATTGATTCAACTGACTGGATTGGTTTATCTAGCCCTATATACAGTGCGTATCATAATGATAGGAAACATGATTTTTTGCGAAATTGTTAAGTTTTTTATTCAAAAAATTCCTTTTTTTCAAACACAATGTTGAATTACATCAAAATAATGCTATTCGCAATGAAAAAAATCGTTTGTTTTGACTGGAAATTTTTTACGCACCATAAACCGAAAAAATGCCGTATCATAATGATAGGAACTTTTTGTAAAATGAACTTTATTGATGTGATAACTTTTTTTTGTTCACGTCTATTGTCATGCTTGATTACTGTTTGTAAGCCCTGTTTCTCAGCTACAATTTGGTTGGTCAAACTTATTTTTTTGGTCATTATGAAAAAGTTATGACCATCAAGATAAAAGCGTCGATTTCTAGTCAAAATAAAGGAAAATCTAAGGAAAATGACTGTTTAGCCACATAAATAATAGCTTTTCTCAAAAAAATTTTGATGAAAAAATCACATTCAATGCACCATTCGGAAGCTCTTTCATTTCTCTACAAAATGACATGTCCAAAGTTTTTTTAGAAAAATACAGGACTGAGAAACGGACAGTTGAATTTAGACAAGAAAAAAGGCTAAAAATACGGCAAAAAGATGGGGTTTTACTTTTTTTAACTTCAACCATCCGTTTCTCAGTCCTGTATTTTTCTGAAAAAAATTTGGACATGTCATTTTGTAGAGGAATGAAAGAGCTTTCGAACGGTGCATTGAATGTTATTTTTTCATCAAATTTTTTTTGAGAAAAGCTATTATTTATGTGGCTAAACAGTCATTTTCCTTAGATTTTCCTTTATTTTGACTAGAAATCGACGCTTTTATCTTGATGGTCATAACTTTTTTCATAATGACCAAAAAAATAAGTTTGACCAACCAAATTGTAGCTGAGAAACAGGGCTTACAAACAGTAATCAAGCATTGACAATAGACGTGAACAAAAAAAAGTTATCACATCAATAAAGTTCATTTTACAAAAAGTTCCTATCATTATGATACGGCATTTTTTCGGTTTATGGTGCGTAAAAATTTCCAGTCAAAACAAACGATTTTTTTTCATTGCGAATAGCATTATTTTGATGTAATTCAACATTGTGCTTGAAAAGTAGGAATTTTTGAATAAAAAACTTAACAATTTCGCAAAAAATCATGTTTTCCTATCATTATGATACGCACTGTATAGCCTGTATAGCCCTTAATATTCCAAACACAGAATTTGACATTTATTGTTAGTACATTTTACGTTGTTATGAAACCCGAATAAGCTTGCTGGCGCTAGTAGCGAATACCCCCCCCCCCAAGAATCCGACCTTGTGAAATTGCTGTAACTGCCTTGCAAACAACAAGTTTAGGCTTAGCCCTTAGGCTTGGTGTAGGCCAGCGTACGGAAGTTGTGACTAATTAAGACTTTACGCATATTTTCCGGGTTTGGGACATAAATTAGGGTACTTTTATTTAAGTAAAAAAGTGAAAAAGGCGTTGGGGGGGAGGGGGGGAATCGCTACTAGGGTCAACTTGCTGATG
This sequence comes from Ditylenchus dipsaci, assembly GCA_004194705.1. NCBI lineage: Eukaryota > Metazoa > Nematoda > Chromadorea > Rhabditida > Anguinidae > Ditylenchus > Ditylenchus dipsaci. The sequence continues at coordinate 280,483 of SADC01001306.1, forward strand.
TTCGTCAAAATTTTTGTCACCGGGAGGAGGCTCAAAAATTTAGCCCCCCCCCTTCTAATTTAGCCTCTCCCTCTAATTTAGCCCCGCCCTCTAAATCAGATCCAAAAAATTTAGCCCGGGGCCAAATTAGAGGAAATAAGGTAAACTTCAAAAAAATTTGACCAAAAAGTCGCCTCTACTACTCCCTTGCTCTCCTTATACAGCCCAGCATCCCCTTATCGCTTTTTTATTTTTATATTTATTATTTATTTTTATGGTAGTTTTATTCCAAAATTACTGCTTAAAAATGGTTTTTTGACACATCCAAAAAACCTTGATTTTTGGGGAGTATATGACAGTAGGTCCGCTTCTAAGGGGGTATATTACTTGGGGGGAAACAGCACAGTGGCGTCAAGGAACCTTATGCACCCTATCCACAATCCCAAAAGATAATTAAGGCACTAAATCAAATGTAACCTACGAATCAAAACAACGCTTTATTTCTTCAACAAATCCGCAAACAACAAACAATATCGGATGAACAAATTTCAACCACAAATTTAAAGCAGAAAGCGCAAGAGATAAGTAGCATGAAGAGTTTGCACGCTGAACCCAGTTCTTCAGCTATTAGCAGGGTCTATTGTCTGGGACACGCTGACGAGGAGCACACTTAATAATGTCATCCACACGAAGGATCTAGATGAAGTATTGTTATGAGGCAATTAGGAGGTTAAGAGTGTACCTGTTCGGCTGCTTCAGCGGCTGAACAAAGCATGCAGAGTTTCACATTGTACGACTCAAGAATACCAAGCTTCACCTAGAAAAACAAATGCTACCAATAGCAAAAGAATCCTTGTGTATAAAATACCAACCACATCTCCAGCAGCTCCCTTCTCAATGTCTGAAGATTGTATTTTCCAATAAAAGTTTCCATGTGAAAAAACTAACAAGAAGACTAACCGATTCCGCAATTATGATTGCCCTTAGTATGTTCCGCTCGAATGTTTGTTACAATTTCGGCACTATCCAATCCAGCGTTGTCGCAAATAATTGTAGTAGCTTGGCAAGAGCACGACCAAATGCTTCAATAGCTATAGATTCTTACCAGACACCTAAGAATACATGAGGATCCAGAACTAATTACTGAAAAGATTACCTCCTGGCTTTTTGCATTCACAGCATTTGACATCAACATCTCGGAAGCGCCAGCACCTGGAACAGACCTGGCATCACCAACGTGAGTAGTCAAGACACATAGAGCATCGTGAAGAGAGCGCTCAGCTTCATCCAAGATCTGTTGAGTAGAGCCACGCAGAACAATGGTGCAAGCACTGCCTGGAAAGAAAAAGTAAATGTATAATTGACAGCTAGAAAAATACCCAATGGGACGCCAGAGAATCGAAGCAGAGTATCTTCGCCGATAGTGACCTGTTCAATCAAATCACAACTTCCAAACTTGACGCTGTCAGGATGATCAAATGTAGAGACGATCTCCCCACCTGCAAAATGATAGCAGATTACTTTGCCGCAAATCGCACATCAGGGTATGAAGTTTACCGAGGACAAGTGCAAGCCTGCAACATCGAATAAGACATGAGATAAAAATAAAAGAGCACTGACCTTTCAATCCCTCAAAGTCAGCATGCTCAATAGCCATAATCTTCGCGTCAGCAAAGAGCTGTTCCGGATAGTTGTAAATAAGCTGCCGATTGATGAACACATTGACCTTATGAGCTATGATCTTGTTGACCTAATTAGAATAGAGGTATTTTCAGTCTATTAAAATCATCACACCTTGTCCTTCATTTTCTCCTTTTCAGCGGCTTCCAACTCAGCAACTTTGGCGACGGAATCAACTCTGACTCTACTACCGAATACTTTGACCTAGAGCGGGAAAATATCATGATTTGAGAGTCAATTGGAAAAATATCTACCTTGTCTGTGTCCATAGGAGTGTTGGCGATAAGAATCTTGGCGTTTGTGATTTTCTGCGGCTGATACATTCCGGGTTTCTTCTCTAACAGGAATCCATCATCAAGATATGAATCATCCATTGAGCCACCTAATTTTTTGATGATCTGAATAGAGCTGAGATCGCCACCCTTAAGTCGGAGAACAGCGTCAACAGCCAGCTTCGAAAAATGTTCGGAATGCTGCGAGAGAATCTTGGAACCCAGAGACGTCTTCGCAATCTTCAGCAGATCATCAGCCATTTGATCACTCAAAAGAGACATTTTAGATCTGCGAAATTAGGCAAGCGCAGCATTAAGTACTTACCCCGACTTCTGAGAAATCTTCTCAAGAGCTTCGTGAGCGACCTGGAGAGCTTTTCGGTAGCCACTAACGATAATTTGAGGATGGATGCGCAGGCCAATCATAATTTCTGCTTCTTTCAGCAACTCAGCAGCCAAAACAGTCACCTAAAATATGGCCAAATAACAATATGCTTCGACCATACCGAAGTAAACTACAAACCGAAGTAGTCCCGTCACCGACTTCCTTGTCCTGAGTCAATGAGATATCTAAATTTTTTTAAGTATTATAAAAATCCAAGCTTTTAGAAAATTAAAAAATTACCAACAAGCACCTTGGCGGCAGGATTGTCAACGCCGATAGATTTCAAGATTGTGGCGCCATCATTGGTGACTTGCACATTCTGATGCTCAGCGGAACCACTGATCAATATTTTGTCCTAAAGCCAGGGATTTCTACATGAGTCGAGGTGCAAAGACCGATTTTACCATTCCACGAGGTCCAAGCGTGCTCTTCACCAAATCACCAATGGCAGTCGCTCCGACAAATGACGAGAGACGAGCTGTTTCTCCACGCTCTTGCTGAGCATTTTCTTTCAAAACTCGAATTGGAAGCATGTCAAAATTTCTAAAAAATGAGTCATCCAAAATATGATATCCAAGTAACCCAAGTCAAGTCAAAAAATACGAAAAATTTATGATGATTTGTTCACGTACTTCGAGTTCGACCTCGTGTTCAACTTCAGATCAAGGGTGTTCATCTAGTCAAGAATCCACACTTTAACTCGAAGGTGTTCACGTACTCCGTATTTGAGTTCGAGGTCGAACTTAAAAATTGATGTACCGTATTTTCTCTAATACAGTCAAACCTTTATGTTGCATCCTGCAAGGGACCGGCCCTACCCGGATGCAATATAGAGGTGGATGCAATACAGAGGGTTGATAGGTAATTTATTTTCCTGCCAACCGAACCAAAAAAAAAAGTGAATGCAACATAGAGTTGGATGCAATATAAAGGGTTGCTATATAGAGGTTTGACTGAAGAGCCACCGGTGGCTTTATTTTTTGAATTCCCGAAAATTGGAAAAAATTTGGCCTGATCTTGAAATTGTTGGTGAAAATCCAAATAATGAAAAGTGGAATCGGTAGGGCTCGTGGGAGTCTAAAAAGATTTGGGGTGTTTTTAACGCGTGAAGAGCTGTACTTTTTTTTCTTGACTAAAACTTTTTTCTGTTATTTCCACTTTGTAGCTGAGATTCAGGGCTTCAAAATGAGCTATTGATCAACAACATCTGATGAAAAAAATTGGGGTAAAAATGCTTAGGTCCGCACTTAGGTCGACACTCTGGTCGACACTCCGAAGTTTGAGTATCGACTCTAACTAATATTTTTGGCGTGCCTTTAACTGATCATTTTGAGAACTGGTCAATAAACTGTTTGATCAAAAAGACATTTGATCTAGGGTTGACGGCGGTCGCGGTGCGGTCTTTGTTTTGGAAGGCTGTGTTAACCAATTTTTTGATTAGTTTTTAGATTCTGTTTTACCGTTCTGTTCAGCATAAAAAAGAGGCGCCGTCTTTAGAATAATGACGACCACTCCATAAATTGATTCAGTGAAATCACTGAAACTTTAATCACTGAAACAATTTATGGAGTGGTCGTCATTATTCTAAAGACCGCGCCTCTTTTTTCATGCTGAACAGAACGGTAAAAACTAGGGTTGGTTGATTGGTAATTACCCGGGTAATTACCCGGAAAAATATTTTTCCGGCCTTATTTCTCGGTAATTACTTGGGTAATTACCCGAAATCACCCGGGTAATTACCCGGAGAAATACTTTTTCCGGAGAATTACCCAACCCTAGTAAAAACAGAATCTAAAAAACTAATCAAACAATTGGTTAAGACAGCCTTTCAAAACAAAGACCGCACCGCGACTGCCGTCAACCCTAATTTGATCACATAACTGGGGATCGGACATTTTTCCGTTGGACATTTTTCCGTCAAAATTGTTTGGCGGTCATTTTTGGCTGTACTTTTTTTCTTGATCGAGAAAATTGATTCTGTTAGTACGGTTCTGTAGCTAAGATTCAGGCTTCAAAATGAGCTATTAACAATCAATGTTTGATTGCAAAATTTTGGATAAAAATATCCAATCTGACACTAAAAGGGAGTTGGACATTTTTCCGTCGAAATTAGAGACTCAGTGTCAGACTGGGCATTTTATCCAAAATTTTGCAATTGAACGTTGATTGTTGATAGCTCATTTTGAAGCCCTGAACCTGAGCTACAAAACGGTACCAACAGAATTCATTTTTCAATCACGAAAAAAAAATTACAGCCAATAAATGACCACGGAAAAATTTCGACGGAAAAATGTCCAACGGAAAAATGTCCTAAACCCACATAACTTATTTGAACAATCACTTGTTTGAATTTTAAAATGTTTGGCCAATCGTATATCTCGTCTCACACTTGTTTATCAAAGAACATTTGGTCAAATTACTCTTTTGGCCCAGAGAAGACCTTTTGATGAGCCCGCTCGAAAACCTGCTATCAGTTATTCTCAAGCTGGATTGGGAATTCGAACTACCTTTACTTCACCATCTTGCATTTCGGCTGTTTTCCAGCTATAATTTCCATGTTTGCCAATTTTAGGGAAGGTGTTATTATAATAGCTCACGGTTAGTTATTTTGGGATCGGTCGATTCACAGTCCGAGGGATTTGGTTGAAAGGCTGCGTTTTTGGTTACCAGACTGATGTCTGTTCAGGTGTTGAGGTGGGTATCAAACAAATTTTAGTGAATATTGAAAACAAACTACCGTATTTCCTCTAATAGAAGCCCATGGGCTTCTATTTTTCAACCTCTTAAAAATCTTGAAATTGTCAATCAAAAATGACCTTAACTCCGAAACCTTAGTCAAAAAATAGGGGGTGGGCTTCTATTAGAGCATGGGCTTATATTAGAGGAAGTACGGTATTTATTTTGGCGTAAAATCGTGCGAGTAATCGGGTTGGACGGGACCGAAATTGTGATTTCACCCACCCGAACCAGAAATCTGGCGAGGCTACCACCTGGTCAGGTGGATATCCACCTGGGTGACTTGAAAAAATTCAGCTAAAATTAAAAACAAACAAATCATCCTGACCTGAAATCGCATGGCAAAATGGATGATTTAAGACCAGGGTTCCGATTCAAAAATTTCAGAAATGAGACAAATTTTGCAAAAAATCAGATTTTGGCACTAAAAATCAGATTTTGTGAAATCGCACTATATGAGAAGGAAAATGAAACATTTTCATTGAAAACATATTCAACCGCACAAAGAATGACAAATAAATGTTAATAATCGTACTTTTTATCACCATGAATCTTTTTAACAACGAGTTAGTTTTCAACAATAAATTAAAACATTTCAGTCTTGTTCTCCTTGAGCTTCTTGAAAATGTTGTTAGGACCCTGCTGCTTCGGACCACCGAAATTCACTGGAGCACTGTCGGCGCAGAATGAGACGAGATTCTTGAAGAGAAGGCCGTTTTCTTGCAGCACAGATGCAATAAATGTAGCGACTAGCTGAGAGTCCTCTCCCGGCAGCGACTTCATATCCAAAAGACGAACTTGTACTCTATGTGCGGCAGTAAAGAACCTGAAAGGAAATTTTGTAGAAAATAAACAATGCTATAAAACAATACCTGATGATATACGGAAACAATTTGACTTCCCTGTGATTCGACGCATCAATGGAAATGGAAAATATTTGCGAACCAAATTCTTCCAACAAGCAGCGCACGGAATAAGGAGCAAGCACACCAAAAAAAAATTAAATACTGAATTGAGAATTCATTGAAAACCAACCTGTTAGAATTTTGGCGGTTTTATCCTGAGAACTTCCAAACTTCTTTGCCACTTCAGAATCCGGAAACATAGTGCGAAAGAGGCCAGAGAAAACACAATCGGCAGAGAAGAATGACTGATTGTGGCGCGCAATGTGATAAGACCACGTTCCTTCAGCAGCAGCAGTTTTGTCATCGGCAGCAGTCGGAGCTGGCCGGCTTGGCATGAAATTCGCGAGAGAATGAGTGTTTGCGCTAGCCTAATCAGTCAAGAAAATAAAGCAGATCTCAACTAAAACAAAATATCTCTTACCTTGTCGTTTTCCTAGTGCTATGTCTTCGCTTGGTGCACTCGAATTGCGGCTTTGCCCATGGACGTCAGATTAATATCGTTCTTTCACGAGATACAGAAAGCGTGATGTTTGTCCTTTTCTTGCTTGATACCAGCGAAATCTTTGCCATACTGCAGCTTATACTCGAGCTTTGCATGCGGACGCATATTTCTGAAAAACGAAATGCAATTGCTACGCAAACACTCTTGGGTAAAGATAAAAAAGCAGCGATGCAGGCGAAAAATTAAAATAAAAATAAAAATTTGAATAAATTAACAATTAAAAATTTGCTTCATTTTTATTTTACCTTGCCTCTTTTTCAAAAATCAGACAAATCAAACCTCTTCATTGAAAATCAAACCTTTTCTGATTAATCAAAAATTTTCAAAAAACGTAAGATTTGGCCTCCGAAAATCAAACCTTTTCTGATTAATCAAACCCGATCGGAACCCTGTTTAAGACCCAAATTGCCGTTTTGCTCACCCGGACATCAAAACATGGGATGAGTACCATTGGGCAAGGGGGTATGCGCCTGGATCGGTTAAAAAATTTGAATTTCGCTAAAAGTCAAAAGAGTACAGTGCGAGAGGTCTTGGTTTTTTAGTTTTTAGTATAATTAAGCCTCTATATAAGACACCTCGATATAAGGACAGCGTTTGGCCGGTCTTTGCGTGTCCTCAAATACAGGTTCGACTGTAAATTTGTTTTCTATCGTTCTATTCCATCGGTTATGAATACAGACCCCAAAAGATATGAATCAAGACCCTTTGTGCATCCGGCAGAATTCTCCTGACAGCAGAAAACAATTGACTATACGTCCCTCTTGATTTTTTCGGAAGAAGAGCATGAAGGCATGGCACAAAAGTTTCACTGATTTTGGCACGGACTGTGAGAAGTTGATACCATTCTTTTGGAACAAGCTTGAACGTTCCGTCTATTCTCCAATATTCTGCAGTTCGCAAGCACTGAAAATCAGATTAGTTGGAAAACCCAAATAAAATCAGTATACCTCGAGCAAGGAAGGTGTTGAAAAATTATCATACGCCTCAGTCTTGGTCCATTGTCATAGGAGATGAACTGTTGATCCTTGTACTGCTTCAAGTCATCTGGAATAATCATCTCTTGCGGCAAGCTGCTTATATTCGGATTGTCGTACAGCTTCTGGAATAGTTTATCATGCAAATTTTAGCAAAAAACCGGTTTATGTACCTTTTGATAGTAGTAGACGCAACGAGCAATGTTAAGCTGATCAACATTTGCGGCGGCTTCGTCTGTAGCATTGAGGGTGACTTCTGTGTAAATTTTTTGAGGTTTGGCCTGAACCAAACTCAAATAAAAGAGCAAAGTAAAAAGAGTCATATCGCATTCTGTCTAGCCAATTCAGCAGTTCGAAGATAAATTTCTCTCCTTTCCAGATCAAATGCTTCTGAAACATGATTTTGCTGCCCATTGGTAGTTCTAACACATTGCTTTTCCTTATTAGTTTCCAATGCCATTTTGCATCCTCCCTTGTATTCCGAGCATCGCCAGTGAGATATCTCTTGAGCATCTTTCTTGACGAAGAAGAAAAAGTTGCCTGTTAACAAAATGGATAATAACAGAAAAAAGAAAATTACACTCTCATTGGAGTTTGCGGACTTCTAGCGGCCAAATTTCGATGACGCTTCTCTGGAAACATGAAATTGCTTAAAAAAGCATTTTTAAACTTTAATTTCCGACCTATATTTTCCTCGTCTTCTGAAGTTGTTGCTTCATCCGTACTGCTGTAGGCCATCATCTTAACATAAAACCAGTAAAATAACGAAGAAAAGATCATTATGATTTTTGATAAAAACAGGGCTAGACCAAATGTAAACTGCCGAAATATACGATTGGCCAAACATTTTGAAATTCAAACAAGTGATTCTTGAAATAAGTTATGTGATCAAACCTTTCTGTGATCAAATGTCTTTTCGATCAAACAGTTTATTGACCAGTTCTCAAAATGATGAGTTAAAGGCACGCCATATTTTTATACCACATATAGCTTGTTAATGGCTCATTTTGAAGCCCTGAATCTTAGCTAAAAATGGTACCAACATAAACAAAGTTTTAGTCAAGAAAACAAGTACAGCTTTCCCTCGTTAAAAACACCCAAATCTCACACTGAGGTCGACACATTATGTGAACGTAGCTTAAGTACGTGAAAACCTTCGAGTCCAAGTTTGAATTCGACTTCAAGTTTGGATCGAAGGTGTTCGTTCAATTAGCCAAAAATCTGAACTCGAAGTACGTGAACAAGCCATTAAACAAAAAATATTTGACCTGCAAAACTCATGTGAAAATTTGAAACACCATAAAATTCTAGAGAAAATGCGGGAGCATCTCTGTTGTTAAACATTGCTTCAATTGACTTTCATTTGATAGGCTCATCCAAACACTTGTCTTGGGATGACTACACACAATTTGTTTTTCAAACATTATTTTTGAAATGATATTTTTCAAATAATTCGATCTGACGAGAGAACCTAAAGTTGTGTCTTTTCAAAGACCTCATTGAGAGGTTTTTTTGCAGATTCGTGTGGAGCACTAGAGACTTCTATAATGAAGTGCTGCCCCTTTTACGATGTCACTTCAAAATTTTGTTTTTGGCTATAGATTTGGAGTAGGCTTTTTTTGTCACAAAGTTAGTGTTTTTGGTCAAATTTTGCGGTTTCAACAAGTTAAATCATTCGTCATCCTGCAATCCTGTTGTTCAAATCGTCAGCTTACCCGTTTCAGCACAATAGTTACATTTCTAGTCTAACATTTCTAAAACTGGTTGGAAACCTGGTTTGAACTTATTCAACCCTGAAAAACTGAAGCAGTCCCCCTTCTCCAGGTGCACGTCCAGCTGGACAGCTTGAAGGGCCATTGCCGTCTCCGACAACGGTTGTTCCCCGCCAATTTAAATTTTTTCTTTATCGTTAGATTTACGTACGAATTTTTTAACTTGGTTTCTAACAAAACTATCCCTAAAATTAAATTCTAGGCCTTGTTTTGTTAGAAACCAAGCTGGAAAATCCGTACAGAAGGTGAATGATCAGGCAAAAAATTTGAATTGGCGGGGGACAATTCGAAACAGATGGCAATGGCCCTTTAAGTATAACCTGAAATTTTGGCAACAGAAACCCCACTTTTAATTCTCAGGTAGTCAGGGCTCCGTTTTAGGAAAGATGGAACTGCTTGTTTGCCCATGCAAAATATTTCCCCAGAATTTGGGGCCGACCACCTCGGAGTGGGTAGCTGCCAGAGTGGAGTATCCCCAGCCGGCTGAGTTTAAAGTCAGCTATCAGCAGGCTGATGCTGATGGCTGAAGTAAAATTTTAGGCCCGGCTGACGGCTGAGGACAATTTTTTCAACTCAGCCGGCTGATGCTAATGGCTGAGGTGATCGTCGAGTATACCACGGTGATAGATACCCACTCCGAGGTGGTATTAATAGCTTAGCTACCCAGGGTATTAAAATTTCGGTTAGTCAGAGCAACATTTTGATCTTAACGAACCGTTTCCAGCACACTATTTTGGGTTGAATAACATGGTTTGCTTACCCCTGGAACTGATAAGAAATTTGTGGACGATTTGACCATATCGCTTAACTCAAATTTCAAAAAGTGACAAAATTTGCTGATATTCGTTGCTCTTCTCGACTGAACAACACTCCTTGTCCGAAAACGATAACATTGTGTCCGAAAAAAGCCAACTCCATGCTGAAATGAAATATATGGCCAAAAAGAAGAAAACTATGGCCAAAAACAAGAATTATATGCCCAAAAAGAAATGAAAATGAAGTGCAGTTATAAAACTCGTTTAAAAATAGAAATTAACGAGAATGTTTATTCACATCTATTGTGGACAAGCCATGAAAACTTTTCTCAAATTTATGTTTCCAACATGAGAATTTATGGGACACAACAAACTCGCCAACAAAAAACTCGCCAACGCAAAAGACTCGCCGACGCCAAATCTCGCCAACGCAAAAAACTCGCCAACGGAAAACTCGCCAACGGCGAAACTCGCCAACGAAAAATTCGCCAACGAAAACTCGCCAGTGAATATACATTTTAGACCTTTTTTCAGAAATTTTTAATTTTTCTATTCTGTATAATAATACATATATTTAATTTAAGAATAAGTGTGTCATGTGAAAATACAATTAAAAACTACTTTAATTACTATACCGTCTAAAATTAACTACTATACCATTAAAGGGGGCGGGAGCTTTTTATACGCATCGTCTAGGCCACAGGTTCGACTACCACTGGCTGCATGTCTTATTTTTTCATCTCCTTCTTGTTTCTGTTTATAAGTTTTATGTCTGAATTATCCTCACACTCTTGGCTGTTCAACGAAATTATCAGCGCAAGGTTACACACCTACCGGAGATTATTTATAGTCTAAAATAGGCTAAATACCGGAAAATCGATCGTTTATTGGGGCTTTCTTTGACTGGGCTGGTTATTATTTTCTAAATTTTTCCTACAAGTCACACGTTTCATATGCTTAAACGTAGCCAAGATTTTAGGCTTTCGTTTGAGCTATCACACAGAGAAAAAGATGATACTAAATTACAGCTCAAGTTCAAGAGACATTCAATGACACCCAATTCCATCCTACACAATTCTGTCACTCACATGAAATCACAAAATTAGGGCATTTTCTGACCATTCAAAAATGCTGAAAATATTCGCAATCCATTCGCAATACATTACTCGATGGTTTCTAGACCAATGAAAAAAGCTTGAAATAAATAGATCAACCTCTAACATAGATTTTGATCCTCATTCCTTACTGTAGAGCAGTTCCCCTCCATTTTCAAGGCCGAGCCAGAGGCTCAGAATCCAAAATTTGTACCATTCACTTCGAAGAGTGCATGGCGCAGGCAGAGATCCCGGGAATGCAGCCGGCTGATGAATACCGTCAGCATTGACTAACTATACTTTCGCCTGCACTACGATAGGCTGGGTTTGTAAATGCCCTCAACGCTAAGAGAATTAATACTTTGGTACTTATTGTCTCTCAAATAACTGGCCCTGTTTTGTCCCTTCCCCTCCCAATTCAGCCTTTTGTCCCCTTTTAAATCACTTTTCCGGTCTTTGCATGGCAAAATTATTGCGAGAAAATGGTTTTTGAGCAGTCCTGAAAAAATATTTTTTGGGGTCATTGGGTGGTTGTGATGCGTTGGCGAGTTTTTCATTGGCGAGTTTTGGTTGGCGAGTTTTGCCTTTGGCGAGTTTGCGTTGGCGAGTTTTGCCGTCGGCGAGTTTTCCCCGTTGGCGAGTTTTTGGTTGGCGAGTTTCGCCGTTCGCGAGTTTCGCTGCTAGCAAATTCGGCCGTTGGCGAGATTCGACGTTGGCGAGTTTTTTAGCGTTGGCGAGTTATGGCGTTGGCGAGTCGGTTGCGTCCCGAATTTATATTTAAAAATTTTCAGGTTTGATTCAAAATGGTTATAGAAATAGAATCGTCGTCTTTCATCCGCGATCGAAACTCTTTGGATAAGGCACATGAGTTGAAAGAAAAAGCCAATTTGGCATATAAAGAGCGTGATTACAGGTTTGTGACCTATTCCAATGATCGAGTTTTATTCTTTCTGCTTTCTCTCATAGCTCAAAATTTTAAAATGTGGATACATTTGAATCTCGAGATAAAGGTCGTCAAAGTCGTCCAAAACAGCAAAAATAGTTCAAAATGTGCTGGTTTTTGCTCAATTGTTGCAGTTTTTGTCGCATGTTGGGTCAAAATCTGCCCAATGCTAAGAAATCAGCCTATTTGATAATCGTGCTAGGAACACAACCAAGGTACTGAACATACCGTATTTACTCTGAAAAGCGCCCCGCCCCCTCGTTCAAAATCGTGTTTGTGGCATCGCGTTTTTGACCCACTTTTTGAAAACTTTCTCAGGCAATTTATACCTTAATTTGTAGCCAGTGAGATGAGATACAAATTGAGTTATAACTTGCCTGAGAAAAGTTTTCGAAAATTGGGTGAAAAACACAATGCCAAAAACACGATTTTGAAAAGGGGGCGCTTATTAGAGGAAATACGGTATGTCTGTTTATATCGAGAGTCCAACTTCATAACACAAAGATGAAGTAGATTTTTGTTAGGATTAGCCTACTCATTTGCATATTTTAGCGCAGCTGTGCGTTTGTATCATCAATGTCTACTCAACGTAAACCTTTTGTTCATTACAGCCTGTTCGAAAAATAAAATTGATACTTTCAGGCTAAAGCTGTTGTGTAATTTTTTCGGACTAATTTTTTATGCAAAATAATTTGGATTTTTTTCAGACAGTTAAGTCTGACCAACCTGCAAGCAATGGCAAGGAATGAGCGGGATGAAAAGCCTGAATATGGCTTCAACTTTGGAGCGACTAAAAGTGAACATGTCGAAGAAGACCTAATCCAAGTAGATGAGGAGGAGGACCAGCCAATAACAGATATGAATGAGTTCCAAGCGCAAAACTCTCGATTGCGCATAGACTCCACTTCCAGAGGTTCGATTTAGAGGAAAATCAGCTGATTCAATGCAAATCATTTTAGGCGAGGAAATGAAGCAGGAGGCCACATCATTGATAATAAAGTGTGCTAAAAGGGACTATTTGTTCTTGCGAAATTTCAAAAAATCTGTAGTTCAGATGCTATAACAACCTCGCCGCATGCATAGTCAATGGTCCTCCACGCCAAAAAGATGACTATATGAGGGCTGTGTACTATTGTGACAAGGTTATTTTATAAATACAGTCGAACATCGATTAAAAGTCCCTCTAAAAGTTTGAAGCCAAGCTGGACGGGTCTGATACTTTTCATCTTAATTTTTTGAATGTTTTTCGGAAGTTTATTTTTTCTATGCAAGATAGCTTTCTTGCCTGAAAAAACCATAACTGTTAATTATTTAGAAGAGAAGTTATTTAGCTAAATTCTAAAATAGAAAAGAAGGTACTTCTGCTGGTTCACCCTCCTTTCCGCAAAACTCCTTTCCGCACACTCCTTTCCGCAAACTCCTTTCCGCAAAACTCCTTTACGCAAAACTCCTTTCCGCAAAACTCCTTTCGCAAACCTCTTTTCCGCAAATTTTTTTTAAATAAGAGTTTTGTCAATATTTGTTTTAAATTATTTTAATTTTCGTTTTCGTTGTTTCTCAAAATGGTACTGGGTGAAATGGGGTTTCTGTTTTTGTCTATGTTTTTGCTCTTGCGTGTGCTTTTTCTCTTATGTCAAAATTTTTTGGTATTAACTGTATTTTTATAGATAATGGCGTCAATGAGTAAAACGAGCAAAGGAAATGTGCTAGTGATGTGTAACGGTTATGAAATGCGCAAAGCCTATTCAAATCTGTAAAGACAGTTCAGAATTGGCGTTGCGTTAGAATCTGTGGTGGAAGAGCAACCTCCAAATATGGCTCAACTGAGGATCTGATGCAAAAAAAGTCGCACACGTGTCGGAGAAGTCAAAGCAATTTCCAGGCATGTTATATTCTTTATTATTTCTTATGTAACGCATTTTTTAGTTACGTCAACGCATCGTGCAAGTGAAAGAAGATGCAGTGTGAAGTATTGGAATGAGGTCTGGTCTCATCGTCGAAGCTGCCAAATCTAATCTCTCGGATGAACAGCTGATATTTTTGCCTTCGGATCTCTCGAAATGGAAGATGCTCGAAAGAACATGGTCAAAGAAACGTACCGCCGGAAAATCACTACAGTCAAACCTCTCTACTATGGCACCCCAAAAGTTCGTTCCCGCCTTGGGTCGGACACTTTTTTTAACCGAATTTTCAAAGTCTTTTATCCATTCTGTTTTGACAGTCTGGTCCCAAATATCGTAAGGATTCCGATTTTGCCGATCGTTTTTCAGAATTATAAAAAAAATTCTTCTAAAAAAGCAAAAACTCAGTTTAAAAACAGGAAAATTCAAAAATTTCTGTTTTTAATTGAGTTTTTGCTTTTTTAGAAGAATTTTTTATAATTCTGAAAAACGATCGGCAAAATCGAATCCTTACGATATTTGGGACCAGACTGTAAAAACAGAATTTGAAAAAAGCTTTGAAAATTGAGCTAAAAAAAGTGTCGGACCCAAGGCGGGAACGAACTTTTGGGGTGCCATAGTAGAGAGGCTTGACTGTATAAATTCTCAATGTCTTTTGCCTATTCTTGCTTATTTTATGCGTGTTATTGAATGTTGATTTATTTGAACGAAATAAAGCTCACCGGAACACAGATGCAAAACTCTTTTTTCACAGTGTATGTTACATGACTATCACACAGAAAAATAAAATCAAAATAGTTTAACAAGCGAATTAAAATTTATCTTACGTCACTTTTTTCACAGAGAGTTTCAAAAACTTCATTGTAAAGATACCCTTTTAAAGGAGGCACGAAAATAAGACACACCCACCCCACCCTCAGGTTTACTCGTTCCATAAAGAAGGGTAAATTTACCGCAGGAAGAAATTTACTGCGGGGAAATTCTAGAAGCCCCATTACACCCAGTACCATTTTGAAAAACAACGAAAAGGAAAATTGAAATAATTTAAAACAAATATTGACCAAAACTCTTATTTAAAAAAATTTGCGGAAAAGAGGTTTGCGGAAAGGAGTTTTGCGGAAAGGAGTTTTGCGGAAAGGAGTTTGCGGAAAGGAGTGTGCGGAAAGGAGTTTTGCGGAAAGGAGGGTGAACCCTTCTGCTGTTACGCCCCAACTCATATTTTCTTGATATTTCTTATAGTTTT
The DNA here is from genome assembly GCA_004194705.1 of Ditylenchus dipsaci. Taxonomy (NCBI): domain Eukaryota; kingdom Metazoa; phylum Nematoda; class Chromadorea; order Rhabditida; family Anguinidae; genus Ditylenchus; species Ditylenchus dipsaci. The sequence goes on from SADC01001306.1 coordinate 295,624, forward strand.
ATTTTCAGTGCATATCATCTAACAATCAAAACTCAACAACATAAATTTCGCTAATCTGTGACCACAAATGAAAGAAAAATATCACAACCACCAAATTTCCTACACTAAACAAAATCAGAAACATAGGACTGAAACAAAGATCTGAAAATATGAGGTAGGCGTAAACATTTCAGTGTCAATCACTCTATCAATTTTGTTGATCCGGAAACTGGTGTGCACACTCAAACTGTGGAATCGCTCGGGCAAAAGTATAAGCACCGTCATAAGAAAGAGTTTGGTACTGCGAGATCTGGAAATTTCAAGAAATTATGAGGTGGGCGTGAGCAGCAGAAGTACCGAAAAGAACGACCGAAATTTCGCGGTTATTTGACACTAAATTTAGCAGCAGTCTATAATATTATACAGGGTGTGTCTCGAATTTTCGAATTTTATTTTTGAGGTTTTAGTTCACTAACTTTTACTATAAAGAAAAAATGTTTATATGGATTGAAAGCCTAGTTTTTAGGAAACATTTTGGCATATTTGCTTTTTTCAAATGACTTGCAAAATTTACTAAATGTCCCTCAAAGTAAAAGGGGTTTTTTTTCACTAAAGGAGGGATTTGACGTTTTTTTAACACGGGAAAAGCCATTAACTTCTGCTTCATTAAAAAAAATTCTGTTAGTACCATCTTGTAGCTAAGACGGAATGCTTCAAAATAAGCTATTATCCAGCTACATTTGATTTGAATATTTCTGATAAAAATGCTTAAATCTGGCCGAGTATATGTCTGAGTGCATAGTTGAGGCAGACTTAAGCATTTTATCAGAAATTTTAAAATCAAATGTAGCTGTACCCGGGTCTATAATTTTTCAAACTTCCCTCGAAGGGGTTCTATAATTAGAGACGGGTCTTTAATTGAAGAAAAATATGGTATACAGTAGGGTTGTTGGCGGTCGGTTTTTTGGTACCTGGTCGGTTTTTATAACCGGATTTTCGTTGTACCCGGTTTTCTGTTTCGGTTATTTCAGTTTTGTTTCGGTCGGTTAACCGGTTTGTAACCAGTTTTTGGTTTATTTTTGTCGTAAATTAACTGGAATTTAGTTGCACCTGGTTTTCGGTTCCGGTTCCGCCAACAACCCTAGTATATAGAAAATAGACCACGTTAAACACGAAACTACGTCCCGCTTTCCCGTGTTAAGTTTTCATTTACCAAGCACCATTTATTCTGTAAACCTTCAGGTTCTCGATTTTGAGCCTGACAATGACAAGGCCATTTTCCGCAAAGGCTGCGCCCTCCAGAAAGCAGAGAAGTATGAAAAAGCTGTCGAAGAGTTCCAAAAATGCAAAAACAGTAACACATTTCTCGTTTTCTTTGGCACATTGCCAATCCAAATTTTTAGATTCCCAAGCAGCTGCTGCAACAGAAGGTAAAATTTATTGGTTATACTTGCTATTGCCGCAGATGCTAGAAGTATTTTTTTAAAAATCAAAAAAAGTCGGCGCCGACGCCGTGCAACTATGTTTACCACTCATTTTGTAGCTGAGAATCTTAGATACAAAATGAGTGGTAAACTATTGGAAAATTGATGAAAAATCTATGGTAAAAATGCAATGCCACAAATATTGCTTTTGAAAAAGCAATGCGAACTTTTGACACCACCTAATATTTCGTTTGTAGAGTGTCGGATGAAAACAGTTGAAGAGCGTAAGTTTTTTTCTTCGGTAAAATATCACCAAAATATGAATATCAATTTCAGGAAAAAAAAGAGACGCGACTATTAGAGCAAACTTCGCAAAGGCACACGCTGCTGTGAGTTGCTTTGATTTCCGAACATTTTAGAGCTCAATTTAGTCTGATAATTTAGGAGCAAGGAAATGCTGAGGCAAGAAACGGCCATGCAGGCACAAATGGGAATATTAGGCAGTAAACATTTAGAATGTGAACGTCTTATTTTTTCATATGACATTGCAAGGATTCGAAATTTACGTTCAGACCACCACGTTATTTTAGAAAAAAAGTTAAAATTGTATGCAATAGGAATATGTATCCAATTGACTGGTGACTATTTTGAGCGCTCGGCTAAACAAAAAATTGACGAGGAATCTAAAAAGCCTTAAATTAAACGAACCAAGCTATACACGTCAAAGTTTAAAAAAATTAAATTTGAATTTTTGTAATGTCACAAGAAATTTAACCGTCCCTAAGCCGAAGATTAGGCCTTTTTCCGATCTATCTTTTTGTCTGCTCGTTGGCAAAAATGACTGCACTTTTGAGTAATAGGCGCTCAAATTGTTTTTATCATTTCAGTAACTGGAATATCTCCTACACGTGTTATTATGTCTGGTCTAAGTAAAGGTTAACACTCCAAACACTAGTTAAATCATCAAGTGTATATTAAGAAACTACAACTCACGCTGAACGTTTTTAACAACCTATTGAGTTTTGTAAGAGTTTTGTAATTTGTTTCTTTTCATTTTTACCCGCAATATTTTTGTGGTAGGCAAGCAAATGGCACACCGTTAGAAAGCTCACTTAAAAATTGCTTCTGGTATGTGTAAACATGACAGTGCATAACACTAAAAACGAGTAGAAATTGCACTTTTCATCCAATGATCCTTTCTTAAGTATCTGATTATTATAATTTAATTTTCGACCTACTTTTACTCTGTCCCTCACCTAGGGTGTGTATATGAAAAATGTTGAGCGTGAGTTCTGGTTACTTGATATACTCTTGATCGAGGAGTGTTGAAAAACTGAAAGATTTTTACATAAGTTTTTAAAAATATTTTGAGAAATTAGCCTACTTATAAATGGAGCTTGCAAAAAAGTTTTGATTCTGCTTAGGTGTAGTATCACCACTTAAATGATACAGTTAACTTTTACAGCGAAAAGACATTGCTACAAGGGGTGAAGTGAACAGGAGTCCCTAAACCTAAACAGAGGCAGACTGATCAATAATTGTAATCTATAGTAACGAAAAGCATAAACACGGTACTTAGACGGCCAATTTAGTCTCTTGTTTCGCATGTGAAACCTATTTTGCAAACTATCAGGTTGTTCAGAAAATTTTCTTCGACTTTCTAATATAGATTTTTGGTTTATTGTTTGAAAAAGCATTATTGTTTAGACTAACTAAAAAAAGGCAAAATTATTGGTTTCTTATGCATTTTTAAAAATGGAGCAAAGCCCTTTGCTAAAAAAACATTCTATTAGTTGCATAGAAAAATAAAGGTTAAAATTGGAGTACCGACTTTCTACCTCTATTGGAGCCGACCTTATTTTAAAAAAGAATAAATCAATTTTTTCAAATTCGAGAAACCTTTTTGTGCAACCTGAAACTATCCATATCGAACATGTGAAAAATAAATATTTGTATTACTCAATTAAAGATTTATTGCACAATTTTAACTAGCATTCCTATTGCACTTGAAAGTCACAATGATGTGTTATAAATAATCTTGAGATAATTAGAGTCTAGCTTTTTGATTTTAGACACAATAATATTGATGAAATTACATATAAATTATCTATTTTGATGTGTGAAAGAGTTCATCTTGTCACATTTTGTTGTTCTGTGGTCTCAGAATGCAGGCGGAGAGCACCACCATGGCGGCAACAATAGCAACACCATAGCAATGGATAGGGACAGGCCAAACGTAGACATGCAAATTCCATTCTGGCTGCTTGTAGCACGACTGATGGAGCTCCGCGGAATGGACCAACCATGCGGTGGCGCAGGTCAGAGGGCAGCACGGCATTCTAAAGTACAAAATTTGTGTCATATATCGAACTAAAGTGTTCATCCGACATTGAAAAAAATTAAAAAAAATTACTCGGTCAGAAATGTCCAGAGCGTTGAACTCGGTGCGCACATCCAAGGTGTTGGCATCGAAGTTGGCCTCACGCTTCTTGAGCAGTCTGAGTTGGGCGGCGGCAGCTGGACGTCGGCCAGCAGCAGCTGGGGCAGCAGGGGCGGCAGCAGCAGCTGGAGCAGGGGCAGCAGCAGCACCTCCAGCTCCGACCTTGACAGCATTGAAGCCAGTTGGTTCAGCACATTGAGGTCGGGCACATTCACTGTTGGCTCTTTGATGGTAATGCTGATCTGGCACTGGTAGAACAATTGAGATCGGTCGGCGTATTTGTAGACGTGAGCCTCTTGACCAGCCATCAGATCAGTTGGGTACTCCAAGTTGTTGAGCAAGAATTTGTCCAGAGCACAACCTTCTTGTTAAGGATCTGTACAGTGTCACCGTTTCCATCATCCACAGTGCAGGAGTGGACCACAGCGCAGAAGGTGTCGACGGTCTCGGAGTCACAGGTCCATTTGTGGTAGACTTGCTGACCGATGGTGGCGAACTGGATGGGTTGGCCTGAAGGACCTCCTTCGAGGATCTATAAATACATTTACTGTAATATAATTTGACTGTAAGCTTCTAACCAACCTCGTATTTGCAGACAGGCATGGGCACAACCTGGGTCTGGAAGGCAGTGGTGATGTCGGAGACCTCGATCTGGGCACTGACAGTCTTGTCGGCCTCCATGTAGAAGCACTGCACCTTGTAGGCTCTGTCAACCTTAGTGACGAACTGGGGATGGAAGGAGATGACCACAGTGGTGCTCACAAACACTCCTTTAGGGTTGAGGGATCGGGTGCGGGCCACATTGCAAGAGTCGAAAGGCAGTTCAATGCCAGCCACTTGTCTACCGTGCTCATCTGATCGACAACCCTGCTGGTCGAAGAGTCCCTTCACATACACATGTCCTTCAAATGGGTTCCTGGTGTTGAAGTTGACAGTGATGGACTTGGGACCACACTCAATCTCCGGCTCTCCCTCCACTCCATTGTCGACGGGAATAGCTGTGGAGAAAGCGAAAAATACAGCAAATAAAAGAGTAGCTGTGTACACAAGCATGTTTATAGCTAAAACGCTTGTGATACCCATCCTCAACCTCTAGCTCTTGGTTTTATAGGATTCAAGCATGGGTAACGCCCCTTTAACAAACCCTAACACATTTGTTAAATCTTTTTTTCAGCAGAGGTGTTTTTGCTTTCTTCATTCGCTTCTATCCATAACTGAACGACATAGGTTGAGATCATTAGTCTTAGGGGCTCTATATTGCTGGAGATCTCTATTTCAGGGCACTTTTTCAGCACTACCGGATAGACTCCGGTTTTCTGTGTGTTTGTTGTTTTTTTGCATGTGTTTATTAATTGATAGGGTTAGAGGCGAGAAGTATTTGACATTCGCTCTTTTCTTCCCACTTTTTATTTTCTGCTCTTTTCCAAAATAGGGTGCTGGAGAATGCGGAATGCTTTGAAGAGTGGACTGTTGATTTCGGCGGAGATAAATTAAAGTGAAGGTGTCTTTTAATCCTGCTTTTGCTAGAAGATGTCTATCTAGCTAGTTGTTGCTACAGCTAACTCTCACTTGTTCAACTGTTTTAGCTACCATGAGCAATATTTGAGAGACAATCATGGATTTAGATCCATGGGATGTAAAACAAAGCCTAAAGACGTAGAGATTGTGACGTATTTAGAGTGCTAGGCAGGAGTACGCTATTTCACAGGAGCCTAAAACACGTTTTATCGGTGTGCAAGCACGTTGTATATTACTGAAATGATGAAAAAAGGCAACAAAAAACAAGCGGGAAAGCAATTTTCAGAAAAGATCAATTTTGACCAAAATTTGTCTCTTTCGCCTTGGGGGACCAAGGTGAGCCGACCGGAAAGGGTATCCAGATACCCTAAAAAGATAAAATTACCATAAATAAGGCTATTACCGTATATTCTCTATTAGAAGGCCGGGCATTCTATTTTTCAACCCTAAAAAAGTCGGAAAAAATTTGGGTCGATTTTGAGATTTTTGCGTGCTCAACCAAAATTTCAAAGGTGGAATCAGGTAAGCTCGTGCTAACTAAGAAAACGCAAAAACAGATTTGCAAATTTCTTTTTCTAGGCTGATATATAGGTTCTCAAGGGAGGCTTTCTATCAGAGAGGGCCTTCTATTAGAGAATATACGGTATACACATTTTGGTCACTGGAGCTATGCAAAAAACCTTCTATATCAGGGCTCTCATCTCAAAATTCAAAAATAAGTACATTTAAAAAAAAGATTTTGAACCAAAAATCAGTACATTTTCCAAACACGTTACGTACGTACACAAGGCGAAAATAAGTACAAATTTTATAAATAAGTACAGATGAGAGCCCTGTTCAATATGCATTTTTATCACGAGTCCTGCTCGCATCATGTCTAAGGTAAGTGAATGCGCGCATCTCTAATCCCCAATGGGGGCTTGGGCGCTTGGAGTTGAGATGCGCACACCCACATACCTTAGACGCAAACCACTCGAAAGTGACTCTGGATGCATAAAAAATGTATGCATACCCGAGTTTCTTTGTGCGGTAGGCCCCGGTCAACAAAACTAAGTTCAAATTTTATCTTTTGGGATATCTATATTCCCTTTTAAGTTAATTTACCACCTTAGGTCCTCCAAAGCAAAAAGTCAAAGTTCGCGCGACAAATACTTTTAAAAGTATTTTTTGTCCGGTTGCCCTCATTGCCGATTTGAAACCATAGGATATTTAGATTAAGATTTTAATATTCAAGTTATTCCAGAAATAAAAAAAAATTGGATGTCTAAAAGGTACAATTCATTTACAAAGTTACATCTGAGGGCACTGCTCTAAACGAAGTGATCGAATACTTTTTTTTCACCATCACCATTGATGTGCCAATTACACTCTTTTCGTTACGCTAGGTTTTATAAAAAAGTATTTTTTTTGACAATTCCTGATAATCAATTTGGTGCAGGCCTTGCATCAGTCCAAAATTTTGGTTTTGGCACGGATGGGCCTGTTCTGTTGTCGATATAAAAGTTCTTGGGATCCACTGTTTTTAAGTATAAACTTAAAATCAGTTACATTTCCTATTGATATGCTTTATTTATTTTCGCTAGTTTTTTTATCTTTTGACCACAATGCTCGAAGCTGCTTTTTAATGATGGGTGTTTGTAAAAGAATATGAAGAATGTATTAGAAGGAAACAACACTCGACGTGTTCACAAACCCAAAGTGTTAGATGGCTTCTCTAATTATGAAAGCCATTTGCATCCAGTTTGCTCTCTATCATCTCGCACAAATAATTACCCATTGTGAGAAAGTGGACACTTATTGGTTTTCGTTGAAAATGGAACTTTTTATTGCAAACGGAGAAGGCGCTTACCAAAACAATGCTCTTTGCAAAAACATACATTTTTAGGAAATACATCAAACAATATGCAGCTCATTTGAGATCGATCTTTTGGGGTTTTTAAAGTTACTAAAATGGCTGTTTTACTCTTTTCGAGAATATCCCAGGGTATATTTCCGTCCATAATTTTTTTTCGGCTGCTTTTAGCTATATTTTTATAAAAACATACAGGGCATTTTTTAAAATTAAAGTTGTTTTAGTCTGTGAAATTATTTTCTATAATTCCATTCAACTAATGTTATGCATTTTAGAAAGTACTCTGCAAATAATAATGAACTTTGGCTTGAGTTCAGAATCAGGGTGATCAGGTGGGAGAGATAACATCATATTCGTGTTTCTTGTCACCGATTTCACGAGAAAACCGCTCGTTTAAAAAAAATTCGAACCACGTATTATGCTTTTTGACTAAAAAATTTTTAGTCAAAATTTCAAAAACTTAAATTGGCGCCTTTTGAATTTTGAAGGGGTTAAAGGCTGTATTGGGAGGGGAAGGGAATCAAAGGGGGCCAATAGTCACAAGAGGCCACTGAAAAGAAGATGTTGAACACTTTTTTGGAATACTGGGGCCTGCCGCATAAATACACTCTGGTATGCATGCTTTTTCATGCATACAGAGTCACTTTCGAGTGATTTGTGTCTAAGGTATGTGGGTGTGCGCATCTCAACTCCAAGCCCCAAGCCCCCTGCGCCCCCGAAGGGGGCGCAGGGGGCTTGAGAGTTAGAGATGCGCGCACACACTTACCTTAGACTTGATTCCGAGAAGTACTCTTGACCATAAAATGCATATAGAGTCTTTTTGGAGATAACTTCATATTCGTGTTTCTCGACCCCGATTTCATGAGAAAGCCGCGCGTTTTTTTGGTTCTGAGAAAAAAAATTTTTTCGAACCACAGGGGGGGTATCATGGTTTTTTAGTCAAAATTTGAAAAATTTAAATTGGCGCCTTTTGAATTTAAAAGGGATTAAGGGCTGTATAGGGAGGGGAAGGGAATAAAAGGGGCCACTAATCATAGAGGGCCCACTAACAAGAAGATGTTGAACATAGTTTTGAATACTGGGGCCTACCGCATAAATAAACTCTGGTATGCATGCTTTTTCATGCATCCAGAGTCACTTTCGAGTGATTTGTGTCTAAGGTATGTGGGTGTGCGCATCTCAACTCCAAGCCTTCCGAAGGGGGCGCAAAAGGTCTCTTACCTTAGACATGATTCCGAAAAGTACTCTTGATCAAAAAAATGCATATAGAGTCCACTTTTTCCACGGCCCAGTTGAAAAACATGGTAAGACAGTCGAGAAATACAAAAATTCACTTTTCTAACGTTTTGCGATAAAAGTGGCCCTTTTATTCCCTTGCGCTCCCTATACAGCCCTTAATCCCTTCAAAATTCAAAAGGCGCCAAATTATTCAAATTTTGATTAAAAACCATGATACCCCCCACTCTGTGGTTCGAAATTTTGTTTTTCTCAGACTCAAAAAATGCGCGGCTTCCTCAAAAAATCGGGGTCGAGAAACACGAAAATGAGATTATCTCCTCCATCCGAGCGCTCCTCGTGCTGTAAGGATTCGTCACTGCAACCTAAACTTTTTTAATATGATTGGATAAAAAAAATTTTATAGACTAAAACAACTATAATTTTGAAAATAAAACGGGTAAATCTTATATCTGCCTTGTTCTGGATGAAAAGTGCCTTGTTTTTGGTTGAAAAGTGCCTTGTTTTTTTCTTTTAGTCACAGCAGCAAGTATAGTAGCAATTTTTCCAAAATGACGACACCATCACGTAGCCCTGCTCTTCTGGTTTCTAACGGCGTATTGTTTGTTGCAACATCTTTGTACAAACTAGCAGAGACGGCTCAAAATATGAAGCAATTCGGAAAAATGATTTGATTCAAACTTTCACCTTTTTTGCTAAATTTTAAAAAGATGTTGTAACAAACAATACGACGTTAGAAACCAGATGAGGAGGGCTACCTGATGGTGTTATCTCTTTAAAAAAATTGTGACTATATTTGCTGCTGTGACTAAAAGAAAAAAAAACAAGGCACTTTTCATCCAGAACAAGGCACATTTAATTCTCGTCCAAATAAACTATACATACAAACTTGTAAAAAGTTCATTTGAAACCATGGTTCGCAAAAACAGCAAATTTGCTGAAATGCAGCAAAAACCTTTGGCGTTTTGTTTTTATTAAAAACAGCAAAATTGCAGCAAAAATGCAGCAAAAATTTTGCTGCATTTTAACAAAATTTTGCTGCATTTTTTGTTCCCTATATATTACGCGTCTTTCATTCTTTCAACTAAATTTTTTGCTTTTTTTTCTACCTGGAGCAGACTTTGCCGGATACCCATGAGAATTAGCATCATTTTCATACCGAACTTGAAAAAATACGAAGAATGAGGTAAAAATAGGTATGCACCCAAGGAGATTTGAACCTGTGACCTGGCAATGCGTATACGAAAGCCGCTTCCCCTTTTCGAGTGAGTTTGACGGGCTGCGTGTACCCGAATTATTTTCTTTTATACGGGTCGTTTATACATTTTCTGACTTCAGGTAGAAAAAAGCAAAAAATTTAGATCAAAGAATGAAAGACGCGTAATATGTAGGGAACAAAAAATGAAGCAAAATTTTGCTGAAATGCAGCAAAATTTTTCATGCATTTTTGCTGCAATTTCGTTGTTTTTAATAAACACAAAACGTCAAAGGTTTTTGCTGCATTTCAGCAAATTTGCTGTTTTCGCGAACAATGTTTGAAACATTAAACAAAAATTAAACGATTTTGGCCGATTTTAGAATGGCTCGGCCATATATATTCGGTCATATTCCGGGATATTCAAAATATTCCTGGGTGTATTCTCGAGAATATCTCCATTGAGCAACCATTTTTATCTTTTATCGCGAGTGCATTATAAATAAATGGACACAACTATAGTTTGGGAGATCTTGGACAATTAACTTGTGAAGGAGTCTTCACATACTAACCTGAGTTATGGTTTAGAACAAAACTTGATCATATATGCGAATAAAGACTACTTTTTTAGCTCTTCCAGCAATGAAAATGTGATAATTCACCGAATAATAGCCTTGAAATATTTTTAAAAAATATCTATCTTCAAAGAGTAAGAAGCAAACTTTACGGATAAAATTAAAAATTTTTCCAAGTGCAAAGTGTGTAGGTCTTTTCATCGTGTAAGCAGTCAAAAGTAAATAAGTAGATGATTTTGGGTCATTTTTCATTTGTTAAAAAAAGTTGCGATGTATAGAACACGAAACAATAACGTGAGAAAGGCTTGCATCAAAAAATTTTCTGGTAGCGTTTTCGGTAATACTGCATATTTTTAATGAGCTGCAACAATGTTTAATTCTGAAATATATCGACTAAAGTACACTATTTGAGGTAGCCCGAAAGTTCGTTTTATCAAGGTCTAAATATTTTTTAGGGCGTTTAAACGATAGAACAGCCAAAAAGATGTGGGAAGGCCATTTTTCAAGAAACAAATTCAACTGCCGTGGCCTCCTGTGGTTCGCAGTCATTTTTGCCTTGGTCCCCCTATGGGTTTTGGTAATTTTTCGACTTAAAAACCTTTTTTGAACCTAAAAGATGTAATTTAAACATAGTTTTGTTAACTGGGACCTACCGCATGAAGAAACTCTGGTATGTATGTTTTTTCATGAACCAGAGTCACTTTCGAATGATTTGCGTCTAAAGTAGGTGGGTGTGCGCATCTTAACTCCAAGCCCCAAGCCTCCAAGCAAGCCCTCTTCGGGACGCAGGGGGCTTGAGAGTTAGAGATGCGCGCACTCACTTACCTTAGACATGATTCCGAACAAGATTCTTGATCAAAAATGTATATAGATTTTTTTCCAAAACGGGTAAAATACCAAAAATGACCGGAAACCACAGGGGGACCAAGCAATCGAAAGTTTTTGTTTTTCGAAAATTGGCCTTTTGGCCGTATATATGGTTTGAACGGCCTGGAAAATACTTAGAACTTGAAAAACGCACTTTTGGGTCACTCCAAATAGTGTACTCCTTCCAAAAATCTTTAGTTGCAACAAAAATTCAATAACTGGACATTTATTGAGAATGGAATTTTATGTAAAAGTAAACAACTTTAAAAATCGTATCCGAAACTTTAAATTTTGTGTGAAAAGCTGTGTTATAGTCTAGACGATCTAAACGGTTTCGTTACAGCCTTTTTTGTAAATTTTACTAGCTTTGTTTGTTTGTTTTTGCAATCAGTTTAACTTTCTTTCTATTGTTAAAATATTTTCTAGATTTTTTTTATCAAAGCTAACAAATAGAAGCTTATAATAGCACAACACTCACAATCTTTTTTGAAAGAATGGTGTATTAAAATTGCAAAAAATACTTATTTTTTAGCTGTTTATGCTGCATAAAAATGACAGTTGCAGTCTTGCAAGAAACGTTTTGTGTAACGGTAACGAAAGAGTGCAAACAGTTTTTTTTGCGCCAATTTGTACTGATAGAAAAACGTTAGTAAGAAACAAACTTAGGCGCTTGCTGGACATACCTTCTTGCAGCAAATTAACTTTTTGACAACATTCCTTAACACCACACATTGACCCAAAATCACCTCAGAAACTCAAAAAGGTATAAGCGGTATATATGAAAGAAGTCATCATTTCTCAACCTCAAGCCCTAGGCTTGAAAGGCTAGAGATGCGCGCACTCCCTTACCTTATCTTTTAAGTTGTTTTAGGAGGAGACGTTATAAGGGACTTCGGCCTTTTTGCACAGGCCCGTATTAAAAACCATAGGGAAAAAGTCAAAAATCAAGATGCTCAAAAGTTAAAATTTTATTTTTGAGGGTTTGAAAACAATGCCCTTTCACCTTCTCAGGAATGTTCGAAATGATTCCATTCAATAAATTGAAAAATTTCAGGTATATTACAGTAGCTTTGGGGGGGGGGGGGGTAAATGACAGTAGCGTCGAAAAGTTTTGTTGAATAAAAAGTAAGCAAGAAGTGGCATTATCTTTTTTAGGCTAAGGTAACCTGAGCACCTTAAATCCCTTACTTTATACATTCTCGTCAGCTTTTTGAAGTTTTCTGAAAAGTTATTATAAAGTTACCAATATCAAATTTATTTGCGGTGTAGCGCCCGTGCATGCCCTTTAAAACTTAAATTTCTAGTGGCTTTTATTTTTAATTTATTTTTTATTGAGAGTTAGAGATGCGCGCATTCACTTACCTTAGACATGATTCCGAGCAAGACTCGTGATAAAAATGCATTTAGAGGCTTTTTTGGGGACGCAACAAACTCGCCAACAAAAGACTCGCCAACATCGAATCTCGATAACGGCAAATCTCGCCAACAGCGAAACTCGCCAATTGCGAAATTCGCCAACGGAAAATTCGCCATCGAAAAACTCGCCAACGCAGAACCACAAATATACATTTTAAATCTTTGCAGGAATTTTAAATTTTTTTTTTTCAAAAGGATACATATATTTATCTCGTTTAAGAATAAGTAAGTCATGTGAAAATACAATAACATACTACATTAATTACGATAGCATCTTAGAGCAACTACTATACAATTAAACGGAGCGTGCAACCTTATAAACACATCGTCTAGGGCACAGGTTCGACTACCACTGGCTTCACGTCTTTCTTTTTGGGGTTTTCTTTGACTGGTTTAACTGATATTATCTGACTTTTTTTCTATAAGTCACATGTTTCATATACAAGAATGTAGCCAAGTTTCTTATCTTTCATCTGAACTATCAAACAGATCAGAAAGTAATATTGAGTTACGGTTAGAATTTAAAAAACACTCAACTATGTCCAATCCCACGCCATCCTACGCGATTTTGTCATTTCCATGAAATCACAAAATTAGGGCAGTCTCTGAAAATGAAGCAGTGCTGGAAATAGTCGCAATCGATTGCTAGATGGTTTTTTGAACTAATAGTAAGTGAAGTTGATAAAAACAATTGATAAAAGTAAATACAGTGTGCCTTTACGGGGATTTAAATCCTCATCTTCTTCCCGAACAGCAGTTCACCTCTCTTTCGAGGACAGGCCAAAGTCTCAGCCATCCAAAATTCAGGCAGGTTCTACGAAGAACTCTGACCTGGACGTAAACACCTCGAGATCCACTTGGTAAAACTTCGAGGGTACAGTGAACTAAGTATACTTTCCCTCCACCCAAACTGGCTGGGCTTGACAGTGAGCCTCACGTTTAGAGAACAATGACTCTTAGGATCCTAACTATCTTAACACTGGAACGGCGGTGCGTGCTAAACTATGCGTCTTGTGCAGAATTTCACGCTGAACACGATAGTAAAAAAAAAATTCGGAAAGAGGAGGGATTGGAACGGGTAAAACAGCTTCCGAAAATAGGTAATTTTAACCTATTCCCAACCACCTGGAATTTGAGCAAAATATGGGTGGTACTCGCTCAATTTATGCGCCACCTAGGTGTGTGACATCTCAAAATACAGGGCGTGATCAGGGCTATCTATTGCGCATAAATTTGTTTCTGAGTGATCACAATTTCACGGAGAATTTTTGATTTTCCTCACAAAGACAATTTTCAGAAATCCGCAATTTCCACACTAAAATGGTCATAACTTTGGGTAGAGATGGCATTCAGCTAGATTATCATATCGAAAAGAAAGAACAGAATCTGACTGTTATTTTAGTTCTGAACACATCAATAGCTTGTTATAAAATCTTGACAAAATTGGCAAAAGGAATGTCTAAGTCGTAACACAAATTTTCTATAACTTCGTACTTGCCAGAAAAATCATCTATTCTGACAGCGGATTCGTGTTCAGCGTGGTCGATTTGCTTATGAAACTGCCTTTATAACTCAAAAAATAATGTCAAATTTCGAATTCCGCTCAAGACAATAAATATTCAAATTTGAAAATCAAATCTTTTTTGTCTTGAGCGGAGTTCAACATTTGACAGCGATTTTCTCATTTTAAAGGCAGTTTCATTAGCAAATCGACCACGCTGAACACGAATCCACTGTCAGAATAGATGATTTTTCTGGCAAGTACGAAGTTATAGAAAATTTGTGTTACGACTTAGACATTCCTTTTGCCAATTTTGTCAAGATTTATAACAAGCTATTGATGTGTTCAGAACTAAAATAACAGTCAGATTCTGTTCTTTGTTTTCGATATGATAATCTAGCTGAATGCATCTCTACCCAAAGTTATGACCGTTTTAGTGTGGAAATTGCGGATTTCTGAAAATTGTCTTTGTGAGGGAAAATCGAAAATCACTCAGAAACAAATTTATGCGCAATAGATAGCCCTGATCACGCCCTGTATTTTGAGATGTCACACACCTAGGTGGCGCATAAATTGAGCGAGTACCACCCATATTTTGCTCAAATTCCAGGTGGTTGGGAATAGGTTAAAATTACCTATTTTCGGAAGCTGTTTTACCCGTTCCAATCCCTCCTCTTTCCGAATTTTTTTTTACTATCGTGTTCAGCGTGAAATTCTGCACAAGACGCATAGTTTAGCACGCACCGCCGTTCCAGTGTTAAATAAGTGGCCCCTGTATTGTCCCTTCACTTCACAATGCAGCCATCTGTCTCTCTTGAAATCTCCTTTCTGGTCCTTTTATGGCAAAACGTTGATTAAAAATGGTTTTTGAGAAGTCCTGAAAAAGTAGTTTTTGGAGTCGGTGGGGGTTGCGATGCGTTGGAGAGTTTTTCGTTGGTGAGTTTTGTTTGGCAATTTTTTGCCGTTGGCGAGTTTTGCCTTGGCGAATTTTGCTGTTGGCCAGTTTTCGCTATTGGCGAGTTTTTTGTTGGCGAGGTTTGCCGTTGGCGGGATACGACAATGGCGAGTTTTCGCTTTGGCGAGATTTTTGGTATAGACGTTTGACTACAAATGTAACATTTTTGGCGTTCTGCCCTATGTTCTGTTTTAGCCACTTAGGCCTACTTAGGCTTAGGCCTTAGGCTTAGGCTTAGGTTTAGGCTTAGGGACCAAAAAAATGTCTTACGAACTACAAAATGGCTGAAAAAATAAGCCTAAGTGGCTTAAACAGAACATAGGGCAGAACGCCAAAAATGTTTTATTGTAGTCAAACGTCTACTCACCAGATTTTTAGCTTTGGCGAGATACGGCGTTGGCGAGTCGGTTGCGTCTCCTTTTTGCCCAGCTCCAGCAAGAAAAAGTGATAAATCACCAAAAATGACCCTATTATACCTTAAAGGACCATATTTGCCTGAAGGGTGGGAGAATTTTTTTTGACAATGTTAAATTTTTTTATTAGAAAGTGTTGAGAAATGCCTCTTTTATCGTGTAGAACAGAAAAAATAAATTCGGTAGGTGATTTCGGGTCACTTTTCAAAAAACCGAGTATGGGAGGGAAAACTATAAAAGTACCAGTTTAACTGTGCCATGTTTCGGAATCGGCATATATGCAGCTGTAAATTGCTTTATGGTTGCGTTAGACAATCCAAATATAAAATTTTCCTTTTAAAGACAGTCTGCTTTGGTATTGCTTATATAAGATAAAAGAATATTAGAATATTTGTGATATATTTGTAATGTAGTTTAAAAGATTACTTGTGATACGGATTGTCTCAACTATTTTAGAAATCTTGTTGCGGCTGTAAATTTAAAATATAATAATTAAAAAATCATGTAAAGAATTTAGAAATGGCATTACAGTCAAAACTCGATTTAACGAGACTCTATTTAACGAAAAACTCGATTTAACGAAACTCAAGTATCGATTTGGTTTGATTTCACTAATTAGAGTAAATAAAACTCGATACAACGAAACTCGTTTAACGAAAAACTCGATTTAACGAACGTTTTGGCGGTCCCTACTAGAAAAGTAGACACTCGATTTAGCGAAAATTCACAAGCCCTTTGTCTGGGCTTTCTGATGGTATGTCGTTTGCCTGCCTTCGAATGAATTATCGTGGGTAAAAAATTAAAAGAATCAAATAAGGACATTTTGAAAAATTTACAATTTTGCTTAAAGCATAGGAATTTTTTGTACTCTGGCCGTTTATCTACATAATGCCTGGTCAATACTCGTAGAGAAATTCAAGCGCTACAAGATAGGCCGAAAATCAGCACAAGAATTCAACAAAAGCACTTCAAAATTACAAGAGAAGAGTAGAACCAGGGGTGGTAGTAACAATCAAAATATCCGCGGATAAATCCGTATCCTCGGATAAAATCCGCGGATACGGATAATCGGTAGTAACAATCGAAAAATCCGCGGATATTTATCCGCAGATACGGATAAATATCCGCGGATAAAATCCGTAGTAACAATCAATTATCCGCGGATAAAATTCGCGGATTTATCCGTATCCGCGGATTTTATCCGTTGATTGTTACTACCACCCAGCTGTTTTTCTGGTATCGAAATTTGAGGGATACCTGGTTTTGGAATATTCTTGGCTGACTTTCTAAAGAAAAGTGAGAGTGCAAGATAGCGAAATTATCAGCGTGAAAAATGCTACATAACTTATGCAAAGGCTCACAAGACAACAAGCAAATATCACAATATTCAAGCCAAAACAATATACTGCCAGGTAGTCAAACGTTACAGTCGGAATTCTAGTGTTAACGAAACTTTTTGGCCGGTCCCTTGAAATTCGTTAAATCGAGTTTCGACTGTAGTTGAACAACAGTCTTTTTGGCAAACAACATACCGACTCGGTTTGCGATAAGAATCTTTTTTTGTCCAGAACAAAGAGTTCCAAAATACTCAGTATGCTTCGGATGATCTTTTTTGGGACAAATATACTTTTTTGGGCAAAGTTTACTTTTTCGGGGCAAATTTCATTTTGATTGATTTTATTAAATATTTTCATTTTTTTTTCAAAAGTGATAACAAAATCATATAGGCTTGCGTTTCTAGTTTCTAACGAGATATCAGTTGTCACATCTTCTTTTCAAAATGTAGCACAAAAAGGTAAACCCATGAAGGAAGTCAGAAAAATAATTCAGTTCATACTTTTCTTTTTTGTATCACATTTTGCAAAGGTGATGCAACAGCTGATATCTCGTTAGAAACTATGATCTCAAGGCTAAATTATGGTGTTATCAATTTCTAAAACAGATGAGAAAAATTAATAAAATCAGTCAAAATACAAATTCGCCAAAATATATATTGCTCCAAAAATAATAACCCGGATGCTTCATATTTGTTTGTATACTAATGCCATGAACGTCATCTGTTAAGCCACTATTAGAGCTTTACTACGTATTTTTTGTAAATTAAGTTCAACATTAATAATTTTCTTTCATCAGCCGAGATTGAAAAATTGTTTTTATACCAGGAGTATTATATTTCAAAAAATCAGGAGAGTTAGATTTTAGGCGCAAAAATTAGGACATTTGGAAACTTTTGAAAGTTGTTTTTTAATAGCTTCCCATACTTCACCGAAACACCGGAACAGAACACGTGTTTCGCCGAAACACCAACCGAAACATTTATGTTCTGCCGGAACAAGAATGTTTCGGTAGGTGTTTCGGCGAAACATGAACGTGTTTCGGTCAAAGTGTTCTGCCGGAACAGGGGTTCCGGAACATTGATTTCAGGTGGCTTATTTTGTGGTTTTCGGCAATAGGTATGTGCATGCAATAAAAATGGAATATTAGAACGTCGAATTAAGACATAAAAAGCTTTATTTAATCAACTGTCAAAGCAGCGATGTCCATGGCAAATGTAAGTCCGGGTGAGAAAAGTAAATTACGATGTGAGTACGATGTGCCTTGAAAGGTCACGTAGGGATAATTTTAAATTTTGTGAGCTTATTTATTCGGCTCTAGGTGAATTCATCCTCGGTGAATTCATCCAGAGGATGAATTCACCGAGGATGAATTCACCGAGGATGAATTGGCTGAGGATGAATTCACCGTCGCCCTATTTATTCACTAAAAATTCAGTGGAGGCAGAAACAGACGAATAAAGGAATATAATAGCTTTATTCAACCCACTATCAACACAACAATGCATCTAAAATTGATCTTCGGCATTTTCTTCTTCTCCGGCTGTTCGGAGTACGTTTCTGCATCATAGGCGCGATATAATCCTCCAGTCAGCAATAAAAGTTCGCAGCTGCTCTGTAAAATAATAATAGTGAATTTAAACAATTTGACGTTTTCGACCTTACTTTTGAATTGGTTGAGACTCTCAATTCCGGCATACTGAAGCACTGTTTCCATAAGATCTTCCACTTCAAGCGCCAAAGGGTTCATTTTTTCTTGCCCATTGCAGACAATAGCTGGTCGAATTGCTCGTCTGACTTGGCTTTTTTCGCAAAACTGACATCAGAAGAATGCGAAGAAGATTGGCGCTTCGACAATCCCACGATTTTCAGCGGTGTCTCAGCCGCTGGCTGGTCTCCAACGTTGCTTGCTCTTGTACTTTAATAAATAAGGCCTCAAATCGTGTCTTACGGAAAGTATATAACTTACGTCAGATCTGTGCACGACTTTACGGTTCTCAAAAATGACGTTGCCATCCAAAGATGCCAGCTAGGTTCTGTGTCACTTGCTCCATCTCCAGTGCTACCTTTGACTCTGTTAGACGTGGTCCGATGACAATCTGTGATGCTGGTCAGCCATCTCTCAGCGCAGTTACTGAAAGTTAGCCTTCATTGACCTCACACTACATCGTTAGACCATTTATTACCTCCAAACTCGACATCTTCGTAAGTCTCCATAAAGGTTTTGTTAATTGCAATCCAGGCGGACATTCTCGGACCATTCAACTTGTATTCCGGATGCGACGAGTCCCAAAGCACGCCTTTTTCCCCGACGAGTTCACACAAGAAAGCTTTTTGGTCATTTGATAAATCACTGGAATTTAACTTCTGGCGATTCGATCTGTCGCCACTTTTCTTTGGTGTTGCCTTTTTTTTTGCTACCATTGTAAAAGTCTCTGAAAAGCCATAAATGAGATTCATTTTTTTCACATCGATTGACTCCAAAAAAGACATGAAGTCTAATAGCTCAATTCGACAACCATATCACATTTATCAAAAAATTTATTCGCCCCTAATAATCACATCAACAAATTTGTTCCTAATATCTCTGCCTACACGCCCTGCACGAGGTTTCTCTGATCACTAGTAGTCGACGGTCTTGCGGATATGGAATCAGCTCAGTTTCTTCGTCCATCGTTGGCAGCAGAAAATTGTGAAGAATCACGGCTGCCATCGCATATTGACGAACAACATCAGGGCTTGGAAAAAATATCCGTCAACGGCATACTCAACTAACTTAAATTCATACCTGGCTTCAAGAATCCCTACACTAAGCTTCTATCCAAATAGTAAATAAGCTAATTACCTTATAATTGTAAAACTCAACGCCTGACCGATCGGCTTCACCAGTCCTATGTGTTTTCTATCTATAGCACCCATCGCATGAGGGAACTGTCGACGCTCCAAGAACCTCTCTGAGTTGGCTATCCATGTTGCACGAGTTAGAATGGGAAGATATTCGGCTTGCATTAGATCGATAACAGCAGTCGAGACTTCGAGGCAAAGATCCTGGACGGTCGAATCTCCTATGCCAAAAAGATGTGCCACTGCTGGATAAGTAGGACGAAGGACAAGAAACTTAAGTATCGTTTTTAAATGAATGACCTATTTTTATAGCTTACCGGAGAAAAACTGCTAGGCGTTCTTTACCACTTATAGGCCGGAGATGCGTGGGAGCGTGGTATCCAAATCGCACTTCAAGCTAAAATAATCTTCTCAACAAATACCTTAAATCAACATATTATAACAAACCTTAGTATGAAGAATGTCGAATTCATCTCTGGTTAACCTGATGAACCTCTTCAAATCTTTGAAGTCATTGGAGTCATAATAGCGCCAAAGATTCCGAAGGACTTTCCTCGAATTGCGTCCATCATATGAGCCGGGCGGATATAGCTGCGAGCTTGATCCTCTGCTTGTTTTTGTATCCACCACCAAACAGTGCTGCTTGCTCTTCATCCATGAAAACGCTTAAAATGGACATTTAATTGATGCTATCATTGATGTGGGTACTCGATACTCAAAGGATAAAAATTTAGCATATTCTGACATAATACGAACATTTAATCGATGTTCCGATTGGTATGTTCTGCCGGAACAAAAAACTGTTCCGGTAGACATGTTCTGTCGAAACAGAATTTTGTTTCGCCGAACATCGGCGAAACATGATTGTTCCGCCGGAACAAAATTTTGTTCCGCCGAAACATCACTGTTTCGGTGAAGTATGGGGAAGCTAATATGTTTTGCACTAAATAATAATTTTCGGCAGGTGCTTTGGGATTTCACGGTCAAGCAACGTCTGCCTCTACAGTGGAAGGTTCACAATTTTGGAAAATTAATTGTAAGTGCAAACAAAAATAATTCAAAAATATTTTCGCACTAACTTAGCTGTCCTCTGCGAATTCAAAAAGTCTAAATTTCTATGACGTAGATGGCAATGGTCTTTTGAGCGAAAAAAAGAACAAAAATAGCAGGTTGAAGCTCTGTTAGATTTTTTTAAAATTTTAAAAATTCGCATATCTCATATTTGTAGGGTTGTCGAGCGCTCGAAATTTTCGAGTCGAGCGCTCGATTCGATATTCGAAATTTTCGAGTCGAGCGCTCGATTCGATATTCGAAATTCGAAATTTTCGAGTCGAGCGCTCGATTCGAAATTCGAAATTTTCGAGTCGAGTGCTCGATTCGACATTCGAAATTCGAAATTTTCGAGCGCTCGATTCGAAATTCGAAAATTTTCGAGCGCTCGATTCGAAATCGAAAATTTTCAGGGGCTTCGCCGCCTCATTAATGGATTTTTAGAAATAAATTAATCGAAACCATGTTTAATCGACCACACACTTTACACACCAACGAATAAGCGGCCGAAAAAACTACCATTCTTTGTCCATAGTTGTGCTTGATCAAACGGCGCAGATCGGAGACTCTGAGATTGCAAAAGCACCGCTCTGGCTTTTTTCGCCTCAGAAGGTCCCAATTTTTTGTTCGCTAACTTTTCCTTGGGCCTTGCCGATTTCAGGTGACCCGAAAGATGAGTTGTTAATCTACTCTTTGCAGTCTAAGCTCTTCCCACAAGTGAAAATAGTCTTTCCATCGACTTTCTTAAACGATTTCCAAACTTCGCTTGGCATTTTTCTAAAACAAGAAAAATTCACCATTACATTCTTTTTTGTGTGCTGCAAGTTCCAAACTATAACTCGAAAATAAGCGCTCAAAATTCGAAAGCATAATTCGAAATTTTTTTTCGAGCGCTCGAAATTCGAAAGCATAATTCGAATTTTTTTTTCGAGCGCTCGAAATTCGAAATTTTCGAACTTTCGAGCGAAAAGTTCGAAATCGAGCGCTCGATTCGACAACCCTACATATTTGTTATGATTTTTTTTCTATATCTCCAAGAGGTAAGTAACAATAAGTGTCGACCTGAGTGTGAGATTTGGGGTGTTTTTAACGCGGGAAGAGCTGTAATTTTTTCTTCGCTAAAACTTTTTCTCTGTTGGTATCATTTTGTAGGTAAGATTCAACGCTTTAAAATGAACTATTGACAAGCAACATCTGAAATAAAAAATTGGGTAAAAATGCTTAGGTCCGCACGCAGGACCACACTCCGACCCACACTCGACAAAGCGCACCGATACAAGAGCTAACTTCGCTAATTCCCCTAAGAACCTGCGCATATCTGGCGGCCGAAATACAGGGATCTCAGCTAGTGCTTTGACTAATTAAGAATTTAAAGCGTCCTTGGTGTGTTAAATTATAAGTAAAGCTTTTGTGCAAAGTGTAACATTTTTTCGACTAAGGTTTATTAATGAAAAAGTTTTAGGCAATCCAGCAAACAAAACAACAGTCAATCAACAAGTCTCTTGTAGTGATTATGCTGTTAGTGCTAGGCGGCTAGAAATTAACATTCTTTTTAGCCATGTTGTTCTGAAACTTTTTAGTTTTGAAGTAGCTCAATTTTGGTACATGTTAGTTTGTTTATGTCGTTTTGTTCAGCAGACCTTCTTCAGTCTGAGTATCATCAGCATTTTTTATATAACCAGTGATTAAAAAATGGTCACGTGCAATCTACCGATTTTCATTGGTGGGCCACTTTACACAGACAGCCCTGCTTGAAGACTATTTTAAACTTTTATTCATATTGAGCATTTATTCTTTTAATACATTTGAGTTGCTTTAACAATCAACAAAAGGTGCATGCAAGAAAGGAAAAGTTTCCGATACTTTACCAAAAAAAAGCAAATAAACCAATAATTAATTTCAAAGACTAGTGAGTAGTCGTGGCCAGCATGACCACTATTGCACTTCTAGAGATATGGTCCAACTGATCCTTCTATTATTTAGCCCTTGATGGATTGTGAGCGAAAGATGTATGAGAGCACAACAACTGTGGCTGCCAACAAAGCACCAGCCATTCCAATGAACAGGGAGAAGCCGAACACAGACATGCACACACCGTCTTGAGAGCCAGCCATCATGTAGCGCTCCACCTGGCGGTGGCGCAGTTCAGCTGGCAACACGTTGTTCTAGAAATTGAAAAAATGAGTAAATTGTTAAACGTATTAACTGTGGAATTTAAGTGCCTGGTCAGAAATGTCCAGAGCGTTGAACTCGGTGCGCACATCCAAGGTGTTGGCATCGAAGTTGGCCTCACGCTTCTGAGCAGTCTGAGTTGGGCGGCGGCAGCTGGACGTCGGCCAGCAGCAGCTGGGCAGCAGGGCGGCAGCAGCAGCTGGAGCAGGGGCAGCAGCAGCACCTCCAGCTCCGACCTTGACAGCATTGAAGCCAGTTGGTTCAGCACATTGAGGTCGGGCACATTCACTGTTGGGCTCTTTGATGGTAATGCTGATCTGGCACTGGTAGAACAATTGAGATCGGTCGGCGTATTTGTAGACGTGAGCCTCTTGACCAGCCATCAGATCAGTTGGGTACTCCAAGTTGTTGAGCAAGAATTTGTCCAGAGCACAACCTTCTTGTTAAGGATCTGTACAGTGTCACCGTTTCCATCATCCACAGTGCAGGAGTGGACCACAGCGCAGAAGGTGTCGACGGTCTCGGAGTCACAGGTCCATTTGTGGTAGACTTGCTGACCGATGGTGGCGAACTGGATGGGTTGGCCTGAAGGACCTCCTTCGAGGATCTATAAATACATTTACTGTAATATAATTTGACTGTAAGCTTCTAACCAACCTCGTATTTGCAGACAGGCATGGGCACAACCTGGGTCTGGAAGGCAGTGGTGATGTCGGAGACCTCGATCTGGGCACTGACAGTCTTGTCGGCCTCCATGTAGAAGCACTGCACCTTGTAGGCTCTGTCAACCTTAGTGACGAACTGGGGATGGAAGGAGATGACCACAGTGGTGCTCACAAACACTCCTTTAGGGTTGAGGGATCGGGTGCGGGCCACATTGCAAGAGTCGAAAGGCAGTTCAATGCCAGCCACTTGTCTACCGTGCTCATCTGATCGACAACCCTGCTGGTCGAAGAGTCCCTTCACATACACATGTCCTTCAAATGGGTTCCTGGTGTTGAAGTTGACAGTGATGGACTTGGGACCACACTCAATCTCCGGCTCTCCCTCCACTCCATTGTCGACGGGAATTGCAGCACTTAAAGAGATTAAAGCGGCTAATAAGATAAGTCGGATCATTGTGTTGGAGAACTGTGTGAAAGTGACGATGAAATCCGCTTTCCCTTTTGTTATATGCTTACTACACAAGGAGATTTCGGGAACAGGTCATTAAGTCCTGCCTCCTCATACCCTAAAGCCTTCTTTTGCCTTTTTTGATGGGTGGACGTGTGAAATAAGGAAGCGAGAAAGACCGGTCTCTTTTCGCGAGTTCTGCGCCTGTTTTTTTGGTTGACCATTTCTGGTGAAAAAGGATTTGAGAAGAATGGCTATCAATTCTCTTTCTTTTTTTCACACCTCTTTTGCATTTGTGCTTGGTTTGCATTTCCACTGGTCAGCTATGGAATTGGGGTGATAAAAGAGCAAGAAAAAGCGGCTAGATAGTGTGTGATAAGCAAGCCACAAAAAGTTTTGCGAGAGAGGGATAAATAACTGAAAACAAAGATTATAACAAGTGTTGGGGGATTTGATAAATTACCTCGGTTTGTAGGATTATTCTCGCTTTGCCACAATCTGGAGAGAGGAAGTGGTTGGGTGTTTTTTCTTGCTCTTACTTGGATTATCTTTCAAGTGATCTCTTTTCGAGCAGTCTCTGAGATAGTGAAAGCAAAAAGTTTTATGGAAGATTAAATCAATTTCAACCACTTTCTTTTATCTACAGGTATTATTTGAGAAATTGTCGTCCTACTTTCGCTATTTTGATACCGCAAACTTTGATCGTAATATTTTATTATACCGTATGGAACAAATTTTTGTCACGCTTTTTTTTTCATAACTTTTTAAATTAGAGGTGTTTTTATACGATATTTTTTGGTTTCAAAGTTGACATTTTGGAGAATTAAATGATACTTTATTTGTATCGTTATTTCTGTTAACAGATAGAAACTTTTAAGTTGAAAAATGTCTTAATTTTGCCTAAATTTCAGGCAAATGGACTACACGATCGAGTAGAAGTCTTACAGTGTCATAAGGTATGGGATGCGGCATGGCGAGATTTGCGGATAAACATTTGCGGCAGGTCATTTGCAACATTTGCATAAAGACTTTTGCGGACCTGAATTTTCGTATGCACATTTGCAGAAGGGTATTTGCGGACATAACATTAGCGGATACGACTATTGCAGACCGTCCTTAGCGGCAGCGCATTTGCAGAACGACTTATGTGGAACGACATTAGAGGAGCGACGATAAAGGAAGATATTTAAAGACCGACATTTGCGGCAGGACATTTGCGCAAACGAAATTTGCGGAAATAACTTTTGCAGAGCGTCATTTGCGGAAACGACATAAGACCCGAAATATATCTACTTACTTATTGTTCACTGAATAAATTTATTGCCTTTCATTGTTATACTTGCAAAGCACTACTGAAAATGGTATTTTTCGAAGGCTTTCAATAGAGTATACGGTTTTTTATGTGATTCCGCAAATGTCGCACCGCGAATTTCGTTCCGCAAATGTCCTGCCGCTAATGTAGTTCCGCAAATGTTATTTCCGCAAATGTTATTTCCGCAAATGTTATTTCCGCAAATGTTATTTCCGCAAATGTCACATCCACAAATGTTGCGGCGCAAAAGTCGTTCCGCTAATATCCCTCCGCTTAAGTCGCACTGCAAATGTCGGTCTGCGAATGTCGTTCCGCAAAATTCCTGCCGCAAATGTAGGAACGCAGATCTCGCCAGGCCACGAAACGCATGGAACGCCGAAACAAGTCCAAGTCAAGTACAGAAAGAAGAAGTTAGGAAGAAACGATATGGAAGAAACAAAGGGGTCATTTTCGGTGGTTGAAAAAAAAAGTACTCGATTAGAAAAGAATACAACTCAAAATTTTCTCGGCGTCAAATTTGAAGTCGGTCGGTGTATAACAAGTCAAAAAAATCTCGCTGCTAAATCTTACATAAAAAACCCCTAAAAAAAAGATTACGTCTCTTAATGCCGGTTTGTGCTAATTGATGCGTTTTGTTTAGAATTTCACGCTGAGCAAGATAGGAGAGTAAAATTCTCTCAAAAAGTGCTTTTACATGGAACCTTCACGGGTCGATTGTATGAGATCGGTCAGTTTGGAGTTATTTTAGTTATTTGATTGTATTTTCTATACGATAGCAATTTGCGCAGCTGAAACACCTATCTGGTGCAGAATTCAACGAGCTTTGAATAAATACAAGGTTACTCGGGTAAATGGCCGTATAACTCGCAAAAAATTATTTTTATTCATTTTTTCATGATTTTCAGGCGAAAAATTTATTTTTGTAAATTTAGCCCAGTTTACGATGAAACGAGCTCAAACATGTGTGCCCAGTTACAAAAATCATGAAAATTCAGAACGCCACAAAAGGCGCAAATTTGAAATAACCCGTAAAAAGCCGAAGCACCAGTAAATATGTTGATTTTAGACTATTTTTTTCTTATGACTTGCTGCGTCGTTTGGCATCGAAATAATAAGCAACTTTTGCGCTTTCTGCCACAGTCAAGGCCTGAAAAATAAACGGTGATATCAACAATTTTTTGATGCATAAAAGAATGAACTGAATTTTTTATTTCAAATGATTTTTGAAAAGTGCTAATATTTTGCAAGTTATACGGCCATTTACCCAAGTAACCTTGTATTTATTTAAAAGCTCGTTGAATTCTGCACCAGATAGGTGTTTCAGCTGCGCAAAATTGCTATCGTATAAAAAATACAATCAAATATCTAAATAACTCCAAACTGACCGATCTCATACAATCGACCCGTGAAGGTTCCATGTAAAAGCACTTTTTGAGAGAATTTTTCTCTCCTATCTTGCTCAGCGTGAAATTCTAAACAAAGCTTGAAAATCGGTACCCATTGAGAGATAAAACCAAAAAATCGTCACTTTCATCAAAATTTGACCCTAGAAGAGTCAATTTGAGAAAAATGAAAAAATGAAAAAACTTAAATCTGTCCACTGTAGTAGAGCCCCAAAAACCAACCTTCAGCTGCTTTTGGCCACTCTGGGGTGGTATTCTAAGCGGTCCAAGTAATTTTCTTATCATAAAATTTGAGTTTTTGCAAAATTTTTATATCTGAGGGCAAAAACAAATATTCTACAGTCGAAAACGAGCATTCTACGGGCAAAAAGAATTACCAACCTCACGGCTTTTCAAGTTCTCCGAAATTGTTTTGTTCGAGGTCACGAGTTCGACCCTACCCACTGACACTATCGATTTTTCAAAAAGTTTTCCAATTTTTTATTAGCTCATTTTACGTGTAATTGAAAAGTATACATAGCAGGCTGCGTTGGAACTGGAAAAGAATCGGAACGAAATTCGGAATCGGAACTCCACAATTTTCGGAATAGGAATTTGGATTTCGGAACTTGACCTATTTTTCGGGATTCGGATTTCGGAATTTGGAAAATTATCGAAATCCAAAAATAAAAATTTCAAAAATTTTTCGAATTCACTTTGTTATAACACACAAAACAGTGCCTATATTACAATGCGCAATAGGGTTATGCCTTGGTCCCCCCCCCCTGTTGTTATTTTTTGTGGATTTTTAGGCTCAAGCTTAGGCAAGGGTAGGACTTGAACATTAGTCTAAGATTTGTTTTAGTCCATCCTAACATAGGATGGCCTACCCTTGCCTAAGCCTAAAGCTTAAAAAATAGAAAAAACAGCATTGTCATATATGGGCCAAAATAGTTTAATCAGCATTAATACTCAAAGTTGTAAGCGGTCAAGCCCAAACAACCAGGATACACCCGAACCACCAGGATGGAGCCCGATCCACTGGGTACATACAAACCACCGGGATGGGGCCGGACCAAATCCTTATCGGCACCAGCAAACCTGGCAGATGTATGACGGGAGCATAGACAACATGGAAAAAACTTGAATTCGGGTTAACAAATACCGAGAAAAATCTGAATTTGATTTATTTACAAGACATTTTTGGATTTCGGAACTCAAAAAGTATCGGATTTCGGAATTCGGAATTTGAATTCCGGAATTCTGACGCACCCCTGATACATAGTTCATAGAGATCAGATTTGAGTACAGACCCGATGAAAATCCAGAATTGAGGTCAAATACAAGGCAAAAACATTACATGAAACTTATTTTGCATTTGGAGACCCAAAATTTTGCATTTTTTGCAATAATTTTTAGACCAAAATGTAGCCCTGAATCTGCTTTACGTACAGAATTTTGAAAACTTTGGTCATGCATATCAGAATTTCAAAGCATTTTGAATGAAAGTCAGACAAAAGTCCAGATTTTAGGTCAAATACTCGGCAAAAAGTTAAAATGGAACTTCTTTTTGTATGAAGATGCAGAGGTTTGCATTACAGATGATGAGCTATACACCAAAAAAGCTGACAATCTTCCTTTTCAGAAAATACAGATCAAATTTTTAAAATACGGAATTTACAAAACTAGAAACTATTTGAAGCCCGAGACACGTTTTTCTAATCAAATTTGAGGAGTTTTTAATTTCCCACAAAAAAATTCAAAAAGGCAAAGTAAACGGATTGAAAAGCCATGTCTGTTAAAAATTTGATAAAAGCTCTAAGTGACAGACAAAACGCTAAAAATCCTGAAAATTGTATATTAAAAATGGTCTCATATACACAATATTCAAATTTTAAGGCGGCAAAGTCGCCGCGGTACTGAAAATTGCCATTTTCAAAGTGATCGAGGTAAAAGCTGTCAAGGAGATAGTCTCGACACGAACGGATTAATACTAGGTTTTTTTAAATGTGATTTAGAGCCATATTTTGTCGGTAACTCAGTGTTGCAATGTCAAACAACCTTGGGCAGAATTAAAAGTTGGATTAACATAATTGATATCAGAATTTCTAAATTTTTTTCAAAAAATGCCCTAAAGATCAAAAGTTTGTAGGTTGAAAACACCCCTTAAAATATGTAAATCCCCCTCGAATTTATTTTTACCCCTCAAATTTGAATTTCGCACAAAATGTGTAAATCCCCCTCAAATTTCAAATTCACCCCCTCAAATTTGCATTTTTAGTGAAATACTGCAGTAAATTTTGCGGGAATCCGAATTTTATAGTCAAAAATAGGGTTGGGTAATTCTCCGGAGAAATACTTTCCGGGTAATTACCCGGGTAATTACCCGAAAAGCGGAGAAATACTATTTGCTGATACCTAAACCATCTGGATGGTACCCAAACCACCTGGATAGTGCCCAAACCATCTATATGTTACCCGAAACACCTGGATGGTACCCAAATCTTCTGGATAGTACCCAAACCATCTGGATATCACCCAAAACCCTGGATTATACCTAAACCACCTGGATGATACTTAAACCGAAAAATTTCTGGCTGAGTAGGGTAGGTGGATTGGTTAATAGTTGATCCTAATAATAAGTGAGTGTTTAGTGGCGATTGTGATATTTGTCGACCATAATTGCCATAAAATTTCTATGAAGAAAGCAATTGTACTTGGAAAATAAAAACATTCAAAAGATATCGGCATAAAAATGAAGAAGATATCACAGAAAAAAAAATGAAAAAATGTATCAGCTGGGAGTCGAACCTTCGACATTAAAAAGGAGACCAGTAGTGTAAAGGAAAGCATGGCTCAAGCGGAAATGATTCCTGCTTGAGCCGGTATGGTACCCAAATCACCTGGATAGTGCCTAAACCATCTAGATGTTACCCGAAACACCTGGATACTGAAAAATAGTATTTCTCCGATTTTTCTTTACGGAGAAATACTTAGTATTTCTCCGGGTAATTACCCGGAGAATTACCCGGGTAATTACCCATCACTCAACCCTAGTCGAAAGGACTTGGATCGCTCAGAATTCCACCCTGGAGCGGCCAGAAGCCCTGAAAGTTGGTTTTTTGGGGTTTACTAGGGGGGGGGGTAAACTTTTTGCGAAAATTCGATTGGGCGGATCAGAATTCCAGTCCGATCGGCTTTATCGCTCAGAATACCACGCTATACCACTCAAAAGCACCATAAACCTGAAATTCTGAACGATTAAGCCCATCGGACTGAAATTCTGATCCGCCCAATCGAATTTTCGCAAAAATTTTACCCCTTTTCCGCAAACCCGAAAAACCAACTTCCAGTGACTTCTGGCCGCTCCAGGGTGGAATTCTGGGCGATCCAAGTCCTTTTTGACTATAAAATTCAGATTCCATCAAAATTTACTGCAGTTTTTCACTAAAAATGCAAATTTGAGGGGTAAATTTGAAATTTGAGGGGGGATTTACACATTTTGTGCGAAATTTAAATTTGAGGGGGTAAAAAATAAATTTGAGGGGGGGGGGGGGATTCTTATATTTTGAGGGGTGTTTTCAATTTGAGCCAAAATCGAATGAAAAAATCCCATCGAAAAAAGTTGATTAGTCTTCTAAAGTCAACCCTCGCTACAGTGACACGCGCTATAGTGACACCCGAAGGCCAGTCCCAACAAATAAAAATACCTTGAAAATTCGATATAGTGACACATGTCAATTTTTGTTAACTAAAGGGCGACTTTAAGTGAAATGTCTTTTAAAAACGAATCTTGAGCTCTCCGTAAATTTCTTCCATATTAATTACGTGTTTTTTCACTTGTTTTCGTTTCCAATATTCAACCCAACGATGCATAATGCCGAACAACTGTAGTACAGTTCAAAACTTTCTTACAGTTTGATCAATTTTTGCAATTGTAGTGCAGTTTCTCGCATTATTCACATGACTGGCTTAATCAAATGTATTAATTTTGGTTTTCTCTCAGGATACAGTATTGTTTTGCTATTCAGGCCCGCAACCCTCAATTTAGATCCTGAAAAATGTGTACCTTAATTCCAAAGTTGCGAGTCTGAATGGCGAATTTATAGTGTTTCCTTGACCACCTTCGACCAGCAAAATCTATATGTTTTAGATTATACTGACGCATCAGAGTTGTCGGTGTGAGCTTTTGGTTTATAAATAAATTTGACAGTTAGCTGTATCACCCTTTGCTAAACTCTCAATGTAGTGACATTTTTCAAGAATTTTTTTGAAAACCTCGCTACAGTGACACCCCGCTATAGTGACACCCTGGCTATAGTGACACCCCAAGGCCGGTCCGAGGGGTGTCACTATAGCGGGAGTTGACTGTATTGCATAAGGATTTTTAGGGTATTTTTTAAGGTATTTATAAATTTTAATATTGATGACAAGGGTCGCCAGGCGCCTATTGGCGCCTATACAGATTTTTTTCAAACAGACAATTGCTGATAGAAAATTCGTTGGTCATGGTCTTGTATTCCGCCGCATATATTCCGCCGCACATATATGTTTTCTGTCGCCAAATTTTCGTAGCGTACTCAAGCCGTCTGCCTGGACATCCAAATGGAAATACAAAATTGGTCAGTAAGTTTCGAATTCAAAAAGTAGTTTTATAAGCTTTATAACACGAATCCGATGTCAGAATTAAATCCGGTGTCACAAAGTCCGAATTGACGATTTCATTACCGCTAGTGTCACTTTCACGCTGAAACGATTTCAACTTTTTTTTCAGTTCTGAGCTTAATATTCCAAAAGCTTTTTTTATTTTTTTGTAGTATTTTTGAGTGCAGATTTTCCTGCTCTGTCGAATGCTGCATACTGATTACCATAAAAACGGCCTCAACACACGTAATTGTCCATATTCAAGGATTAACTACGTTTTTGAAAAATTGACACAGTTGCTTCTTTTTACAAAAGTCTTACATTTGAAAATCGTAAGCACATCAAATCGGCGCCACTTTTTCAAGAGACCGGCGCCCGGTGTCTACGCCCGAAGCCGATTATTTCGGGCGCACAAGTATGATTGTAGCAAAGATGAATGATAGAACTGAAAAAAACAAGTTTCATAAATTTGACTTTAGTAAGAAATCTATTGCACCGGAGGGGTGGACGTAACAGTTGACGCTTTATTCAATCCACAACTACCAACAGTACATGAAGACATACAATGGGATTCTATATGGCCTAGGGCCCATTTGACTTCTTTTCGGCCTTCTGCCAGGAACTTCTTCGCTTGGTCAAGGTAGAACTTGGCTTCCCACATTGTCTTCTTGAGTCGGGTAGCCGGGTCGTCGCTGCTCGTCTTCCATCCATCCGGTTCCAGGCCGTGCGCAGTTTGTTTGGGAGCGTGCTGCTGAGCCATTCCTTTTGCTGAGCCGGTAGACCTACTCTTGGGTGCAGGGATCCAGCTGTCGCCTGGCGCCTCGCTCGGACTTCGGAGACTGGTCGGTACCTGAAACAAAAACGGGTCAAACTTGACTCGGGTCGAACTTATCCTCGGTTCCCAACTGCCTTACGGTACCTTGTCCGGTCACAGCATCAACATCATCTTAACGGTCTCGTTTGTAGCCCTAACTGGTACAAAAATCCTCTGGCGCAACGGTAATGGTCGATCCTGAATCGATCAATGCGAGAAACTTCTGGTCGTTTACCGTTACTGGTACCTGCACAAGCAGTTTCGTAATCGTACGTGCGGTCGGGTCTTTCCATCCAATGCTTGGTGATAGTGAGTGCTATTGCAGACTCAGGTATCAGCATTTCTTCCAGTTTTCCGACCCTATTGGCCAAGCTATCTCGGTTCTCTCTTTCACGGTAAGTACGTTTGCGTCGGTATCAGTCACTATTGAGCCGAAGAACTTTCCAGTCTCTTTCGCCGGGTCTAATTGCTTGCTTTCGGTACTCGGCATCATAGTTGCCTTCGCAATCGGTACGTTTGTCTTCGGTTCCAAATTAATTGTTTTCATCCTTCGATGACACCCCTGGTAACGGCCTCTACTGTCTGCGTCATAGACGGCATACGGTCGAATCGTCTTTCTCGGTGATGTGGTATAACCCACCATTCGGTCTCTGGTTATTCCCAAAGTTTCGTCCTGGTCCGGTTTGTCCATACTGTCCTCGACGGTCTGGCGTTGGTTGATTCTGGTTTCGAACGTTTGCACGGTATTTCCGTTATACACTGGTCGGTTGGACTGGTATCCATCGCTTTGAACTGGTCCGTTTCCCCAATTACCCATATCAGTCTGCATCGGTTGGTGTTGACCACCTTGCCAGTTCGCAACCTGGTTCCCCATATTCATCGGTCCATTGTTACCGGTCATACCCTGTTGCCAACCTATAACCTATGATTTCAAACCCTAGGGCCGACAATTCATTCGGTATGAGACAAAACGGGTTTAAATAGGCATTCTCGGGTCTTATTGTCATTCTACTGGTAACTATTGCGCCACCGGTCTCGACGGATTTCGCAAATCCCCCTCTCCTTACACTTTTAATGTTCATACAACACGTTTTTCAATTAAAAAAAAGCTAGAAATAATCAGCGAGAAATTCTGAGTCTGTTGCAGCAATTACTACGCGTGACCAGGTGAGTGTTAAAGTATTTTTATATAATGCACGCTCTACATAACGGACGAAAATGTCAGTCCCTACGTGTTTGTTATATTGACCGTTGGCCTTAACAATATATTGATAGAAAATAACTTCTAAATAATGAATGAAACGATCAAAAGATTTTAAACCTTTTCAGGAGCTATTTTGTCCCGTTTTCGATTATTAAAGCTACAACCATGTATTTTGCGAAAATAATCGAGAAAGCAATCCTGCACCGTGATAGTCCCTTACTTTGGCACTAGACGTGTTGAAAATTAAATCATTGTTCTTGCTTTTTTCAATTCGATAAATAAATTTTTTCCCGAGTTTTTTCAGATCTACTGCAAAGTGTCCAACAACTTGGCTTTACCTCCAGCCATACTGGTGCCTTTAATTTTTTTTTCCCTGCACTCAGCATTCCCATCCTAAACAAACTTTTTGTGGTCATAAACTTCGGCTATTCAGCCAGCTAGTAACTGGCTAATCCTCCATTTCCAAAAAGTCTGTCCCTGTAAAGAGGAAGGCGCCTAACTGTCTCAATCAACTGTCGTTCCCAGGCAAAGTATACAGACAAGCTGAAATACACTTTGTGTTGACCCAAAACAAAGAGGCCATCAATCAGTAGCAGTCCTCTAGCTGGGTGCTTTGCCTAGCGGTGATGCAGCACAACTGCTGACAAATTATGGAAGAGCTTAACAGCGGCTAGATGGATTACTAGCTATCTGGTCTAATCTACCTCTGCTCCTGCGCAGTAATACATACACAAAACTTGGCAACTGCAAAAACGACTAGATGTAGTTGAAGATTAATTGCTGGAAGAATAACAAATTTTACCGTATATTCTCTATTAATCCTCCACTCTCTAATAATCCCCACCCTATGGACCTCATGCCTTAGCCTAGAGCAAATATTTCACAAATCTGTTTTTTGCGTTTTCTTAATTAGTGCGATTTCTCTTGATTCCACTTTTCAGATGTTGGTTGAGCACCCGAAAATCTCAAAATCGACCCTTAATTTTTCCGATTTTTTATGGGTTGAAAAATAATCCCCCATAAGGGATTTAATAGAGAATATACGGTATGTTCATTTAAATTTTTTATGGCATTAAAATATATTTTAGCAAATAGTAGACCAGCGCATAACAATTTTTCATTGCCTTTGCCATAGTGACAAAATGTATCGGAACATCATTTCAAACATTTATTTTGTTTTGGTCTGCAATATATTCTTTGCCGCACGCTGCGTAAATCGAAATTCGGACTTCATGCTAATTCTATATCCTATAGCCTTCATGAAAATTCCACTTTCTTCTGATATCCTCTTAATATCCAAGCCGATTGACAAGAAACCTTTGATCATTGTTACATGATGTTATTAGAAAGACTTTTGGCTTTTTCAATAATGCGATTGACAACCTTCTCAGGTTTTTTGGCACACTTTGTGTAAGCTTCCGAGAAATTCCAAAAAGGTGAATTTTGTCACTTTTGAGGAGGGAAATTTTAGGGAGGGGAATTTGTGATAATACGGTAAGGGCCTCATCCGCCCCCCCTCCTTATAACAACTGCTTCTATTTAAGCACTTGGTGCAAAATATTTGATCGGTCTGAAAGCTATCAATTCTGTATTATAACGACCCATTTTGGCTGGTTGCTTGAGGTTCGTTACCTGGAAGGGGCTCTGTATACGTACTTTCGATTATCGATTGAAATGTGTAGAAACTTTATTAAAGATGAAATAGGAAAAAGGGGAAAATATGCTTATTTTTATAATCCATATAAACTCTTTGATTTTGGTTTACAATGAGGGTTGCAATTGGTTTTTACACGATAAATTCGAAGTCGATTTTTCTGACCAAATTTTCGCATATAATTTTTATACCATTCAGCACATCAACCATAGTTATTGAAATTGTCAAGGTTTAAGTGCGTCTTCAAAAATAGGTCCAATATTTTTAAATTTCGAATATCTCTTTTTGTAAGTGAACAAAAACTTATTTACCGTATTTATTCTAATAGAACAACATGTCGTTCTACTTTTCAACCTCTAAAATATTTTTTTACTTTATGTTAAAAGTGCAATAAAAAGTTGCTTAACCCCTTAGTTTTAGCTTCTTCTTCAGCTTAGTGATGTGCATTTAGCATATTGCGGTGTTTTTTTATGAAAAAATCTCAAGCGGATGCGGGGTTTTAAAATTATCTTCTGCGGGCTTGCGGCGCTGTCAATCTGTCCGAATATCGTCGAGATGCAGAGTTTGCGGACTGCTTTAATGACCTACCGTATTTCCTGTAATAAGGCGGCATGCCGCCTTATTTTTCAAACCCTGAAAATCCAAAAAATTCGAATTCAATCTCGAGATTTTTGGGTGCTCAACCAAAATCTAAAAATTAGAATCGGTAGAGCTCGTGGGAGTTAAGAAAACGCATCAAACAGATAACCAAAATATTTACTCTGCTTCGAGATATAGACCCTCGAAGTTGGGGTGCCGCCTTATTAGAGGGTGCCGCCTTATTAGAGGGTGCCGCCTTATTACAGGAAATACGGTATAATTCTACGTCTAACTTTTAGAAAAATACATTTTAGCACATTTTTAATAAATACCTTGTTTGGCTATATTTTTCTTTATTAATAAAACTATAAAAATACATTTTTGACTACCGTTTACCACATTTTTTATGAATTGTCTAACAAAAACATTCAATGAGCAAATTGTAACAAACTATGGGTGTGCCTCCACCACTAATTAGATTAGAACAAATCCAAAACCAAACATTCGAGTTCATCCCCCACTCCAAACCAACATTTTTTGGTCGTCAAGATAGGATTGTTTCGCTCTAACAGTCACCCCAATCAAGAAGAAGGCAAAAAGGAAAACAGTTAGCAGTACCGCCACTGCCGCCACTGTCAGATCAATCACATCAAATTAGTGGCGGGGGGACGACGCCCTGCCTCTACAAACAATTTAGTGGATTTGAAACTGAAATTTTTAAAAATTTAGCCTATCTTTTTCAAGCATCTCTAGCAAACATTTAGAAAGATACCAAAATTTATTTTTGATCCACCAAAAAACTTTTTTTTGATGAGTAAACCAAGAAGATAAGCCTTTAATTACTATGTGTGGGATTTGTCAAGAAAGTTGGAGAAAGCATTTAGAAGATGGCTATCAGTAGTGATGTGTGGTAGTGAGTGTTGTTGGTCCTGTTGTACACTTTGCTTTCACACTTGCGCAACCACTTTTTTACTTTTTGCTTGTTTAAAGGATAGGTGCCGCCTAAACACAACTACATTTAATTATTGCTTGGGTGTTGATGGAGCAAAAATGCTTGAAAAATATATATTGGTGGAGGTTAGAACAGGGTTCGAAATGAAAAATTCGAAAAAAGACATTTGGGTATAAAAAAATTTACTTCATTTATCCAGTGCTCATTGCTATTTTGAAGCGAAAAAAATTTTTGACTAAAAACTTCAAAATTAAAAAAAAATTTGGGTCCCAAAAAAGGACGAAATCTTTTTAAATAGGACGATTTCGAACCCTGGGTTAGAATCTTAATGCCTTAACATATAAGGTGTGTCCCGAAATTACGCGCACATTTTTTATTCAACTTTTTGAATTGAATTTTATTGATTCCTTGCATTTTTTTGCGTGTAACTCTTATTATATCTGCTGTTCTGCCATGTTTTTCATAGAAAATAATTTTTGTAGTGTGTTTGGGACCCAATATGAACACGAGCATAGCAAAGAGTGTGAACTCTCTGAGCATATAGGCCGTTTTCGAATCCAGCAATTGGCAGAACAAAAAAAATTGTATGATGTGAGTTGGACGGTGGTGGTCACATTAAAGTAAGTTTTGCATTATTTTTTATACAAAATCATACTTCTGAGGAGATTTTCGAAAAAAACCAAGTCACCTAGCAGAATTATTGAAAAATGCACGCGTATTTTTAAGACACACTGTACATGTTATATTAAAAAGATACAGAGTGCAGCAAATTGGCCGCATGATTTGTTTTGGCCACAACTTTTTGAATTTTTATTGTTTTAGCGAGACTTTTTTTATTCGAAAGAATAATGAAAAAAAATAGTTTGGCACCAAACTTGTCTTTTTATTTTTGAATTTCTCACAACTCACAAACTTTTTCTTCAATTTTTTTGATTTTCAAATAATGAAACTTGGACAGTGATCTGGTTTGAGATGCAGGGCTCTTTATCGAGCAAGCTTTCGCGAATTTGCCTTGGTACATGGTCTCGGCAAGTTTACAAAAGCTTCCTTGATAAAGAGCCATGCATCTCATACCAGATCACTGTCCAAGCTTTTCGCTTTTTTGAAAAACTTTGGCTATATCTTCTCAAAATGTAATGGTCTTTTTAGTGTGTTTTAGGGTCGTTTTTCGATGATTTCATCACATTTAAGCTTATGCAAGACAGCGTATGTTAGGGAACAGACTCCAAAAATGAGAAAGGCCAAACCAACACATCGCCGTTGCTTTTCTTATGTTTTCGATTTTGTCACCTTTTAGGAGGGTGCCGTCTGTTAGAGAATATACGGTAAATCTGCCAGCTTGTTTTTTTTTTCTAAAAAAGCCAGCCCATTCTGCGCTCAAGCAAAAGACATAGAATATTAGGGTAAGCACTGCTCCAAACTTTTGGATAGTTGCTTATCTCTTGGCCTTGTAGGAGGGAATCCTCTTGAGTCTTGTTTAAATAAATGCAAATTATGAAGGATCAAACACATGCACACAAGTCAAGTGGGTCCCAATTATGCTTTCCAACTGTAGAGGGATGAATAATATCAACAAGATAGGGTGTGCAAAATCTTGAATTATATTCAAGGCCAAACCAACTACTGCCGTTAATTACTCTATATAATACAGTTAACTATTTTATAGTCTACAGTTTTTATCAACACATTATAAAAACACATTTGGTTTGACCAATCCACAGTTAGCAGAGTCTACCGTTAATTTATGGATTTGTGCCGAAAGGAGGATGTTATCTGCCCGTGATGGTTGTCGAGAATTGCTCAATCCTCAGGCACACCGCCAACTGTGGGAGCAGGAGATGGTTTGAACCAAATTGAAATCGACAGGATGGGTCATGGCGGCGGCGTATCGTCTTTTTCTTTTTTCCACTTTTTGTCAAGAGAGAATTTAATTGTGATTAACTGTTTATTATCTCACTTCCAAAAACAATTCCCTTTTGTTGGTTCCCCCTTTGCTAGTCATTAATCTCCATCCTTGTTTGGTCCTACTACTTTTCCACTTACTGTATGTGCAACTTGAACACAAGTTTTCATTTTGTTTAATGCCGCCTCTTGATCCACTTCAGTTTTTTTTATTAAGTGAAACGCTTAGTTTTTTTCTGAGATTAGTTGCTTTATCTGGAGATACTTGGTACTAATATATAACAAGTTTTTAGTTTTTAAGTGGAAATTATACTGCTGACCGTTTTTTTGATTAGATGGTGGGATGGATAAGCGTCAAAAATAAATCCTATATCAAAATTTAATTGTTCTGAAACTAACATTTGTCTTTAGTTTCCAAGGTATATTTTTTAAATCTCGCAAGCGCTTTTTTCAAAGCTCGAAAAAATTCAGAAAATAAAAGTTTAAGATGACTTCCATATATTACGCCTCCAAATAAACTTTTTGGATTTTGGCTGATTTTGGAAGGAGAGGGGGGCGTAATTGTCCGCTCGACTATTTTTGATCATATTTTTGGTCATTTGTTGAAAAAGCCAACAGAGACCAAGGCAAATTTCGCACCCAATTTTATAGTATAACAGTCGAACTTGGATAAACCGCCACCCCTGGGGACGCCGATTTGGTATCCGGTTTATTCGGTTTGTTAGGGGTGGCGGTTTATTGGAGATGTCCTTTTCCTATAAATATCGTTCACCCGACCAACTCGGGTGACTTAAATTTTAGCTGACCAAATTAGTCTGTTTTGGGTGACGTTAAATCGAGGTGACTTTAAAGGACCCTGTCTCTGCTTTATGATCGCAATTTCAAAGGTTTGAATGCGCGCGGGACCGAATACATTTTGTCAATAGTGTTTTTGAATTATTTTTTAATTTGAATTTACAGGGTGGTCCGAGAAATTCCCTGGTCTTCAAACAGCCATACCTTGTTTTCATTAGTGATTTTCGAAAATCTGTTTTCGCCGATCATTTTTTCTCGCCGATAATAATTTTGTTGGTATATAATGTGAAAAACACGATTTTCGCATTTTCCCCCTGTGGTTGGGCATCGAGGGTTGACTGCACCAAATTTTTTTAGTAGAATAAGGCCTTTACACATTTTCTACCTAATTTTTTTCAAAACACCAGTTTTCTGACTTAACACAATTTTTAAATCTACTGAAAGCATTCTTCGCCTTCTAACTTGCATGCCAAAATCAAGATAACCACCTACTGTATCAAAACAAGCTAAGGGATAATCCCTGCTGATTTTCCGGATATGGTGGCGTGATTTCCGGCTAAAATATTTATTTATTCATAAACCTTCAGCCAATTATGTGATTATATTGGTGTTCGAGGTTTGATGATGTCCATCTTCTTTTCCTCTCTATCAACTAGACGGATGATTTTTTACACAAAAGTAATAATTGATCCGGCCTCGCCACCCAAGTGTCATCCCCTCAACCATTAATTATAGGAATTTGTCCCATCTTCCTTTCTTTTCGGCAACAGGTGAGTGAAAGGGGTGTTCTCAAGTAGGCACAAATCCCGGAAGGCCAGATTAGAGAAGTTGTAAGTTGTTGTTTTCCGCTGGGATTTTTTTAAATACTTTTGAATCGAGATAAAAAAAGTTTAAAATGAGATTTATCGAGCCAGTTCAGCAGTATTTTTTGGACTTTTACCTAGCAATGAACTTATTCTGCTGATCATACCTGCACGGGCGCCGGCGCCTGGCGCCGACGCCGGCGCCAGGAAAAATTTCACCATTTTCAGGCGCCGGCGGTGGCGCCGGCGCCCTTTTCATAACGGCGCCCGGCGCCCTATTCGTAGCGGCGCCGGCGCTCAGCTCCGAAAAACCACCGCAGTACTGCATTTTTTAAATATTTTGTTGACATTTTAAAGCTTTTTTAGTATTTTTCTTATATCGTGATAGCAATGAAACAGAAAATTTTAAGTTTAACACATATCATAAACCCCGGCGCCGCCTCTTTCGAAGCGCCGGCGCCAGGATGGCGCCGGCGCCAGCGCAAATTTTGGAGGGGTACCGGCGCCGATCCGGCGCCCGGCGCCGAATTTAAAGTGGCGGTGGCGCCGGCGCCCGGCGCCCATTCTCGAAAGGCCCGGCGACTTTTTCGAGCGTGCAGGTATGCTTCTGATCAGATACTTCCATGATTCTTGTTATGCAAAAACGTCTTAAAAAAACGACAAATTTTACGAAAATTACTGAGCTTCTATATATGACCAAATTTATTATAGCTCATCAAACATGACCCAATAAAGAAACTGAAACTGAAAACAGAGTTCGGTAGATCCATTGGCAGGGTTTCAGTCCGACAAGGGACCCAGCCTTATTTGTAGTTGAGCTCAGGCTATTAAGAATCCTATCTAGACGTGATGAAATGTCACATGGTTATGTTTTAGAGCTGTTTTCCAAAGCTAGGCATGAATATACTTTCTGGTATTCAGCATATCGAAAAAGATGGAAAATGCTAAAAACAAATAGAGATTTTAGGGCCTTAAATTTTGCAGTTTTGGAGGTTTCCTTGTATTTAAAAATGCTAAAAGCGTATTAAAGTAGCCTAACACCATTGAGAATGTATGATACAGTAACGCTTATGGTCCGGAAGGGTACAGTAAACCAGCTGGATGGTGTTGCTTGTAATTGCATTAGATGGAGCACAGCTTCTCACATCTCAAAACAAGCTGGCCAAAACAACAACATTTAGAATGGTTGGAACTAAGCACATTAAGTGAGGGGCATTAAAGAAGTAGTGGTGCTGGTAATGGGGCGGCCTATTCCCACACCACACTGGATGGGAATATGGATGGGAGTAAAGTTGAATGACTGGCAATAATATATATATTAGTTGGCTGATAACGAGAAACATTTGAAGCACTTTACATTAATATTCTTAGTTGGGCTCAGAAATAATAATCTGCAGCTTCAAAAAATATCTAGGAAAGTAGAGTTGGCCTTTTGGCTGGTATATAAAAATCAAGCATTCGTGTAAAACGACTCTCTGAGTTCGGTCCTAACCATGGACGTATCCAGAAAGGAGGGTCTAACCGGACTTAAGACTCCTTTAGCACCAGCTCCTCCCCACCACCCTAAATTTCATTACCAATATAGCATCGTTAATTCATTTCACGATAATCTGACCTCCTGTCTAAACCAAGTCAGATGACTCGGTTCTCTTAAAAGTCGGTGAAACAGAATAATTTATTAGAAAATTCCATGTAAGAATATTACTTTCGCCGGTGAAAAAACTACCATTTAGAAGGTCGACTAGCTTGACCTCCATTGTGAGGTTTTAATCCGAGGTTTTAATCGATCAGTTCCTCACGGCATTCTGTTTTTGATCAGATTGATTTGAGTGGTGGGAAAAATCAGAAATCGGTTGATTCGAAAAAGTCATATGAAATCAGCTAGCAGCTGAAAAAACAACAAATGTTAAACAAAAAAGATGTTTTGTTTTGCTTTTTTATTTTTCCTTCTTGCACTTTTCCTTCGTCTTTCTACATGTCAAACGATGGCTAAAAGCAACAAAACAAAAAACAATCAAATTTCGGCTTTTAAAATAGTCTTGTAGAATTTACGTAACCAAAGCTCACAGATCTAAAATTTTTAAATAAAAACCATAAAATAAAATGTATACGAAAAAGTGAAATAAGCTAAAAAGGAGCCTCTTCGATTTTTTAAATTTAACCGGTCTCGACCCAAAATTTTTTTGCCCGTTATTGAAAACTGAGTGAGTTACTTTTGAAACACTTTGGGTTGTCTTCTTTGATACAGTCGGCTACCCAAAACGCTTTGTACTCCGGTGTGGAAACCATCCTTTCCTGAAAAAAGACTCTTAAAATCACTGAAATTCAAATCATACAACTGACCAAGGCAAAAATTAGGGAAATTTCGATTCTTTTTTCGTCCAAACAATTTGGGCAGGAAAAAATGATTGCAAAAAAGTTTTTGTGATTGACTGGCTCGGCGGTACTGGAGCTGAAGTAAAAGCAAAGGGTGTTGTTGATGCAAAGTCGACTCCGGATCCCTGAATAAGCCATTAGGAAAAAAGTAGTTTGAAATCGGCCGAATAAGATTATGGTTTCTTTACAGTTATTTCGATTCACCTCTTATAGATTTTCGCATTTTCTGGGCAAAAACCGTTTATTATGAAAGGAGACTAAAAAATTCAAACAAGCCAGAAACATTGGATAAATTACAGTATGATTTTCTCTGCTCGGTTATATATTCAAATCTTTAAAACAAGAACGCAAACCAATTGGTGGGTGAGACAATTGAAGCATTGTCTCTAGGTGCTACAATATTTATGAACAACAAGAGTGAGAAGAAGCAAATTAAGGGATTAGTCCACCACTTCTCTCACCCACAAAAGCAGTGAACACCAAAGCAGATATATACATATGCACACAGACTACAGTAGCAATAATATGAGCAGCAAAAGACTCACACATGAACAGTGTTGTTTTTTTCTGAAGCGGATTACCGAAATATATCGACTGCCAAAAGGAAACTGGAAAAAGAGTAAAAAAGCAGAACTTTTAGGATAATTTAAAACCTATTAAAAATTTAATTTTTTTTATCAAATACCGATTCATCAAAAATTTTGACCACTAGTTAGTGTCTTTATCTTCAAATTTTTGTTCATGCGGCTGACCATTTTGGCTGGCCATCTCAAGGAGGTGCATTCAGTTGTTTTATTTAAAATGGGAAACTTTTTACCTGGTGCGTTTTCGTATTTCGACATCAAATATTTTACCTTGATGGTCGAGCAATGACCCTCAAAATCACTGCGAAAAATTAAAAAATCTCTTGTACTGTTCTCACAATTTAATCCCTTTTGGCGACATCAGACAGATCGTGTTAGTTTTTTAAAGAATTTTTTTGTACTTTGATATAAAATTTCCCATTCATAGCCAAAATTTCTAGTCTGAAGCACCTAAGCATGCAAAATTTCCTACGGAATACATATCAATAAGCCGAATTTCGAAAAAGAAGTCCTTGAGATATGATCGTTGTCATTTTACAAAAGTCTAACTATAGTCATGTCTAATGTCGTAGTCTAACTTATAGTCATGTCGGTGACCGACATTGTTTTTCAAAGTTCTCTTCAATGATTCAAATTTCTAAAAAAAAGTTTGCATGTAGGATGCCTCAGAAATAGGTGTTTTTATATAAAAGTACAAAAAATTTCACAAAAACCTTGACTAATTTTCCTGTGTCCGATGAGAGCAGTTCAGTAATCCACAGTCCACGAACTACAGATATATTTAATTAACACTTAGTCTGGCTTTTTGGTCATTATTTTGAAAAAGGTGGTGAACTAAGTCTTATACTCCACAAATTTGTGATCTCCTGCTGGAGTATCACAGGTAATTGCCCTCGCCAACTGTCCACCTACTTTTGTTTTGCAGCTATTGAAAAACAACGCATGAAAACTCGAACTTTGGAATATAGCTGGAGTAGAGGGAGGAATATATATTGGCCAGTGTTCATTAATTATGCTGGGGTTAGGTACTTGCCCAGTTTTTGGCTGAGTAGGTGCTGTTGATAGTACTAGCCAGTGACAGAGCCCGCCCCTACCCCAGCCATTGGACAGAGGAAGGAGGGAGCTAGCAAGTTTGTTTTGTCAATCAAAACATTTTGCCTACCCTCCCACTACCATCATCACCATGTTAAATATTGCTGGTTTCTTTTTATGTCGAGATTTTGCAGCTTGTTATTTTTGTTTTATTTATTTTGTTATCGTTATTGCGTTTCTGTACTCCAGATCAGCTTTTTTAACTACATGTTTTTTTTAAATTTG
The DNA here is from genome assembly GCA_004194705.1 of Ditylenchus dipsaci. Taxonomy (NCBI): domain Eukaryota; kingdom Metazoa; phylum Nematoda; class Chromadorea; order Rhabditida; family Anguinidae; genus Ditylenchus; species Ditylenchus dipsaci. The sequence goes on from SADC01001306.1 coordinate 339,826, forward strand.
TATATAAAAATTAAAATTATTTCATGAACAAGTATTTTCTTCACCAACATGAAATGTTTTTAAAATTTTCTTTTAATCCAACTTTCGCTAAAATCTAACTGGAAAAATACCTTAAAATTACCGAGCTATAAAAAATCTAAATAAAAAACGACCTGAAGAAACTGTTTGCTGTTTTTCGGGGTATAAAAATCATTGGAGGAACAATAGTTGTGGCATTTTTTGCGAGAATAGTATTCTTTCTTCTAATAACATACTTTTTTGAGTAGTTTAATAAACGTACAGTAAAGTCTGACTTTGAAATTGGGCCAAAAAATGAAAATAATGAAAATCTATGGCTAAAACAGTGTGACAACCTAGTATAATTTTGTGTATAATGACAACTTTTTTTGAAAATTGGACGGCGTGCCATACGCCATTCGAAAAAAAATTCAGCCGTGTTTTCAAGGTATATGACCATTGTTCGTCCACCGGCCGGCTGTCCGCCGTCCGTTCATAGCATGATTAAGACAAAAAAACTAGATTGTTTTGTGTGTATCTTTTTTAGCGTGCAGATTTTGCATTTTTTTACAAAATAACAGTTATAGTCAAACCTCGACATAGCGCGACTCTTGGACTGAAATAAATTTGCTCTATCGAGCCTTTTAAAGACTTTTGACCAAGTTCATCGAACTCAAGGTCTTGCTATATCGAGTTTCGCACTATAACGGGGACACACTATAACGAGGTTCAACTGTATTTAGTTGCATAAGCTTTTTTCCATATTAGTTTTTATCAGTATAATTTACCTGAAATAATAAGGCTGTTTGGTGTTAAGTGAAGAGCGTGACATTTTTTCGTCCGGACGGCATATCGTTCGTTGAAAATTCGCCGACCGTCTACCAATTGTCCTATTTTTGAAAAACTGGACATGTCGTCCGCCGTCGTCCTACTTCGTCCGGACGGGCGGTCACCATGGAACCTAGGCGGAAACGAACTTTTGGGTCTAGTGTATTACGACTTTTTCTATTTCGACAGAAAGTTGCAAACTAACCAAATTACTTACTGAAAAACGCATCCTGTACTTTCCCATCTTCTAACATCGTTGTTTTAATTGTACAATTATTATTTTTACACCACACCTTACCTTTGCTTTCAGAAGCTCCTTCGCATATCCATTTCAGTAATAATATAATTAGACCAAACCACTTCAAAAAATCTCTCTCATTGCAAAACAATCCAGAAAAAATGTTTATAGAGAGCAAAAAAGGGTGTAAAAATACCGTATACAAAACAACAATATGGATAATCACACCTACACTTACACACAAAATATACTCACACATTCCCAAATTGACCCCCCTTCATCCCACCCCACTGCTACTCTATCTGAAAAAATCTTTGCCTTCTGTTTGAGCAGGAAGCAAAAGCACAACAATAGGGAGAGAAATTACACACATGGAGTCAGTGTTGGTAGTATTATTGAAACTCTGATTCAATATTGTTTCTTTGTCAACTATAATATTAGTTTTGGGTGAATAGAGGAGGATGTGCAGACTGGCAGGAGAGACTGTAGTATTATGGAGAAATTCCTTGATCCAAAATTTTTCTTTGTAAACTATAGCAGAAAGTTGATACAAATGTGTTTGCGATAAGCATATGTACAGGCCCTACCTTTTGCGTCCCGGCCCAGAGGGGACAATTTTTTTTTTCAGATGGGGTCGGGTCTAAAAAGAGAGGGCGATTAGTGGGGACCAGATGTGCACAAGAGGTTGAGGTAAGGCATGCTTGAAAGTCTTTTCAGCCTAGCGAAAATAAAATACGCTTGTGTATATGCCTGTTTTGCGCAGGTTGGAAAGAATCCACCATCACCTTAAACAGTACTCGAAGTTTTTTTGAGTTTTCAAAAAGGCAACCTTTTTTCTATATTAAAAAAACTTTGCAGTTGACGTCATTTTTTAGCTACGAGACAGGGCTCTAAAAATGTATTAAAAAATTTTGTTTTGAAAACGTAAATAAAATCAAACTCGTCCGCATTCTCTAACCGAACAACATCGGTGCGTACCCGAGTCCAGATAGACTCAATTGTATCCACATATTTCAACAATGCTTACTTCATTAATAGCTTATTTTATAGCACTTTTGATAAGCTACAAAATGACACAAACTGCAAAGATGCACGAAAATAATTGTGGACATTTCCGAGTGATGGGATATGAAAGTTGTGCTTGCACCTTAAAGAGACATACCGGCGCAGCTACTAGCAAATTTTATGAACCGTCTATGTTCTCACTTGTTTAGCGCTAGACAACTTCTAGGCAGAAAACTTTTGTCAGATAGGTACAGCAGCTATAAAAAATCTCATGAAATAAAACAGTTGGTCCAGCCCTTCTTTTTCAGTGTAACGCACTGGTCTGCCCCTTCAAGCATTTTTCCCATTTCCTAACTCTGCGAATTCAAACATCCTTCCAAATATTTTCGCTTCGTCGGCTATAATATTAGTTTTAGGGGAGACAAGGAGCAGTTACAGACTAGCAGGGAGACGGTAGCTAGATGTGGAGTGCTCCCTACTACTACTGATCAAAGAAAACTGATAAGGGGCTGTTCTCCACTACTACTCCAATAAATAAATATTTAAACAACTCTTCTCTCTTTTTCTTTATTCAACTGCTTGGTTAGGGGGGGGGCTACTACTTAAATAAGCTAATCAATCTTAATTGATTGTGTTGCTCTTGGCTAAGAAAACTTCTTCGCTTTTTTGTCTACTAATTTACCTTTTGATAAGGGAATGAAAAGAAATATATTTTTTTCGATAGCTAAAATGTTATTACAGTTGACTTTGGGCTGTGATGTAAGCCAATTTGGGAATTAGAATTAGAAAAAATAAATATGTCATAAAAGGGTGTATAATTTTATACTTCACAAATGTATTATTTATTCCCTCAAATTTATTACCGTATCCCTTATAATTACAGTCCACTCTCGATTTAGTGTAACTCTCGATTTAGTCTACGTTTTTAGGTCCCCGGAGCTACACTGAATCGTGAGGGGACTGTACCTTATAATTTTTAATGATATCCCTGCCCGAAAATAACAAAATGTACCCCAAAAAATATATCGTAATTATTTACTTCTTTTTTTTTGATAATTATTTACCAAATTTTCTCTAAATAGTCCCCTATAAAGTCGGTCACTTCGATTTTAAAGAGCTATGCCTCAGAGTAAATATATTTTGCACCTTTATGGGCTGAGTCCAAATTGTTCAGTTTCTTACTCGATAGTAGCTATAAATACTCGCTCCATAAGCATTCACCATCTCTAAGTGGCCAGGCTGGGTCCGGCTGTGCAATTCCATTACAAAAACCAATTCACAAAATTGAAAATTCACAATTTCACACACAGAATCTGACTTTTATAGATACTTTCCTTTCCCAATAATCGTTCAAAGCTCCCGCAAATGCGGTAATGACCGCGTCTTATCCATTTTTGCCCATAAACCCAAAAAATTAGTGCATTGATAAGAAGCTTAAAGAATAGTAGTTGTTTAAGTAGTAGTAGCCAACCAACAAGCAGTTGTTGCTATCTTCTTTTGATTGGGCCGCGAACTCTCGGCCATAATCCTTGCCCTTTGAGGGGGTAAGACAAATAACATAAAAGTGATTTGCCGACAACCATAACTAATTGCAGGTAGCCAGATAGGGCAAGTATTCAGCTAAAGTATTTAACCATAGCTACTACCACTATTCTCACCACATGCATGAGTGGCAAAATGCGCTTTTCAGTGGACCAGATCCTCGCCTCCTCCTCCTCGTGCTCCACCATTCACCAACCAATTACTCCAGCCCCAAATGACGTTACCAAAAATGTCACCAAAAAGAAGCGTAGGAAAAGGCCGAGCAGCCACCTGCCCTGGCCAACATGATCACCCCCAATTTTCCTGAACCAGCGGCATCTATGGCTGAGGAAGTGGAAGTTAAACGCCAGAGAATGACATCCCCAAGGTGTGAGGAAGATAACTGGCCGGGTAATGATCAGGTTGCATCAACCCTCAACCAGGCTGACCACAGGGAATCTGATGGTGATGAGGAGGAAGATGATAGGTGGGTTGGATATTTAAATTTCATTGGTATTTGTAGTTTTTACGTATGTATTTTTTGCAGAAATTCTAGCGAAACATCTAAGTCTGGAGCACAGAAACCCCCTTTTCGTATATTGCCCTGATCTCTATGGGTATGTTTATTTTCGAGGTGGTATTTGTTAAAATAATTGATTGTTTTTTCAGCCATTGTAAATTCACCGGAGAAAAAGTTGACATTGGCGCAGGTACCTGTTTTTTAAGATAAAAACTACCGTATTTTCTCTATTAAATAAAGATGCGTTTCTGTTTTATCAATGTTTAAAAAGGAAAACTGTCAATTAAAAACAATCTTCGTGTTCTTTAAGAGACATGAGGGGGTGTCCGTTTATTAGAGATGGCCTGTCCAATAGAGAAACTATGGTAAACAGCAGATCATCTAGAAAAATGTCCACTTACTAAGAGGCCGAACTGAATCCGACTTTATTGGTCTCTCACCGAATGGACTTTGATAAGCTCTGATAAGCCTATAATAAGTGGCTATCCTGGCTAATGGCACGCTCACAATAGAGCTAGAAAGTCAAATGTCGAAAGTTTCATCCTAACTTTTTATTATTCAACTATTAGAATGTTATTATTTTCATGTAGGGCCTTCGAAATAGACAAAATCACTTTACAGAACGAGAAAATGTTGAAAACTCGCAGAGCTATAGGACCTCTTTAGGGCGTAAAAATAAATATTAGCATTTTTGACATAGTGCTAAATTTCACAGGTCGGGCGCTGCAATACATTTACAGCCCACTAGAAAGGCACAGTAAAGCGGGAAAAAAAAATTGATAAAAAATGACGAAACATGAAGAATAAAACAGGGACAAATCAAACCAATTTTTTCAGATTTGTGACTACATAATGAACAAGTTTGAGTACTACAAAGAAAAGGTTGGCTATTTGGTGATTTACAGTCGCCTCTAGATATAACGTCACCCCAAAAACAACTTTAGCCAGTTGTCTTTGGCTGATCCAGTTCAAAACATCGCAAGGTTCCGATTTTAGCAGTCGTTTCTGAAAATTGCAACGATTTTGCCCAAAGACTAGCGCCTCTCAATATAGCGTCACCCTTTTTTGAAAATTGGAGACTTTATATCTAGAGGCGCGGGTCTTTTCGGCAAAACTGTTGCAATTTTCAGAAACGACAGGTAAAATCGAAATCTTTTCTATTTTTGGACTATATCAGGCAAAACAACTGGCGAAAGACTTCGAAAATCGGACTAATAAAGTGTTGTCAGAGTCTAAGTGGAAAAGAACTTTTTGGGGTGAAGTTATATCGAGAGGCGACTGTATTTAAATTTCAGTCATTAAATTAAATATTGGTGCAGAAATATATTTTATTCTCTCTGATACACCAAACTCCCTAAATACCATCAAGGTATCGGAGCAGTTGATCCGACTTTGCTTTTCATTACTTATTCCTGGGCGGGGATCTCCTTAGAGATTATTCCAGGGGAGCCGATATGTTGAGGGAACGACAATGTGTCAACTGTAACATGACGGAAAGTCAACTATATATATTTAATAATAAAACAATACTTTCAAGCGTGAAAATCATTTCAAACAATTTTTCCATTTAGTTTCCCAAATGGCAGAACTCTATTCGGCACAACCTCAGTCTCAACGACTGCTTTGTAAAGGTGTCCAGGGAGCCGGAGAATCCTGGAAAAGGCAACTACTGGTCATTGGACAGCAATGCTGAAGACATGTTCGATAATGGAAGTTTTTTAAGAAGGAGGAAGAGGTAGCTTTAAGCCAACCAACCCACCAGAAACACCATCTAATCCACCTTAATTCAGGTTTAAAAGACAGGCGATGTCCAACAATTTTCAGTCCTTGCCCTTCCCAGCCCCGTCCAGCTGTTTATTAGGTCCGAGTCCCGGCTTTGCTAGCCTGCCTCCATTCGGAATGGTGCACAAACCAGTGACCAGTCAATCCAACAACAACATGGCAGCGGCAGCCGCTGCAAACTTCAGGCTAATAGCAGCAGCGGCAGCTGGAGGTCATTTCTTTCAAGGAAGGATGGGTGAATTCAGCCCCAACTTCCAGACAAGTGGCCCATTCTTCTGGTCTGCTCCACCATCTTCCGCTTACAAAATGCCTGCTCCAGCAGCCACTATCACTGATCCAGATACACAGATTGCATCCAAATCAGAAGAGAGGGACTAGAAAAAGCTTAATTTATGTAAATTGTTTGTGTATTTTTTATTTTGTTTAATTTATTTGGACAACCCGGTTCATGACCTACTCAATTTACTTTAGCAGTTATGCCAAATAACTCCAAAGATTTATATTTGCAAGCCAGTTTTCAATTTTTTTACAAGTTTGGTGAAAAAAGTTATTTTCTTTATTGTGCACAAAAAATATTGGTCCGTAAGAAACAAAAATCACTTTTGTTTGACAAAAATAATCTGGCCTTGTTACAAAAAAACTGTGATTAACATAAAGCTAGACTCGGTCCCCGGGGTGCATGTGTTTGCATTGTAACTGATCACAAGGACGGGACCTATACTAGCTACCGGTCTCGAAGTTCTGAAGACCCTGGTTTTCTCATCCCGCCCCAAGACCCATCCTGAAGTATCTAAAATCCATAAAACATTGCCTTGGCATTAATTTGAAATAAAAATTTTGATCTGAAACTTGACCAAGAGCAGTCGTGTGGCATTGAATGATTTCTAATTTTTTCAACTAATCAATCTAAATAAAATAAGTTCTTTTTCTTCAAAGATTCAGTAGGTTGTGAAATAACGTTTTTGCTGCTTTTCTATTTTTTTTATAATTTCTGTTGCTATTTATTGAAGAGCTTTGTTGTTATTGATTCTTGCTGACAAATTTACTGCTGCTTCTTTCCTCTTGCTCCTCATCCACTGTACAAATGCAAAAAAGTAATAATAATGAATGATAATAAGAGCAACAATAAAAGCGTTTACAAGTGTCACTCTTTACAGCCACAATTTATCTTAAAACAAAAAGAGACAACCTCTAGAACTTGCTTTTCTAAACAAACTCCAAAAAGCATAAAATTAACAACAAAGTGTAAACAACCCAGTTTCCGGCACTGCTCCTCCAACTAAATGATTGATTCGGTTTTTAATTGATTACTTTCGCAATTCCGCCAAAAGCACAAATACCATCCGATGTCAAATACCCAGGAATGTATGAGGGTGTATAAGAATAATAAAATCATATAGGACAAGCCAAAATTTGGACGGTTTAAAAAAGCCGTAAATCTTTTTCTGACACGACCAGGAAATTCTACCTTTAAAGATCGATTTATCGTGAGCGCCAAATTTATTTGGTATATAATATCGAAAAATGTCGAAAACGATTTTTTTTGTTAATCGACCTACAGCCAGGGGCGCAATTTTATAGCAAGGGTTGGTGTAATCGAAAGGTGAAAAATTGAAGGGATGTAGAACAGGCTTCGCAGTTTTTGAAAACGTACGATATGCCAAGAACTCCTTACTATCATTTTAAAAAGTTTGAAAAATGGTGGGTGCAGGTCAATTCATCGATGCAACAGTCATCGACAATAAAAATTTATCGATGCAAAACTCATCGCTGCAAAACTCATCGCCAACAAAACTCCTCGCCAAAGAAACTTATCACTTGCAAAACTCATCGCCGGCAAAACTCATCGATGGCAAAACTCATCGCCAAAAGCAACTTATCGCTTGCAAAACTCATCGATACTTGTATTTTGTCGGTTGTTCGTTTATCGACACTTATATTTTGCCGATTGCCTATTCATCGACACTTGTGTTTCGTCGATAGTTTTATTCCTTGATTCATACTATGCTGTCCTTGTAGATCAATTTTTCTTTTCTTTCACTGTTTTATAACTATTTTTAGAATTAGATGAGCGCAAGCGACTACAGCGAGCACAGTGACAACAGCGGTGGACACAGTAGCGAGGAAGAAGTCGACTGGGAAGAAATAAATGATGTCGAGATAGAATGGGTCAATTCTCAGCGAAAGGAAGCTAGCAAAATCAACTATCAAGGCAAGCTCTTCTCCAAAGACAAAGACTCAGGATGCAATCGCTTTTCCTTCTACCGATGTGACAAATTCCAAGCGGGGTGCAGAGCTAGATTGTGGATAGTCAAAGCAACGGGTAAACTCTTAACGCCGTTCTTTGTGCCCTTCAATCAAATGGTATCCTTTTTTCATGATGTGGTCAAAAGGTTGGTAACGCGCTCAGAACTTCAATGGTTGGTTTCTTATGTAGAACGGACGTGGATTGGTAATAGTTAAGAATTCTGAATTTAGTTTTTATGTAATAATGTTCTAGGACAAGAAGCGACTCTAACTAGCAGGGAAAAACGTCCACTCTTCAAGCGTGAGCACTCTAATCTCTATCAAGCGACAATCGAAGGACGTCCTCGCCACAACAACCACATGGAGAGTGATAATGCAAAACTCAACAAACTTATCAAAGAGAATCCATCCATGTGGGACATGATGCTAGGACTACGCAGTGCAATTCGTGGTGATTTCCGTCATCTTTACAATGTAAGAATCTATAATTATAAAAAACAACATATTACGTTTATCACGTATTTAGGAATGGGTCGCAGGAATTGTGCAACCGAGGCGAAGTGCTGATGTAGCCAATGATCAAAGAATTCTGAATGCAGTGAGGCTATGGGACGATGCAAGCCGAGGCCGGATGAGCAAAGTCGAATGGGCAAGAAATATGATGAATGCTCTTGGAGAAGTTGAATAATTTATAATGTGTTCTTATATTGTCTATTATCGAGTCAAGTGAATAAAGTGGAGTGTGCGTTTTTTGTTTGTTTATGGTTTTTAGAGAAGTATGAGATATAATGTATCGGATTATACTTTATATAAAATAAGCCTGAAAATTTTTTAAATCGATAATACGTATTAAGTCAATACAAAAAGAGTTGTTGTATCGCATCTGCTTACATAAAAATTTTTCTGAATATGTATAAGAGGGTAAGATAAAAAAAAGCAAAGAACGATAAGACAAAAGTGTCGATGAATAGATAATCGACGAAATAGAAATGTCGATGAATAGACAATCGACAAAATATAAGTATCGGTGAATAAATAATCGACAAATTTTAGGCATCGATGAGTTGAGCTGGCGATGAGTTTTGCCATCGATGAGTTTTGCCGGCGATGAGTTTTGCAAGCGATGAGTTTCTTTTGGCGATGAGTTTTGTTGGCGATGAGTTTTGCAGCGATGAGTTTTGCATCGATAAATTTTTATTGTCGATGACTGTTGCATCGATGAATTGACCTGCACCCAAAATGTAGTACAGTCGACGCTCTTTATAACGATTCGCTCTTTATAACGACTCGAGAAAAAAAATTGGTTGCTTTCAACCAAATTAAGCAGAAACGGCGCTCTTTATAACGACGCTCTCTATAGCGATCCGCTCTCTATAACGACTCAGTGTGGCCGCCCCAGCTGTTAAAGAGCCGCTCTGTATAACGATTTTGGGAAACTTTGCAGAAAATTCAATTTGAATGAAATATTTTTGTTGAATAACCATTTTTTCGCAATCATCTTTTGCTGATTTTAAAAAAATCGGTCACATTTTTGTGTTTCAACTTCTGTTATCAAATGTTTACAAATTTTGCGACTTGTTAGCCCATCACAATCGTAATCGTTCCGCCAATGAAACTTTCGCCAATGAGATTTTTTACCAATAATATGTTCTTGCCAATAGCTTTTTTTCTCGAGTACTCTTATTTTTTATCAGGCAAATCACCACTGATTTTGTAGTCAGTGAATTGAGCTACAAATGAAAGGTAATAAGCTTGCCAATGAACTAATAGTACTTGAGAAAAGAAGCTGTTGGCAAAAACATACCATTGGCGAAGTGATTTCATTGGCGAAAAGATCTCATTGGCGAAAGTTTCATGGGCGAAACGATCTCGACTTATCAACGCTTGCAGAACATGAAACATAACAATGACACGGACGTTTTCCTGTAAAACCGTTTCACTGTAAAGCCGTTTTCATGTAAGCCGTTTCCCTGTAAGGAATGGCTAGGATCTGTAGCGTGAAGGAAAATATTGTAGACTCAAGTTTAAATGATGGATAGAACTAATTCTGAAATAATGGGGTAATCAGATGGTAGAACGGAAGTATTACTGCCAAAAAAGTACACAGATCAGAGTGAGGTAGTACATATTAACTTTAAATTACACGAAAATGTGAAAAATTAAGCGCAGATTAAAAATAAATTGAAGTATTTTAGGTTCTACAAGAAACCGTTCCTTACAGGGAAACGTCGCGTACCCAACATTCTCTTGAATTATGTTATTGTTGTTCGCTTTTCGGAATGAATGTTTACTTCGATACAATTCTATTTGAATGTTCGTTACCAAGATGCCGCTCTATATAACGACTGGCTGATGCACAGATGAAAAATGATGCTCTTTATAACGACGCTCTCTATAACGACTCGGTTTAGCTGGTCCCTTAAGAGTCGTTATGAAGAGCGTCGACTGTAACACTATCTAGAATTCCGGAATCGCAAAAAATTACTTTAAAAATTGCGAACCCTCGTGTAGAAACGACCCCGAACAATTATCTCTCTGTCCCTTTGAGAGCAAGTTGAAGTTGCGGTACTGCTTACAACCATTAAGACATTTTAGCAGATACGGGATCCAAAAAAGAAAGGAATTGGTTCCCTAGTATTCAAATTTTACCCGATAATTAAATTCTGTAAGCAGAAATTTTTAAGAGATGATAATAAGCTCAAAGTTGTGTATTTACCTAGTTGTGTTTAAGCCCTGAAACTTCTCTCAGCAAATTACGTCTCTATTTGTTTTTGTTCTATTCTGTTGCCAAAACCTTTAATTTTGCTGCTAGATAAAATATACTGCCAAAAATTCGAATTTCGATGCCAAATCAGATTTGCTGCCAAAAATATTGAACCCTGCTGCTTAAAAATTTGAATTCTGCTGCCAGAAATTTGAAACCTGCTGCCATTTATATATTTATTTTTATATTTATTATCGTGAGGCAAAAATTCAATTCTGCTTCCATTGCAATTTCGGCAGCATTTTTTATTTGGCAACAGAATAGAAACCAGCCGATTTTTAATCAAGGAGGATGTGGTTTGGTGAAAGTTTTACGGCAAAAGAACAAACAAAAAATCAGTCAGCAAAAGCAAAGAAACAAGACTTTGAGGAATTTAAGGCTCCCGGCAAGCCTCTTTGATGGTTCTGCTCATCCAGAGGTCATCAAAGGTAGCCAGCTAACTAATTTGTCGGCACACAAACAGGTGCTAGAGGGTGACAACAAATGGTTTTACAACCGCTATCTACATCTCCACAATTAGCCAAACTTAACGGCAAAGTGTCAACTATAAATTTTGATGTATGTTTTATTGGATTCAAAGGTGGTGTGGGTAGTAGCTGGTGTACTGGACACACCTTTTTGCTAAAGAAAGACCGACTGTGGAGAGTCTAGATTATTGGTCAATTGGCGTTAGTGATAAGTGCAATCAGCAACGATTAGTCCGCATTAATCTCTTTCGCTTCAGTTTTTTCAGAAAGAAAAAAATCTTTTTGAGAGTGGCGGCGCCAATTCAGTGACTGTCTATCACAAAACTTTTGATACACAATTCAAGATACTGTGAGCCACTTTATGCATATTTAAAAAAAAATTTCAAATTAGAAGAAAAAAACTTTGCCTCGAGTGGAAATAAAAGGGACAATACTTTTTTTTGGCGCAATTTTTTTTTGCGTAATTAGATTGAAAATTTTCAACTCTTTTGAAAAGTTTTAATATCATCATCAGGGTTGTCGAGTACTCGAAATTTTCGAGTACTCGACTCAAAATCTTATCAAAACTCGAAATTTTCCAGTCGAGTACTCGACTCGATATTCGAAACCTGAAAATTTTCGAATATTACTCGAAATTACTCGATTTCGAGTAGAATTTTTGTCGAAATTTTGGTTAAAAATTTAATCATTTGAAGTTGTTAAGGCATAATAAAGCCATAAAAACGAAAAAATTTGGTCCTTGAGCACATTTTTGACTATTAAATTCTCAAAATTTTCGTTTACTACTCATTTGCGCAAAACTCATTTGCGCAAATTTTTTAAAGTTACAGGTTCGAATCCTAGTGGTAGCAGATTTTTTTTGAATAACAACCATAAACTAGTTTTTATAAGACTAGTAAACCTCAGGTTGGATAGGAGGTCCACCTGGTACTTCTTTTGAATAGGCATTCACCTCGAAAATCCGATATTTTGGATTAAACTGAAAGTAATTAAAAATCAATGTACCCTATCCAAAATCGTGTCCTGAACACGGTTTGTTAAGACCAAAATGCTGTTTTAACCAACTGGAATGTCAATACCGTGGGTAGTTACCCACTTTAAGATGATCGACCTTAAACTTTTGTGGATTATTCTGAGTAAGCAAACAAATTTTGCATGCCAAATCAGTCCAGAAAAAAGGTTTTGGGACATTAAAAACGTAAAAATTTTTTTGATCCAAGTAGACGACCACTTGGTTTTGTTATACCCAAGTGGTCGTACCCAGGTTGAAGAACTCAAGTAAAACTCCCGGGTAGTAATATTTTCGTCTTGTAAAGAACTTAAAATTTAAACTGTTTTTCTATGATCCAACTTCAGTTCCACTGGATAATCTACGCGCCAACTAAACCAAGTGGTCGTCCTCTTGGATCTAAAAAAGTCTTACGTTTTTCATGTTCCAAAACTTGTTTTTTGGACTAATTCAGACATGCTGGAGATAGTTTGATAGCTGTGAAATGCCGTTTTTTTCGAGTATTTTTTGAGTATTCGGCAATAATTGATTTTACCAAAACTCGATTTTACCAAAACTCAAGAAATATTCTACAAACGGTATTTTACCACTATCAACCATCTTCAGCATACCCGAATTAGTCCAGAAAACAGGTTTTAAGACCCGAAAAAGTAAAAAAATTTTGCTCTAAGAAGACGACCACTTGGTTTGGTCGGTTAAGACTAAGAAATTTAAATTCCAGCAAAATTTTCACTGAAAGTGAGAGTGAGAGTCAAAAAAGTCATTGGGTACACTGAAAGTGAGAGTGCGAGTGAAAGTAAGACTGAGAGGCAAATTTTTTCTATTGGGTACAACACTGAGGTTGAGAGTGAAAGGCAGAGTGAAAGGAGAAACCGCTAATTAGATACGTGGCTTTACAGGACACGAAACTACTACATGACTGGGGTTTCTATTTCAAATAGAATCGATTCTGAATAGGGTATGATACCTTCAAAGTTATTCCAGTGAAGAAAAATAATTTCTGCTACCACCGGGATTTGAACCTGTAACTTCAAAAAATTTGCGCAAATGAGTTTTGCGCAAATGAGTAGTAACGAAATTTTCGAGTACTTGACTCGATGCTCGAAACTCGAAAAATATCGAATAATACTCGAAATTACTCGATTTCGAGTACTCGACTCGACAATCCTAATCATCATGAAGCCCTGCTCTTCTAGTTTTTGATGAGGTATCATTTATTGCATCATTTTTAAAAAATGTGATACAAAAAGGTAAAAGTATGAACCAAATCAGATCAACAATTTGGTTCATACTTTTACCTTTTTCCATTACATTTTTCAAAGATGATGCAATAAATGATACCTTATCAGAAACTAGAAGAACAGGGCTACATGATGATATAAAAACTTTTCAAAAAAGTTGAAAATTTTCAATCCAATTACGCAAACAAAAATTTGCGCCAAAAAAAAGTATTGTCCAAATAAAAGCCACAACCGAATTTCACTCTGTTTCCGCCAAACACCATTTACTTTTAGAGCAACTACCTTATTCGCTTTAGATATCAGCCATGATGTATAATCAAAGACGGCCAAATTTTCCAAACTTCAAGTGGTCTGAAACTTCTGTTTGTGTTAACTTTTGTAATTGTGTAAAAAGTAGGGTTTTTGAATGAGATAAAAGTTGAAATTAATCTCAGATCAATTTCTAAGACAGCATAGAAGAAAGCCGACTGGTAAAAATCGGCTTTTTCTAGCGAGAAAATGTATTCACTGTACGAACTCAAATTTTTTCGCATATAACTTGATGCCATTTTTTCATTCTTTTTACTTTTACATCTTGTTCTTGAATGATTTTTGAACGATTTTGACTGAAATCTTATGCTTTGTTAAAAAAAATTGCTTACCTTTGTTAAATTTTTTCGTCTTGGTCCCTGGGGTAGAAAACACCTGAAAAACCGAAAAAAAGATTAAAGCCGGGATTGATCTCGAAAAGAAAAAAGCAGGCTTTTTTTTTCAAACCCTAGTAAAAAATGCCTAAAACCTAAAGGCACTGTTTCAGAGCTCAAAAAGTTTATAAATACATAAGCTTCAGACCATTTAGAATTAGGGCGACGGATAATTTTACGTAACATTGTATTGAAATTCTAAAATTTCGATTCCATGTGGAATTCAAGAGTCCCAGCAAAACAATGTTTTTTGAAAAGTTTGAATTGGCACCACTAACGTAATAACAATACAGCTCAATAAATAAGGCAATTGTTTGCGATAATGGGCTTTCTCGAGACAATAAAAAGGCAATAAATTTTATTTGTATTGCAATAGGATTTCCTTGTCGTTTACGCAACACTCTTTATCTACTCATTGTTTACCATCTATTATCGATACTGACAAAATAATCTAATTAATGCTTCACAAATAAACAGTCAAGGCTGTAGGACTTGTGTGGAAAAACTATCATTAGGGGTTAGCGATAAAAGTGATGAAGCCTAACCTTTTGGCCTAGAGGTTCAACCGTAAATCCTTGCCACACCAAATTAAATAGAAAATTTGTGAAGAATTTAAAGGGAAATTTAACAAGCTATCTAACTTGGGTTACAAAACCTCCTCTTTGAAACTAAAAAAGGGGTGAGAGGGTTAACATTTATGGTCATTTGAAAGTTATGGTCAACTTTGCATGAATTTATTGCAGACGACCTCTAAGAAACCATTCTTACGTGATTTATAATATCTTTGTGTCTCGCTCAAATATTCATAAATATACATGGATCACTGACAATAAATATCATTGAAAAAAGTTTACTTATTTGTTGATTTTTCAAATATAAATTTGGTTAAATAAAGTCACTGGGCCAAACTGACCCAGTTTCACATAGGCTCAGTTAATCTCAAAATTTTACTGGAAAAAGTTTACAGCGTATATAAAATTTATTTAATTTCATCAAAATACAGATCGAAAATAGCTCAACCTAGAAACAGGATATGGGCTTTGGATTATTACTTTAAATTGAAGTTATTAGCATTTGAACTTCGACTGGGTCAAATTGACTCAGTTTCACAGGATGAGGGTTAACGAATATTTTTTTAATACGGGAAAGGCTGTGCGTCGAGGTGCTCGCTTATCGAAGTTGACCTTATATCGAGGTTTCTTGAAACGTCAAAAGCCATCAGTGCCCCTATATCGAGGTTTTATCATATCTTTATTCCATAATATCAGTAAACAACAATAAAAATCGGTTGCAGTATAGAATCCCCCCCCCACCACGGGACTGATCAGATCGAGGAGATAACATCATATTCGTGTTTCTCGACCCCGATTTCATGAGAAAGCCGGATGTTTTTTTGGTTCTGAGAAAAAAAATTTTTTTCGAACCACAGGGGGTATCATGGTTTTTGAATCAAAATTTGAAAAATTTAAATTGGCGCCTTTTGAATTTTAAAGGGAATAAGGGCTGTATTGGGAGGGGAAGGGAATAAAAGGGGGCCACTTTTATGGCAGAACGTTAAAAGTTCAAAATTTTTGTATTCTGCGCCTGCCTCACCATGTTTTTCAACTGGGCCGTGGCAAAAAAAGACTCTATATGCATTTTATGGTCAAGAGTACTTCTCGGAATCATGTCTAAGGTAAGTGTGTGCGCGCATCTCTAACTCTCAAGCCCCCTGCGCCCCCGAAGGGGCTTGAGAGTTAGAGACTCTAACTCTCAAGCCCCCCGAAGATCTTGAAAAAAAAAACCCCGAAGGGGGCGCAGGGGGCTTGGGGGCTTGGAGTTGAGATGCGCACACCCACATACCTTAGACACAAATCACTCGAAAGTGACTCTGGATGCATGAAAAATCATGCATACCAGAGTTTATTTATGCGGTAGGCCCCAGTATTCAAAACTATGTTCAACATCTTCTTGTTAGTGGGCCCTGAGTCATTAGTGGCCCCTTTTATTCCCTTCCCTCCCAATACAGCCCTTATTCCCTTTAAATTCAAAAGGCGCCAATTCAAATTTTCAAATTTTGACTAAAAACCATGATACCCCCCTGTGGATCGAAAAATTTTTTTTCTCAGAACCAAAAAAACAGCCGGCTTTCTCATGAAATCGGGGTCGAGAAACACGAATATGATGTTATCTTCTCGATCTGATCAGTCCCCGTGGGGGGGATTCTATACTCAAGCCTAAAAATCAATAAAGAATCAATTAGTTGCAGTTAAATAATCGGTTAATTTCGCCTGTTTCACATTCTTCTTACGCTCCTGACAGAAAAATTCCGAGTTTGTCACTGCGCAGAAGAGTCGCTGGATCATCCAAAATTCATCTCAACGTATTGTTCTTGACCTCTTGGTTTGCGTACGCTTCACTAATTGCTTTTTTCGTGCCCAATGGAACCGTCTTATTCTTTGAAGTGCTCATCTAAAATGAATACATGAAAAAAAATTAAAGAGAATATATGAGAGCTGCCTGCAAAAATTGCTAACAAAAAATGATTGACGTTCGAGAACGGAATAGCTTCGAGAAGTTAAAAAAGAAGCGCGTTAAAAAACATAAATTTTTCAAAAAATCAATGTGCCCTTTTAGTGAGGCAAATTTAACGTTTATGCATGCATGAATATGCATGACAAAAGTTTATCTCACCGCACAACAATTTCTTTAATTCTTCGTTTAAGTTCGTCGAGATCTGCTAGCTGCGTCCTTTAAACTTGCGGTTTGATCCAGTGCCAAACTTTAAGAGGTTTTAAAACAATTTCTCGAATGATATGGTCTCACGCTCTATCAACTTCTATTAATGCCGACCCAAAAGAGTGATTCAAGTCCACGGCAGAAGTGTCGAATAAAAATTTGGGCGCTCCTTGGTTTTAGAGCAAGAAAGACTGCACCAGATAGTTTTTAAAAGTAATGTAAAACCAGGCTTTTTGAGTGTTAAGCAAACGTTCAAAAGTATATTCCAAAACGCATCTTGACATGAAATTTTGATTTCGCTGGAAAAGCCTGAACTTCTGACACCGGATTCGTGTTCAGCATGGTCCATTTATTAATACTTAAGAAACTGTCTTTAGATTATCACAATCACTGTCAAATTTAAAATTCCGCTCAAGACAAAAATCATTTAAAATTTGAAAATTTTTTAATTTAAATACTGTATTTCCTCTAATAGCTCCCCGGGGGAGTTATTTTTTGGATGCTCAAAAATCGGAAAAATTTGAGGTCGATCTTAAGATTTTTAGGTGATAATTTAAAATCGAAAAAGCGGAATCGGTAGAGCTCGTGGGAGTTAAGAAAACGCACAAAACAGCTTTGCCAAAAAAATTTCTGGGTTGAGATATAGGTCCTCAAAGTTAAGGGGGGGGGAGTTATTAGAGCAGGGGAGCTATTAGAGGTAATACGGTACTTGTTGTCTCGAGCTGAATTTGAAATTTGACAGTGAGTCTGAGAACCAAAAAGGAGCTTATCAATTAAATCGACCATGCTGAACAAGGATTCGGTGTCAGAAGTTCAGGTTTGTGCAGCGAAATTAAAGTTTCAAGTCAAGATGCCTTTTGGAATATACTTTTGAACGTTTGCTTAATACTCAAAAAGCCTGGTTTTAGATTCGTTTATTATTCGCTTATTAACTCAAAGTAACTTATGCTTAATTTTAGGCTATTAGCCAGGCTGATGTGAAATGATCAAGAAGAACTATGTGCTCAAAAGTTTGGGAGTGTCCTGCCTGGCTGTGGCTGGTGGTAGTGGCCTGGCCTTCGCTTTGCTCAGCTTTCCAATCAGTGCGCCCGTGTCTGCAGTGGAAATTGTTGGAGGATGTGCGGCTGTTGGTTTGGGAGGATTTGCCGCCGGAGCTTGCCTGCAGAAGTGAAGTGTTTGAAAATCTCGTATTGTCACCTTGACATACCATCTGTATTGTTCACATTGCAAATAAAGAAGTGTGAGGTGGAAGTATCACCTCACACTTCAACTTTTGGCCTGTGATCATACCAAAGTATGATTCAAGTTCCCACCTTTCCTCTCTTTTCCTAGCTTAGCGCACCGCACCTAACCTATTTTGTCCACCGAATCATGATTTTATCCCAAAATGACATAGTAAATTGTCTAGGTATTAACCCAAACTGATTTCACTTTTTTCCAGGCTATTGGTCAGGCTGATGTGCAGGTGGTCAATAAGAAGTTTGTGATGAAGGCTCTGGGTGCGACCTGCGTGGCCATGGCTGCTAGTGGTGGATTTGCTTTCATGCTTCTCAGTCTTACAGTCAGTGCTCCTGTGGTTGCTATCACAATTATTGGAGGTGGCACTACTCTCTGCCTTGGAGGAATTGCTGTTGGAGCGTGCCTAAAGAAGTGACGGATGAAACTATCCAAATTGCTACTGTTACCTTCACATTACCATCTGTATTGTTCACATTGCAAATAAAGAAGTGTGAGGTGGAATTATTTTTTATTGCATTCATTACACCAAAATTTGACAACTATGAGAAGTAACTAACCTGCTTAAAGAGCATGCTCGCGCCTGATGGAAAATTCTTTCATTTCGAATTGGCGGGTAACAGGCACGCCAGAGATTTGAATTTCAAAACATTTTTTGAAGTCATTTTGAACGTTTTCTTTCAACGTTTCATTGTTTTCGCTGGCGTTTTTTTCTAATTGCTCTTACAAATCTGACCACACTGCCTGTCTTGCTGTTGAAGTCGAAATTTTTTGGTATCTTTTTGTTTTATTGCTGTTGTGTATACGATTTGTAATTCTTACGCATTTTAGACTCCAACGGATAATTGGCGCTGATGCATTAGATAAGTTTTTTACACCTTTAGCCGCCTTTCTTCTTTTCTTTTCTTGTCTAGTTTAGGTGCCTGAACAAAGTAGAGCAGCAAGCCTGCAAATGGAGCACAGAGAAACTGTCAAATTTACGACGGTTTCGAATAAGCGAAAACATTGGAGACGCTGACGTTTTGGATGAGGAGCAAGATTTTGAAGACGACTTTATGGAATTTCATGATGATGATATTGTTTATTGAGAATGCTGTTCAAATAAAAAAGTGTGAAATCTAAACCGGGGGCTACAACAACGGGAAAAGGTGTGACTGAGACCTTTTCGTGTCTTTGAAAGAAGATACAAAGAAGATAAAGAGTAACATGGAAATTCGGAAAATTTATTGATGGAAAAATACAATACATACACATAGTGACTCAGGATCATCATATTCAGCGGATGGTTTCACGCAATTGACAGTTTCTCTGTGCTCCATTTGCAGGCTTGCTGGCTCTACTTTGTTCAGGCACCTAAACTAGACAAGAAAAGAAAAGAAGAAGGCGGCTAAAGGTGTAAAAAACTTATCTAATGCATCAGCGCCAATTATCCGTTGGAGTCTAAAATGCGTAAGAATTACAAATCGTATACACAACAGCAATAAAACAAAGATGCCAAAACATTTCGACTTCAACAGCAAGACAGCAGTGTGGTCAGATTTGTAAGAGCAATTAGAAAAAAACGCCAGCGAAAACAATGAAACGTTGAAAGAAAACGTTCAAAATGACTTCAAAAAATGTTTTTGAAATTCAAATCTCTGGCGTGCCTGGTACCCGCCAATTCGAAATGAAAGATTATTCCATCGGGCGCGAGCATGCCCCTTTAACTAGGTTAGTTACTTCTCAATAGTACATCAACCTAAACAATTTCAAACTACTAACTCTAACCACTTCAAACACCCCGAATCACTAAAAACATCTAAAACAGCTCTAGTTACACAAACTACCCTAAACAACCTCAATCCATCCTAACTATTTGAAATATTATAAAATTGAAAAGATTTAACATGTATAAATAGTATAAAGTAGCTGATTCAGGGTGCGTGCACGGTTACTGCTCATTTGGGCACCCTCATTTGGGCAAACTAAACTTCGGCAAATCTTTTTTAGCCTAGAATAAAATTTATTTTAAGATCAAAAGCTGCGGTTTCTTTAAAAGTCTAGAAAAGTTTAGAAAAGAAGTTTACAAAAGTCAGAAGTTAGAAATGTCAGGTTTAGAAAGGCCATAAAAGTTTAGAAAAGTCATAATTATTGATTTTTCAACTCGGCACCGAAAACTAGGCACCGAAAACTCGGCATCGGAAAAAATTAACTAAACTTATAGCGAACTTAGAAAATCGTGCACAGCAACCTGATCAAGAGAGTAAGTTAGACTTATTTCAGTAAAGCCCCGTATTTAATTAGCGGATTTTTCTTTCACTCTCACTCTCATTCTGAGAGTGAGTGTTTTTTTCTAGATCGAATAACTTTTCTAGATAGATTCTGTTTTCGCCAATCATTTTCTCTTGACGGGCAATTTCGTTAAGTGTATAATGTCAAAAATACGATTTTCGCTCGTTCCCCCTGTGGTTCTGGTCCTGGTCTGTGGTGGACCCTAGATGGCTAAAACTTGAGCCACAGCAAAGACCAAGCGAAAATTGTATTTCTGACATTATACAATTAACGAAATTGCCCGACAGAGAAAAAGATTGGCGAAAATAGAAATTCGAATTCGATCTAGAAAAAAGTTATAGCCGTTTCAAATCCTGCGTATTTCTTGAAACACCCTGTATTTCCCTATGCTGTGAAATATTTCCATATGAGGTGGAGTTATTAGAGAGTGGGGAGTTCATGAAAGGAATATGGTTATCCATATTTGTTTGTGAAAAAAAAAAGTTATGTAAATTACCTTTAAAAATAGCGTATGATACCCTGGTTATGTTTAAAAATAGTAATAAACTAAAAGATCAAGGAAATTAATAAAAGAAAATAAAAAATGCAAAGAAATGAAAGAAATTGCAGCACAACAATTCAGATAATTTAGCTTAAAACTAAGAATGATTTTCTTTTCAATATTAGGCCGTTCAATATTGAAAAGAGCGCCGAAGCCATAGCCGTTTAAAAACAGCGCTGGCACGACAATTTTTGCGCCGCGCCAGCACCGACCAAAATGTTTCATTGCCTCAGCGCCGAGCGCGTTTGTAGTTTTGTTTTTTTCTGGGGCAGCGCCGGCGCCGGAAAAACACTGGTAACAATCCTTGGTCCAATATTACAGAAACCACTTTTAAACTTAATCCAAGTACTTGGATGATTCACACTATTTCGAGAAAAAAGCTAGATAGTTTCACTGAGTCTCGACCACAAAATTAATTTGAAAGAGCCGACTGCTCATCACACTTAAAAAAGTAATAACGACAGATGTCAAAACTTTTGCTACCAAAGACTTGAGAAAAAATTTACTTTAATTCTCATCTCGAGACAAAACATTTCGTGGCATTTAAAAAAGGGTGGTATTTAATTTTGCCCCCTAATTACTGAAATATGCCCCTAATTGCTAAAAGAAAATGACCCCTAATTAGCTGAAAAATGCCCCTTTTTTCTTTCTCATCGTTTTAGTCAAAATTTCGCGGGAATTTAAATTTTTTCAGTCAAAAAATAACTTGAATTGGTCAGAATCCCGCCTCCGGAAAATTGGTTTTTTGGGGTTTACTTAAGGGGGAGTAAACTTTTCGCGAAAATTCGATTAAGCGGATCAGAATTCCAGTCCGATCGGCTGAATCGCTAAGAATTTCACCCTGAACCATTCTCAACTATCTTAAACCGCCCTAAGCACTGATTTAGGGTAATTAGATACTGGTCTGGAGCAGTTTGGATGGTTCAGGGCGGTGATTCAGCCGATCGCCCGGAATTCTGATGTGCTCAATCGAATTTCGCAAAAAGTTTACTCCCTTTTAGTAAACCCCCAAAAAACTAATTTTTAGGGGGTTCTGGCCATTCCGGAGCGGGATTCTGACAATCCAAGTTATTTTTTGGCTGAAAATTTAAATTCCCGCGAAATTTTGACTAAAACGATGAGAGAGAAAATTAGGGGGCATTTTTCCCGAAATTAGGGGGCATTTTTCAGCAGTTAGGGGGCAGAATTAAATATTACCCTTTAAAAAAAATATCGGACAAACATCCGCAAACTCTCTTTCGTGTATAGGATTTATTGTCTCGAGAGGAATTTGAAAAATGACAGTCAATCTGTACGTCTAAAGCTAAGTCCCCAATGAGTGAGCGATTTTTTTTGACTTCTTTAGGCGGGAACGGCTGTAGATTTTTTTCTCGGCCGAACTTTCTTTTCTGTTGGTACATTTTGTAGCTGAGATGCAGGCTACGCAATAAAAAAAACTTCAGCCACATATCGCTGGAAATTTTTTCATAAAAATGCGTTTATTTTGTACTCTACATCTCACTAAATGAGTGCAATGTAGAGTGCGATGTAGAGTGCAAATAAGCGCATTTTTATCAAAAAATTCTACGCTTAAAACTTTTAAGCTTCAAAATGGTTATGATTTTAAGTGATTGTAACTACCCAGTGTCCACCGTTTTTCCGAAACCTTTTTCGAACTTTTTTGACTCCGAAGACAGTGTGGCTAGGCCTTTGTAACATAACTGTCGGAGCACGTTAATTTCAAGAGGCTGCCTAGCGAGAGTTGTCTACTTTAATATTTACTTCACTTTTTTCAAGAATTTCGGGAATCAACGGGTGTCAGCCAAAGACAATCGATCAGGGATATACTGGCACGATCGGA
The DNA here is from genome assembly GCA_004194705.1 of Ditylenchus dipsaci. Lineage (NCBI taxonomy): Eukaryota > Metazoa > Nematoda > Chromadorea > Rhabditida > Anguinidae > Ditylenchus > Ditylenchus dipsaci. Next base: position 362,734 of record SADC01001306.1, read on the forward strand.
ATATGTGTATTTCACTGACGAAATATATGCTTCCTGTATTAGTAATGACTAAGTAATTATCCTAGAAGTTTATCCGACCCCGACACTTAATAGACCTCTGATTTCCGAAGATACCTGAAAAAAGTAAGTAAATATTAAAGTAGACAACTCTCGCTAGGCAGCCTCTTAAAGTTAACGTGCTCCAACAGTTATGTTACAAAGGCCTAGCCATACTGTCTTGGAAGTGGAGCACGAAGGCACATAGAGAGTGACACTTTGACAGCATACAGCCTGACAATGTAAAGCCTGATGAAAATACGAAAAACAGCCTAAATCATTGAGAGAACAGTGCGAATTGGTGCAACAACCGTGCTCATTACTGTGAATTTGACATAGTCTATAAAAGATTGGATGCGAAATTCACGTATCTTGCATAAAATATTAACTTGACGGAGTAAAAGTAAACATGACACAGCGAAATTTGACGGGAGATTTACAAATTTTGACGGTGTTTCACCTACAACTATTAATCAAATTAATTTTAAAAATTGATAATAGTGCGTCGTTAGCTGTAGAATTCTCGGATAATATCCAAAAAGTTATTATAGTTGTAAAATATAGTATGTGTGACTCGTCGTGATTTCTGTCCCTTTATCACCATCAGCCGGAACTTTTCCGGAAAACTTTCCGACTAACTTTCTAAATCTTTTCTGTCCGACAGAAAAGCAATCCTGATTTTTAAAAAAACGGCGCACTGAAGCGAAACACTGTGACACATTGAGTGAAAATAAATTAAAAAAGTACAAAAAATTGCAAAAATAAAATTTACTGCGAAAATTCGCAATCAACTGTGATACAGTCAAACCTCGATTTAATTACCCCACCTCAAGTTCGTTCCCACCTAGGGTTCGACACTTTTTTTAAACTGATTGTAAAAGCACATTGTCAGTTCTGTTTCCGCAGTCTGGTCGCAAATATCGCAAGGATTCGGGTTTTGCCGATCGTTTTCAAAAACCTAAAGTTTTTGCTTTTAAAAAAGCTAAACTTCCACTTAACGACCCTCTAATTTTCAAAAGGGGTCGTTAAATCGAGTTTTTGCTTTTTTAAAATCAAAAACTTTAGGTTTTTGAAAAACAATCTACAAAATCGGAATTCTTGCGATATTTGCGACAAGACTGTAAAAACAGAACTGACGAAGTGCTTTTAAAATCAGCTTAAAAAGGGGTCGGACCCTGGGTGGGAACGAACTTGAGGTGGAGGTCGTTAAATCGAGGTTGACTGTATTTAAATTTGAGCCAGACTGGTCAGCAATAAGTTTAAATTTTCAAAATATACCTTGGTAAATTGGTGGTTCGAAGATCCTTTTTTTTTATTGCATTTTTTTTATTTATTTTTTTATTTATTTATTTATTTATTTAATTTTTTTATTGCATATTCTTGTAGAGCATGTAGGACTTCTATGTGAAACTTTCCCAGTGAGGCATATTACACAAAAAGTGGCATAACTCTTAAATCAAATTAAAGAAATGATCATGATACGGGTATCATGGTTTTTGTTTGGTATTTTTATTCAATGTATTTAGCTCACAAAATTTTTATTGTCGAGTCATGTGCATTGGTACTCGAAATGACCGCTAGAATTTAGCAAACATTTTCGTAATAGCAACTTAACAAGTCTATACAAAAATGCAAGACCAGCAAAACAAGTCACATAACAGGGTTTCACGTGACATAATCTCTGTAAAACCCTGTTACTTGACATTATTTTGCTTATTTCTGAATTTTTTTCGTACAAACCTGTAGATTTTTTACTACTACAATGTTTGCTAGATTCTAGCAGTCATTTTGAGTACAAATGCACATGACTCGAAATTAAAAATGTTGTGAACAAAAGAAATTCAATGAAAATTCCAAACAAAACCATGATACCCGTATAATGGTCGTGATTAATTTTTGCAATTGTAGTGCAATTTCTCGGCATTATTGACATGACAGTTTTAATGAATTTATTCATTCGGTTTTCTCTCAGGAACACTATTATTTCGCTATTTAAGCCCGCAACCCTCAATTTAGAGCCTGAAAAAATGTGTACGTTAATTCCAGAATTGCGAGTCTGAATGGCGAATTTACAGTGTTTCCTTGACTAACCTTCGACCAGCAAAATCTACATGTTTTAAATTATACTGACGCATCAGAGCTGTCAAAAGACTTTGAAAATTGGGTTAAAAGTGTTATACCTAAACGGTATGAGCGTTTGGTTTATACATAAAATCGACAGGTGACTGTATCACCATTTGCAAAACCTCGATATAGTGACACTTTACAAGAATTTTTTTGAAAACCCTCGCTACAGTGACACCCCGCTATAATGACACCCTCGCTATAGTGACGCCCCAAGGCCGGTCCCGAGGGGTGTCAGGTGGCGAGGGGTGGCGCGCCTTCTAGTCTACTACTATAGCGGGGTTGACTGTATCATCTTTAGTAAAATCAAAGTTAATAATTCGACCTAATTTTAAAAGCCTTATTTTTAGGCCAAACTGTCTATAAAAGAGCGTTCGAGTGGTTGACCAGATTAAACTTATGCTTGACAACCTAGAGACCTCGGAACACAAAGTCCTCTTGGCCATTTCTGCTTTGAAAGAGATTTACATGGACGTGAGCAAGTGTTTTGCTGTAAGTTTTTTGTCAAAATTTTTGTAGCTTTACTACTTTTATTTTTACTATTTATTTTTATTTATTTGAAATTAGTGTTTAAACGTCTTCTTAGTAATTTTTATATGCTTAAAACGATAAAAAAAGCTAATTTCTCACATTGATCACACAAAAATGGATTTTTCGAAAAAACAAAATTGACCAAAATTCGACTTTTGCCTTGGGGGACCAAGGTAAACCACCTTATATACGGGTATCCACCCGTTTTGGCGACTGGAGCTGTGCAAAAAGAGTCTCTTTATGCATTTTTCATTAAGAGTCTTGCTCGGAATCATGCCTAAGGTAAGTGCGTGCGCGCATCTCTAACTCTCAAGCCCCCTGCGCCACTTCGGGGGCGCAGGGGCTTGGAGTTGAGATGCGCACACCACATACCTTAGACACAAATCACTCGAAGGGACTCTGGATGCATAAAAAATGTATGCATACCACAGTTTCTTCATGCGGTAGGCTCAGTCAACAAAACTATGTTCAAATTCCATCTTTTGGGTGTCTGGGTACCTCTTTAGGATGGTTTAGCTTGGTCCCCAAGGCAAAAGGCCGAATTTTAGTCAAAAATTTTTTTTCAAAAAAATCCATTTTTGTGTAAAAATGTGAGAAAATAGCTTTTATAGTTTTAAGCATATAAAAATTACTTAGGAGACGTTTAAACACTATTTTAAATTACTGAAAAATGGTCGACCATGCTGAACTCGAATTCGGTGTCAAGAATTGATGTTTCTCTAGCAATATATGAGTTTTACGTCAAAATTGATTTTGAAATTTTTGGGAGTCTTGCTAAACACTCCAAAGTGGAACTTATTGGGTTGGGGTGTGGGGGGGGATTTTTCACTTATTTAAAAATATTGTTTAACGACTCCTAAGTAATATTTATATGCTTAAACGATAAGAAAGTCAATTTCTAACATTTTTCCACACAAAAAATGGTATTTTTGTAAAAATTTTTTTGACTTTTGTCTTGGGAACCAAGGCAAATTTCCTGTATTAAGGTATTCTACCCCGTTTGGTCACTGGAGCTGGCAAAAAGATCGCTTAATGCATTTTTGATCAAGAGTCTTGCTCGAATTATGTCTAAGGTAAGTGCGCGCGCGCATCTCTAACCAACCAAGCCCCCTGCGCCCCGAAGGGGCGCAGGGGCAGTTTATATGGGCAGTTTGTAGTTTATATAGTTTCGCCTATTATATAGTTTCGCCATTGTGACCTGTAACCTTCGATCGGCAGTTTATATGGGCAGTTTGTAGTTTATATATAGTTTCGCCTATTATATAGTTTCGCCATTGTGACCTGTAACCTTCGATAGCAATTCAGTTTTTAGAATTTAGGTTTACTTACTATCGAAGGTTGCGGGTCGAAACGGCGAAACTATATAATTTCTAAAAACGATCGGCAAAATCCGAATCCTTGCGATATTGGGACTCGCGCGCATCTCTAGCTCTAAAGCCCCCTTCGGGGCGCAAGGGGCTTGGTTGCTTGGGGTTGAGATGCGCACACCCACATACCTTAGACGCAAATCACTCGTAAGTGACTCTGGATGCATAAAAATGTATGCATACCAGAGTTCTTTATGCGGTAGGCCCCAGTTAACAAAACTATGTTCAATTCCATCTTTTTGTGGTATCCAGGTACCCTTTCAGGTCGGATTGTCTTAGGGGACCAAGGCAAAAAGTCAATTTTAGTCAAAATTTTTTTCTAAAAATCCATTTTTGTGTGGAAAATGTTAGAAAAAACTTTTTATCGTTTTAAGCATATAAAAATTACTTAGGGGTCATTTGAACACTTTTTTATATAAGTGAAAAACCCGCCACCCCCCAACCCAATAAGTGCCCCAAAGTTACCTTTACCCTATGTCGAAGCTGTTTCTGGTGCAGTTTCTCTTGCTCTGTGTAATAGTATACTTCGATAACTAAAAAAATGACTTTATCACATTTTTCGTTCCGTTCGTGAATATTAACAACGTTTTCGGAAAATGACACAATTTTTACTTTGAACTAAAATTATTACATTGAGTGATCATAAATACCTCAACGATATCTCATAAGAAAGCCCGTGAAATGCGCTTGTTTAAAAATAATTAAAATCGCTGAAATAAAAACAAAAATACATGAGATCTGCCTTTTGAAGTGGCGTAAGCAAAGATTCATGACTTGGTTGGTTCTTAGAGGCAGCTGACTTGTAAATACCGACAATTTTTCAATTTTTTTTCACCATCATGTTCAGAGTGAAACTCTGAGGCCAATGAATATAAACGGCTCCTCGACCGTCCTAGTGTTAAGGGCATTTTACTCTAGCAAGGAGGCCCGGTTTTGCGATAATTGTGCTCAGCAGGTAGTCAAACGTTACAGTCGGGAATTCTCATGTTCTAAATGACCTCGCCAGCGGCAGTGCTCTATGAGATATTTTTGGACTGCCATACCTGCAAAATACTATCTGCATACATAAAATTTAATTTTCTTTTAAAATTATCAACAAATTATACACAAACACACATATCTTCTCGAATATTGGCAGCTTTGGGGGAGGCAAGAAAGCGCAAAAGTTATGGGTAAAATATCGATTCGTGAAACTTTATGACGGAACTTTTATTGAAAAACATCAATTTTATAGGCGTGCGGTCAATCCGTCCACGGTCAATTCGTCCACAAAATTATTTTCAAATTAATCTTTCTTGTCTGTGAAGAACTTATGTTATTTAAAGGACCCTGTCTCTTCCTTATCATGGCAATTCGAAAGGTTTGAATGCGCGCGGGACCACACACATTTTGTCAATAATATTTTTGAATTGTTTTTTTTTTTTGCGCTTGTTGTCTAGAAAATAAATTTGTAAATTTGTTCAAAATTTCGAACCATTCACTAGTCGAGCCCAACGTTGACAGATCGGACAACTCGTAAAACCCCGAGTGCACCAACCCCTGAGTAAGCAATAAAAAATTAAAATTCGGCTTCTGGAATGGTTCTTCAAAACTTGGGGTTGACCACCTTGGAAATTTGGGATTTTTCAAATTATGTTTTCTATGTCACAGTTTTGCTGGATGTCTCATGTACCAAAAAAATCAAGTGGTCGTCCCCTTGGGTCAAAAAAATTTTTACGTTTTCGGATTCCAGAACAGTTTTTCTGCACTAATTCGAGCGTGCTGAAGATTGTTTGACAGTGGTAAAATCATGTTTTATCGAAATTTTTTTTTAGTTATTGTGAACTCTTGATTTATATTTATGATAACTCAAAAATTTCTCGATAAAACATGATTTGACCACTGTCAAACCATCTACAACACGCTCGAAAAAATTATTTTGGGATCCGAAGACGTAAAAAAAATATTCGTCTCGAACATGTTCCCGAACTACAAAAAAGTTAAAAAAATAATTTTGGATTTGTTTTTCGTGACTTAATGGTCATTTTTAAAAAACGGGGCGAACTGATCTTGGGGCGAACTGACCGGGGCGAACTGATCGTGGCGCGAACTGACCTGTCTCCGACATTCACTTGACCAGGAGGTAGGCACCCCAGGTATCAGAGTGAGGATGGGTAAAATCGCAATTCTGGTCCTAACAAACCTAACTCCCTAGTCCCTAGGGAGTCCTACACAACTTTAAGTAAGGAAAAATGGTTATTTTTAGTTTTTAGGACATTTTAATTTTTTAGGTCATCCAGGTGGTACCTACCCCAGGTATTGGGGTTCAGGTGGTTGAAATCGCATTTTAAATCCTGTCAAACAAGATTCATCACACTTTTTTACAAAGGATATAGCATACTTCATTTTCGATTTTGGAAAAAAAATATATTTTTAGGACATCCAGGATATCACCTGACACACCCTGTACCTACCCCAAGAATTTGGGGTAGGGTGGGTCGATTTGGCGAAATTCAAAATAACATAAGTTCTTCACAAGACAAAAAATATTAATTTGAAAATAATTTTGTGGACGAATTGACCTAGAGCCATTTTATATGGAAAAGTTTTTTGAAAGTCACTCCTATATTAAAATCTCATCCTGAATCCGAATCCGCTGAGATCAGGAATAAATAATTGTTATGAGCTGAGATATCCATCTCAGTAGGCCAGGCGTGCGACTTTTCTGACTTGTTCACTCAAAGTAGCTATATCTCAGCTTTTAAAGATCGTTTTGATCTGATCTCAACGGATTCAGATTCAAGGTGAAATTTTGAAATTTTGACTTCCAAGAAACTTTCCATATAAAATTGAGATTTTTCAAATAAAATTTCAAAAAGTTCCGTCATAAAGTGTCACGAATCAATAGTTGTCCAAGTTATGAAATTCGCATAAAAAATTCAAGAGTGGCAGGAAAAGGGCTTGTAAAAGTGGAAGTTGCAGCAGAATGATAGGAAAATCTCTAATAAACAGTGTGAAATGAATCAGTCCTGAGAAGCAGCAAAATTTTCATCGAAGTCAGAGTCATATTCATCATCGTCAAAATCGGCAATTTGTGAGATATGCTATACCTATCCTCATCTTCCAATGGTGGACTGGAGGTGAATTTGGTGGAGGTGTCTCTTGAGACATGATTTTCGCACGCTGAATCGTCTGATACTTTTGGACATAGAGGAGGTGGCAGAGGAGGAGGAGCACTTTTGGTCTGCACAAGGTACTGTTTTTATGCTGCATATTTATGTGGCTGGAAAAGACAAAAATTGATATGGGTCAAACCACATAGCACCAACCTTTGTGTGGGACTGCCCACACTTAATCTAGGCGATGGAGGTGGCGGCGGAGGCCTTCTTGGTCTTTCCACTTTGGCTGTTGTTGAGCAAACAGCTTCTGTTGGAGAAACTAATCTTTCTGAGTTTTGAGAATTGTTAGAAGGCAGAGTAGAAGAAGCTGAGCTGTGCACCACAATGATTGAGGAGAGTGGATTGAGCTGTAACTGTTCAAAGTGAAATAGGGTGGTATTCAATGGTATTGGGTACGCCAATGTCTACAATAATATGCAATAAATAAAATTCCTGCGATAGGGTCCTCAAAATTATACCCCGAGAGGGTCCCTTGTTAGTAAATTCGTGGATAGAAGAGATTCGTATGGATCTATCCCACTTGTCTACACCCCTTTTCTGATCTTTTCAAAGTTAAATCTCTTACAGTTACACTTTTAGTCGTGGAATTTTGGGGAATCATCGCGGAAGAGTGCCTTTGCCTGGCTCGCTCGAAATGTGTTGGTCCTTGGAGACAATTTTAGTTTGATAAAGTCCATCGCTTGATCTAATAATTGGAAGGGTGACTTGATTGTGAACTTCTTTCTAGGCAATGAAGAAGGCGGCTGTGTGAGTATGGAGGAAGAGAAGGAAAACCCGTTGCTTGATACAAATTTGGGCTTGTGCTTGAGAGACAGTGAAGTCGAGTGCATCAGCCTAGGATTCAGCAGAGAGGAGCTGCAGTGGCGACCACACAAGTGCATGTAGAAGAATACTAGCACTGGGGCAACCAAGGCGATGCTGATAAGAATGCTTGAGATGACCTGAATAAATAAGGTAAATTTAAAAACAAAAGAAGCCAATCATCAGACCAAATGGCCATAGAGCAGCCCAGATATAACATACCTCAAGTTAAACATTTTTATTTCTGACTTTGGGAGGTTAAACCAGCATTTTTTGTCTCGTTAACTATTTTTGGCCATTAAGACTCAGAATGACCACACACTGATTCTGACACTGAATGAGACCCACTTAATAACTGTAGAATTTCTTGCATAATATACGAGAGATTCTACAGTCGATTCAGTAGGTCTCATTCTGAGTCGAAATAACTAAAAAATAGTCAAAGAAAGAAAAACATGACTAACCTCGTAAAAGTCATAAATAAAAAAGTTTAAATTTAGGCGTTTTATATGATCTTGCTCTTGGTCTTTGCCATACCACGATCCAAAGTGGCACAGGCCGAGTGCAAGTATTCGCATCACAGTTCAGGCTGAACAGAACTTCTCGATACCACAGTCTAAATTTTGAGTCATTCAGCTTCACTCAAAGTATAATCAAAAATTAATTTACCACATTGTTCCTCATTTTCTTGAACTCCATTGCCACACAGGGCAATAGACTTGAGTTGCTCATCATCGGAGATCGGTTGGAATCCATCGAGATATCCATCCTGTTGTTGGTAGAAGATCGGAGCTCTTTCGACAGGCACCTATTGCGATATACCAGATTGGCCATCAATTGGAGTGTGCAGTCATGATCGAAGCCTCTAAAAATTAAAGATGCTAATTTTTATTAGTTTGTGTAGATCAATTGATTTTTATAACAATAGCCAAAAAAGGTAAACTGTCAACTGTGATCCATCTCGACTGTCGACCATTTCTGTATCGGAAAAAATACTTCTTTAAAGCTAATCTCAGTTAGGTCAGCGCATATCAGGGTGGCCAAACGTATCAGTGTTTTTGATTTTTAACCCTCTTTTGCCGGCGTCTCGAAGACGCATCTTTTTAAACAGATTTTTGCATTTTGTATGACAACCTGGGAAGAAAGTACAATGGCAGCAAAAAAAAATCCCAGAATTGTAAAATTCTGAATTGGCCAAATTTTGGCCAACCGGCTCACAACCCTTCAATGAAGATCTTCATTGAGGATGAAGATGAGGATGAAGATCTTCATTATTTTTCGATTTTATTGAAGATTGAAGATCGAGGATGAATGAGAATTTTTTTTATTGAGGATGAGGATGAAGGAGAAAAATCTTGTATTGAGGATTGAAGATGAAGGAGAAAAATTTTTTTATTGAGGATTGAAGATCTTCAATCTATCTTCAATCAAATTTATTGAAGTGAATGTCTTCATTATTTTTCGATTTTATTGAAGATTGAAGATGAGGATGAAGGAGAATTTTTTTATTGAGGATGAGGATTGAGGATGAAGGAGAGTTTTTGACGCTACTCGGTAATAAACCCCCCCCCCCAAAAAAGCTACTCGGAATACCCCCCCCCCCAAAATCGGACCTACTCGTTTATACCCCCCCCCCCCAAATCAAGTTTTTTAGGAGTGGTCAAAACACATTTTTAAGCAAAAATTTCGCCATAAAAGGTCCAGAAAGCAATTTAAGGCTATTACTATAGAATGCCCCCCCCCCCCCAGCTAGCGAAAAATTTACTTTTCCTGAAGGGGAAAGGACCCGTCCCATTTTGATTCTCGTGCTCTGAATAGGCACGGAAACACTTTGGTTTCTGAAAAATCGAAAAAAAAAATTTTTCGATTTGCTTGGTCCCCCAAGGTGAAAATTTAGGAAAATTCAAAAAAAATATTTTTTTGAATTCCCGCCAAACATTTTTTAAGGGATTTAGGGCTGTATTGGAGGGGAAGGGACAAAAGAGGGCCACTAAGCACACAGAGCCACTAACAAGAAGATGTTGAACATAGTTTTGAATACTGGGGCCTACGCATAAATAAACTCTGGTATGCATGCTTTTTCATGCATCCAGAGTCACTTTCGAGTGATTTATGTCTAAGGTATGTGGGTGTGCGCATCTCAACTCCAAGCCCCCTGCGCCCCGAAGGGGGCGCAGGGGGCTTGAGAGTTAGAGATGCGCGCACACACTTACCTTAGACATGATTCCGAGAAGTACTCTTGACCATAAAATGCATATAGAGTCTCTTTTGCAACGGCCCAGTTGAAAAACATAGCAGGACATCCGAAATAGTCCAGAATTCACTTTTTTTATAATTTTGACATGAAAGTGGCCCCTTTTTTTCCCTTCCCCTCCCAACACAGCCCTAATTCCCTTACAAATGTTTTGGCGGAATTCAAAAAAATTTTTTTTGAATTTCTTAAATTTTTTACCTTGGGGACCAAGGCAAATCGAAAAATTTTTTTTTCGATTTTTCGGAAACCAAAGTGTTTCCGTGCCTATTCAGAGCACGAGAATCAAAATGGGACGGGTCCTTTCCCCTTCAGGAAAAGTAAATTTTTCGCTAGCTGGGGGGGGCATTCTATAGTGTTACCAATTTAAAAGGGATTATGGGCTGTATTGGGAGGGGAAGGGAATAATACAGAAGCCACTTTTTTTAGCTGCTTTACCATGTTTTTCAACTCGGGCCGTGGCAAAAATAGACTCTATATGCATTTTATGATCAAGTGTGCTTCTCGGAATCATGTCTAAGGTAAGTGCGTGCGCGCATCTCTAACTCTCAAGCCACCTGCGCCCCGAAGGGGCTTGAGAGTTAGAGACTCTAACTCTCAAGCCCCCGAAGATCTTGAAAAAAAAACCCCGAAGGGGCGCAGGGGCTTGGGGCTTGGAGTTGAGATGCGCACACCCACATACCTTAGACACAAATCACTCGAAAGGGGCTCTGGATGCATGAAAAAACATGCATACCAGAGTAGTTTATGCGGTAGGCCCCAGTCAACAAAACTAGTTCAACATCTTTGACTTTGCTTTTCTGGACCTTTTATGGCGAAATTATTGCTTAAAAATGTGTTTTGACCACTCCTAAAAATCTTGATTTTGGGGTGGGGGGGGGGTATAACCGAGTAGCTCCTAGGATTGGGGGGGTATTCCCGAGTAGCACTTTGGGGGGGGGGGCGGGGGTTAACCGAGTAGCGCCGAGATTTTTATATATTGAGGATGAGGATTGAGTATGAAGGAGAATTTTTTTTTTATTGAGGATTGAGGATGAAGGAGAAATTTTTTTTATTGAGGATTGAAGATGAAGGCTTCGAAATTTTGTTGGCGTCAACAACCCTGCTCACAGCCGTAAAATAGTTATGGCGCCTATTTAAAACTAACGCCATCTTGAAAAAAAGTGTTTGAAAATTTGGGTGGTATTTAATTTTGCCCCCTAATTACTGAAAAATGCCCCCTAATCAGAAATTGAAAGTTTTTTTTCTTAAATTTTACGTTTATTTTCTGTATTTTGTTCGACTATCGTGTAGCCCAGGATCTCAGCTTTTTAACGAGCTATCAAACTCTTTCGAATAATTTTAGAAATGTATATACCGTATTTCCTCTAATAAGCGCCCCGGGGCGCTTATTTTTCAAATCCCTAAAAATTTTGAAATTGTCAATCAGAAATGGCGTTAACTCCAAAATTTTAGTCAAAAAATAGGGGGGGCGCTTATTGGAGCGGGGCCGCTTATTAGAGGAAATACGGTATTTAAGAGTTAGAATGAAGTAACTTTTGTTTTTCTCTTATTTTTCTAACCCCTGAATTCTAACATTCTTCAAGTTATTCAGTGGAGCTTGCTAGCTCGATAGAAAGCTGAGATCCTGGGCTAAACGATAGTTGAAAGAAATTTAGAAAGTAAACGCGAAAATTAAGAAAAATGTTTTATTTCTGATTAGGGGGCATTTTTTAGCGAATTAGGGGCATTTTTCAGTAACTAGGGGGCAAAATTAAATATACCTGAAAATTTTTAACAATTTTTCGTTCTCCCGTAAAAATCATCAAATGACTTCAGAAAATTCAATGTGAAGCAATATTTCACACCCTTTGCACGTCACTGCACAGTGACTTTTAAATTCCTTGCATCTAGCGCGCGAAATGTTTTTATAAATTTGTCTTCTTAATCGTTTTCTACTATGGCTAAATCAATTTTGCATTCATTTTTGTTTGAAAAATTAATGACGTGGTAAACAGAACAAAAACTCACTGGAAAAAGCTATATATGGATGAATAAATAAATGTCTTACATAGCTTTTTAAAAAATACCGCTTTGGGCCGGTTGGCCAAAATATGGCCACGATTATGATTGCTTCGAAAATATAAATTTAATATTTCCGCATTTGCAAGTAAAAATACATTTATATTTGCAGGAATAGTGCTTTTATATATTTTTCTAGATTATATATTTTCTATATCTCATAAGCAAAAGGCATGATGTAAATGATATTTTTGGCTTATTGAATTAAATAAAGTTATAAAATCGTGTAATGGAAAATTGCCAAAAATACAATTTTGATTTAATTTTCAGCGATTTTTGTTTGTCTTCTGTTCAGTCTTTTCATCACTAAAATGTTCGCCAACTTTTTTCTCTCTTTTCAAAAAAAGGTATGTCTGAATGTGAGCAAAAAGTCGCGATGAAATTTCGGATGAAATGAAATTTCGGATTTTGGATGAATTTTCGGACTGGCCAAAATATGGCCAATTGGCAAAATATGGTTAAATTGACAATAAATCAGTTCTGTCTGTTTTCGAAATTCCCTCGAGAATGTCTTATACACAGGGTGGCCAGATCAAGAATCGGAGTACAGTCCACTCTCGATACAGTGTATATTTTCTGCTATTTGTCGGTTTCCTTTAAAACATAAAGAACTATACCTTGGATATAGCGCACCCTTGATACAGTGAAATTCTCGGTATAGTATACATTTTTCTCGGCATCAACAAAGGAAACGGCTCTTGATACAGTGTATATTTTCTAATTTCGTTAAAATTGCTGTTTCTAAAATATATAGTGTATATTTTTCCAATCCCCAGGAGCTACACTGTATCTAAAGTGGACTGCATCAGAGTTTTGATTCCACAAATCAGGAGTTTGAACTAAAAATTTTCCAGAAATCAGAAATGGACATATTATTTGCATAACAACAATAAACGCCGAGACAAATTCTCACTTATAATTCATTCCATATTTTTTAATTGTCTCTGCTTCCTTGAGAATATTTTTGAGAAGGAATAAAAAAACGTGCACAAAATCAGTTTGAAATCAAATGTCCAGCCTCAAAAACTGTATAAATTCATGCTTTTTAAATTAATAAATCAGGATTTGGATCCCGAAATCAGGAAATTCCTGATAAATCAGGAATTGTGGCCATCCTGCTTATATACTTAAAGACACAGCTTTTGAGGCTCTCAAAAGAAATTTGTATTTTTAGTAATGAGTCAAGTGCCTAAATGTAGTGCGCTATTGGTGTTCAGTGGACTTGAAAATATAGATGAAAGTTAAAGGTCGACAATTATAATAGTCGAGAGTCGATGGGCGTCCTTGAAAACACTTACGGGATTCGCAAACAGTGGTTCGACCTGTCCGGCACATCCTGTCTACTGAGGTTTGTCAAAAATTTATTTAGAGACTCCTTCTCGGTCAAAGCCTGAAAAAGCACATATTAACAGTTACGAAAAGTGTTTGTAAAAACAAAATAGAAAAATATAATTTTTTTCTTTTTTTTGTCTTTTTTCGCCCTAAATTTGTTGGGTTCTTAAAATTGGATATTTTCCACCTGGAAACTTTGAACAATCATTGATTAGATGTGTCAATACTCTTTGGTCTGTTTACTTTTGCCCCATCAGTTTCAAGTCATTAAAGAATGGAGTAAGGCCGAGGATAATAAAGCCTTCAATCAAAAAGTGGTTGCTGATAAAATGTTGCCTGTCACCACATAACTAAACAAACTTACATCCTTAATTTCGTTGTGTTTGATTGGAATTCCATTAGATTCCACTACTGTATGTAGCTGACGTGGTTGGAATGGTTGTCGCTGGATGTTGTTTTTTCATGATTTCGGCCGTTGCAAGCACAATTAGGTACGTTGAGTGTCTCGTTGGGGTGGGCATGTGGTACCCCGATTAAATGGCCGACCTGAAATAGCAGCAATGATTGAAAACTATTAGATTAGGATAACAGGTAACAAACCTCATGGAAAAATATGCTGCCCATGGCTTCAGGATTGTGAGGATAGAACTTAAGCAAACATTTTTTAAAGGATCTCATTACCATCTACGGCTACGAGTTCCGTATATTTAAATTGGCGGGGAGAGGTTTTTTACGGGCAAAACTTTTTTTTGTCACAGATTTAGCTAAAACCAAAGGGATGACCAAACGATTTCAAAATTGGTCAAAATTTTTTTCTCATAATGGCATAATATTTTTTCTATGACGTTTATACCATGTTTTGAGCATTTTTGCCAAAATTATTATTTTTTGCAGAAATTTTTGCCTCAGGGACCAAGGTAGGCCAAAATTGCTTGTAGCCTGAAATGTGACCTTGGTCCCCCGAGGCAAAAATTTACACAAAAAAATAATTTTTGACAAAATGCTCAAAACATGGTATAAACTTCATAATGATCGAAGCAATATGAATATACAAAGTTTATACCATGTTTTGAGCGATTTCGCCAAAAATTATTTCTTGCATAAATTTCTGCCTCGGGGACCAAGGTCACATTTCATGCTACAAGCAATTTTGGTAAGGCCCTAAGGCAAAAATTTCTGCAAAAAAAATAATTTTGACAAAAATGCTCAAAATATGGTATAAATGTCATAGAAAAAATGTCAGGCCGCTATGAGAAAAAAAACCAATTTTGAAAGTGCTTGATTGAAAGTGCTTCCCGTGTGGTTTTAGCTAAGCCGGTGACAAAAATGAGAAAATCTGTGGGCGATACAGAAAAAAGCATTGCCCCTTTTTTCAAAAATGCACGAATTTTTTTTATCACTATTTTGAATCACTTTATAGTTCAAAAAATAATTTCGTGCATTTTATCAGAAAAAAGGCTGTGCCCCGCTAATTCAAACATGCACAACTGGTTTTGTAGACGATAATGGTCCTTTAAACCATCAACACCAACATAAACGCTGATTACCCCAGTCAACATGACTGATTTGGCACTACACAGCCCACCTACGAAAGCTAGACCGCCCGCATAGCGATAGGACAGCAGGACGGCGAAGTTGTGGAATGGCAGTTGATGCAGTCTGCAAATACAGGGTGATTTAAGCATTAAAAACCATTTTAGAAGATTAACCGAGTTTTTATTTTAATTTGTATAGTACGAAATGTGAATAAATAAATAAATTTTGTTTCAGCCCTGAATAGTTTGACTTATGCCTATCCCGCCTATCAAGAGTAGTATTTAATTAACGAAAATCTAAATACTGCTGTCAAATCAATTGATCGATTACTTGTTGATTTAAAGTTTTGGCAGCAGATTTAAATATTAGCCAAACCCGGATGCTAGCCAAACACCAAACCGAAGGGAGAATTGTTAAATTCAAAATTTTTGTTTTCTGAACAGAAATAGTTGTGTCAAAACAAATTATCCCGCAAAAAAATTCAAGGCCAAAGACAATGAACTGTTTGGTAATCATACACACCAACCTTTTATTGCGATAGTCTTCAAATGAATAGAGGGATAGGTCGTTTTTCATGGTCTCCAGGATGTCCACAATAATCAATCGCAGGTTGATTTGGTAGAAATACTAAAGAAATAAGATACATATGTAGTTAGGAACCAACCACAGCTAAAACTACTTTGTTGGCCTCTCCAGCCAGTTTCATCACCTCTGCTTTTACCCGGTCGTGATCTCGTCTGAAATTTAAATGATGGGTTTTTTTAGCTAAATTGTTGAGAATAGCTGATACCTATAATGGTCTGACTAAACAAATAAGAGAATCACTATAAAAAGGCGTTTGACCATATTGAAACTCACTATTTTTAAATCTACAAATAACAACGCATACAAATAAGTCTGGCCACTTTCCAACTGAGCTTCCGAATAATCTGGAGGCGGGTCGCCCCACACAGCTGGTGTTCGTCGCATCCTCCTGTGGCCAGTCTCCCGGTGATCACCGAAGATTGCATCCTAAAAAAATCGATCCTGCAGTACTTCCGGGGGCTTTATCCGTATAAAAAATACCTTGTAACAGGGTTGAGAATAAATTTGACATGTACAGAAAGTTTTGGAAATGTCCAGTAAGATGGGAATAAGGATGCTGAGGAATGAGGACCAAGAAAATAAAAATCGGCGCCGCATTTCAGATCATAAGTTTGCTAAAAAAATAGTTGAGCTTATTTGTCTTCAGGCTTAGAACAGCGACAATCCCTCGTGACTTCAACTCCACATTGGATGTGCCAAATTTTTAAACTCATCTGGCATTTTTTGCTAAATTGGCTACTTCTAACTTTAAATTTAAAAAAAATTGTAAGGGTGCCACAATTGAAATTCGTAAATTTGCTTTCAGAGCCCACGCTATAATTAGGACTTATAACAGGGGTACACCTAAAACTATTTCTCCAAAATCAGAACGATAGAAATTGTCAGAAACCAAAAAAAGAAACCTTTTTTCTTAATTTCTTTAATAAAAAAATCAATTTTTTCTTAAAAGGGCATACCAGCACCATACACTGCAATTAAGTCGGGGACCAGCAATATGATTCTTTCATGTCTGTTTTTCATGAGCGTTCTACCTGATCCGATGAAATTTTTCTGCCTAATTTTTAAAAGTAGAATAAGGTCATAAATATCATATTGACATGAAACGTGTGAAAACAAGGATGATTTTTGAAAAATTGCTGGTCCCCGACTTAATTTGCAGTGGAACGCGCTGGTATGACCCTTTAACACTTAAAAGGCTGTTTGTAACAATGCAAGCGTCTTGTTCAGAATTTCACGCTGAACAAGATAGGAGAAAAAAATTATCTGAAAAAGTGCTCTTTCCATGGAACCTCCAGGTCGATTGTATGAAATCGGACAATTTCGAGTTGTTTCAATTATTTGTTTGTATTTTCTTATACAGTCAAACCTCGATTTAGTGGCACCCCCAAAAGTTCGTTCCCGCCTAGGGTCCGACACTTTTTTTAACCCGATTTCCGAAATATTTTATTGATTCTGTTGTGACAGTCTGGTCGCAAATATCGTGAAGATTCCGATTTGCCGATCGTTTTTTGAAAAGTAAACGAATTTTGGGTTAAAAAAGTGAAACTCGATATAGTGGCACCTGTTTTCAAAAAAGGGGTGCCACTATATCGAGGTTCACTTTTTTAACCCAAAATTCGTTTACTTTTCAAAAAACGATCGGTAAAATCGGAATCCTTACGATATTTGCGACCAGACTGTGCTAACAGAATCGATAAAATATTTTGAAAAGTGGGTTAAAAAAAGTGTCGGACCCTAGGCGGGAACGAACTTTTGGGGTGCCACTAAATCGAGGTTTGACTGTACGAGAATAATTTTGCGCAGCTGAAACACCTATCTGGTGCCAAATTTAACGAGCTTTCAAATAGATTTCTCCAAACTGTCCGATTTCATACATCGACCCCTGAAGGTTCCATGGAAAGAGCACTTTTTAGAAAAAAAATTCTCATATCTTGCTCAGCACGAAATTCTGAACAAAACGCACCAACTAGCACAAACCGGCTTTTAAGTGTTAAATCTTGATTTATGGTTAAAAAGTTATAACCAGAAATCAGAATGCCTGAGAACTTTAAAGGGCATACCGTATTCACTCTTTCAATCTCCCATGAGCGTTTATTTTTCAACCCTTAAAAAATCGGAAAAACATTTTTTCGATTTTGAGATTTTCGGGTGCTCAACCAAACTTCAAAAAGTGAAATCAGGTAAACTCGTGGTAACTAAGAAAACGCAAAAACAGATTTGCAAAATAATTTTTTTTAACTGAGATATAGGTTCTTAAGGGTGGGCGTTTATTAGAGGGTGGGCGATAAATAGAGTGAATACGGTACGAGTCCGTTACAGTGAAAAAGGCGGGTAGAAATTTCCTCGTCTTGAAAATTTTCTATAAACGTTCAACCTGATCGGACAAAAGTTTTTAAAAGTAGAATAAGATCGTCAATATTATAGTTAACACGAAACGAGTGAAAAAAGGGCTGGTCCCCAATAGCTGGTGAACGGCCCCAATTTGCAGTGTAACGCGCTGGTATGCCCTTTAAAAAGTAGTAGTGCTCAACTTATTTTCACACAACCCATTTATTCAATAGGTGACTCTATTTTCGAAAAAGCTAACTGAGCTCAACTAACTAGGACCAAATTCGGAAGAATGGTTCTTGGTTGTCAGCATGGTCGGGGTCAAGATCATTGACCTGCAAACCCTGCACTCTCTCAAAATGGCTGGCCTCTTAAGATATTTGAAATTATGCTCTTGAGGGTCAAATTTTCCATTATAAATAACCCATTGAACCCTCGAAGATGTTTTGAACAAATTTTTAATACAGTCAACCTTTTCTATAAGCTAAACTTTCTATAAGCTACGCCTCACCATAAGCTACAGCTGGGACGGTCCCGACCAATAAACTGACACTCTGTTTAAGCTACAGTCGAAATAAACAATATTGCATTCAAGCTTGTTATGTCTTAACACAAAATAAAAACGAATTAAATTTTTTTTTGTAATGCCAAGGCTTTTGAAATGGTCCAAAAAGCTGCATTTTTAGTTTGAAACAAATTTTTGCGGGAATCAAAAAACTCCTGAAATTTGACCAGAAATATTAGATCCAAACTCTTAATGGCTTCTAGTTTTCACTGGTCCTCAACTTTGTAAAAAGCTGCTCAAATTATGTAGAGGAGATGCGGGGATACATTTATGTGTGAAAATAAGTAGGAAAATGCAAACTTGAGCATTCTTATGCAAAATACTTTTTCATGTGACTTTCTGCTTTATATTTGACGTAAAGTCTAGACTTTCATCGAACCTGCACTCAATTTTTCGAAAGAAAAGTTAAAAATCTGATATTTATAATCTAGGTCTACTTTTCGATTTTACGTAGAATGGGCTAATAACAAAAAATACATTAAAATTGAAAAATTGGTGGTGAATAAATGAATAAAATTTTCTATAAGCTACAGCTGATGAGGTAAGTTTAGATTCTGTGTAAGCTACACTCTCTATTAGCTACAGCTGGGTTCGGTCTCGAGGGTGTAGCTTATAGAGAAGGTTGAATGAATTCATATTTTTGCTTATTGAGGGAGTTGTGAGATTTAGCAACACTTTGAGGGTCAATAATTCCTTTTAACTCTTCAATATTCTTAAAAGTCAATGATCTTGACCTCTAACTATACTTAAGTTCTTGATAAATACCAAATTGTAAAAAAACCATTACCAGCATGGACAAGAGGACTTCTGTATGTTGAGCAAAGTATTCTGGTGATCGTCGAATTCAAAAATATAAAAGTTCCACTCTTCTGCATTTAGGCGGCTGATTTTTTAAGGTAAGCCTGCGTCCTCAGCAGGTATTCTTGACCGCCTATCTATCCCCTGAAAAAATTGCAAATCAGTGAAGGGAACAGTCTTAGCAGAACTGTAGTCCACATCTGGCCACCAGAATATGCTTATATTTACATTTATACCACTAACAAAGTCATTTTCTTAATCCAGAATTGAGAAAAAGAATGGGGATAATAAAGAAGCAAAAGAAAACAATGAATGCAAAAAAGATAGCCCTGTGGCTTAACCAAACCCAGTTTATGGCCTTTTTGCAGTGAAGTGAATAGTAAAAGCAACAGGCCGTAAAAAGTAAATCTACAAAAGATATTTGACGGCGACTGTTATCAAAATTTATTCAAGTTCAATAAGTAACCTTTATATTTTTTTCAAAAAAAAGATCCGCTATATTTTTTGGTCTAAACAGTCTTTTTTCGTTGTCTGAAAAGTAAATGGTAGCCAAGTAAAGTAAAACACGAGCTGTGAAAACAGAGCTTCAAGATTGTTAGTAAAAAAGTTACGACCGTTTATAATCAGCAGAATTTCTTGCCCGGGCTATGAAAAAAGTTTTGAAAAAATCTTGTGAGACTTGTAAGTAGGGAGTGTATACTTTATGGCTCATTCACGGGCTGCGACTTAGACTGAGACTATTTTGGCTACATGAACACCTTTTAGTCTCAGTCTAAGGTGTTCACGGAGTGAGACTTAGACAATTTTTCTTTATGTGTTTAGGTCTTTAACGGTTGAAAAACAGCTTTAAAACGTTTGTTCGCATATTTCCTTCTGCACCGACCAACCCTCAAATTCATCTATATGTTTTTATAAATTTTAAAAGAGCTCTATCGACATCTTTTAGTTTCAGTCTAAGTCACAGTCCGTGAACGAGCCATCGTAGGTGAGAAAAAGCTAACCTGTATATATCAGTATTAGGAAATTGTTTAAGGAAATTGTTTTTTAAGACCAAAATATTTATAAAAGGAATATTATTTTAGCTCAATCAAAAAATATAACATTTTTGATAATTCGATGAAGTGGCTACTCATTAGCTTTTCTGCTGATAAAAAAAATCAAGTAAAAGTTCGATCATGACTAATTGGAAAATAAACACCCACAACCCAGGAAACAAATTTTCAGAAAAGTATTTGAAAGTAGCTTCAAGGAAACGATATTATTAATTGGTCTTCTCAATAATTAGTTTCTCATGTGAACATCTAGCTCTTCTCAGCTCATATTTGATCAAATGAAAAAATGACCCAATTCATTCGTGTTTAATGAAAATTCCAATAAAATTCAAAACATGGGAAAAATTGTAATAAAATTTTAAATAATGGATTTATAGTGCGAAATTTCGAAAGATTACCTGGATTACCCCAAAAATTGCAAAAAAAAATTGTTAAAATATTACGCTAGCTCACAAAATTGAGGATTTCGAAAATGCCAGCGCCTGCGAAATACTTTCTAAAAAACTTTTTTTTAATTTCGAAAAAATTTTTTTTTTGAATAAATAGTGTCCTGCGTATGCTTGAATTTCACGAAGTTCTCATTGTCATGAACAAATTCGGTTCTTTAACTGTGACTTATCCAAATGAAAAGATCAATCATCACAACGTTGGCCAGAAAAACTAAAAAAAAGCAAAGACATCCATTTAACATGAGGTTTTATGAGTAGTTTGATTTATAACGGAAAAAAGAGTTAAGATGATCGATAATAAATGGAAATAAATTCAGCACAACAGTTGCCAACTTAATCCACCTCCGAGCAAGCGATTCCAGATATTGAGTCAATCAACTCCCACTTCTTTGGCTTTGCTGATACTACCCATCTAATAAGTTGCCGGCAATACTTCAAGATTTCTATAAAAAACGTATTTTCCATAAAAACACTAAAATTTTAGTGCTACAACGTAACCCTATCCATAGGAAAATTTAGGGCGTGGTAGTTAAAACTGAGAAACACAAGGGTGACGTCTATACAAAGGTTGGAGCTAACTATTTAAAATATATCAGAAGCAGAAATGAAAACGCATAAGATTAAAATGTTTAGAAAACCAGATGTCAGAGATTAGAAATCGGCACCAACCATGGACTTGGCCGGGAAGAAAAGAAAGTGTTGCGGATCGGGCTTGAGCCCCTATCCATAATTATATTTGAAAAACATTGTAGAATAATCATAAAAAATGTAAATGTCGAGAATCCCTGAATCCCAGAGAATCTAGAAGTCATTTTACTGTTTTACTACCGTATTTCCTGTAATTTAGCCCCCGGGGGCTAAATTTTTTGGATGCCCAAAAATCTCGAAATTGTAAATCAAAAATGGCCCTATCTCTGAAGTTCTAGTCAAAAAAAGAGGGGGGAGGGGGCTAAATTAGGAGGGGGGCTAATTAGAGGAAATACGGTATATAATATTTCTCAAAAAAAATTGATGGAATGCTGAACCTCAGTACGGTTATGCCTTTGATCCCTCTCAACTTATGCTGGCCTACTTCACGCCTAAAAATCAGTTAAAAATAGCATTTGAAAATTGACCAAAAAATTACAGCCGTTATAAAATTGAAGAAAAAATATGGATTTCAAAAGAAGATGACCCTCTTCACCAGGCAAAAGAACAGCACAAAGAGAGGTCATTGTCAGTGGTGGTGCTAAGCAAGTAGTCGCCTCCCTCCTCATCAATTTCGCCGTTCTCCCCTTACACCTCCAAAAAGGTTGGTGGAGGAAGGAAAGAGCAAAAAAATAAATCTTATGCAAGCTAAAGGTTAAGTTCTATTGTCTCTGTTGCAAAAAAAATGTTTTTTACTGATTACTCACTTTCCCCACAAAAAGCTATTGGCTCTATTCCATTCAGGGGTTGTTCCTTTTTGGAGCAACATTTGTTTTTCGAGTGATTTTTTCTGATTTTCTGTAAAGATGCACTTTGAACAACTTTCTGAAGCAAAAAAATTCCTTCATATAGTAACGAAACTAGATATAGATATTACTGCAGTTAAAGAAGCATGCACGTGCGTTCAAAATCGGTACCCGCCGGGTCCTAATCGTTGGATTAATGTACGGATTTTTAGATTGGGTTTCTAACAAAACTATACCTAAAATTAAATTTGCTTTGTCAAAAAATCAAAAAAAAGTTCAAAAAATCCGTACAGAAGTTCAATGATTAGAAAAAATCGAATTGGCGGGTAAGAATTTTGAACGTGTGAGCATGCCCCTTGTAATTCCCGCGCTAAAAACATAGAAGTCCTCTTGTTTTTACTTTTATTTTTTGAAAATTAGAATTTGTTAATTGGACAATGAATATTTAAATGAAGAAAAAATTCACAATACTGACAGCAACCTACTCGCAATCAAAAAAGTAGAGACGAAAAATCATAAAAACAAATTCTTTGATCCTATTCCACTACGAAATGATTTTTTGCCTTAAATGAGGGGTGAAAGCCGTTAAGGAGACAGTCTCAACCAGTCTTGGGGACAGCTCCGGCTCCAGCTCCAGCTCCGGCTCCGAGCTGGAGCCGGAGCTGGAGGGAATTTTTTGAAAGCTCAGAGCCAGAGCTGGAGCGAATTTTTCAAAAGCTCGGAGCCGGAGCTGGAGCATATTTTTCAAAAGCTCGGAACAGGAGCCGGAGCTGAAATTTAAAAATCTGGGAGCTGGAGCCGGAGCCGAAGCCGTGAATTAAGGATTCCCCAAGACTGGTCTCAACACGAAAGGATTAATCCAAGATTTGTGCTTATGAAATGTGGTTTTAGAGCCATATTTTGTCGACAACTCGGTGTTGCGATCTCAGACAAATTTGTGCTAAATTAAAAGTAAATTAACATCATCAATATCAGAATTTCTAAATTCCTTTAAAAACACCTTAAAATCAAAATGGAAAAGGGAAAAAAACCATCGAAAAAGGTGATCAGCCTTTTATTGCATTTGGATTTTTAGGGCATTTTTTGAAGGAATTTATAAATTGTGATATTGATGATGCTAATCCAACTTTTAATTCTGTACAAGTTGGTTTGAGATTGCAACATCGAGTTGTCGAGAAAATATGACTCAAAAACCACATTCAAAAAGCACAAAACTTGGGATAATCATTTCGTGTCAAGACTATCTTCTTAACAGCTTTCACCCCTCCTTTAATACCCCATTTGATCTTTTGAATGTGCGGTTATTTTAAAATTTTTACCTTCAAAGGGGCATGCTCGTTGCCAATGGGAATCTTTCGAAAAGCGGGTATTAGTGAAATTTAAACGAGATTTAAAATGTCGCATTTTAGTAAAATACAATGAAAATATTGTTTCCAATCGGAATCAGCTGACGACTCACTTTCATTGTTCGCCGCCGCTGTACCAATGAGCCACTGAAGCTATTAAACGGCGAGAGTGTTTTTGATTACTTATCACAAGAGGTAATCAACAAATTTGCATTTCAAAATAACTCCTTTTTAATTGACTTTGTACCCGTCTTCTAAAATATTGCGATCGGTGGCGAGCAATCCCTTTTAAAAAACCAGAAAAAATTGAACAAAAAGACAGCGAGGACCAAAACTAAAAATCATCAGTAGTTAAATAGGGCTCATAGTTCTTTGGTTTCAGTTTATATTAAAGATTTCCGTTTTACTTCTTATTCCAGAATTGATAAAGAAAATTTCAACTATCAGAAAGTACCAATTTTGGCAAGTTCAGTTTGGGGCGCCAATTTTCAAAAAATATGCAAAAATGTAATGCGTAAAAGTTTGCAGACATGTGGAAAAAGTATCCAGTTTTCTTTTGTTTTGATCTAAGAAAAATAAATCTGCAAACGTTTAACTCCATCACGTAGCCCTGCGATTCAAGTTTTCAATGACCTATCATTTGTTGCGACGTCTTTTCAAGATATGGCACAGAAAAGAGAAAGTATGAAGCAATTCAGAAAAATAGTTAGGTTGATACTTTTAGTTTTTTTGACATAAAGTGTTTTTTAACTGAAATTGTTTGAGTCTGTAACATTTTTTCACGAAGGAATATTCAACAAAGCTTATCCTTGTTTGATAGCCATGAATGTGCAATTGAAGACGTATTTTTTAGTTTTTACAAATTTTTGATGTTGGTTGTGAAAAAATCGATTAAAAAGTTGTGTCATTTTTTGACAAGTTGTTAAGCAATTTGGTTTAAATTTTGATGTATGGTACGCTGTATGTACGCTTATTAAATATCTTAATTTTATCTTGTAGCACAGATTCAGCGCTACAAAATCTATCTTACAGCATTTTTTTTTGGATGTAAGATTGTCAAGATATGTTCTTTTAAAATAAACATTCAAAAAATCAGCAAAATTGTAAAAAAAGAAGAAACCCTGAATTTTAGTCATTTTCCATTTTTTTAAATAGCCATATGTGAAGATTCTTACATTGAATCTTTTTTCTGTAAATTGGCTTTTGTAGCTCTTGAACTGCGATACAACATAACATTAAAACCTTTGCGTCACTAGAAATGAAATTGAAGATTGCATCGGCTGAATGAAAATGGCTGTAAACTTGTCAAAAAATGACACAACTTTTTAATCGATTTTTTCACAACCAACATCGAAATTTTTGTAAAAACTAAAAAACACGCCTTCAATTGCACATTCAGGGCTTTCAAACAAGCATAAGCTTTGTTGAATATATCTTAGTGTAAAAAATGTAACAAACTCAAACAATTTCAATTAAAAAAAACCCTGTATGTCAAAAAAACTAAAAGTATCAAAATTATATGTTGCAACAAATAATACCTTGTTAGAAACTAGAATAACAAAGCTACAGAATGCTGTTTAAACTTTTTTAAAAATTAGCAAATTTATGCCTTTTTGATCAAAATAAAAACTGGGCACTTTTTACATTCTGTGGTCACTTTTTCGCCAAATCTGGGCACTCCAAAAATTTAGTATTACCAAATATGTTTTAAGAACCAATTAACTTCTAAAACACAGAATAGCTACAAAAATAATAAATTTTCAGATAATCCAAGCAAAAATCTTAATGAAACAGGAAAAAAAGAGAAATGACGAGATAAGTGTCCTTCTGGTCTGCAACAGACGGCTAATTTAGCATTTGCACTAGGTCAACCGCTTACTACAGCTCTATGGCAGGAACAGAGGAAGGAGGGGCAGGAAAATTTATATATTGGCTGTTTAGCAGAAGCATGATAGTAGTAGTAGCATTGGTGGATGGCCAGTGTGGTCAGTCCACCTGGCCATCTATACAGCCATACCTTTTCTGGTAAAGAGTGAGTCATGCAGGCACCCTGCTCCCGCTAAATGGCATAAAGAGAAGGAACTGTCAGTGGGCAGACAGCTGCTGCTGTCCAGCATAACCTTGGATAGCCTCTTACTTATTCCTCCTTATTTTTGCTGAATAAATCAAGAGATTCAATAAACCGTTAAAAGAATAAAAAATCGCTAAGGTTTATTGACTTGGTTTTATCAAATAGCATTTTATGCCTAAGTCTAGCCTTTTGGACAGCAAACATCTGTCACTAATTTTCATCGAAATGGCTTGTGGAAAAAATATCACTAATTTTTTCTGTAAAGCGATGTATTCGATACTATAGAAGGCATACAAAATAAAAAATACAAAAAATATGAGAAATTGGATTTAGTCCTTCTTACTACAACATTACGTGATTTCTATCTCTGCGGCCTCTCGGATTACCGAAAATCCTTTCAAGAGAACTGTTGCTACCAATTTTTTCAAATAACTTGATCGTTTTGCTGACTTTTTTTCGAATCGACCATAAACAATAGCCTTGCCTTGTTGCATCAAATTGACGATGCGAATCACAGAAAAAGTTAATAAAATCAGCATAAAAATAGCAAGAAAAGTAATAGAGGTGCCCCGCATCGAAAAATCACACATAATTCACCTACTATATGTATCATTATGTCAATGACGGCGCCGAAAATCTATAAATAGAGACATCGTCTAAGCAGTGATCCTGCACAGTAATTAGTTCTGATAGAAGGAAGGAAGTTTCTTGCTTTATGCTAATTTTATATTGTCTCGCAAGAAAATAATTCCAACGCGGGCTAAAGTTCCTCGTTTATTCGGCTACCAGAGAATTTCTAAAATTTATAGAAATTGTCTGATAGTCTCTTTATTAAATACCACTTCCCCGTCCCACCCTGAATTGAAATTGTCCTCGAAATGATTAGTACAAAAGTAGCTATGAAAAAAGCCTAACAAGTGTTACGAGGAAATTTCCAAAGTACTGAATACATGGTGTCCCAAAATCACTGAATGGTATTATTATTTACAGCATTTCTCTTTTCGGTGGGTAAAATTTTTCAAAAATTATGTTTTTAAATGCTTTGAGACCATCATATAAAATTGGACACAAAAATCTTTCCTTAAAAATGGTTATTATTTTTTGAGTCAGCAAAGTGTGCATCCTAGTCTAATGTCCTTGCAGAAACCCAATAATAATTCAGTTTGATTAATGTACCCATGCTCAGACACAACACTTTGAAGCAGCATCAGCAGCAACCAGCTGCTAACACATGCCACAACAAAAACAACAAGATAAATTAACGCTTAATTGGTTGATAATAACTTTAGTTGCAGCAAAAAAGGCTGTATTAATCCACTAACTTCAGCTGTACTTGCAGCATATATTACGTAACAATGAGGAAGAAGAGGCTAGCAAGTGTATTAGACTGCCTGGCTGGCCATTAAAGTCTGCTGTTGGTCAAAACAAGTGAAGGAGGGGGGATGAGAGCAGCCAACCTAATAAGCCACATAATCAATAGTGGCCACCCACCCCTAGCCCTCTAGCCACCACCAATTCGATTAATTTACTGCCTTGCATTTACATAATTTTTTTTTGTTGACATTTATAGAAAGGTTTGCTTGATTGAGATGTCTATAATAAATAATGTGAATAAAATCTAAAATAAACGGCTTTAACAAGATAATTATGACTCTAACTTTGGACTAGCTGGGGCTTTAAGACTTTCTTAGCACGAATATTGCAAAATCGGACGTAAAAGAAAAAAAAACAATAGTGCAAAGACTCACAAGACGACAAGCAAATGTAAAAATATTCAAGCAAAAACAATTTGACCCCAAAATCACGCAAAAACCAGCGATTTTTTCACAAAAATTTGGGTGGTTGCATTTTGATTTCGTAATTTTCTCAAAATGTCTCAAAGCATTTTCAAAAAATAAAAATATCACATGATAGAGCGTTGAACATTGCATCAGATACAAGTAATAGATCACAGGTGAAACTTTGCTTTCTTTTTTTTACGGGATTGAAGAGATATTCTGGCCACCTAGTCATGGATGGACATTTCTGGTTATATTATACTGGGTTGGAAACAAAATCGGCGCCCGTTAAATTTGGTTGGAAAGAAACAAAAAATTTGAATACATTAAGATAAAAAAGACTCGCCAAAATGTTGGCTATATTTTGGTATAAAACTTGCAAAAACATTTGATTTAATATTAATTCCCAATCTGGCATAATAAAAGTTTCATTATAAAACCCCAAGGTAGTCCAAAATCAGAGTCAGGAATTTTTGTGTTAAAGTTTTTTAAATGGTTTTTCGACACATATAGATTATCTTTTCTTTTTAGATATATTCTCTTTCTTGCATAAATAAACGCTCAACTACAATTTTTTAACTTTGAAATAATTTTGTTATCTTTTTGTTTGATATTATGACGAAATTTTTTTAGGTTTTTTTTGTTAAAAAAATTATGAAAAAATGAAAAACAGAATACCATTTTTTCTTCTAATAGAGCCACCCACTTTGATTCAAAATCGTGTTCTTAGTATTGTATTTTTGACCCAATTTTCCAATACTGATCTGAGACAAATTACTACTCATTTTGAAGTCAGTGAGATGAGCTACAAAATGAGTAGTAACTTGTCTGAGATCAGTATTCAAAAATTGGGTCAAAAACACAATGCTAAGAACACGATTTCGAATCAAAGGGGGTAGCTCTATCAGAAGAAATACGTTAGGTAAATTTGGAAGAGGGCTGATTCGTCGTCGCGGTATTCGCCGTCGGCTTAATTCTCCGTCGACTGAATTCGCCGTCGCAAAACGGTATTTTGCGCCAGTTTGCCCTGAATTAACCGTTTTGCGACGGCAAATTAAGCCGACGACGAATACCGCGGCGGCGAATCAGCCCTCTCCAGTGAATTTCATTTTACAGTTAGGGATGTTCCCTAGCAAAAATATATTTTTCAACAGTGAGTGTGGTAGTGCAATGGTATTTCCTCTAAAATGCTATTCGTCGTAATGTGTTTGTTTATACAATAAGGTCTCGTTACAACGCACTTCCAGGATACTTCTTCAGGGCCATTACCATAAGGTGGCCGGCAAAATCGTACCATGAAAAATTACTCAGTGCTCGCCGTTTTACGAGGGTAACTGTTAAACTTACCAGTTACTCAATTTTCATGGTACGGGTAAATTAAAAAGTTTTAGCTAATGCTTTGAAGTCTCAACTGCTAATATTGTTTAAGGATATGAATATTAAAAATATTAAGGATACACAGTCATCCTTCGACATAACATACCCCGATATAACATACATTTGACCTCGTTCCCAGGGTCTACGTTATATAAAAATTCGACTGTATTTTTTCCTTTGTAGATAGAAATCGCGAAATCGTATGTTGTTTGATTTATAAATAAATAATTTATTTCAGATTTGCGTTTAAAAATTTGAAAGTTTTAGGATGGCGCCCCAACAGCATAAGTAGCCAAATTTTATTGGTAAAGAGCAGAATATCTGCTATATAAAATTATTTAAAATTTACAATGATTAAGGAAACAGCTATAATAAAAAATAATGTAAACCACATGGTGTAGTTTGCATTAGGCCTATTAGTTAATGCTACTACCGCAATATTAAATGCATTTGGCAGAGAGTAGTCTTGCTCACAAAAACTTGTTTCCGCCTTTCCAGTGTTGCATACACATATATATAGACAAGACTGGATTAGTGCAATTTATAAGAGGCACACGTCCAACAACATCATTATGGACCAGCAAGACAAGTGGTTTGAATTATTCATTTGGCTCATTCTCGACATTTGGGACATATGAACTCCTCGAACTGGGAGATCTCTCTGCATTTTTTTGAATTAATCACTAAAATTGGGTCGCAGATAGTTAGCACTTACTGTTGAGTGGTGTTTATGCACTCTGGATGAAACCAGTCTTCGCAACTGTCACAACCAACGTAGAATCTGGAAAATAAAAATTAGGTGGATTCAATCTAGTCAAGTTTATACACGGCATTCTCAATGATAAAGCACTCCCTAATTCAAAATTACGCTTTTGGAATTGTGTTTTTGACCTACTTTTTAAAGATGACCATCAAGAAAGTTACCTCTCAAAATGTATAACATTTCACTGACTACAAAATGAGCGATAAATCACTTAAGATCAGTTTTTTTAAAGAAATTTGAAAATCCGATTTAAGATTAGTGCGCGCGGGTGGGAGCGGAGGGGGTGGTACGGTATCTATTTAAACAAATTATTGGCAAGTTGACAATGAGTGTCGACCTAAGTGTCTTTTCACTCTATAATAGTCATTTTTAAGTTTTTTGAAAAAAAATTGTTAAAGGGCTCTGGTTGTTGCTTATCAAGGTTTGAATGCGTGCGGGACCACATGAACTTTGGATGGATTTAAATAATAAATAATTAATAAATGGATTTTTTGTCTGGGTCCCCACCCCGGTTGCTGAATTTTTGTGATTTGTTAGGCTAAGGCTTAAGCCGGGTAGACCAGCGTATATTAGGACGAACTTAAAAACGAGTCTAAGATACATTTTAGTCCGTCCTAACATACGCTAGCCTACCCTTGCTTAAGCCTAAAAAGTCCTAAAAAACAGGGGGACCAAGGAAACCCTCCCCCATCTAAGGGATAGAGCCGAAAAAGCTTTCAATAAAGAATAAGCTGCTAGTCCGGCCCTTATTTTTCAAAACGCACGGGTATGCCCCTTAATATTTTAGAGCCAAGATAGAAGGCTATAAAATGAGTTATTGACAAGCTATATTTCATTGACAAAAAAACTTATAAAATTTAGTGAGTTTTCACTGAGGTCGACTCGAGTTTTGCACAACCCTAGCTTTTTAAATTATCGAACTTTTAGCCTCAAAATTATTGGCAAACCAACCTTTTATCGTTGTATGGCTGTCTGCAAACACAATACAACTCTTCTGTGCTAGACTTCTGCTTCTCACAATCAGCACAAGTCCAACTACCACTCAGTTTCTGTGCCTTTTTCTCTGTTAAACCCACACATTTTCCGTGAAAATAGCTTTTGCACTTGCTGCAGCTGATATAAAACCTGTAATAACTGTTTTTTAAACAAATTCCAAAAATTGATCCGAATACCAACTTTTTAGAGTCAGCTGGACCAGAAATGCTGCCGCAAATACAGTATTTGCTGGACCCGTCCACAACAGATCTTCCACTCGCCTCATTCTCGTCGTCCGCATCGTTGTCCTGCTGCTGCAGCTGGTTCAAGCGATTCTGGCGTTTGGAAGTGGGTTTATGGGAGGAGGGTTGCACTTTGCTGCTGACCTCTTTCTTTTGGCTATCCACACTGTGCACACGTTTGCTACCACTCTTTTTGCCTCCTTCCTGGTCTTCACTGTCGGTTTTGTCGGTGGATGAAGACTAAAATGTGAAGTTATACATTTTCTCAAATTTTATTGCCGG
The DNA here is from genome assembly GCA_004194705.1 of Ditylenchus dipsaci. NCBI lineage: Eukaryota > Metazoa > Nematoda > Chromadorea > Rhabditida > Anguinidae > Ditylenchus > Ditylenchus dipsaci. Next base: position 393,975 of record SADC01001306.1, read on the forward strand.
AAAACAAAAACCTGTAAATTTCTTTTGTTTCGCTTGTTATCGGCCGCTTGCTTGGGTGATTCGAGAATTGAAAGGTTTTCTTGGATCTCTTTTTCTTCGTCCAAATGGGTAGCATTGGTGGTTGCAGGAATATATGCTGTTGGTTCATCGTTTGTGGCAATGGATTCCTACAAGAAATTTAAGATTAGCTACTTATAAGTTGGTACCGTATTTCCTCTAATAGTAGCCCACCCTCTAATAGCAGCCCCCCTAGGAGCGGGGTTGAAAAATAGTAGCCCCCCTAAAAATCGGCCTATTTAGGCTGATTTTGCATCCCTCTAATAGTAGCCCACCCTCAAACAGTAGCCCCCCCCTAGGAGCGGGGTTGAAAAATAGTAGCCCATTGGCTGCTATTAGAAGAAATACGGTAATTGGGTTTTAATTCCTACAGGGGCCCTAAAGCAGGTTTTTGGTTTTTTTAAATACTGACTGTTTTAAAAAAGCCTGGCAAGTGATTCCCCAATAAATCTATGCTTATTTTTTGAAAAATCTATATTTTTTACTTTCTAAAACAAATTTTTAAAAAAAATTCTAAATTTTTCAACTAGAAAATTATTTTAAAAAATAGGGTCGCCAACGTAAAACTCACCAACGCAAAAGACTCGTCAACTTCAGAATTCGCCAACGCGAAAACTCGCCAATTTCAAATCTCGCCAACTGCAAAACTCACCAACAAAAACTCGCCTACAAAAAACTGCCACCCTCACAAAGGAGCCGCCAAATCGAATTTTTATTTGAGTTTTGCAGTTGGCGACTTTTGCCGTTGGCGAGATTTGAGGTTGGCTAGTTTTCGCATCATTTTTTGACGTTGGCGAGTTACGGCGTTGGCAAGTCGGTTGCGTCCCAAAAAAATTAGTCGTCGTTTAAACTGCAAACTTTCTAAGTTTCGCAATTTGCCGAATTTTCTAGCTTATGGTCTGAACCAGAGTTGAATTTTTCGCTTTTTTATAGTCGAGCAAACCAACCATTTTAAAAGACACATCTTTTGTTTCAGTGGTGTTTCCTCCGAGCGAAATCAACCTGGGGTCACACATGGCATCTTCTGAGTCTCTCAGTTTGCGAATGGCTGAAAACTTCATATTTTTAAGAGATTCTTTGAAATATTTATTTTTATACTTAAAAAATAAATATCCACCTTTTGGTTTTTCATTCTCACTATCATGCCCATTAAAAAGGGGGTTTAACCACCAGGGTCTACACACGTTGTGCCACTTTACACACTTTTCTACTGGCTTATCCACATTAGCAGAAGATGGTTTACATGTTTCACCATTAGAAGAGCACAAAAAATTGTAAATGACATCCTCTTTGGGCATTTCACTCAATTTGTCCAGACCCTCTTTTAGACTCTCAGTTCTGGCCCTTCTAGTCCTTTTAGCTACAGGTTCTTCCAGATCCACATCTCTCGAAAACTCTCCCTCCGAACACTTATCACAACAAGAGTGGGTATTGGTGTTGTGACTAGTAAAAGAAGAAGCTACTTCTACATTCATGCTCGAAAAATCTGACTCGGATCCATTTTTGGACATATGATTTATAGGAACTTTATTTTCGACTGGAGCATCAATCTGTTTGCAGTCCAATAAATATCCGAATTCCTGCCAATATTCATCTTCAGAGGGCAGTGAAATTAGAGAAAGAGAAGAACCAGTTGTATTGGTGTTGTGCCAGGAATCATTGCTGCTGCATAGGGAGTCTACAGAATGGCTGCGGCTGGAATGTAGGGGTTGGAAGGACTGGGATCTGCCGTAGATGGTCATTATGATAGCCAAGCTAAACTATAAAGGACCATGTGTTCACAAGGCTCAATACGCAATAGGGTATATCCGCTAGAAATTGTCGGTAGTTCGTATCCCGCTTGGTGTTTGCAACTTTGGCAGGAAAGAAAATTGTTAAAAAAATGTGTTGGCAGTGTTTTTTTGGCAGTGGTAATAGGAATAAATTATGGTTAAAATGTACTTTAAGTCAGGGAAAATCCTTTTTATATATGCACATGACTCCGCCCCTTTTTGGATTGCTTTGTTCAATGGTTGGTGGATCTGGTGCATGCTCGAAGGTTCTATGCTTACTTTTCTTCTCTTTTTTCCCCTCCTTCCTGCCTATTTCTCTAGTCGTCTATAGTTTTGTGCAGTCTCTGTGCAGTCGATTAGGTCAACAGTTTTGTGTGTTCTCTGACTGGCTGCTTGTATCTGCTGATGCTGCCACAACATATACCTGTTTAGGATGTTGTTGTTGTTTCCTGAGAGACGGAAATCGCATGTGATTTGGGAAAAGGATCAAGCAAATATGGATGAACGAAACGTAAAAACGATTTCTTTTCAGCTTACAAAAAAATATTTAAAGGACCATTGCCGTCTACGACAACGAGTTTTGTATGTTTGAATTGGCGGGGCACAGCTTTTTCACTCCGAAAATGCACGAAATTTTTTTATCAGTACTTTTAATCACTTGATACAGTCCACGCTCTCTATAACGACGCTCTTTATAACGACTCGCTCTTTATAACGATCCGGAAAAAAGAACTATTTGGTCCTGAGCTAAGTCATTCAAGTCAAAACGACGCTCTCTATAACGACTCGGTTTAGCCGGTCCCTTGAGAGTCGTTATAGAGAGCGACGACTGTAGTTCAAAAAAAATAATTTTATGTATTTTAGGAGTAAAGAACCTGTTCCCCGGCCAATTCAAAGATACGAAACTCGTGGCCGTAGACGGTAATGGTCCTTTAAAGGGGCATGCCAACGCTAATAAGAGGTGGTACCCTGTAATTCAAAATTTTTTACCTAATCATTGATCTTCTGTACGGATTTTTCAACTTAATTTCTAGCAAAACCATACTTAAAATTAAATTCTAGGCCTTGTTTTGTTAGAAACCAAGTTGAAAAACCCGCACAGTAGATCATGATTAGGAAAATTTTTGAATCGCAGGCAATGCCTCTTATTAGCGTGGGTATGCAGTATGCCGCTTGAAAGATGTAGATTTTCGGTCTTTGGATGCTTCATAAAAAATGACGAAGGCACTTACTCCGAAGCACATTACAAAATTTTAATTAGTTTTAGGTTGAAACAACGGGCGATATAACAATTCGTGTCGGTTTACTTCAAATTATAATTTTTATGAAAAATTTATTATTCCAAAACTAAGCAGAAACCCAAATTTCCCTTGCTCTCCCAAGCTGATTTTTATGCCTTCGCCACAATGAAGGTATGAAGCGTGAGATCCGCTTCTTTCATTTTATATCCGATAGAGGGAAAGTTTATTTTATTCAGTAGCGTAAACAATCTTTCGTACCTCCATTGTGGTCACAGCATTAGGTATGCTCTTAGGTAGGACTATCATAAATACTTTTTTCGTAAAAACTTTTGATTATATTTACTTTAAAGGTTAAATTATTTAATCGAGATCTCTGTGTCATGATCAATTGATGTGTCTCACTTATTATACGCCAACTTTGTGAGTCATCCAACAGATATATAAAAAGAAAGGAAAAATATTTTAAACAAAGACAGGGAGAAATTTGTTTTGCATTTGAGCCTTAATCTCTTCTTTTTCTCTAATTTGTTGTTGTGCAGTCCAGTCAAAGTAGCCGATGGTCAGCTAAGACACCAAACACCAATTTTCCCTCTTTTTCACATACTCCCAGCAAGAGAAAGAGAGAGAAAGAGAGAGTCACACACACTCAACTGAGGGAGGGGGAAGACTTGCACGTCTGCTCCTGCGACCCAATGTTCTTTGGTGGGGCTAGAAGGAGGACCCCACAGAAAGTGGTAAACAACCCTGATTCGCAATGCGAAGAAGTAAACAAGCCTCTCCACAATTGTGTGTATGCTAGATTACGAAATCAACACAATTGCATTGTGAATGCACACACTTGTTTACCCCTTGACAATCTCACACACACTACTAATTAAGGGTGACATCTACTTTATTGGTTTATCGATTGGACTGAAGTTATAATGAGATGAAAATTACCTCTAGCGTTTTTGGTCCGACTTCGACGCCATGGTAGCAGCATTCCTAACTCTGAAATGTTTTTCAAGTTAGTCAGAGTTGTTGAGAAAAGAAGCCTTTGATGTTTTCCGATTCGGAAAACCAAGTATTGGCGAAAGTATTGGCCAAGTATTTTTCTATTCGATCTTTTGTTAGTGGCTGCAAGGGTATTATTGATTTTCAAAAAATATTTTGAATATTTAGTGTAGATCATCAGTGATTTATCTCATTGCTTTGAGCTCAAAATTCAGGTCGGAGTATGCCGACTCAAAACGCCAAAAAAAAATCGGACGCACGCCTGGGCCCATATTCAGCATGTCGATTATGATTGAAGCTGAGTATTTCCGATTTACTAAAAAAATTAGGTGGCAGCCGGCTAGGATTAGAATTAAATTCTAATTTAAATCTTAACAATTGCAGCATACATGCCCTGATTTGCACCTATAGCTACTAGAGTTGGCTCAGAATCGATATTTGGACCGGAACCGGAATTTTAGTTTCGTGAAAATCGGAACCGGATTTCAATTTTGCTAAAACCGGAAACGGAACCGGAATTTCACTTTTGCCGAAACCCCAACCGGAGCCGAAAAAAAGAAGTTTTTGCCGCTTTACACATTTTTTTTACATTTTGTTAGACAAAAAATATTTAAATTGACTTTTTTAAATATTTTTGTCTCAAGCGGAATTCGAAATTCGACGATAAAATATAAATTTAAAAAGCAATTTTATAAGCAAATTGACCATGTGCATTTTTATGAATAGAAACAGACTTCTATAAACCTTAGTTTTGATAGATAAATGAGTAATTTTCTAGGATTTTATTATGACACACTGTCAAATTTGTGGTTCTCAAAAACTCGGATTACGCTGAACATTTTAAGCTGTTACACGCTCATGTAGAGTGAATATTTCGATGAAAACTACTTAAAACCAGTCAAAGATGCACTCTAATTCAGATGCCTGATTTTAAAATGTCTGGTTGAGGCCGAAAAACCACGTTTTTGTCATGGATTTTTGCACCATCGTTCTCCTCGTGAAATTCTGAGTCTAGCTAAAGGTTTGGCACGTCAGCCTCGATAGTGTTAAATTAGAAAGTGTTTTGAAATGCTTCTTATATCGTTTTAAGCAAAAAAATTAGTTCGGGAGGTTATTTTGGATCACTTTTCAAAATACCCGAGTATGGGGCGAACTAAATAGTGCGCCAAGTCTATCTATGTAACTTGAATTTGGAGATGACGTCACGAAGACAGCTATGACTGCCGAATTTCTTGGCTTAATCTGTATTCGAAAAGTTTTGAAATCAAATCTAGATTCTAGATCTCTTCAATAAACAAGGATGAATCAATATTAGTAGGCTTCCGAAATATTAATGGCACGAATTGTGCTTCCTAGACAAAACCCTCAAAATATAGTTACCTTCTTGAGCTATATTCTCCAGGACAGCTCTTCTCCTGTTAACTTCTCTTTTGTAATTCTCAATGTGCTCTATGAGGCATTCCTCGGCTGTCGTTGGTGCAGTGGGTATCGACGGTTGAGTGCAACGCGTTGGTTGTAAAATGAGGGCAAACATCTAAATTTCAAAGTATATTTCAAAGACTTTATTATAAAAGTAGGCTAACTCTAGAGTAACTATGTCTGGAGGATTGACTTCAACACTTCTGTAGCTCTCTCTTTGCTCACTTTCCTCTGCACCACATACTTGATTTACAATGCTGGCAAGCACCTAATTTAAGGTAAAGATTAATCAAAGGACATGTTTCTAATATATATTTTTTAGAATCCTATACTGTGAGAAAACCTACCATTTTGCATATCTTTAACTCTTTGCTATCAGTGCCGTACAATTGGGTGGGCGATGAATACAAAGTGGTGGATGCCCTTGGATAACTAATTTGGGTTCTTGGATTTGAAAATCTCTGTTGTCTCATAGCTGAAATTCATTAAGTAACGTCGTTTCGTTTTTTTGCCGTAATCGGTTTACTAGAAAAGTAAGAAACAAAGGTCTAAACTAGGGTTGTCGGTTCGGGTACCCGTTTTCGGGTAATTGGAACCGAAACCCGGTTTTTTCCGGGTTCGGGTATCGGTTCGGTCCGGGTACCCGAAAATTTCGGGTTTCGGGTATCGGTTCGGGTATCCGAAATTCGGAGACACGATTTCAAACAGTGGGATCAAAGATTTACAACAATTTTTTGCTTGTCTCAACCTGGGCCCGTATTAATAATCGATTTACCCTTACATCAAGTGTGAGTGTGATTTTAGTGTGATTGGGAGGTTCACTGTGATTTTCTGGTGTGAGTGTGAGGTGTGACTGTGATTTTTGAAAACACTGATCTCACTTCACAATCGGCGAGAAAAATTGCAGTGTACCTATTTTGTAGTTTTTTTTTAATGAAAAGTTAAATCTTGAAATTACTTGAAGAAATCGTGTTCTGTTATAATTTAACAACAAGATATACTAGCTTCAAGCAAAGGTGTAATTTTTTTAAAACTTACTTTTTGGCTTTTAAGTATGAAGTACGAGCAAAGTACGAGTGAAAACACAAGGGACGAGAAAAAAATGAGGACGAAGACGAGTACGAGTCAATTTTAGCCTCGTACTGCGAGGACGAAGACGAGTTCGAGCGAAAAGAAAGAGAAGTACTACGAGTACGAGCGATTTGAAAAATTGGTACAAGGACGAGTACGAAGTACGGTCCCGAAAATTTTTGATACGAAGTACAAGGACGAGGACGAGAAATTCCAAAATTTCCTAACACTGGAAACCATAATCTCAGGGCTACATTATGGTGTTAAAACTTTTTGAAAAAGGTGAACATTTTCAATCTAATTACGCAAAAGAAACATTTGCGCCAAAAAAAGTATTGTCCTTCCAGATATCGTTTGTAAGAATGTTGAAAAGTGAGGTAACCGATTTCATAGTTGACCGCGTGTATGCAGGAAGCCTTTTTCTGTAAATTCGATTTTTTCGGAAATCGGTTCGGGTACCCGAAAATTTCGGTTCCGGTTCGGTTCGGGTACCCGAAAGTTTCGGGTTTCGGGTATCGGTTCGGTTCGGGTACCCGAAAGTTTCGGGTTTCGGGTATCGTTCGGTTCGGGTACCCGAAAGTTTCGGGTTTCGGGTATCGGTTCGGTTCGGGTACCCGAAAATTTCGGTTCCGGTTCGGTTCCTCGGTTCGGGTACCCGAAAATTCCGGGTACCCGACAACCCTAGTCTAAACCCCCAAAAAGTATGGATTATCGGGGGACTAAAGCATTTTCCCGTAATTTCCAACTGAGGGCCAAGGCATGTTTTTGGAGGTCATAAATTCAACTTCTTCCTGCAGCAAACATGATTCTTAGGTTATAAGGGTTTGCGGTGTTTTTCGCCATGGACAGATATCTTTAGCATTTTAACTAGCAAACCGACTACGGCGGACTCGATTTCTACAATAAAATTTTATTTTGAAAAGGGCAGTTCAATGTTTTCTCTTGTCGGTATCAAAAAATATCATTAAGAATCTTTGAATCCCCTGGCTTGCCCTCAAAAATTATAATTGACTTTAAAGGATCATGGTTTTTGCGCGCAGTGGCATGTGCAAAATTTGAATTGGCGGGGGACACTTCTCTTTCGTCTCAAAATGTACTCTTTGCGGTTGTTCGAAATGAATCCAAAGAGTAGAGTTTGAGACGAAAGAGAATTGCCCCCCGCCAATTCAAGTTTTACGCATGCCACTGCGCGCAATAATCATGGTCCTTTAACTAATAAATAATTGACCCACTCTCAGATTGCCAACTTCTAGTGTAGGAGTCATTGCTAGAGGTATTAGTTGCAGGCAAGTATCTGTAATCGTCTCCAAATCCTGCCAAAGAATTGCTGTTCCGTTCATCTTCCAGCCTCATCAATTCCTCCTCACGAGCTATGGCTTCACTTATTTCTCTTTCCTCAAAATTTTCAGCGTTTTATTTGGATCATTGGTTCCAGAACAATTATTGGATTACCTTGGCCTCATCTGCTTCAAAGTCAAAGAGAAGTGGCCGAGTAGAATAGCTCTGTGACATGTTTGCTCTTTCATTAGGCACAATGTATCTGGGACCTCGATGCGGCATCTGAGACACCGTCCGAGTTTTCTGCAAACAACATTTTAAGCGATCAATTTGGAAACCGTCACAAAAAAATTACAATTTGGGAGACAGATCCGTTTGGAAATTGGATAAATCTGTTGCCTGTGGAGTCTACACGAATTACGCCTCTAGAAGTGCCTGCAGCCATTGGCCGTTCTCGATTGCCCACAAGGTTCCCGCGCGGAACTGAATAAAAGTTTATAGTGAGAGGATACATGTTTTCGAAAAAAATTCATCTTACCTAAAACAATGCGAGTTCCCGGCTTCTGAGCTCTTAAACCAAACTCAAATTATCAGGCCACATTTTGCAGTCAAATCTTGTTAAATATCGACTGACCACGAATTCCACGGTCGACTGACAAGGTTTTTTGAGCTCACACCTTTTATTTTTAAGCTGTTTTTGGTATTTTTTTTTTATTAGGCGAAGCCTTAGGCGCAGGCTAAGCCAGTGCATGTTAGACCGGGCTCAAACGTGTGGCCTAACTTGATAAAAATCGAAATTTAAAAAACCGAGGTCATTCGATCCTCTTCCGTAAAATCTAGCTACAGTCTCGAATGGGTTGGTTTACACTCCTGCTTCCGTCCTATATCCCTTCCTCCCCGCGTAAGGTTTTTTTAAAGGGGATAATAAACTGATAAATAAACTGATTTGGTTTGCGAAAAGGCTGAAATATGCCACGAAAAAGATTATTTCTGCCACGAAAAACGACATACCACGAAAAAGCGGAAATGTGCCACGAAAAAGCTGAAATGTACCACGAAAAAGCTGAAATGTGCCACGAAAAAAATTATTTATCCCTTTTCTGTCCAAGACCAACCAAATTTTGCAATATTTTGCAAGAATTCAAATTTTTTAGTCATGAAATAACTTGGATCTCTCAGAATCCTATCCCGGAATGGCCAGAAGCCCCTGAAAGTTGGTTTTTTGGGGGTTTACTAAAGGGGAGTGAACTTTTTGCGAAAATTCGGGCTTGAGTTTACAATCCCCCCCCCCCCCCCCCACAGGGACTGCTCGGATGGAGGAGATAACATCATATTCGTGTTTCTCGACCCGATTTCATGAGAAAGCCGCGTGTTTTTTTAATTTTTCGAAAAAAAATTTTTTCAATCCACAGGGGGGGGGGGTATCATGGTTTTTTAGTCAAAATTTGAAAAATTTAAATTGGCGCCTTTGAATTTAAAAGGGAATAAGGGCTGTATTGGGAGGGGAAGGGAATAAAAGGAGGCCACTAATCACACAAGGGCCACTAACAAGAAGATGTTGAACATAGTTTTGAATACTGGGGCCTACCGCATAAATAAACTCTGGTATGCATGCTTTTTCATGCATCCAGAGTCACTTTCGAGTGATTTGTGTCTAAGGTATGTGGGTGTGCGCATCTCAACTCCAAGCCCCCAAGCCCCCTGCGCCCCCGAAGGGGGCGCAGGGGGCTTGAGAGTTAGAGATGCGCGCACACACTTACCTTAGACATGATTCCGAGAAGTACTCTTGACCATAAAATGCATATAGAGTCTGTTTTTGCCACGGCCCAGTTGAAAAACATGGTGAGGCAGTCGAAGAATACATATATTTACTTTTATATTGTTCTGCCATAAAAGTGGCCCCCTTTTATTCCCTTCCCCTCCCAATACAGCCCTTATTCCCCTTTAAATTCAAAAGGCGCCAATTTAAATTTTTCAAATTTTGACTAAAAAACCATGATACCCCCCCTGTGGATTGAAAAAATTTTTTTTCGAAAAATTAAAAAAACACGCGGCTTTCTTATGAAATCGGGGTCGAGAAACACGAATATGATGTTATCTTCTCCATCCGAGCAGTCCCTGTGGGGGGGGGGGGGATTGTAAACTGCAACCAAAATTCGATTGAGCGGATCAGAATCCCGGTCCGTTCGACTGAATCACTCAGAATTCCAGGTTTATGGTGGTTTTGAGTGGTTCAGGGTGGAATTCTGAGTGATTCAGCCGATCGGACCGGGATTCTGATCCGCTCAATCGAATTTTCGCAAAAAGTTCACTCCCCCTCTAGTAAACCCCCAAAAAAACAACTTTCAGGGGCTTCTGGCCATTCCGGGGTGGGATTCTGAGGGTCCAAGTTATTTCATGATTAAAAAATTTGAATTGTTGCAAAATATTGCAAAATTTGGTTGGTCTTGGACAGAAAAAGGCATAAATAATATTTTTTCGTGGCACATTTCAGCTTTTTCGTGGTACATTTCAGCTTTTTCGTGGCTTATATCCGCTTTTTCGTGGTATGTCGTTTTTCCTGGCAGAAATAATCTTTTCGTGGCATATTTCAGCCTTTTCGCAAACCAAATCAGTATGAGCCTTTTAAAGGACCATAATTGTTGATGCAAATGAGAATTAGACAAATTCAAATACGCGCGGGACACTTCTCTTTCGTTTCCCAGTGTACTCTTTTGAGTCACTCGAAACGACTCCAAAGAGTAGAGTGCGAGACGAAAGAGAAGTGTCCCGCGCGCATTTGAATTTGCCAAATTTTCATTTGCATCAACAAGTATGGTCCTTTAAATATCTCTCTCCGCGTCCCTCCTCGCATTGAAAATTACTCTCGCCGTCCCGTTAAGACCTGGTTTTCGAAAAAGCTGATAGCGTATAGCCCTGAATCTTAGCTTTTTAAAAAGCTATTAACTTGCCTAATGCGATACCGTAAAGTTGGAGATAATTCGGTCTTTAAAGCACCATGCTCACCATGGTCTGGTGGTCCCCCGCAATTCAAAAATGTTTCCTAATCATTGATGTTCTGTGCGGATTTTTTGACTTGGTTTCTATCAGAACAAGGCCTAGAATTCAATTTTAGGTTTAGTATTGTTAGAAAAACAATAAAAAAATCCGTACGTCAATCCAACTATTAGGAAAAATTTTGGATTGGCGAGGGACCACCAGACCACCGTGAGAATGGTTCTTTAAATGGACCGAATTTATAGATATAAATGAGAAAACCAATTTTTTTAAATTTAACGGAGTAAATTACTAAATTTGATGTGTACACTACATGATAAATTAAATTTAAAAATGGTTATCTGCTATTAGGAGGCCCGACTGTATATTCTCTCTTCTAAATGTAAAAACTAACTCATCAAACCGTTGGATGGGTTTGAAGTGTAGCGCGGAAGGCCACCTCTCATGTCACTTAAACATTTGTTGTAATTTAGATGATTTCTACTATCAACCCAAAAAAACCTAACCTGATTCGGTCCCTTGAAACATATGAACTGTGAACCCGAATCATTGGCTGAAATTGTAGAATTGGAATTAAAAATAAAAGAGGCAATTACTTTTTTTATCTGACAACCACTATGTTCATTGGAGAAGTGAGTGGGGAGCCTGGAGTAATGACTTCTTTGAGGTATTCTGTTGATATCATCTTCCATAGTGTCAAAATCTTCGCCAATAATATCGCTGTTTGAGCTTTGAAAAAGACTTGTCGCATGTCAGCACTTTTCGAGTTATTAAAAAATACGAAAATTCACGAATTTTAACCAAAGGTTCACACTTCGACTTTTTCAGTTAAATTTATTAGATATTTCAGTGTGAGGCTAATCGTTGTGAGATGAAGTCTCTTTTGTGTCACTTTCAATTCAAGTTAAATAGATTTGAGGATTGTACCGTAACGGCTTGTTCACGTTCTTCTTTCCGAGTTAGAGTTCGGATTCAGGCTCAATACTCAAAAATATACCGGAAGAAGAGGCGTTTTACAATTATCAAACCATCTTCAGCATGCCCGTATTAGTCCAAAAATCTGGTTTTAAAACCTAAAAAAGTAAAAAATTTTGCTCCAAGTGGACGACCACTTGGTGTGGTTGGTTCAGACTAGGGTTGTGAAACGAGTATATGCTCGAGCACATTGGTGAATATGCTCGGCCTAATAAAATCGGGCAGATTCGAATTAATAATTTAGTTGTAGTTAGCAAAATTTCAGGTATTTAAAGAGAAGTTCTGTAATTTTTTAGTTTTACCAAGGCCACCTCGACCCCTCAGAAAATTGGAAATTAAGTGTTTGGACTCAAATGAAAGCCTACGATGTGCTGAGTACGATAACACCAAATTTGACCACTTTTTCTCAATAATTTGCCGAGCTGTGGCCTACCGAAGTTTGGTACTCGGAAAAACCAGTACATTTCTTAAAACATTTTATACTTAGTGAAAATATGATGATAGACACTCGTTCAAAACTTTATTCGACGCAGAATGAGCTGCTATTTCTAACGAGTACAAAAACTCCGAAGTCTGTAATAACTTTTAGCGTAAAAAGTGTGTTATTTCAAAAAATCAGCAATTTTCGAACACCAATTTTCGGCGAAAAAACCGCTGTAAAAGTCGAAAATAGGCGTGTACCGTTCTAAATATTAGTGCATTCAAAAACGCATTTCATAAGGCACTTTTCTGACAAAAAATTCCGAAAAAATTGGGGGAGGTAGGATGAAAAAGGCTTTTGAAGTCAGTGTTTTCAGTTTTCGGCCTATTTTAAAAAAGCATAGAAATATAGGCAAAAAAAGTGCGCCAAAAAAAAGGCCGAGAAATTTTTTCAAATTAAATATGCCGCGAAAAAGCCGAGAAGTTCAACTATGCTTTTTTCAAATTGCAAAAAAGCATACTTATTTATTATGCCTTTTCCAATTATGAAAAAGCATATTTATTTATTATGCTTTTTCACAGGATTCGCTTGGCTGACAACTATGCTTTTTAAAAGTGAGATAAGAGAGCATGATGGAAAGGTAATAAAGATGAAGATGGCTAGTACTGTGTTATAATTCTAATTATAATTTATTTTTTGTCTGTATATTAATCCAACAAAAGCCTAGAATCCGGGATACACACATTGCGGTCCTATCCAATAATACACTTACACGCTAGGTGGTCCTATTTCAACCTCATACTTAGGTGCTATTATCCAGCCTCGTACTTAGATGATCCTATCCAGCCTGATACTTAGATGGTCCTATCCAGCCTCATACTTAAGTGGTCAGTAGTAAGGGGTGTAGTTTGCGGTGTTTTTCTGTCACTTTCCCCGGGGTCATCAATCATCCGACCCATCAAAAGTGACAGGTCGGATGATTGATGAACCCCCCCCCCCCCCTCATCTATAAAAATGCTATTAATATTTGAGATATTTTTTTTTCATGCTGCAAAACAAATCACAACAAATCGGTAATAACTGAGGCTAGGTTGTGGTATTTCATTTTTCGAAAAAGTTAAAAATTTTTGAAAAAACGAAATTATTTTTTTATTTTACAGATTTCTTTAACTTTTGTAAGTATATAAATGTTAAAAATAGCAACAGTATGTTAAAAAAAGAAACTAATTATTCTTGTTTTTCATTTATTTGACACGAGGTGTGAAATTTTCACAATAAAAATTTTAATTCGTTCATAAAAAGACTTCTTTCTTCCAAAATAGCTTCACTCATAGTTGAAAAGATTCATTTGTTAAAGATTAATCATTGAGAGTATTTTGGTTACTCAAAATAGAAACTTTTTGCAGGAGGGCATACTTATAATTGCAGTTGTTCAGACTGTATTGTGTGATTGTCCTATGTTAAAAAGACTGGGCATAATCTCTAACAGAAACTAAGTGCTTTGCTCTCTATTGGCAATGCCGATAGTTGCAAAACACTTAGAGTGTGCTGGAGATTATGTTCAGTTTTTTTCAGCATAGGAGGATAAACAATGCAAGCATTAAACAAAGACATCTGTTATTTAAACAGATGAAACACTGAGAGAGGTTCTTATTATTTTTGTGTTTGTTAGATTATTGCTAATTGTATTATTAGCAAGTTCATTTTTTACTTTCATACTTTACTTTAAAACTCTAGTAATCCCTGTAGTAATTCCCTCCTAGACCCCCCCCTCAAAACTTTTAACCTAATATTAAATTTCTATATGCATTGTTTAGCTCAGTTTGTTTACAAAAAAAAGTCCTAGAATATAATTTTCAGATATATTTGTACTAGAAACAAACTTAAAAAAGAAATAGTACGAAGGTTTAATGATTAGGAACTTTTTGTTATTTTGACGGAAAAAGACTTGAACAAAACATCAAATATATTTAAATAAGTAGGCAAAAGACCCCCCACTTTACGAATACTGCTGAAAATAGGTATAACATTATGACACAGAACTTTATTTTGACTTAATTTCCAAGAGATTCAGCCACTTTTTTTGAAATGCTTCCTAATTTGCTGGTGTGAAAAATGTGAATGATTCGAAAATTGTCTTGAAAAAACCGTGAAAATGGATTTTGCAGACATTATAGGGAACTAAAAGCCCGTGCAAATGGACTGTGAGGTATTATACTTTTTGGAAGTCATTCGTATTTTTCGTCATAGTAAATGTGCAAGTACGAACAATGGCCGAATTTTGAAACAACAATAAGTATAAATAATTTTGATTGCTGAAAACTGGTTTGATTTGTTCAAAGATAAATTTCAGAATTCAGCCTCGTTTTGAACATAATTAAACGAACATCTGGCTTCATGTTTTCCCAGAGAAGACGTGTATTTCCATGAAAGCGCCGAGAAAAGTATGCATTATTTTATGATAGAACTAATATAATATAACCACCTACTTGAGTTAAAAGGCTAGTGTTATAGATACTATCCAGCGGCCACATGGGTCATCAATCATAGTCCGACCTGTCACTTTTGATGGTCGGATGATTGATGACCCCCGGGAAAGTGACAGAAAAACACGCAAAACTACACCCTTACTACTGTGGTCCTATCCAACCTCTTACATAGGTGGTCCTATCCATCCTCATACTTAGATGGTCCTATCTATGTATTTACTTAGGTGGTCCTATCTATCTATCATACGGATCTATCTATCATATGGACTTCAACACAAAAGTCCACCTTAAATCCAGGCTGAAATCCACCATCACCAATTTGGATTGCAAGGAATTTTTTTAGAAGTCACTTTGATTATACGTGCTTGTGCTTAAAAGAAAGCAAGATGTTGTACTTGAGAGTTCCGCAAAAATATCTGATATTAGTTTGCAAAAAATGGCAGAAAATTAGACTTAAACAAAAAAAGTGACGGATAACCCCCCGTTTTGGACCGTCCACAGTGGTGTTTTTTAATTCACATAATGGTAATAATCAACTATCATACATAATTGGCCGAGACGAACAGGTGAACTAATAATCTGGCGGTAAAAGAGAGCACAGTTGACTTTCCTAAAATGAACTACAACAACCGTTTTTATTCATACATCTGAGACAAATAACGAAAACTGAGAGGTTTTAACAATTTTTCAACACATCAATGATCCTTCTTGTTAAACTTCTTGTTCCATGAAGCTCCACCAGGGCGAGAATCCTCTTACAGTCGAGTCTCCATTTAACGTACCCCCAATTTAACGTACTTTTCGATTTAACGTACCCCTGGGTCGGTCCCTCCAATAATAAACACCGTCAAATTTACCCCCGATATAACGTACCCCTCGATTTAACGTACCCCTAGGGCTGGTCCCAGGGGTACGTTAAATCGAGACTCGACTGTATCTGCTTCTTGGTATTACCTTCTTTTCTTAGATGCTTGCTGACCACGAATACACTGCTCATAAGTATGATCGCTCCGGATCCATTCACAGTTTCCTTCTTAGCTAAGACTGCGTAGACCTATACAAAAAAGCCAATTTAAGCCAATGTAAAGCAATTTGAGATATATGAAAAGCATGCCTGGTGAAACGGAGGAGAAGTGATGGAGAAAGTCCCGTCCAGATGAATATTGACTATTTCGACAGCCCAGTCAAGGCTCGAAGCACGCCTGAAGATCATCACCCTGTAATAAACAAAAAAAATAGTGAATCACGCAAGAGGTCACAAGTCTCATTGCCTATCAGGATCAAGCACATTCTCTCCTGAGCCAGCCAAGAGAAACAGCTCAGTCTTGGCATCATCGTAGTATTTGAACTCATGCCAAAAGTACACGTCCTGCACTCAGTTTGCTTGAACCAATGGAATTTATTGCTTGACTCGTTCTCTTCTGACTTGTTTTCTGAGAGAAATTTTGCTTAGATTCGCTGCAACCATCGTCTAAAGTGCTTGAAGCTGTTAAGTGAAGATCTATATGGGCATATAAAACCAATCAGCTAGTATTTTTTAAAACAACAACAGTAAACTCTAAAATCATACATCTTGTGTTTCGAGTTATATGGGGATTGTTCAGCACCATTTAGGCATATTCTAGATCATGTCAGACAGATCTAGAC
This sequence comes from Ditylenchus dipsaci, assembly GCA_004194705.1. Taxonomy (NCBI): domain Eukaryota; kingdom Metazoa; phylum Nematoda; class Chromadorea; order Rhabditida; family Anguinidae; genus Ditylenchus; species Ditylenchus dipsaci. Next base: position 410,335 of record SADC01001306.1, read on the forward strand.
CATTAAGGGTAAATCTGGAACACTGAGAAAAATTTAAACCCGAGCAAATTATGGCCGAGCAAATTTTGGTCCGAGCAAATTTTGGCTCGAGCAAATTTGGCGCGAGCAAATTTTGTCCGTGTCCGTAGATTTTGATCTCTGCTTTTTCAAAACTGTTGACGCGCATATTTATTTTCTCGGCCGTTTATGAATTTTGCATTTAGCAGTGGCTTCGGCCGTTTTTCTCGGCCGCACTGAAAACACTATTTGAAGTTGACTGGTCGTCATTAACTCTTTTCAGTTTTTGACGTGAAAAATTTTTTGTACCAGGAAAACCTGAAATTCTGACACCGGATTCGTGATCATCGTATCGGATTTCTTTTAAACCACTCTTAGAATTGTACTTTGAATGTCATATTTCAAATTTTGTCTCAGAACAATAAACTCTTAAACAAGATAATCATTAGTAATTCAAATATTTATTGTCCTGAGAGGAATTCGAAATATGACATTCGAAGTACACTTCTAAAAGTAGTCTTAGACGCAAATAATAAGAATAAAATCTTAAGGTCAATCAAAATAAGCAATTGCTCGAATATGCTCGAAAAATATGAAAATACTCGAGCATTTATTTTGGCGGTCGGTTATTTTATGGGGGGGGGGGGGGGTTATTTGAGAGGTCATGTCATTTTTCTTGCTATAAAACGATTTTCACGGCGAAAGAAAATATGCCTAGCGGCAGAAAAAAGGCTATTCAGCGGCAAAGAAAAGTTTTTTTTTATGGAAAAAGTGGAACAAAAAGGTATTTCTTGCGGCCAAGAGAAGTATTTTTACGGCAAGAAAAAGCTTTTCCCGTTATTTTTTTGTTTGCTTGTAAAATACTAGAAATTCAGTAAACAACATTTTATTTGCATTCAATTAAAATTCAGTAAAACACCACATATACAATAAAGCATAAGAAGCTATCCAACAAGTGATTTCCAACCAAAAACTTAATTCTTTACTCCATTCATTATCAGGACTGCCGTGGAATGATCTTGTAGTATTGTCCGGTAGGTGAGATGCCCGTATTGGGAGGTTGTTGCTGAAGACCCACATATCTGAATGTCCGAGGAGTTGCTCCACCACCATTCTCCACACCCGTTCTCTGCAATGGCTGTCTACTGTTCAAATAGTAGGGCTGAGGCTGGCGGACCACCATTTGTGTTGGTAGCCTTTGTGAGTGTTGTTGTTGGTGGACTGGGTGGCCATGTGGCGGTGGAAGCGTTGGACCTGGACAAATTGTTTCGAAGTAGGCTGCCAACCTTGTTGCTGGTCTTGCCGAATAGATCTGGGATGGGAGTGTGGCAGCTGCACCTGCCTGATCCCATTGCTGGTTGAGGGTGTAGTTTTGCTTTTTTCTAGCGCGTATTTTTGCCAGTACTGCTTGATTTCGTACAGTTTCAGTTCCACTCCATCAATCCACCTCTCCAGAATAGTGCTTTTTCTACCTTGGCTGAAAATTTAGTTGTTGAGTAGTCAAACGAAAGTCAAGCAACTACCTCCGAAGAATGCATGTTTGTTCTTCTGATTCTTTTTGCGACCCTTGGTCCTGGTTGAGCTACGAGTGCCGGTAGTAGAACGGTAGAAAGAGTCTTCAGAATCGTCTTCGGCAGCCCCTGGATTGCCAGCATCATCCAGGGAGTACTGGTCCACGCGCAGTTTGTATTGCTTCGTATAGCCATCTAAAAAAATTATTTTTAATTATTCTTTGAAAAAATAAAGCAAAATATGATTTACCTGGTGGATTTTCTCGGTGTCCAACACCGTCCTCACTTCATCGTAGTCAGGGAAATGGCCCCAAACACGTGGGTCAGGCTAAATTAGAAATATTTTAGTTAGAAAATACTTTCGACAAAAAATATTACATCATCCTCATCGGGCTCCAGATCAGACCACCTTATGCAGGAGTACCTAAATATTTTGGGGTTAATTCATGTTTAAAGAGGCTAACAAGTTAAAGCTCCATACATTATTCTAAACTGGAGTGCTACTGCATGCAGCGAACTAGCGTTGAGAGTGAGAAACCGCCAGCAATTATCAAACAAAGGCCTGGGGCAGGGATAGTTCCACACACTCATATTGCTCTTTGCCACACGGTGAAAGCCCTAAACATTGAGATTTTTTGATCAAAATTGGACTGATCAAATCAAACAGAATTAACTTACTGGAATCATGACTACTGATTTCAGACCACCTTGGCGAGCAAATTTGTGAAGACTTCTGGAAAAGCGAATGGTTATAGTTGTCAAGTGCAACTACAGTCAAACCTCGATAAGCCGGCAGCTCTAGGGACCGACCTTAGGGTGCCGGTTTATCGGGGTGCCGGTTTATCGGGGTGTCGTTCTCCTTAAAGTGTCGAGTACCTGGCCAAATCAAGTGTCGACAGGGTGCCGGTTTATCGGGGTGCCGGTTTATCGAGGTTTGACTGTATCTCAATTTAGCTCACCTTTGAGGCAGTATCAGAATACTCCTTTTACCAGACTTGGATTTGTACTCAAACGGTTTTTGCAGAGGAAATGGAATGCCTTCGCCAGCGACAAGGTCGGGATTTCGTTTAAGTTGGTGGGTGGAGGGATCGTAGGGGTTTCGTCTGAATGGTTTGTAGGCTTTGGAGATCTCTGTTGTGAGAGTAACTAAAAATTAACATGGCTTTAGCCTAAGTTAGGTACCTAGCAAAATAAAATCAGTCAACCCTCTCCATAGTGACTTACGCCATAGTGGCCTTTCTAGATGATGGCCAGATTAAACCAGTCCATATTGATGGAGAGAGTTGATCGACTATATGCAAAACACATACCCATATTCCTACGAGGACAGGTTGGACTGTAGCAGGACAGAAACTGATTGTTGACGGAAGTGGAGGCCAGCAACGCAATCGGTTTTCCAGTCTGATCTAAAATTAAAAGTAGTTCGTTCTTTGTAATAGCTTTTAATCCCATCCAGAATTCTTAGTTTTACTTCTTCTTTAGCACAGAAACAAGCTTACCAGTTTTAATGGAGGGCATCATCCTGCAACTGGGTGAGTAGCATCCAGAAGACTCTTTTCTGCTGGCATTGGTGTGGATGTTGATTGCTCGCCATGTTGCCAACTTCTTCACAAGCTTATCCAAGCGCTGCGCTTTCCTGGCTTCTCTTGTATTCAACTGAAAGTTTGTGATAAAATTGTGGTTCTTCAAAGTGGAGAAATACCTGTTCTCGGGTGGCAGTATACAACTTCAGCGGGGGCTTCTTGGGCAAATCCACAAATTTGCGAGTGAGTGTTGAACTGACCCACATCCATCCTCCCAGGGAGTCTCTTCCATTCACACGGAACTGCTCATCCTGAAAAAAGTAGTTTAGCAATTTCCTTCAAAATTTAGATAACGAAATCAACCTTTAGACGCCAGATGTTGTGCTTTGGAGGACCTGAAATCCGATAGAAAAATTATAGCTGTGTGAATAGGGACCAAATTGCTGACAAATACCATAAAACGAGAGTATTTGACCCAGACAATATCTGTTTCTTCAGGGTCAGCAATCATCAGCGACTGTAAAAATGTAATTTTATATTAAGGTAGATAAAAAATAGCGGAACGGCCACGATTTTTTCAAAAATTTTGATGTTTTGTAAATAAATATACTCATTTCTGTGAAATCATTTTCTAATGCAACTTAGACAATGAAAAATTTTCAGAAATCTGAATAAAAAAGAGAGTTTCAAAAAAGGCTTGATCGCTGAGATATAACCTAAAGTAGGATGATTATTTTCTGAAACCTTGCCACTCCAACCTTATGACAAATCTCAGCGAACTGTTTTAAAATTCTCCAATTTTGTTTTCAGGTCTCTGAGAGACTACCGTATTTACTCTGTTAAACGGGCATGCCCGTTTAATTTGCAACCCCTCGAAAATTGGAAAATTGTGAGGTCGATCTCGGGATTTTCGGGTGCTCAACTAAAATCTAAAACCTGGAATCGATAGAGTTCGTGGAGTTAAGAAAATGCATCTAACAGCTTTGCAAATATTCACTCTGCTCCGAGATATAAGTCCTCAAAGTTGAGGGGGCCCGTTTATTAGAGAGTGCCCGTTTAATAGAATAAATACGGTAACTAATTGGTCATACACCCAAAAATAGCTGTAAACTCACCCTTTCTTCCTTCTTTTTCATCACTTCCAACTTTTGCCTCTTTTCCCTATCTTCTGCTGTGGTGCGAATCAGTTTTGTGTGGCCAAGAGAGTTCCACCAAATGCTAAATTTTTTTATATAAACACTTCAACGTTTTGAAAAGAGATACCTTGAAAAGACTGGCTTGCGTACAGCTTTTTCGTATTGCAGCAGCACCATTTTGAGAGCATCAGCATCAGTGGATTGTTGAAGTTCCTGCAAAGCTACTTTTTGTACTTTACGTAGCCATACTTAGAAGGCTAAATTTTAAAATATACCTGTATGAATTTCTCTTTAGTCGCCATGTTCCAGAGCCTATGCATTAGTTGGTCAGGAATCTTTTCAGTCAATTTTCTTAGAGAAAGCTGGATCGACCGGCTAACATCAGCTTCCGATCCAAAACATGTTTTTCCTTTGGGGTTCACCCACTAAACAATGAAACCCAGTTAGCATTCAAATATTTAATAGAATGTTAAAATAAAAAATCACCGAAAATTCTCCCTCATCCATCAAAGAGAACCTGGAGCACATGTATTTCCTGCGATCTCGCTCTTTGGCTCTTAGGTAGGGAGATTTGGCGAAGTCGTTGACGGAAAATTGGTTGACGTATTCTCTAAAAAATTTGTTCATTAGTTCTATTAAAGCTTGAACCAGTGCTTTCAAAAAGAACCTGTACTCGCCATCCGAAAATCCCAACCGATAGCCTCTTTGGTTTTGAAGTTGGAGATCTTCTATCAGAGACACCCCATCGGTTTTTCCATTAGAGTTGATCAGAGCATACTCATTTTCCAGTCGATTGTGGTATTCAATTAGTTGTGTTTCTAAAAATTTAGTTTTAAAAATATGATGTAACCACATTTTGTATTTCCGGGTGAGCCAAGAAATCTGGCCAACTCCAAAAGTCATATTTTCCCCAATACATTGAATTGAATTTCATTTACAGTCGAACCTAGATATAACGAGCCCTCGATATAACGAAACTCTTGATATAACGAACCCTCGATACAACGAAACCTTCGATATAACAAACACTTTTCAAAAATTTTCAGACAAACATACCGTATATCTCGACGATTAGAAGCCCCTCTCTAATAGAAGGCCCCTCTCTAATAGAAGACCCCCTTTGAGGACCTATATATCAGCCTAGAAAAAGAAATTCGCAAATCTGTTTTTCGCGTTTTCTTAGTTAGCACGAGCTTACCTGATTCCACTTTTAAAATTTTGGTTGACACGCAAAATCTCAAAATCGACCCAAATTTTTTCCGACTTTTTTAGGGTTGAAAAATAGAAGGCCCGGGCCTTCTAATAGAGAATATACGGTACCCTTGGTATAACGATACCTTCTATCTGGCTAACATTTTTCAAAAATTTTGCATAGAAAAGTGTCAATGTAACGAAAGTTTCGAACTAAAGAGAGGGAAGCACATGAGAAAAGGCGGCAATTAGAGGAAATACCGTATTGATTATAGAACGACATTCATTTACTTGATCAATACTAGGCGACTGTAGTGGAACCTCGATACAATGAACCCTTTATTTAGTTTTGGTTGCAATACCTCAGATAACGAAAATTCATTATAACGAACCCTCTATATACCGTATTTCCTCTAATAACTCACCGGGTGAGTTATTTTTTGGATCGCTGAAAATTGGCAAAATTTGAGATCGATCTCGAGATTTTTGGGTGAAAATATTAAATTTAAAAACTGGAATCGGTAGAGCTCGTGGGAATTAAGAAAACGCAATAAACAGCTTTGCAAAATATTTGTTCCGAGCTGAGATATAGGCGCTCAAAGTTGAGGGGGGGTGAGTTATTAGAGCAGGGTGAGTTATTAGAGGAAATACGGTAACGAGCATTTTTTCCGTCTCACAGAGGGTTCGTTATATCGAGGTTCGACTGTATATACAAAAAGGATGTATACATACGAAAGTGTATATAGAAATGGACAAGAATTCAGACTTTAGGGGCAATAATTCAATTTGATTCATGAAAAATTGACTAAAATTGAAGTAAATTAGTGATTCCAGCAATGGATCGGATTTTTCGGGTTTCCTAAGTTGTAAAGGGATTGTATAAACACTTACCATTGTGTCCACCAGTCCAAAACGAATCAGTCAGATGGCCGTCATCAATGTAAAGTAATTTCTTTAATAATTTTGTGCACTCTTCATTCGTAGCATGACCATCCACCTCCATTTTGTTGTGATTGTTCTCCTCGCCATAAAGCACAAGGTCTGCCACTATTTTTGACATTCTAAATTTTCATGAGGTATAAAAATAATATACGCTACTTATAACAATCAATTTTGCAATTAGCTACGAAGATCTACCTGTGAATATTGTCTACATGAATATATGGCTGAGGCGATTCTCGCTGAGTCTTTTTCTGCAAATTTATCCTCCTCTCGTCAGTCAACTCTAGGGTCAAACGCATGTGTTCGGCCATAAGAGGGATTCGGTTGGCCAAGGCTTTGCATAGTCTCTTTTCAAAATGAGAGCCATCCAGCGAGCTAATTACTTCGTAGATTTGAGGAAGGGAAGAGTAGTAATACTTCACTGTGCTCAACATCTTGTCTGAATCGTAAAAAAGTCAGATTTCCGTAGACAAAAAGTAGTGTGCCAACTTACACAAACAAGCGTCGGGCAACAAACCAGTACAATCTACCGTGTCTAAAATGAGATTTTAACAAATTTTGGACAAAAACTTTAAGCGAATTGATACCGATCGTAGCCTAGTGATTGAATTCTTTTGAGCTGTCCGGGAAGGGCACAGTCAGTTACACCCTTCACCTAAACATACACACAGATAGTTAAAGCTTAATATTCGGCTTAAAAATAAGCCAAATATTTTAGAAATCGAACCTGGTGCAACTCACAAACTTGGCACAACCAGTTTCCACTGGTACTTCTTCCAGGTTGACACAGTCCAAATGGTATGATGCCGCGCAGCCATCACATAGTAGAAGCAAAGCTCCACCACCGGGTTTGGCACAGTCTCTGCAATGCTCATTGTGATAAATTTTTCCATCTGCTTTGAGGGTCTTCTTGAAGGCAACAGTCTCAAAGAAGCGTTCACACAGCCATCTGAGCACTGTCAACCGCTTCTCCAGCTCAACAAAGGGGTAGTTGGTGTTGCGGGAGGATCGAGAATTTCAGAGGAAAATCTAGGGTCGCTTTCAACATACTGGCGCAGGATCTTAAAAATAAAAATTTGAGTCTAGAATTTGAAAAAGATATGATAATTTTGCAAACTTCAGCGAAAGTCATTGGCTCCAGCAGCTGGAGCATGATGTTGAAGCTGTTGCCTGTATCTTGTACAGAATAAGTAGTTTGCTCGTCCTCATCCTCACGGAAAAGCAGCCGGATGAACGCAATGTGGATTTCGCATAAGAGCCTGGACGAAAATAGAGGAGTATTTATCATAATCAAAGTTTATAATAAAAATATTACTTGACTGGGTGGGAGATCGCATAGCACAACAGAAATCTTCAAAAAGGAAGGGTGATATTTGGATGACACGGTGATAGACTCGCAATATCTCGTAGATCTAAAAAACGGGACTAGCTACTGAAAAGTTTAGTCAAAGACAAAAATGCATACCTCAAGAGTATCGAATAGATGGTCTTTATCCACAAGCAGATCGGAGGAACTGGAAAAGTGGTGACTTAGTTGTGTGTTTTTTTTAAAAAAAGGGCTTTCCTACCTGCAGGGAAGGATTAGTTCTGGAATCCGATCTGCTGGAAGTTCTTTCCATGGACAGAAGATAGCCTCAGAAGAGACGGGTTCGTCAGCGGAGCTAGCATCCACTTCATCACTGCTCGCTTCAGAAATACCATTGGCCATCTCTTCATCTGTAAGAACAAAATTTAACAACTATTACAAACGAGTCAAAAGCAAAGTCAAATTACCTTTATCTTTGTCAACTTCCTCATCTTCCATGTCAGTTTCCATATCTGAATTGGACAAATGGGCAGAAAACGGACGATATTGATCAGCTTCCTCATCACTATCCTCCCAAGGCTTCAATTTCTTATCTCTAGAATAAAATCAAATAAAACAATTTTCGGCTGAATAAAAATTCTAAATTACTTGGTCTGAGAAGTGGTTACCCTCTTAGTGACACTTCCTGATGGTTTCACATGTCTGAGGCTAGGACTCTTCCCAGCAGCAGTCCATTTCGAAGCTGCAGATTTGCGTCCATTTCGAGTTCGTGGCGTTACAGAGATGGTGTTGTTCTGGGCTTGCTGCTTGACCGGCTTTCCTTTCTTTGGCATTGAGTAGCTGAATATTCAAGGCTCAGTAAGAACACAGAAATGCAATCAGAATAAGAAGTTCCTTGGCATTATGTCACAAAATATATTTTAAACCAGAAGTTCTGTCTGTTATAATATTTTAACGTCAAGAAACTTTTTTTTTGACCACTCAAGTTTGTAAAGTTTGAAGAACTCCAAATTCAACGTCAATATCTAATTTTTGCTTAATTTTGTTCTTTACAAAAACAGTTATGCGTTTAAAGCATGTTCTTATTTTTCCCAGACAAGGAAGTGATGTAATTACGAAAGCGACTCAACCACTTTTCTTCGCGTTGGGATAAAATTTTAGTTTGAACAGCAGTTCTTTCAGGATGGATGGGCTCATCTCATATGATGCAAGTTACATTTTTATCTCATATAAGATATTCGACTTATCAAATCTTTTTCGATATAAGATAATATGAAACATATTTTTGCAGGTTACCGAGCAATGTTGTTTGCCTTAGCTTTGTATATTGGATTACCTGCTTCGTTGGCTGTCATAACCTACCTCGTAGTGTCTTTGAAAAAATCTGGGTATTTCGACGATGTACACATCGTGGTGCTGGAAGATCCGCTTATACTGTCAGACAATATTACCGGTGAAAATTGTGGATTTTTTCCGTTCATTATTTATCTAATCTTAAGTATTTTACAAATACTGTGTGGCTGGAAAATGCAAGCAGGTGTACAGTGAAGTAGCCGACATTTTGCCCCAGAGTTGACGAAATTGTTAGGAATATTTTATGACAACGGTGACACACAGGTACACGGTTAATTATGATAAAGTTGAATCAAACCAAAAAAAACCTAAAATATGGCTAGGATACATTTGGCAAAAACGAAACTTGGCAACGTGGGTTTTGTCAAAACGAATCTTGGCAAAACGAAACTTGGCAAAACGAAAGTTGGCAAAACGAAATTTGGCATAACGAAACTTAGCAAAACGAAACTTAGCAAAACGTAATCTGGCAAAAAATCAGCTTGGGGGATCAAGGCAATTTTTTTGGCATTGTTTACAAAAAAAAATTTTTTGTTGAAAAATGCTTAAAACGTGTATATAAATGCTTTTCGAGACTTTTGGGAAAAATTTTTTTTTTGCTAAAACACAACAGGGGGGACCAAGGTGATTTTTGACAACTTTCGTTTTGCTAAGTTTCGTTTGCCAACTTTCGTTTTGCCAAGTTTCGTTTTGCCGACTTTCGTTTTTGCCAAGTTTCGTTTTGCCGACTTTCGTTTTTGCCAAGTTTCGTTTTTGCCAAATGTATCCTAGCCTAAAATATCAGAAACAAGGGTCGGCAGGCGCCTATACATACATTTTTGCAACAGACAACACCTAAAGGTACGGCCACATAACCTTAAAATCCCGCACCCATACCCAGACCCACATTCGCGTTCAAAATTAAATTTAAACGAGTCAAAAGTGACGGGTGTGGGAGTGGGTCTGAGCGCTATTGTAAGCGTGCCTCTATTGCTTACAACAAATTCGTGCTTAGCGTGCTTGATTTGCTTACAAATGGATTTTAGAATTCAAATCCCTCCCGAGAGAAAAAAGATTTTAATTTAGTCCGGATTTTCCTGATCCCGATCGTATGGCTTCTTAAAAAATAGTTATATCCCAGGGCTTCGAATGAAAAATTTCAAAAAAGGACATTTGGGTAAAAAAAGGACATTTTGACTGTTTTTTAAGTAAAAGGGTCATTTTATCCAGTGCTTGTTGCCATTTTGAAGGTAAAAATTTTTGACTAAATTATCAAAAATGAAAAAATATACAGGGTGCCAAAAAAAAGGACAAATATTTTAAAAAGGACGATTCGAAGCTCTGTATATCCCCTGTTAGAATTCACTTTTTTCAGCCGCTCTTTTTTTCAAACGAAAGCTGACATTTTGGGGAACACGGTAAAATTAGCGACGAAATTGTTTTTGCCGTCCATGTTGCAAGAAAAGAACCCAGGCGGATTTTTCGTTAACCCTCAAAGACTACGAACATTTTGGGTCAATTAAAACTTTTCGGGTGCTCAACTATGAAATTAAATCGTAGATAGCTGAGAAAACGCTAACAGCTTCTTGAAATGCTCACGGTGATATTAGATATAGGTCTTAAAAGTTGTGGAGATGATTGGTGAAAATATGGTATATTTGAATAGAAATGATATTTTTAAGCAAATGGCTGCTGTTGGCTGTGTGTTTGAATGTAATTTTTGCTTTTATTACTTTAAAAGACCATGGTTTTTGCACGCAGTGGCATGACTAAAATTTGAATTGGCGGGGAACACTTTTCTTTCGTCTCGCACTGTACTCTTTGGAGTCATTTCAAACGACTCCAAAGAGTAAAATGCGAGACGAAAGAGAACTGTTCACCACCAATTCAAATTTTGCACATGCCGCTGCGCGCAAAACCATGGTCCTTTAAGAATACGAAAATATGGTATTTTAGCTAGTGGGAATCAGCTGTTCCAAGCAAATTATGCCATGCAGTTGACACGCTGGGTTGGTTTTGGTTACAAGACCCACAAAACTACACACAGTAAATTTATAGGGATTTGAGCAGATGGTAGGAACTATACTTTTTTTACAAAATAAATTAGGCCAATTGTTGATAGGTGTTGCCCAAAGTTGAAAAGGCTATCCATTCTCAGCAGAAATCAATGAGTGGATGTTTCGCCAACCTCGCATTGATACGAAAAAGGGACCAGATGAAAACATTCTCTAAAGTAGTTTTTTTATATTAGAATTTTTTTACGCTAACATTTTAGGCAAAAATTTTGAATCCACCGTTTCTGTTGAAATTTACGACAGGCTAGCTAATCGTGTAGATATCTTTCGGCCATTACACAATCTAGTAGAATTTTGTGTTCCAGAGTACCTCATAGACACAAGCGGTCATCACATTGGAAGAGAAAAACTTTATCGAAGCAGCACAACTGCGTCAGAAGAAATACCAACAACTGAAAGTGGGAGCCAACTGGGAGATGAAGATTTTCCGGAAGACCTTATAGATTAATTCCATATGAATTGTAAACAATGTCCGAAAACTCAAACTGTTCTTTTTATACAAAATTTTTAAAGCATGTAAAAAATGTTAACATTAGGGCGAGATCACAAAGCACTCAGAGCACTCAAAAAATCTACGCAGCCATAGATTAAACCATACGAGCAGAAAAAAAATCTGAACATGTTTATCCCTGATCGTAGGTTTCGTCTGATCTGACCATACTGTGATATTTCGGAATGGTCATTTCAGAGAGAACTATTACCATGCAGTGTTTTGGATTTTTATTAACTTTAATCAACAGAATATCATCGCTTAACCCTAGGATGGTAACGTTGAGTACTTTGTGCCGAAATTAATTTCACTGGTGATGTTATTACACCAAAACAATTCTTTAAAAATCTATCTTCTGGATCTAGGAAGTTTTAACGGTACTGGGTGAAAAGAGGGCGGTAAAAAGAGGGCCGGCAAAAAAGGGGGCAGATAGTTAGCTGTAGTTTTCTTCCCTTTTACTTTCTCCGAGTTATTTTTTTTGTGCTAATAATTAGTACTAGCTCGCGTTGGGCCCGCCTGCGGCAGGCCCCCGCTCGCGGCCACGCTGCTTGATGCACCGTATCTCAAAACTCTGTTTAATTCGAAAAAAAAAAGAAAATTTAACTCAGAAAATATGAGCTTTTTAAAGCACACTACCTCTTTCATATAATCAGCAAGAGCTACTATATAATTTAATAGGTCTAAATTACCCCAATTACATTGGTAACTAACAAAATTGGTTCGCCAAGCGTACTTTCCCCACTTTCCTGGCGCACCCACTTACTCACCACTCTCCAAGCATGACTTCTCACCCTCCTGGCACGCTTGCCCATTTTTCTGACTCAGGAGCCGTTGACACCGGCGGATACCCACGCCTCTGTCAAGGCACAAATAAGATTACGGAAATCACAAAATAAGATAACTTCAACAGTAATCAAGCATGGGTAGCGATGTCTAGAGATTAAGTAAAGGTACCCCACTCCCACTCCGGAAACTCTTACTTAATATCCAGACATCGCTACCCACTCTTAAGGTACTCCTACACACTCTCCTGGTACTCCTACTCACTCTCCTGGCACACTTACTCACTCTCCTGGTACCCCTACTTACTCATGGTACCCTACCAACACTCTCTAAATACCCCACCCACTCTCCAGGCACCCCTACCTGCTCTTCAGGCACACTTGCATACTCTGCAGGTACTCTCACTCACTGCCCAGGCACCTTTACCCACTCTCCAGGTACCCTCACTCACTCTCCAGACACCTCTACCCACTCTCCAAGCAGCCTGACTCATTCTCCAGGCACCCCTTCCCACTCTTTAGGTACCGGTACCCACTCTCCAGGTACCCCTGCTAACTCTCCAGGTACCCCTACCCACTCTCCAGGTACTCCCACTCACTCTCCACGTACCCCTGCTAACTCTCCAGGTACCCCTACCCACTCTCCAGGTACTCACACCCACTCTCCAGGCACTTCTACCAACTCTCCTGCAGATCAATTTAACAAACAAACATGAAACTTTTTAAAATTTATTTTTAACAAACACGAAAAGAGAGATCACATTATGAATCTCGGTCTAATTCGTACAAAGACAAATCCCTATTTAAATTTGCATCAACATCAAATTTACCTACAGATGAATTTACCTGCAGATCAATTTACTGCAGGTACCCTTACCCGCTCTCCAGGTACCCTTCCCGCTTTCCAGGTATTTTTACACACTCTACAGGTAGCCCTAACCATTCTTTTATCCGACTCACTTGCTTCTTAAAAAATCTAATAGACAAAAATAAAAACAAATAAAAAACGGCTTAAAAACAGTATAAAAAACTTTCCTCTCAAGAAAAAACGAAAATTGAAAAAAGGCCCAAATTCAAATTTCCTCCAAATGACAACCTCCATACGTTCCGCCACGCCCTATTCTAAACTTGTCATTTCTCGCCGATCTTTTTTTTTTTAAAGCAAGCTGAGATTCAGCGCTACACGATAAAGTACGCGCCTTGGCCGTCTGACCCACTTAACTCCGAGATTTTGACTCTTCAACAAAAAAAAACGACAATTTGCTCACTAAAACCCAAAAATTAAAACTCGCTCTCCAGGCACTTCTACCAACTCTCCAGCAGATCAAGTCGCAACTGTATCGAGTTGGTGTATCGAGTCACAATGTGTATCGAGTCGTCGTTATACCCTTTTATATACGTATTACCTAGGTCATAGGTTCAAATTCCCTTGCGTGCATACCCTAATTTTTACCTCATTTTTTCATGTTTTATTTACAAGTTGGTGTCGGTCTCTTGGCCATCCAAGTGCAGGGTTTAAAAACAATCATAACTGAGTTGCAGGCCAAAATCTACTAAAATACCTGATTTTTTTTTTTTGCAAAATCGTGTACTATCTCGATGAGTCGGAAAGCTGGGTGACGCACTGCGACCATGCCAGACAAAAAAATTTTTTAGCAGAGAATTATCGAGAACTAATTGTTTAAGTTACCAATCTGACTCTGCCAAAACGATAAATTCGAACTTTTAACTTTTTCTACATTGCTAGCAGAGCTTGATTTTTTTTATAAATCGAAAGTGCAAACTTAGGGCTTTCGAATGGTACTGAAAAAAAGTCGAACACAGCTTACGTAACTAAAGTTACAACCAAGAACAGAAAATGTTCAAATAAAAAATGAATTTTAAAGGGGGGGGGAGGGAAGCTACTTAGGTTTGAAAAAGTGGCTTCCATGGCGCAGTGCGTAAGTGCTCCCCTTTTTGGCCCAAAATGGTGTTTTTTGGTGTTGCAGGTTCAAACCCACGTAGGGGCACACAATTTTTTGGCTTGTTTGGCCAGTTTAGAGGTAATTTGGGTCGCTGATCCCGAATCTGGTGTCAAAAAAGTCTAATTGTTTCTAAATTGCCCAAAAGGCCAAAAAAATAGTGTGCCCTACGTGGGTTTGAACCTGCAAGACCAAAAAAACCCCATTTTGGGCCAAAAAACTTCGTTTTGCCGACTTTCGTTTTTGCCAAATGTATCCTAGCCTAAAATATCAGAAACAAGGGTCGGCAGGCGCCTATACATACATTTTTGCAACAGACAACACCTAAAGGTACGGCCACATAACCTTAAAATCCCGCACCCATACCCAGACCCACATTCGCGTTCAAAATTAAATTTAAACGAGTCAAAAGTGACGGGTGTGGGAGTGGGTCTGAGCGCTATTGTAAGCGTGCCTCTATTGCTTACAACAAATTCGTGCTTAGCGTGCTTGATTTGCTTACAAATGGATTTTAGAATTCAAATCCCTCCCGAGAGAAAAAAGATTTTAATTTAGTCCGGATTTTCCTGATCCCGATCGTATGGCTTCTTAAAAAAATAGTTATATCCCAGGGCTTCGAATGAAAAATTTCAAAAAAGGACATTTGGGTAAAAAAAGGACATTTTGACTGTTTTTTAAGTAAAAGGGTCATTTTATCCAGTGCTTGTTGCCATTTTGAAGGTAAAAATTTTTGACTAAATTATCAAAAATGAAAAAATATACAGGGTGCCAAAAAAAAGGACAAATATTTTTAAAAAGGACGATTCGAAGCTCTGTATATCCCCTGTTAGAATTCACTTTTTTCAGCCGCTCTTTTTTTCAAACGAAAGCTGACATTTTGGGGAACACGGTAAAATTAGCGACGAAATTGTTTTTGCCGTCCATGTTGCAAGAAAAGAACCCAGGCGGATTTTTCGTTAACCCTCAAAGACTACGAACATTTTGGGTCAATTAAAACTTTTCGGGTGCTCAACTATGAAATTAAATCGTAGATAGCTGAGAAAACGCTAACAGCTTCTTGAAATGCTCACGGTGATATTAGATATAGGTCTTAAAAGTTGTGGAGATGATTGGTGAAAATATGGTATATTTGAATAGAAATGATATTTTTAAGCAAATGGCTGCTGTTGGCTGTGTGTTTGAATGTAATTTTTGCTTTTATTACTTTAAAAGACCATGGTTTTTGCACGCAGTGGCATGACTAAAATTTGAATTGGCGGGGAACACTTTTCTTTCGTCTCGCACTGTACTCTTTGGAGTCATTTCAAACGACTCCAAAGAGTAAAATGCGAGACGAAAGAGAACTGTTCACCACCAATTCAAATTTTGCACATGCCGCTGCGCGCAAAACCATGGTCCTTTAAGAATACGAAAATATGGTATTTTAGCTAGTGGGAATCAGCTGTTCCAAGCAAATTATGCCATGCAGTTGACACGCTGGGTGGTTTTGGTTACAAGACCCACAAAACTACACACAGTAAATTTATAGGGATTTGAGCAGATGGTAGGAACTATACTTTTTTTACAAAATAAATTAGGCCAATTGTTGATAGGTGTTGCCCAAAGTTGAAAAGGCTATCCATTCTCAGCAGAAATCAATGAGTGGATGTTTCGCCAACCTCGCATTGATACGAAAAGGGACCAGATGAAAACATTCTCTAAAGTAGTTTTTTTATATTAGAATTTTTTTACGCTAACATTTTAGGCAAAAAATTTTGAATCCACCGTTTCTGTTGAAATTTACGACAGGCTAGCTAATCGTGTAGATATCTTTCGGCCATTACACAATCTAGTAGAATTTTGTTTCAGAGTACCTCATAGACACAAGCGGTCATCACATTGGAAGAGAAAAACTTTATCGAAGCAGCACAACTGCGTCAGAAGAAATACCAACAACTGAAAGTGGGAGCCAACTGGGAGATGAAGATTTTCCGGAAGACCTTATAGATTAATTCCATATGAATTGTAAACAATGTCCGAAAACTCAAACTGTTCTTTTTTATACAAAATTTTTAAAGCATGTAAAAAATGTTAACATTAGGGCCGAGATCACAAAGCACTCAGAGCACTCAAAAAATCTACGCAGCCATAGATTAAACCATACGAGCAGAAAAAAAATCTGAACATGTTTATCCCTGATCGTAGGTTTCGTCTGATCTGACCATACTGTGATATTTCGGAATGGTCATTTCAGAGAGAACTATTACCATGCAGTGTTTTGGATTTTATTAACTTTAATCAACAGAATATCATCGCTTAACCCTAGGATGGTAACGTTGAGTACTTTGTGCCGAAATTAATTTCACTGGTGATGTTATTACACCAAAACAATTCTTTAAAAATCTATCTTCTGGATCTAGGAAGTTTTAACGGTACTGGGTGAAAAGAGGGCGGTAAAAAGAGGGCCGGCAAAAAGGGGGCAGATAGTTAGCTGTAGTTTTCTTCCCTTTTACTTTCTCCGAGTTATTTTTTTTGTGCTAATAATTAGTACTAGCTCGCGTTGGGCCCGCCTGCGGCAGGCCCCGCTCGCGGCCACGCTGCTTGATGCACCGTATCTCAAACTCTGTTTAATTCGAAAAAAAAAAGAAAATTTAACTCAGAAAATATGAGCTTTTTAAAGCACACTACCTCTTTCATATAATCAGCAAGAGCTACTATATAATTTAATAGGTCTAAATTACCCCAATTACATTGGTAACTAACAAAATTGGTTCGCCAAGCGTACTTTCCCCACTTTCCTGGCGCATCCACTTACTCACCACTCTCCAAGCATGACTTCTCACCCTCCTGGCACGCTTGCCCATTTTTCTGACTCAGGAGCCGTTGACACCGGCGGATACCCACGCCTCTGTCAAGGCACAAATAAGATTACGGAAATCACAAATAAGATAACTTCAACAGTAATCAAGCATGGGTAGCGATGTCTAGAGATTAAGTAAAGGTAGCCCACTCCCACTCCGGAAACTCTTACTTAATATCCAGACATCGCTACCCACTCTTAAGGTACTCCTACACACTCTCCTGGTACTCCTATTCACTCTCCTGGCACACTTACTCACTCTCCTGGTACCCTACTTACTTCCATGGTACCCCTACCAACACTCTCTAAATACCCCACCCACTCTCCAGGCACCCCTACCTGCTCTTCAGGCACACTTGCATACTCTGCAGGTACTCTCACTCACTGCCCAGGCACCTTTACCCACTCTCCAGGTACCCTCACTCACTCTCCAGACACCTCTACCCACTCTCCAAGCAGCCTGACTCATTCTCCAGGCACCCCTTCCACTCTTTAGGTACCGGTACCCACTCTCCAGGTACCCCTGCTAACTCTCCAGGTACCCCTACCCACTCTCCAGGTACTCCCACTCACTCTCCACGTACCCCTGCTAACTCTCCAGGTACCCCTACCCACTCTCCAGGTACTCCCACTCACTCTCCACGTACCCCTGCTAACTCTCCAGGTACCCCTACCCACTCCCCAGGTACTCACACCCACTCTCCAGGCACTTCTACCAACTCTCCTGCAGATCAATTTAACAAACAAACATGAAACTTTTTAAAATTATTTTTTAACAAACACGAAAAGAGAGATCACATTATGAATCTCGGTCTAATTCGTACAAAGACAAATCCCTATTTAAATTTGCATCAACATCAAATTTACCTACAGATGAATTTACCTGCAGATCAATTTACTGCAGGTACCCTTACCCGCTCTCCAGGTACCCCTTCCCGCTTTCCAGGTATTTTTACACACTCTACAGGTAGCCCTAACCATTCTTTTATCCGACTCACTTGCTTTCTTAAAAAATCTAATAGACAAAAATAAAAACAAATAAAAAACGGCTTAAAAACAGTATAAAAAACTTTCCTCTCAAGAAAAAACGAAAAATTGAAAAAAGGCCCAAATTCAAATTTCCTCCAAATGACAACCTCCATACGTTCCGCCACGCCCTATTCTAAACTTGTCATTTCTCGCCGATCTTTTTTTTTAAAGCAAGCTGAGATTCAGCGCTACACGATAAAGTACGCGCCTTGGCCGTCTGACCCACTTAACTCCGAGATTTGACTCTTCAACAAAAAAAACGACAATTTGCTCACTAAAACCCAAAAATTAAAACTCGCTCTCCAGGCACTTCTACCAACTCTCCAGCAGATCAAGTCGCAACTGTATCGAGTTGGTGTATCGAGTCACAATGTGTATCGAGTCGTCGTTATACCCTTTTATATACGTATTACCTAGGTCATAGGTTCAAATTCCCTTGCGTGCATACCCTAATTTTTACCTCATTTTTTCATGTTTTATTTACAAGTTGGTGTCGGTCTCTTGGCCATCCAAGTGCAGGGTTTAAAAACAATCATAACTGAGTTGCAGGCCAAAATCTACTAAAATACCTGATTTTTTTTTTTGCAAAATCGTGTACTATCTCGATGAGTCGGAAAGCTGGTGACGCACTGCGACCATGCCAGACAAAAAAATTTTTTAGCAGAGAATTATCGAGAACTAATTGTTTAAGTTACCAATCTGACTCTGCCAAAACGATAAATTCGAACTTTTAACTTTTTCTACATTGCTAGCAGAGCTTGATTTTTTTTATAAATCGAAAGTGCAAACTTAGGGCTTTCGAATGGTACTGAAAAAAAAGTCGAACACAGCTTACGTAACTAAAGTTACAACCAAGAACAGAAAATGTTCAAATAAAAAATGAATTTTAAAGGGGGGGGAGGGGAAGCTACTTAGGTTTGAAAAAGTGGCTTCCATGGCGCAGTGCGTAAGTGCTCCCTTTTTTGGCCCAAAATGGTGTTTTTTGGTGTTGCAGGTTCAAACCCACGTAGGGGCACACAATTTTTTGGCTTGTTTGGCCAGTTTAGAGGTAATTTGGGTCGCTGATCCCGAATCTGGTGTCAAAAAGTCTAATTGTTTCTAAATTGCCCAAAAAGGCCAAAAAAATAGTGTGCCCCTACGTGGGTTTGAACCTGCAAGACCAAAAAAACCCCATTTTGGGCCAAAAAAAGCGAGCACTTACGCACTGCGCCATGGAAGCCACTTTTTCAAACCTAAGTAGCTTTTCCCGCCCTTTAATCCCATCCAGAATTCTTAGTGTTACTTCTTCTTTAGCACAGAAACAAGCTTACCAGTTTTAATGGAGGGCATCATCCTGCAACTGGGTGAGTAGCATCCAGAAGACTCTTTTCTGCTGGCATTGGTGTGGATGTTGATTGCTCGCCATGTCGCCAACTTCTTCACAAGCTTATCCAAGCGCTGCGCTTTCCTGGCTTCTCTTGTATTCAACTAAAATTTTGTGATAAAAATTGTGGTTCTTCAAAGCTTGTTGAAGCTGTTCAAAGCTGTTGTTTTTGGCTTGTTTGGCCAATTTAGAGGTAATTAGACTTTTTTGACGCCAGATTCGGAATCAGCGACCCAAATTACCTCTGAACTGGCCAAAAAGCCAAAAAAATACCATTTTGGGCCAAAAAACGCGAGCACTTACGCACTGCGCTCACGTTCGATTCCCACTGGCTGCATACCCTATTTTTTAGTCCATTTTTAGTAGATTAACTTACTTCTAGGGTCAAAGAGTATCGAGCGATCCATTGCAACCGTTTCCAGCACTGCTTTACTGTCAGCAACTGCCTTAATTTTACAGTTTTTCAAGCGTGCGCTGATAGTGTTGTTGATTAGCCAAGAGCCTGAGCCTCATTTTGATACCAAAATTGTACATAAAACATGAAAAAAAAAGCAGTAAAAAAAGGTGTACACCCACTGGGAATCGAAGTTGAGAGTTCAAAATATTCGCTCCTTGATGTGCACCCCCGCCCCCCACCCCCCTCTTTAAGTGTCTTTTAAAACGAATTTGTCTCTATACGAACATTTCGATTTGGTCTTTTGACGTGTTTGACACGCCGTACCAATGTTGATTTACATTGCCAGATCGGACGAGTTAGCCGACTTACATGGCTCTACAACTGTTTTGTATGAGACTGTGTTAAAAATTGACTTATAAACATGGTTCGCAAAAACAGCAAATTTGCTGAAATGCAGCAAAAATATTTGGCGTTTCGTGTTTATTAAAAACAGCAAAATTTCAGCAAAAATGCAGCAAAATTTTTGCTGCATTTCAGCAAAATTTTGCTGCATTTTTTGTTTCCTACATATTACGCGTCTTTCATTGTTTGAACTAAATTTTTTGCTTTTTTTCTATCTGAAGTCGGAAATTTATGAACGGCCCGTATAAAAGAAACAATTTCGGCTACATGTAGCCCGTCAGCGGCTTTCGTATACGCATTACCCAGGTCACAGGTTCAAATCCCCCTGGGTGCATACCGTATTTTCACCTCATTCTTCGTATTTTATTTTCAAGTTTGGTATGAAAATGACGCTCATGCTTTCGGAAACGGAAATTAGGGCACTTAAAAAGATTTACGTAGCTAGCTCCTTGCCCCATCGATCTTTCCAGGAAAATTGAAGACAGTATTTAAGCTATCTAGGAGCTTTGTGCTTGTGATCTTCATCCCAGCCGGCTATTATTGTGGAGTTTTCACAGGTCTTTCAACCCGAAAATCGGGAACCGACCGGCCAAAGGGTTACGTACGTTAATTTTTTAAAAGTGCCAGAATTTTATATCATCACTCTGTACTTATAGAAAAAATACAGAAAAAATCAATCAAGGAAAAACTCAAAAATGATGTAGTTAATTCAAATAGGCTATAGCCTGCAATTCAACTTTTATAGTTGTTAAACTTGAGATGATTCTTTTGCTGGATACCCATGAGAATGAGCATCATTTTCATACCAATTCGAAAATAAAATACGAAGAATGAGGTAAAAATACGGTATGCACCCAGGGGGATTTGAACCTGTGACCTCGGTTATGCGTATACGAAAGCCGCTTCCCCTTTTCGAGTGACTTTGACGGGCTGCATGTAGCCGAATTGTTTCTTCTATACGGGCCGTTCATACATTTTCTGACTTCAAATAGAAAAAAACAAAAAAAAAATAGTTCAAAGAATGAAAGACGCGTAAAATGTAGGGAACAAAGAAATGCAGCAAAATTTTGCTGAAATGCAGCAAAATTTTTGCTGCATTTTTGCTGAAATTTTGCTGTTTTTATAAACACAGAACGCCAAATATTTTTTGCTGCATTTCAGCAAATTTGCTGTTTTTGCGAACCATGCTTATAAATGATATTCAAATTTGAATGCACATAAAAAATTAATTCGAAAATATTACGGACAAGTCAGGTCCCGCACAAATTGCTGCACTTAGAAAGTTTCATAGTCCTTCAATAATTACGCCTTTGCTTGTTGATGGGTTTCACACGTATATTTTCAACCGCACCAGCAAACCCTCAACCCTCGTAAATTAGTGCCGTAGTTAAATTAGACATTTGAAAATTGACGGGTTTCAGTATTGCAATTCTTCAAACAATTTGTTTGACTGTGAAACCTACCAAGTTGAATGGTTATGGATAAAAATTCCGCCGCAAAAATTCCGCCGCAAAAATTCCGCCAACATAAATTCCGCCAACATAAATTCCGCCACCTTAATTTCGCGAAAAAATTTCAAACTCACTGTCGATTTGTTCTTCTGTTCGGGTGAATTATATTGTTGAATTTGTTAGCCCTCGACTTTTTTCTTTTGTTAGAAAGATTTGTGTGTTTTGCTCTATTTTATTTTTTTCTGAATTCGCAATGGAAATCAAAACAAACAAAGGAAATTCTATGCCGCTTTGTGACGGGTTCCTGATGCGCAAGGACAAGGTCAGTAGAGATGGTCTTCGACAACTTTGGCAATGTAAGGACAAAGTCAGTGGATGCAAAGGACGTGCCGTCTCCGCGATTGGATCGCTGGTTCTGACGCAAACCCAAGCACACGACAGTCATGGGGCGAGCCCGGCTGAAGTCAGGGTATGCCTTTTTTCATCGTTTTCGAGAAATTTTGTTATCGGCCGGTTTTAGAAGAAACAACGCTTGACGCTTGTGAAAAATCTAGCCGGACAAAGCCTTTCCACTACATCGCAGGAAATTCTGACGGTGACTAAGATGGGATCTTCCTGTTGCCAAACAAATCTGCGGAGACCTACAAGCGCGCGTTCAAGGCTGTTTTTTTCCTGATGATCTTTAATTTGTTCATCTTCAAAGTCCGATTTTGGATTACTGCTCATTTGGGCTTCCTTATTTGTGCCCCACTCATTCTGGTCCCGTATATCAATATAGGAGTTTTACCTACACCGTTTTCGACATATATAGTGTTTATATAAGGAAATAAAAATTTAAGGGGAAGGCTTTATGCCTTGGCTACGATGGAGGGCTTGTCCTTGCACATCAGGAACCCGTCACAAAGCGGCATAGAATTTCCTTTGTTTGTTTTTATTTCCATTGCAAATTCAGAAAAAAATAAAATAGAGCAAAACACACAAAATCTTTCTAACAAAAGAAAAAAGTCGAGGGCTAACAAATTCAATAATATAATTCACCCGAACAGAATGACAAATCGACAGTGAGTTTGAAATTTTTTCGCGAAATGAAGGTGGCGGAATTTATGTTGGCGGAATTTATGTGGCGGAATTTACGTTGGCGGAATTTTTGCGGCGGAATTTATGTTGGCGGAATTTTTGCGGCGGAATTTTTATCCATAACCAGTTGAATTAGTGTATGAATATATAAAGCGCACAAAGTGCCTAACGTTGCCAAGCGCAGTAACTTTCAACGTTACAATTAGGGCTGTCGACGCGTCGAAATTTTCGACGCGTCGACTCGAAAGTCGAAATATTCGACGCGTCGAGTCGAGTCGAACGTCGAAAATTTTAATTCGACGCGTCGAGTCGACAACCCTAGTTACAAGCATAGGGTTGAGATCCCAGAGTTAAAAACGGACAAAAAATTACATACAGCATTTATTTACTTAAATTTTTCAAATCAACAGTCTATCACGAACAAATACGACTACGTAAATGAACAGATCCTTTCAAAATAATAGGGATTGTAGTCACTGAGATACATCATCTGTTTTCTTCCCTCTTCGGTCCTCGCTAAAACAAGGAACATCAACGGTCACAAAACCACGAAGCTAAAATACTCTCACCTTTTTCACTTGTTAGCCATTGCTTATCCTTGTAGTAATCATACATCACATCCAGCTCTGCTTTAGTATACGGCTTTGTTTCAATCTGCAAAAGAAAAATTAATTAGCTAGCACAATATCAGATCTAACCGGAATAAATGGATCGATGCTGTCGAACGCCTAAAAAATAAAAAGGGCTGACCTAAGAACAACGAAAATTTTACTTGCCTCTTCACCAACAGCTCCAGCGGTGTAACCCGATGGATGACTCGCCTCTCTTTCTTTAGTGAAAATTCGGCCTTGTCAGCAACCATGACGACTGCACCATTCAACCTGAATATAGATATGAAAATAAAAACAATGATAGCAAAATTTGAACTCACCAATCCTGACGGAAGAACTTTTTAAAATAGTGAATCAGCGCAACATTCTCAGCCTTTGCAGGAGTTCGGTCCGGCTTCTTGACTAAGGTAACACCGTAAAACGAGTTGGCCTGAATATAGAAGCAAAATAACACGTCAGTTAGCTGAGAAAAGTCTCATACATGATCAACGGCCACGAAACTGAAACCAAACCATAAATTTCGGGTGTAAAATCAAATGAACATACTTACAGTTTAATGGTTCCCATTGTAGCATACCTTCTCAGTTCACGACACAAAGCACCCACACAGTCTGTTGCACAGTGAGGATTTATGAGGCCCTGAATAATAAATAAAGATTGAATAAGTAAGAAAAAAAGAAAATTTGCAAACAAAATTACCACGTCAATCATTGATGTAATAGAACTTCCCTCAGCGGTGGTTTCTTTTCTGCTCCACACATAAGTCTGTAAAAATCGAAAAATAATGACATACTTTAGAACCATGCACAAGTGTCACCTTTTCCGTCTTGAGAGCCTGTAAAATTTGACAATTAAACTATGAATATATGATAAGTAATTAAGGTACCTCCAGCTTGTTCCAAAGGTGTTTATTTGATGTCTGAAAGAGAGCAGGAAGGATACTGCATTGGCCGGCGTGTTTATCCGCCCTTCTTTGTAGGTCGATTCCTATAGTAAGCTCAGTGAAACTCGATACATTAAATTCAATTCCAACCTCAGAGTCCAGAGCATCACGATTCCAAGTCATTCCTGAAAATCAGTAGCTTACTCAAATAGAAGAGCAGGTAAAAGGGGAACCCGTACCACTCTTGACGGTAAGAAGAACAAAATTCTCGCTATGAGCCCAGTGAACTAGCTGATACATCGTCTAGAACAAGACATTGAAACTCATTTCACAATAACGCTAAAAAAAGTATACAATCGATTTTCCGGTACCAAACCCGCCCCATAGCACGAGACGAAGCGGAGGAGATTCAGGCTTCACTAATTGCAGACAATTTATGGCTTCAACCAGAGACCTCAAAAACGACAAAATATAATAAAAGGCACTTGAAAAATTACTCTCTGCACAGCCATGCACATCCAAGCGTGTCGATCTGCCTGGTGTATATCGATGGGAAAAGTTTCTTGTAATTCAAAGCTTCTACAGTTTGCATAGGCACCTATATTAAAACTTCGGTAGAAATAAACTTATACGCTGTAAATACCTCATAAATCTTTCCCGGTTCTGCGTAGAGCTTTTCGGTACTCGCAACAGGAGCAGCCTCCTAAATAGGTAAGAAATGGCTTCGAATCAACATCTATTATCTTAAGTTTTCTAACCATTGCATCTGTAAAATTTCGCCTAGTCCTACTGAAGCATCTTAGCTGACGAAACACAGCGTGCACTTTGGGCAATACGGCCATGAATTAGAGATTTTTCTAAGTTAATAAAATGGTCTACTTTAATAGGAACCGTATACGTCTGGCCCGACACTACTCTCCCATTACCAAATCTAATGATACTTTTGAAGTGGATACTCCCAAAGAAAAGAAATAATAGGATTTGAACATATTTTTGATAGCTGGGGCTTACCGCATAAAGAAATTCTAGTATGTATACATTTTTCATTTACCCAGAGTCCCTTTCGAGTGATTTGTGTCTCAGGTATGTGTGCGCATCTCAACCCCAAGCTACCAAGCCGTATACCAAGGGGGCTTGGTAGACTCTTGATGAGAGGCTCTTTTGGCATAACTCGAGTGACCGAAACGCGGTACAATAGCCTAACATGAGGGGGTTTACCTTGAGTTACCAAGGCAAAAAGTCGAAATTTTGGGACATTGGTCCGTAGTAAGTAGCGGCGGAACAAGCGGCAGAGGCCATATGCACAGTGGCAAAACGTCATAATTTTATGACGAACGTCATAATTTTATGACGTTTCGTCATAACTTTATGACACTGTGCATATGGCCTCAGATGAGAAATGTTAGTCCGGTTTCTAAATTTTTATGGACAAAACGGAAAAATGCCCGCGTTTAGGGAAAAAGTGCCCGCGTTATGTGAAAAAGTGCCCGCGTTTTTTCGTTCTAGTCAAAAAGGCGAAAATGTGCCCGCTTTTTTGTGAAACCGCTCTATAACAAGGACTGAGTCTGCATTTTTGGCAACCGTATAATATATATAATATACTATTCATTTACTGCAAATTACTGCAGTTTCAGCTTCATGAATTACGCTCATATAAAGCATAATGAATATGACACGTTAATCCAGAAGCGGGCATTTTTCACAAAAAGCGGTCACTTTTTCGAAAAAAAAGGGCACATTTTCGAAAAGGACAATACTTTTTTCTCCGCCTAATTTACTTCTTTTTCCGCCTAAAACACTTTTTTCTCCGCCTAGTTTACTTCTTTTTCGGAAAAAAGTTTTTCCGCCTAATTTACTCTTTTTTCCGCCTAATTTTAATTCTCGACACGAAATCAACCATTTTATAAATTTTTTGTGTGAAATTCAGGGGTGGGCAAAGATCAGATGGCTGGAGACCCACTCCGGAATGGCCAAAAGGCCAAAATTATTGGTTTTTGGGGGTTTGCTAAAGGGGGAGTATACTTTTTGAGAAAAAATCGATTGAGCGGATCAGATTTCGGGTCCGATCGGCTTAATCGCCCACAACTCCACCCTGATGCACTCGAAACCACCATAAACCAGGAATTCTGAACGATTAAGCCGATCGGACCCGAAATCTGATCCGCTCAATCGATTTTTCTCAAAAAGTTTACTCCCCCCTCACCGACAAAAGGTTATCAGTAAAAATGCCAAGACAAAAATGCCAAGAGCAAAAATGCCAAGAGCAAAAATGCCAAGAGCAAAAATGCCAAGAGCAAAAATGCCAAGAGCAAAAATGCCAAGAGCAGAAATGCCAAGACAAAAATGCCAACGCAAAAATGCCAACAGCAAAAATGCCAACAGATGTATTGACTGCAACCCCTGCGATTCTGAGCCTAGTCTTGTTCCTTATAAAGTAGTTATGTTTAATCGAAAGTTTGCTACGTATTTTAATCATATAGAAGTTTCAATTGAGCTCCTGGGGTTACTTTTTTCGGGGACTCCTTGTGTGTCTTTGTGCTTTCATAAATTAATGACATTCACCCTTTATGGTTTATTTTTTACACTCAACGGTGCATATCCATCCTCGATGAGTCCACTTGGATCAAATTTTTGTTTTGTTTTTGGCTTCCAAAACCTGTTTTCTGCACTAATTCGAGCATTTTAGAAATGGTTTGACAGAAGTGAAACTACTTTTTGATGGTATTTTTACAGTTTTTGTAAATCTTGCAAAACGTAATTTAAATAGTGTCAAACCATCTTTAGAATGATCTAATTAGTGCAGAAAACAGGTTTTGGAACCTAAAAAGCGCGAACTTTTCTGATTTAAATAGACGACCATTTTAAGCACCATCCAAGTACCATTATCTAGGCACTCCACCTGAGTACGGATAGATGGTCAGTGCCTTGGTATTACCACCTGAGTACCACTTTCTCGGTACCACCGCCTCCGTCTACCATCTGGATACTCTACGGGATACGAAACTATTTCAGAACTGATCTTCCTGTCAGTCAAGTCGATGTTTTAGCGTTATCAAATCATGTTCAGGGCTCGATTCTGGATAGGGTAAGATAATTTTTTGCGAAACGTCGCGGACCCAAGAGAGCGATATAGAGAAACTTAAAAGTGTCACATCATATCAACCTCCCTTACACACACTAGCTTTCTCAAAATCCAATGAACAACATGGAACGACCTCGAACACACAATTTATTTAACATTCAAACAACAAGGTTAACAATTTTTCTGAAATTTAATAGCCCTTGTGGTTGGGATTCTTGAAGTAAATTCAACCTGTTGTGTTCAGACCAAGCTTGGAATCAACAATTTCCTGAACAGAACGTACTACTTCTGGCTTGCAGTCCGCAATTCAAATCGAGATCTTGTCACCATGCGAGCAAACATTGAGTAATGCGCCACTGATATGTTGGTTTAATTCATTGAACTGTCCTCCAAGAATGGCCATGAGAAGTTCCAGCCAGTAGCGATTTAACTTGGTGTGCTACAAACAATAGACGTGAAACGAGATAAAAAACACAAAAGAGAATTAGGCGAACCTTACAAGCTCTCTTCACATCTATGAAGAGCATCTCATTGTTGATATTCTTCCCAAATTGGCTTGATTCCCTCTCGAAAGAAGATGTAGTCGGTTCCTAAAAGGTAAACTTCAGTAGGTGATCGCAACAAGTGTTCAAAATAATACCATAGCGAAGCTGGTTAGCGGCGATTACACGATGCTAGAGAGCCAGAAGATTTCGATTGTATTGATGGAGCACAGCTTGTGAAGACAAACCGACCATTCGTTGCCCTAAGAACAATGAAGAAGTGAATTTTCTTTGCCGAATACAGACGAAGCAAGAGATGTAATTTGTGCGAGGCAAAGAAAGACATACCGTTCGCTCATCAACTGGCTTCCACTTGTCGGAATCTGGCTTCTACACCCAAAACAATCAGGCTGGCACAAGCGCATGCTCGCCTTCCAACTGGTTAAGCTCCATCACACCATTTTTATTTTGACAGCACTGCCTACCTATTCCTTTTCTTCGTGAATAGATATATTCAAGCGTTTGCAGGTTACTTGTAGAGATAGCTGTAAATAATTCATTGTAAATTACAATTTGTAATGCTGTCATATGTAAAAGCATTGCTGTATTAACGTTCTTCTACAGGGTTGGCCAAATATTTTGGAACACTTTGAAGGCGCACAAATTTTACTTTCAGCTGAGTCCGAAATTTCGGATGCTGGAGGTACCAGGAGGTTCTCTTCTACATTTCAGAAATTTATACATAAGCATTCGACTTTTTGAATCGAAAAAAACTAGAAGGCAAAGTGCTAGTATGGAATAGTTAAAAGATTGACCCGAAGACTAGACTGAGAACCGGAGCTATTGCTGTCAATATATCTGTTGGCATTTTTGCTGTTGGCATTTTTGCGTTGGCATTTTTGTCTTGGCATTTCTGCTCTTGGCATTTTTGCTCTTGGCATTTTTGCTCTTGGCATTTTTGCTCTTGGCATTTTTGTCTTGGCATTTTTACTGACCCCCCCCCCCCCCCCCGACAAAATCCTACATTATGGTTTTGGCACGAATTGTTTTTTGAATACAAACATTTTTTGTTTCAATGTTCATTCTGAATTCTCGAATCAATATCCGTGTGTTTCGAAAGCCTTCACAAGCTTTGAGCCAGAAAAATCGTAAAAAATCACAGCAGATCAACGAACCACACAAATATTGATTCGAGAATTCAGAATGAGCATTTGAAACAAAAAATGTTTGGATTCAAAAAACAATTCGTGCCAAAACCATCATGTAAGATTTTGTCCAGTTAAATTTAAATTAAAGGAAGCCTAAGCCCTAAGGGGCGCGAGCTGCTCGCTCGCAAACGAGCAACGAGCGATTGAGAAATAAGACTGTAAGACGGTAAGACTGTAATTGCGTCTTATTGCATCTATCACTTTGTTTTGATTCTTTTTCAAGCATGTTTTTGTAAATCACATGTGTCATGACTCAAGTATGAATCATGTTCCACTCCAGCTGCTTCAACAATGGTAAAAGCTTGAAGTGGTTGGGCTGTGCTGTGATTCATGGTTGATTCTTAAATTAAACGCTAACAAGTCAAGGAGTCATTAAACTGTAACTTGAGGCATTCTATCTTGAATCACGGTCTAACCTTTCTGCATACCTTCATGATCATGTTTCGCGTGTCATGGTCATGTCTTTTGTCTTATAGTCATCTTTCATGGTCATGTCTCATGTGATTTTGTTATGACTCATGTATCATGATTTCGGCATCCTGCTAATTTTTCATGTGTCATTAATTTCATGCTTCAGTACTCTGCTCAAGCAGATGGTGAAAAATTATTCTTATCGTTTGCAGGTTATCTGTATCATTCTGACGTTGGAACTGATGTCTGCGTCTTCGTCTCTGGTGTGTCAAGCCTTCTTGTGAATGCTCAAGAATCAAGTCCTCAAAAACCTTCGTATTAATTGTCTGTATGTCTTCGTCAATAAAGTTAAATTTTTATTCTTCTGTGCCTGATCTATTTTTTTCGTTGTGTGTGGTCTCATGTGTAATTCGTCTATCAACACTGACTGTGCTGAAGATCGCAGTAGATTAGTTGACTTTTATCCCTAAAAGACAATACCTCGAATCTTTTTTCAGCGAGAATTTTGTCGTGTTTTTGCCATTAGTGTTGATTTTTTTTGTTAATCACCACCACAAAAGGCACAACGAAGCAAAATAAATCTTGCTGCAAACTTCCAGCATCGAACAAAACGAATACTTTTATGAATCATCCATGTAAGAAAAGGCGCTTTTAAAAATCCTTACACGGAGAATGATTTTGTTCATTATGGGTCTCTAGCAATTCAAATACGCCTTTACAAGTCTGATCACAGGACAAAATAAAAGTTCTTTTGTAAATCATGCACAACAGAAATATGCCTTCATGAATCTCATGCAATGATGTGAGTCTCTGAAATGAATCAATAGCTCATGGCTCATGTTTCGGTCGCAAAGCTCATTTTTTTTAGTTTTTTGTGTTCGTTTAAATTGTATGTATTTGTTTGTCAATAAAAATTTATGTTTTTTCGTTGTTGTGTTTCGTGTCGTGTGTAGTATAAGTGTGTCTTACGTGATATCTGCTCTGTAATGTCTGAAATCTGATTAATTTTGTCTTGAGAATGTGTTTGAATAAATCTTTTCTCGAGTCTCAGAATTTTTATGGTATTCTCACTATCGCTTCTTGAGCATCTGGAGCTTTTTAAAGAACGCTTTTACGAGTCTTACCATAGGAAAAAAAATAAACTCTTTTGTAAATCATGCACAACACAAATATGACTTTATCAATCCCAACACACCACACACGTCTTAAAAAGTTAAGAAAAAGAGTAGTTCTGTGAGTCTCGGAAAGGACCTCATAGCTCACGGTTCATGTTTCGTTATGTTTGTTTATGAATCCCGCAACACGAAAATACGCTTTTATAAATCTCACAGGAGAGCATAAAGCAAACGCTTTTGTGAATCTCGCGCCAGAAATAGACGCTTTGTCAGCTGTGTTCGGTCACCGAACTTCGGTGGTTTCCTGTATTATTACTTTTTCGAGTATTTTGAGCAACAACAAAAGCAATCATAAGCGCAATCAGAAACGAGAGCGGCCCGTAGGGCCGCCAAGCACTAGCCACACTTCTTCAGCATGGTTTTTATGGTATTCTCATTATCGGTTATTGAACGTTTGGAGCAGTTTTACGAGTCTCGCCACAGGGGAAAAAACAAAAGCTTGTGTGAAAACCGCGCACAACATGAATAATACCTTATAAGTCCCAACTCACATCTTGAAAAGTTAGAAAATGGTGTCGTTCTGTGAGTTTCGGAAAGAACTTCATTTTTTGGTTATGTGTGTTTATGAATCTCGCAACACGAAAAGACGCTTTTATGAATCCCAGCAGAGAGCATGAAGCGAACGCTTTTGTGAATCTTGCGAGTCGCGACAGGATAGACGCTTTAGGAATAGACGTCAGCTGCGTAAAGAGTGGATAAGTCATTGAGAGTGACGGCATGTAATAGTAGTTTTCTCAGATCTCATAGATTTTAAAATCCTTTTGAGGGTGAAATCATCGAAAATTAAATTCAACCATTCTACAGAAATATCAGCAGTAAATAAATTGAGAAATGCTACAGGAATGTCAGCGGAAAATGAATCGGAAAATTCTACGGAAATATCAGCGGAAAATAAATCAAAAAAATCTACTGAAATATCAGCGGAAAATAAAACCCGCCGTAGGGCGGGCAAGCACTAGTTTAAATTAAAGGAAGCCTAAGCCCTAAGGGCGCGAGCTGCTCGCTCGCAAACGAGCCAAACGCACAACACTGCTCACAAGGGAACATATGGTAGTGACGATGCGATTCGGAAAAACCATATACACCATTCGATAGAGAATCGAAAATGCGTATTTGACATGAAGATAATTTTAAGGGTGAATAGTGAGTATGAAAGTTGAGTAAAATTGTTCGGCATATATATATCTAATAATACACCTAATGAATTGGTCTTTGCCGCGAAGCGGCCAAATATCCTTGGTAATGTCTATGCGAAAGGTGTGAAATAGGCTTTGCACCCATAAGGGTTCGAACCATGAACCTCGGTTTTGAGAAATTTATGCGGGAATTTAAATTTTAAGTCCAACCAAACCAAGTGGTCGTCACCAGGAGCAAAAAATTTTTACTTTTTCAGGCTCAAAAATCTGTTTTTTTGATTGATTCAGGCATGCTGAAGGTGGTTTGATAGAGGTAAAATGCCATTTTCTCAGGTAATTTTTGAGTTTTGGTAAAAGCGAGTTTTGGTAAAATCAATTGTATCCCGATACTCGAAAAAACCATACAAAACTTTATTTCACTACTATGAAACCATCTTCAGCGTGTCCGAATCAGTCCAGAAAACAAGTTTCAGAACCCAAAAAAGTAAAAAAAATTTGCTCCAAGTGGGCGACCACTTGGTAGTACCCTATAGGGGTTCGGGGTACCAAGTATCCAGGTGGTTTAGGTACCATGAGGTGGTTAGAGCCTGTCTGGATGATGTGAGCACTATTTAAATGATTTAGACACTATTCAGATGATTGTGGTACTATCCAGGTGGTTTGGGTAGTTTGGGTAGTATACAGGTGGAAGATACCCTAAACACAGTAATTTACCTTGATATCTAAAGGCAAAAATTCAAATTTTGGCGAAAAAAAAATGACTTTCCCGTCAAGACAATAACATAAAAACACTGAAAAAAATATATGAAAAAAAACCCCGAGTGCATCCCCCCCCAAGTGCTTGATACATCAACTTGATACACTGTCGACTTGATACATCTTCCGAAAATTAGCTCGAAAATTTCCTAAGTATACCGTTATTATCATGTTTTTCAAAACATGGGCCGTGGCAAAAAGAGACTCTATATGCATTTTATGATCGAGAGTCTTGCTCGGAATCATGTCTAAGGTAAGTGTCTAACCTACCAAGCCCCTTCGGGACGCAGGGGGCTTGGGGCTTGGAGTTGAGATGCGCACACCCACATACCTTAGACACAAATCACTCGAAAGTGACTCTGGATGCATGAAAAAGCATGCATACCAGAGTTTATTTATGCGGTAGGCGCCACTATTCAAAACTGTATTCAACATCTTGCTTTTTACTCAAAAGTGATTCTTTTTTCGGTTATTTTTCCACCCCAATACAGCCTTGAATCCCTTCAAAATGGTCAAAAAAGGTACTTTTGGATGTCTCTAAAACTTAATTTTCAAGCTACTTTTTGGAAGATGTATCAAGTTGATATATCAAGTCGACAGTGTATCAAGTCGATGTATCAAGTCGTCAGTGTATCAAGTTGATGTATCAAGTCATAATTTGTATCAAATTGATGTAATACCCTTAAAAAGGTACAACTAATAAAACGAGCTATTATTAAGTGTATCTTTTATTTAAGTTTGAATACTTTAACAGCGTCAAGTGAATTTATAGCGCAAATTGAAAAGGCAGTTTTTCCAAGGAACCCCAAGAAGTGTCTTTTTTCAAAATTTTCATTGAGAGATTTGATTTGGAGATTTTTGTAGAGCACCTCGAAGTTATATAACAAAGTGCTGCCAATATCTTAACATCATTTAAAAATTAGAGAGACCGGACCTCCTAAAGTTACCGAAAAACCAATATACGGGTATTATCAGGGTGACCAACTCAAATTACAAAAAAGGTGGCAAATTCTAACCAAAAGGTGGTATCTCAAGGTGGTATTCGACAAGATCACAATAATAACAAATTGCAAACATCTTTTTATCGACCAAATACATACTTTTTAACACCACGAACCTTTTTTTTAAAATTTCTTATTAGGCGAAAACAAATAATACATTTTTGAACAATCTAGATCACTGTTGCATTTGATAAAGACAATGCAATTCAGCGTTTCTACGCCAAGTCGGCTTTCTGACACTCCACACATTGTTGACAATAGAGAAGACTGATTCACAGAAATCATTTGAGGGAAGACACCTAGCAGAGCGAATACAAATTTTTCTTAGTATTACGATACTAGGGGAATGGCGCCTTGACGGCGCCTATTTTAAAAGCAATATTACACCCACAAAAAATCACGAAAACACATACCATGCTACGAAACGAATTCCAGGTGATGAGGCCTTTGCATTTAGTACAGTCTATAGGCAGTTGTTGTATTGTCTGTTAAAATGTTATTGTCTTGACACGGCTATGATTCGTTGTCAGGACCTTTGTTGCTCTCGCGATCATAAGATCATTATTGTTGTGTTACAGTGAATAAAAGCTCGTATTTATTCCTCGCTCTCAATCTCCGCTCTCGCAAAACCAACATTGGCGCAGTCGCAATGGATCAAAATCTGCTCAAAGAACTATTGGATCAAACCGGAATGCTCAGAAACAATTGTTGACGCTACTCAGTAATACCCCCTTCCCCCCCCCCCCAAAAAGCTACTCGGGAATGCTCAAGGATCGGTTGCGTCTCTTCAAATTCTCTGAGCTCGAAAAAAGAAAAATTCAGCTGCCTGCTCCTACTTTTGGGTCTCAAGTTTCCAAGGAACGCTGCTCTCCGAACTCGTTTGCTTCAGCTAATCAATGATGGTGGAACCGAAGTCAAGTTCAATCAAGTGGTGGAAGAAGCTGTTGGCTACCTGTCCACAATTGCCGAAGCCAAACAGCTGGAAAGAAGCGCTAATGCTCGAGCTATCAATTCAATCTGTTCAAAAAAGACTTTGGCGAGAAGAATTTCAAGAAGTTAGCTGCCAAGAATTGTCTTCCTCCTTGTCCTTGCTTACGCTGTGGTCAAATGCATTGGTACGAAGATTGTCCGAATGCCGAACACACGTGCTCCAAATGCAAGGAAGTTGGTCATATGGAACGCCAGTGCGAACGTTTCCACGAATTAAAGTCAAATTCTGCCAGAAAAAAAGTTCCAGCCGCATCGAAGAATCAATCTTATCCAGCTGCCAAGTATTCTGGTCAACCAAGTCAGTTCCGAAGTCTCTCTGCTATCAGCTTCTGTGTTGGTGAATGGGACGGCCATCGACTTCATCCTGGATTCAGGTGCTCAAGTCAATACGCTCAATCAGTCTGATGTCTCCACTGTGGGTCAAATGATGATCAGTCCTGCCAAGTTCAAGCCCTGTTATTTAATATTACTAAGTGCAAATCCCTTGGTGAAGGTCAAGCTCTATTCCAAGCCAATGATCTCTTGTCAAGTCAAAGTTTATGGTAGTCAAAGCTGGTGGTCTCGATTTGCTAGGTCTTCCAGCTCTTCGTGCCTTGGGCTTCCTATCAAAACCGTTCGACAAAGTTGTGCGTCCCCTTCTTTGATTTTGTTTGGTATTTGACCCCTCTTTTTTTTGAAAATTTATGAGTTTTCATTTTACAGTAAGTCTTCTTGTGGCCTGTGAAACAGCGAAACGCTGAAACTCTTCTTGCTCTATTGCAAACATTTGTATATCCGAAACTATAATCCCTTCAGACTGCTGGGCCGCTTATGGTGGCATCGAAAATTTGCCAGGTTATCGTCACTATACCGTCAATCATTTGGAAAACTTTGTCGATCCTGAACCGGGGCGCATACCCAAAATATCGAGTCCGAATGGCAAAAGTATAAGATGCGTCCCAAAAAAGAATATGAGACATCAATAGGGGTGCATCAACAGAAGTGAATAAGTATAGAACGTTTCAGCTTTCTCAGTATTTTCTTGTATCTCCAAAATCATGAACGCTACCGCAATTGGAAGCTGATGCAAGGCTTAGCTGTGTTCAATCAAATATCATCCATGTTCCACCAAATCAGTTCCTCAAGGCGACTATGCTGCCATGATGAATGAGTCTATGGAGTCTCAGAAAGAGGTCGTTGATCTGTTGGTTGCGAATCTGCTGCTGAGTCCCGATTTAAAGATGAAACAACGCATGGTAATTTCAATTATTATTATTATTATTGATTGGTAAGTAAGGCTTCTTGTAGGAAGTAGCAGAATACAAGTAGCAGAATCCTAGGATGTCATTGCTCTTTTGTCTGATCCGTTTGAATATTGGTGAATGAGGCGTGAAAGCCGACCAATTCTTGTTGTCAACTGCCTGAGAAATATCACAGCGCACCAGGAGGATCGATGTAAAGCGAAAGGCTACTTTCGAAAGCGAAACTCATGGTTACCGATCTTCGAAAAAATCTAACCCCCTACAAATCTCAGTACCATAGGGTGGGGCGGCAATTAGAAGGTGGCGCTTATTTTTTGATCATACGTTTTTCTGCTTCTGTTTTCTGGTTGTCTGTGTTTTTTCACTTCTGTTTTTCTGCTTCTGTTTTTCTGGTTGTCTGTGTTTTTTCACTTCTGTTTTTTTGCTTCTGTTTTTTTAAACAAATACCGTTTATCTGTTTTTCTGTTTCTTTTTAAGAAAACCGGTCCCTGGAAGTGAGAGTGCGAGTGAAATTAAGAGTGACAGTGGAAGGAAATGCGCTGATCAGATACGGGGCTTAAAGCAGTGCCGACAGTTTTTGGCCCTAGAAGTGAGTGAGCTTAATAAAAAAAGGTTTGCAACTTTAGACCATAGGCGATGCGTATATGAAGTTCCCCTCACTTTAACCCATTTTTGCCCGAATTAATTTTCAAAAAAATTTGAATTTTTATTTTTTTGGGAACGTTGTATATAGGGGTAAAATTATTGGTTTTGTTGTAAAAATGATATCAAAAATAGTGTTTTATCAGTAGAAAGAAGAGTTATGAGTCATACTATTAGCATATGTTTATGCTTCTTTTTTCTCTTAGGTGATATAGTTCTTTTGAAATACAGCTGGCTATTTTGAAGAAAGAAGGAAGGAAGTCACTTCCCTTTATCATTTGATTTTGTACAGCACTTTGTTGACAAATAACTTACTACTGAAATTGTGTCGTAAATTTTCAGGATGGTGCACCGCCTCAAACTGCCAGATTGACACAAGCTTGGCTGAGAAAAATACCCCGGAATCATCAATAAGATAGTTTTATCGTTTACCGTCATTCTTTTTTGCTTTTAGGATTTGTTGTTTTGTGTTGTTTTGTTCATAAAGGCCTTATTAGGGGCGTTTCCGGGGCTAGCCACCCAAAAATTCGGAAACGGGCCGCTACGATGTTATGCTGCCCGATTTTTTTTAAAATGTTAACGTAATTCTGACACACCCTGTAGCAGTCAGACGGCCTACTGTGGTAGCCGTCCATACTGGGCCACTTTTCATACTGATTGGCACTTTCTATACTCCGGCAAACCGTTTGGGCAAACCGTTTGCCGGAGCCTTTAAACGGTTTAGAGCAAACCCTTTAAACCGTTTGCTACAAACACTTTGTAGCAAACCTTTTAAACCGTTTGATCAAACCAAGAGTTTGCAGCGAACTATCCAAACCGTTTGCTACAAACCATTTTTCTCGAGAAAAAGGTTTGCCCCTTTTATAAAACCACTTTTATAAAAAAACCTTTCAACAACAGGGGAGACCATTTTTTAGATTGTGTCCGAACCACCGCAAACCACTCAAAACCACCTCAACCACCTAAAATATGTTTGAAGTGAATCAGACCATGTTAGGAGTCGCATTAATATACGATACCACAAGCTTGGAGTATAACATCTAATAAACTATGGGAAATACAACAGTACAGAGAGCGAAATGACTTTGCAAAAGTGAGTTGAAAAGAATAGGCAAAAAAAAAATCAACAAAAAACTGCATTGTCCCTTTGATCAAACGGTTTGAACGCTTTGAACAAACGGTTGCTACAAACCACAGTTTGCAGCAAACTCGTCAAACCGTTTGCTGCAAACGGTTTGAAGCAAACGGTTTGCCGGAGTATGTTAATACCAAACGTATGTTTTGGCAAAACGACATTTGTCAAAACGACATTTTCCAAAATAACATTTGGCAAAACGACATTTGCCAACACGACGTTTGCCAAACTGCGATTTCCAAGCGTAGTTTTTGCCTAAAAAATAATAGTATCAAATTAAAGTTCATAAGTCTTTTTCAAATTTTTCATATATAGTCGAGTCTCGATTTAACGTACCCCCAATTTAACGTACCCTTTGATTTAACGTACCCCTGGGTCGGTCCCTCCAATAATAAACTCCGTCAAATTTACCCCCGATATAACGTACCCCTCGATTTAACGTACCCCTAGGGCCGGTCCCCAGGGGTACGTTAAATCGAGACTCGACTGTATCATGGTTTTTCGGCAACTTCAGGGGCCTGGTCTCCCTAATTTATTTCATAGGAGATCTGGAAAAAGGGCAGCACTTTGTTATACAACTTCGGGGTGCTCTAAAAGAATCTGCAAAAAAATCTCTCAATGATGTTTTTAAAAAATAACACTTCTGAAGGTTCCCTGGTCAGTCTATCACGTGTAAGTTTCAGTCTGTGAACACCTAGGCTGAGACTAAGATATGCTCAGGTAACCATAACAGTCTCAGTCGCAGTCCGTGAACTAGCCAATATTATCATGTGAATTGAAATTGCAAAAAAATTACAGTTCGAAATATTACCAAAACTCCGCCCCTTAAAAATACTCATTTCTTATCTATTCAAACATTTTCTAGCTATCTAGTTTTTCTGAATTGGTTTCGGTGTGGAAAAGTTTCTTTCTTGTCCCTCGTGAAACTCTGATTTTAGAAAGTCACTAAACGCGTTGACAACTAAATAAAAATTGGTAGAGGTTAAAACTAAGTACTCATCATTTTGGCTGGCTTCCTATCATTTTGATGGTCATTTGCATGAAAATCGCAGAATCGGGCGGTAAGTGACAGTAAATCATAGCTGAGAACGATTGCAATCGATGGCTCGATAGTTTTTGACCCTAGTAGTCAGTGAACTTACTAAAATATAGAGTAAAAAAAATAGGTTATGCGCCCGCTGGGAATCGAACCTGAGAGTTCAAAATATACGCATCTCTATGTGCACCCCCCTTTAAAATCATTTTTCTAGAGCTCTCTCATATTACAGAGCTCTCAAAGTAAAATAATGTAGAATGAATGGATTAGAACGAAAATGCGCCGTAGGCAAATTTTTTTTTCAAAAATCCAGAGAAAAATGAGTAAAGCTTTGACAGAAATTCGTGAAGTTGACTATTTTTGTTTGCGTTTTGCCGAAATCAGACAAATAAAACCTCTTTATTGAAAACCAAACCTTTTCTGATTGTTCAAACTATATGGAAGCCTTATTTTCGTATGACGATGTAAAGTCTTAAAAACTTTTAAAAAATTAGTGGTCGACTATTCATTGATTTCCAACATTTTTTACTTAACTGGTCACCAATTTGTGTTTAGTGTTTTTACAGAATTGCTCTCTCAAATTTCCAGGTCAATGAACAAGTTGCTGCAGTGTTGGCGAACAAATATTTCCATAGTCAGCGTTTGTTTCATCATCCTATCTCTTTCATTCACACATTGGATAGTGGTGAAAATTTTATGCTCAAATTTTGTAACTTATTACGAAATTTGATTTAATATTATAGAGATTAAGTATGTGGTTCACGTTGCTAAACCTTTAGACATGAACTTTTCAACATTTGTTTTATTTATACTGCAAGGTGGATGAAAGCACTACGGAGTGTTTGAAAAAACCGGATCACCTAAAAAAATTTGGGTACTTCTGCTGTTTAAAATGGTTTCTAACAAAACTATTCTAGAACTAAATTCTAGGCCTTGTTTTTTAAGAAACCTTATTGAAAAGTTCGTACAGAAATCCAATCATGAGGGACAATTTTTGAATTGGTGGGCACTAATTTTGAACGCACAGACATGCCCCTTCAAGGAGATAAATCCGAAACTTTTCCAGAAAAGTTTAAATTTTAGATCAGAAAATTTTTGCGAATGTTTTCCTTATAATCGCTCCCACACCCTGTCCCTTGAACCTGAGCCCGCAGTCAATTTGCATTGCTTCTCAAAGATCAATATCTCGCAGATCAATTCAAAGAAGATCAATATCTCGGTGTAAATCGCTCCATAGCAGATTCTGCGAGAATAAGCAAGACTAGAGCTATGTTTGATATATAAGTCATGTTAGTCAGTTATATATCCTAGCTGCCAGCATTTACAATTTTCGAAGACCAATATCTCGGACTAGATCGCTCCAAAGCAGATTCTACGAGCGGGTCCGTAATCAGCAAGACTAGAGCTATTTTTTGGTATGTAATTTTCTACAATAGGCCACGGTCGGTTCGTGCACTTCCCGTGTTAGCTGAAGGGAAGCATTATGAACCAAGCATTTTGAAATGTGTGTTAGATTTTTGCTGGTTGGATTTTCAGCGTTTGAACGCTTTTCGGCGCTATATGTGTCGCCCCCTCCCAAAAAAAACTTGCCTTGGTCCCCTCTGTTGATTTTTTCTCGATTTTTTTTTCGAAAGTCTAAAAAATCATTCATTTAACTAATTTTTGAAAGTCTGAAGAACATGTTTGAGCTTGTCCTAACGTACGCTGGTCTACCCTGGCCTAAGTCCATGGCTACATTTATAGATTTTTCATATTTAGAGAAAAAAAACAACAACAGCTGATCCAAGGCAAAACTCTTTTTGAATAAGGAAAAAACTCTTTGGTAATAAGAAAAAAGGTTTTGGCGACAGAAAAAGTGTCGTTGCGGCAAGAAAAAGTCTTTGGCGAAAAATTTTTATTGCGACAGAAAAAAGTTTGCCCATTTTTGGAAAGGGTGCAAACACATATGAAGCCTGCTTTTCTATTAGTTTGCTCGCCGATTTTTTCCAGAAATATGTTATTGAAATTAAGCAAAGTAATGTTGCCCTAATTTTGTGCATTTTTGGGAAATCGAAACTGCGAGAAGCTATCTATAAAATTTAAAAAAACAGCGTTTTGTTGCCCGACGACCATTTATTTTTGTGTCAGATTCACTTTATTTCCAATCTAGAACGTAGAAAAACTAAGAAAGAGTCTTGTTTACCTTCTTAATCACCCACTTATACACCTCAATAAATACAACTAACAAATGTTCTACAATAAAATTTTGCCTAGAAGGGGCACTACTCACTGCACCAAAGACTAATTCCCTCACGTACCTCTTTTCCGACCATCCTCTTAGCCAGCCCTCATCTGTTGTTGGAGCAGAAAAGAGGATTGATTCATACTGGCATACTATTTTCGAGTATTATTGTCACCATCACCAGCACTCCTCTCTATTGATTTGATAGTGGTGGTTGTGCTGAATACTGGTGGATGGTAGTGATTACTCACTCATGTTTTTTTTGCTCCCACATTCTAGAAAAATCCCCATCATCCCCTCTGCCTCCCATCAAATATAAACAGAGGCAGGCAGCAGAGACGGACTAGCCCATAAAGTTCCAACCATCAGCAACCCCTCTTTTCCGTATTTTTCCACTACCTTTTCCGTAGTCTTTTGTATATTCGTTTTTTGCACCAAATTCGCCTGTTTTGTGGTCTGAGAGTTGAGTGTGTATCCCGTCACCTAGATTATTGGTTGTTTTTGGAGGAGAAGTGCTAGGGTGTTTGCCTTGGTGTGCTTTTGTATTCACCGATGGGCTCAAATGAAGATTATTGTTATTTGTTTGGATTGGTTGAAGTAGTGGATGGAACGAGGAAATCTGCATGTTGTTTGCGAACTTCACTGAATAATTGATCATTCATAGACTTTAAGACTAGTTTTCGATAGGAATGATGCAAACTGGGATTAACTAATTGGCTTTGTTATTAAAAGATTATAAATATTTTTTGTCTAATACTCTAACCTCCGTAAATCGGTTATCGTAGAAAATCTGCAATTTAATGATCTTTAAATTTTTTTGTTAAAAAACTGCCCAGGTGTGAAATTTTCAGGCGCAGACAGAGCCATACCGTGCACACGCTTAGATCGAATATGAAAAACCCGGGTTATGCGCCATTATATTTTATGGTGCAGCAGTAGGTTTTTTAACTTTTGGGTGATTTTTTTTAAATCAAAACAAAAGCTTGTAAGTATTTTACATGGCAACACCCTGTTTTGTGTGATTTATAAAATTATGTCAGTTGTCGAACAAAGATTTCTAACAAACAAATTGATCAATGGTTATCCTTGCCCTTCATTTCGCCCTAAAACAATTAATTCAGTTCACTGCTTTAGAGAGCAGCATACATCTTTTTTCGTGTCTTAAATCATTTGTTTGAGGTTGTGGCTGAACAAACGCAGAATAAAAAAGTCACTTCTCAAATTTCTCTGTTTTTTTGCTGCAACTACTCAAAAATTCGTTTGATCAAACTTGTGTACTTGCTGATTTGGTTGACTTTCTCAACCTTTTTTTGCACATTTGAAATTTTTTCTTGACGATTTCCAGATAAAAAATATTATTAGTCATTTATTTGTTTGCTCGGTCTTTAATAACATCAAGAAACTTCGAGAACTTATTGCTGACATTTTTTCTAGATATAGGGTAGAGATGATAAAAATGCACCTCTGTGGATAAACCTTTTTTTGGAGCAAAAAAACTTTTTGGGGTCAAAAATTAGCTGGTGCAAATAGACTTTTTTGGTCAAATCGACTCTTTTCGGGGCAAAAAGATTCTCTTTGCACCAGCTAATGTTTAACCCCAAAAATAAGTAATTTGTGCTCCAAAAAAGATTCGTCCCATCTTTGTCGGTTTTCAAGGATAGGTTTTATCTCACAGTTTGACCCGCGAGGGGCAGTAAACTTGTCAGTGGCCGCCATCAGAACACTTGATTAAGGAAAATTATATATTTTCAAAGATTTTTATAGGATTTTTAACACAAAAAATTCACAATTTTTACAAGAATTAGTTTTGGAAAAAGTGTTTCGGTGCTGAAAGTCCTGTAGAATTTTAGAGCATTATTTTAGCCCACAGTAAGACCTGGTCAGGTCCCTGCCCTCTTATCATCAGTAATATTTATTTTCAGGAAACAGGCTTGAAAGTTAAGGAATCTAGGTATTTTTTTAAACTAAGATACATTCTACTTTAATCTTGAAAATGAATTGAATTTCAATACGACAAAAATGACTAAATTTTAGAAACAAAAATTTGATTTTTACAATTCTATAGGCTTAAAATTGGACCGCTTGTCTAATAGAGGTCACACGGTATCTAAATAAAACACTGTTATTTATTGCAAACAGACCAAAACTCTTAGTCATGTTTCGCCTAATCCTAGTGTTTTTTATTTTTTGAGATTTCGAAATAGAAAAAATAAAGCTGTCCAGAAATACGTTTCCATTATTTACTGTCATTCCTTACCCATTTTTAGAAATTTGACTTTCCTGTGTTTTTCAGATTTTTTCAGACCAAGCAAAAAATATAAACGTATTTTTGGGTACCACCAAAAATATTTATGAACATCTCTTTGCCCTGGTACTCCTGTTCGGATTTCGAAATCATCGAGAAAATTCGAGAAATACTATTGTTTTCCTATTCTACACAATGCCTTATTATGTTGCATTAATCGGTATGCAATAACAATAAAAGGTGTGCAAATAATTTTCGCCATTGTTTTGTGATTCTCTGAGTACTCCTCTGTGACGTGTCCATATTTCCGCCTTGTTTCCTATTTAATTAGTGGATGATTTCGTTGTTCACCTTTTCACAACAGATTTGCTTAAATCCTACAAAAATTTTGTGATTATCCCTTTATATATACCTCAAATTTTACAAATTAACCAATTTACTTTTTATTTGTCTGTATTTTCAGTTGTTCTATTCGATTCTCAGCATTTAATTTCTTGCATTTATCGACTATGAAGTGCCTTATTACTGCGTAGGTTTTTTTGATCTTTATTATTAAATAAAAGTGCTAAATATATGAGCTGGACCTAGTCGATATTTTAATTTCAAAAAGTCATAAACGTTTTGCTGACTAGATCTCGAAATTCTGTTTTCGAAGATCGATATATTTTGATACACAAATTTATTTGATATATAATGTCGAAAAAATAAAGTTTAGTTTGGTCGCAGGGTTGAACCAGCAACCATTTTACTCTTAGGCAGAAACCGAAAGCTAGAAAAAATAAAAAGGTCCAAAACAAAGAAGCCCAAGCAAAAATCGTGCTTCTGACATCATATACCAAATAATTTGGGAGCTCAAGAGAAGTTGATCTGTGCAAAAAGAATTTTTGTTGAAATCGGCTTCATTTCCTGCCCATTATGCAATATACTTTGCAGTCTTAGGTTAGACTGCGCTCGGGTGTTTGCAAATTTTAAGTTTCTCAGGGACATTAATTGTAGTAAAAATTTTGACTAGAAAACGTAACTCTTTGGCTTGAGTTTCAATTTGTTTGGGGTGGTCATAAAAAGCCCATTTTTAGCCGCAATATTTTTTAATTTTTTGATATTATGCATCTCTGACAAATTGTAATTTTTAGATTTATTGCAACTGTCTTTCTGCTTGTCAGTGAAGCTACTCCAGCAACAGGCAAAAACGATTTGCTGGATTTGGAGCCCTTTCTACAGTTGGCGGCAATGTTGGTTGTGTTGTCTCGGTTGGTCTATTATTCAATCCTACAGTTAACTCTTGGCAACCTAATTTGATATCAAAATTTAGGA
Organism: Ditylenchus dipsaci; assembly: GCA_004194705.1. Lineage (NCBI taxonomy): Eukaryota > Metazoa > Nematoda > Chromadorea > Rhabditida > Anguinidae > Ditylenchus > Ditylenchus dipsaci. The sequence continues at coordinate 454,708 of SADC01001306.1, forward strand.
AAACTCTCCAGGAAATGCCTCTCTTTTCATCAACTCTCACTTCACCAAATACCTGTCTGAGGATGAGCAGTCCGAACTAGAGCAATATAAACAGGACTTGGCCAAGTTCAAGACTGAAGTGAAGGTAAAATATCATTTTTTATTGCTAAAATACTTTAATCCTCAATCCTTTGCAGACCTTCCTGGAACAGCGTCAAAAACAAGCTTTGGAGGCCCGTCAACAAGGCCGACCAAACTCCTTTGGTGGACGAGCCAATGGACCGGCTGAGCCTACAGAGGTTGACAACAAGACCTCCGCGCCACTTAAACAGCCTCAGCAACCAAAGAAGCCATCTTTCTGCTCAGAAAAAGCCACTACTCAATACGTCTTTGATGGGTTAGTTGATACGGCCTTGATATTTGCATCAAAAATTTTATTTTTTCGTTTAGATGCAGCGTTCAAGGAGACAACGTCTATATCGGTAATTTTTTCGTGCAGTTGCTTGTAAATCGATAAAATTTAATTTTTAATGAATTTTAGGCAACAATTTGTCCGCAAATTGACATCTGCCGAACAAGATGAACTTGCTCAATTTGTAAATTTTTGTAAATTTTTTGTCAAAAGTGTTGTTGATTCACACCATGAACCCTAAAGTTGTACACAAATAAGTTCTTGAAGAGAGCTTTTGTATCTTCAGTCTACTGGGAACATACATTTTCCAAAAAGAAGATATTTAAAAATTTTGGTCTTCAGTCTAATTTTGATAAGCAGTAGAGTTCCAATAATTTTAAAGTCAAATTTTGCTATAAGACACCCTCAGAGACCGGTCCTTAGTCGCTCTATTGCGAAGGTTGACTGTGAGTCAATTTCATAGTATTTTTGCTGGATCCGTGAATTTGATCCAAATAGCTGTAAGGATTCCGATTTCACGAGTCATTTCTAGTATGGCCATGAACGGCGGTTCAATTGCCCTTTTTTCAAAATTTTAGAAACGCTTTTTTATTGTCAAATTTAGTCTTAAAAAAACCTATACTTTGTTATTTAACTATGACTATCTCAAAAAGATGAAAAAATTTCTAAACACAGTTAAAGTCTACTGAAGCTAGAGTCTACTGCATTGTGTACTTGACAATACTAAAGTATAAAAAAATTTGTCCGAAATAACCTCAGTTTTTCAGACAAGCAATTCACCGCATACAAAAAGCTGTGACCACCAACTTCAAACAGGTATAATGAAAACTTGTCAAAAATTATGGTTTGTATTGTTATTTAACCATTGTTTCAGCAGTCGAAGATATCTTCGGAAAACAATTCGGCCAACACTTTGGAAACATTTTCGAGAGCGGTTCTTCTGCCAGCAAGAGCACTGAAGTGTCCCCAGTTGAGCCATCTGCCGAGACGCCAGCCAAGGATAGCAGCACTCCAGCTCCAGCTGAAGCCCCCAAGACACCCAACTTCTGCACCCTGATCGTTTAAAGTATTATACCAGACAAATGCGTTAAGAAATGGAACTATGATTCTCATTGTCACAAGGCGTTTACGTTGATTATTCCTTAATCATTTTAATTTGCTACTTTATTTTTTGTAATATTTTAAAATTGCAAAAAAAGATTTGTATCAATAATTTTGTAAGGTAAATATTATTGCAATCAAAGATTGGAAAACTAGAGATACTGGGTTTCTTCTGCTAAAAATTCTCTTAAATGGGAGTAGTATAGTACCCCCTTTTCGGCGGGTAGCTAAGGAAGGGAAGGAGATTATGAGAGCGGCATGAGAGTGAAATATTCTATGATTCGGGAAAGGTCAAATTGAAATCAAATTTCGAGAATTGTTCAGTTAATACAATAATTGAAATGTCAGTCTAAGCCTGAACAGTGTTTGAAAGCCAAGCCTCGAAATTTATTTTTTTTTGATAACCCGAGTTTAAATAATTATATATGAGCATGATTAGTTTCGATTTTTTAGTAATAACAAAGTCTAAATCATTTAATTTGGAACAAAGTTATTTCTTGAACTCTTGTGATAATTTGAGTCTGAAATATCTCTGTAAGAGCAATTCCCATTTGTTGCCTATTTAAGCAATTTATGAATATATTTGTAACAATGCAAATATTGACTAGCTTTAAGGTTTAAGTTCAGAACAGTTATGGAAAAAACTAGCATGATTTAATTCTAGTTTGGTTAAAAGGCCCAGATTTTTTGTTAGCCAGAACAACAAAAATATGATTTTTTTTCAAATAATACCAACATGTAACTCTGCGATTCTATTTTTTAACCAGGTATGATTTTTTGTGAGGAAAAAAGGTGAAAGTGTGAATCAAATTATTTTCTGGCTCGCTTAATATTTTACTTTTTGTGCTAGTTTCAGCAAAGATGTTGCACTAAATGAAACCTTACTAAGAATCATAATTTCAAAGCTAAATCATATATCATTCCTTTGAAAAGGCTAATTAAGCAAACAGGTCAAAAATTTGCGTCAAAAAATATTATCAGTTGATATTTGACAAAATGTCATCGCACTACTAAACTCACCGTAAAAAGAATTTTAGTAATCGTTCCTTCTCCTATGGACCGGAAACTATGGTGTATTATTCTTTGATTGGCTTGTATGACAGTCGATGAGCTCTTATCTCCTAATTTTCTAGGCTTTTCAATTTACACCTTTGATCTGTAAAATGCTGTGTGAAGATATTTTCTACTCAAGAATTAAAGACACCCTGAAGCTGAGGGCTGTTTGAAGAATTGCTTCTTTCTAAGTCATTTCATCCTATTCTATATAGAAAACTGAGTCAGTTTAAAATAGATAACAAGTTTATATTTGTAATGTTTATATTGAGTCCGTAGATCTACTGTCTACTTTAAGTTACCATAAGTAAATTTTTAGTTTAAGCGTGAGCTACTGTTGTATAGGATTTAAAGGCATGTCTTCTTCTTGGCTGGGAATCTCACCAGAAATCACAAGACGATTGCACTGGATGACATCATAGCTCATGTTGAGCAGGTAATAAGTTTAGTGTTTTATTTAGATTTAACTATTCTATCTTCAGCTGCGTGAAATCAATCTAGGGTAGAGTGGTGCAAGTATTTATGGCAACAAGGAAAGTGTCCGCTGCCTTGATTCCATTTTGTTCAAAATTTTGTTGTTGCCATACATGAAATAAAGACTTTGTTTGAAAAATTGTTTGCTTTAACTACCTGGTATTGATGAGTTCCTATGCGGCGTGTTTTCGAACGATTGTCTATAATATTTGGAATATCGCAGTTTTCGACTCAATTATTCGAGTAATTATGAAATTCAAAATTTTGGAAAGAATTCAAAATTTTCCAATTTTTCGGTTGATTGAAAAAAACAAAAACTGACAAAAACTGAAAATTCGGCAATTTGAAATCGAGGTTTTTGTTCTGATTATTTATTAATAATATCTTTTCAATTTTTCAATGTTAATATACCATTCGTTAGAGCAATATCGGGTTACGAAATGACATATCATTGGCAAGAAAGTCATATTTGAAACTCGTCTAACGGCGCCGTCAAATTTCAGGTGTTTTTATGGTTCACCCTGTATTAAATCGGATCTTTTTGAAGGACCATGCTTTTTGCGAGCAGCAACATGCGCAAAATTTCTTTCGTCTCGCACTTTAATCTTTCGAGTCGTTTGATGTGACTGCAAAGAGTACAGTGCGAGACCAAGAAGAAGTGTCCCCCGCCAATTTAAATTTTGCATAAGCCGCTGCGTGCAAAAATCATGCCCCTTCGAATAGTCAAATTGTAAAGTGAACAAATCACAGGTACGGTTCATCAACTTACTTTTAGGAGAGAAGTCGATTTGTGATAAAAGTTGACTGTTTCTAACTCTATTTTCGGTTGTTTTTAAATAATTTCTTAATTAAGTGCCAGAAAGCTGTAATAATTCAAATTTTCGCAGCAAAATTAATAAAAAAATGCCAGTCAACTTTTTTGATGAACAGAATTGGAAATACTGAAATTAAGAAAGCCGCCTTTATGAAGAAAAAATATCCGAAATACACATGATTACACATAAACTGCAGGTGACCAAGAACCATCCTGAATGTGTTTCACGGTCGACAGAAGCATAACTATATGAGAAAATAATTTACGACTTTTTATAGTTAGATATGTAACTTTAATTGAAATTTATATTAAAATTTGAAAAAATTTATTTGAAAAAAACCTCGGAATTAGAATTTCCGAAGAATTCGAAATCTGGGCTTTGATTTTGGTGTTCCGCTTATCATTAGACGGCTAGGAGACATTTGGCAAAAACGACATTTGGCAAACGTATCTTTTGGCCAAACGGCATTTGCCAAAAACGACATTTGCCCAAACGTCATTTGGCAAAACGACATTTGCCCAAACGACGTTTGGCAAAACGACATTTGCCCAAACGACATTTGTCAAGGCGCCAACGAGGGACCAAGACAAATATTTTCACATTTTCCCAAAATTTTCAGATTGTGTTCAGCTGATTATTCTAAAGCTGAGTGAAGGTAAAAATCTGAAAAATATGGCTTGGTTGTCTATTTAGCCATTTGCCAAATGTCGTTTTTGGCAAATGTCGTTTTGCCAAATGTCGTTTGGGCAAATGTCGTTTTGCCAAATGTCGTTTGGGCGAATGTCGTTTGGCCAACGTCGTTTGGCAAATGTCGTTTTTGCCAAATGTCGTTTTGCCAAATGTCTCCTAGCCCATTAGACTTATTATTATTGTGGTCTATGCCTTAGCCTAGTCCTGAGCCTAATGCCTACGCCAAAGCATGACACTAAGCCTAACTATTGTTATTAATACAATAAATATGCGCACCCCCCTCAAAATAAATATTTTTTGAATGAGGGGTGCATTTGGGATTTTACGATTAGAATCTTTACAAATTTTTTGTAAGACTATAGCATGTAATAACTTACGTTTAACAGTTGTATCCATAGTCTATTGGCTAAGCGTTTTGATGCTAAATTAGAGTTTGCTGGTTCGAGTCCCACCCTGAGCAATGATTATTTCAAAGTTCCTTGTCCTAGTAAAACTGAGGAAAATATACGATATAACAACTGAGCTCATCAAACTTTGAAATTTTGTTAATTTTTTTATTCAACATCACGCATTCCTTGAGAACTTGAGCTAAGCAACAATATAAAGGAGGACAACTTTGAACTTTTACAACCAGACTGTTGAAAATGTGAAAATGCTTTCTTGATTTTTTTCTGCATTTACATAATATTCACAAATAATTACAACAAAAAAAGCTATGTACATGAAAGACATTGGTAAAATTCAAACAAGGGATTGGAGCGGGTGTCAGACTTTGTAGTTATCTGTTAGATCATGTTTTTGGAAAATTTTTAGTTGTCACAACCATGTTCCAATCCCTCATCTTGGCAGTGAACAAGCACGAAATGGGGTCAATTTTTATTTTTACTAGTGACAAAAAGGTACTTAAACAGTTCCGGTGATGAGCCATCGTTGAGAAGTCGGTGAAGTTTGTATGTATGTACACATCACCGGACGCACATTCTATTGGTAGCAGGGGCTTCCATCTACGGGAACAATCTATAAGAATGCAGGTTAAAGGCGGTGACTAAAAGATGGCTGACAGGTTAAGTGTAAAAAGTAGTAGGGTTCTAAAAGTTTGGAAAACTGTGTCTGATTTTCCGTATCTAATTACCTTTCAATTTTTTATTTTCTACCATATATTCGATACCAATTGATTTATGGAGCCTCTGGTTAAGCTGCGCCTTGATGAATGTCATTTAGTCTTTTCAGGTGTTCTAGACAAAATTTTGTATGAAAAATCAATGCAACATTTAACTTATTCACTCGACAACACTAATTTTATTCAGATTTTTCCATTTGAAAATTGCAAAACATTCTTGCCTTAGGTTCAAGGTAACTGAAAAATTTTATTCTCAAAATTTTCTAGCTTAGGCAAAGCTTTAGGCGCACGGTAAACCAGCGCATGTTTATGAAACTGTGAATAGATGTTCTGGGAAAATTTTCAAATGGAAAAACTAGAAAAACCTCTTGAGCAACAAATGTAAAAAATCGAACCATAAAACTCATAGACCAGATAAAGGTTAAAATCAATAAGGAGTAATTTCGGTATGCATCCTTTACTCAAGTTCAGTATAACCCTCCAGTTTGCCTTTATCCTCAAAGATGACTTTTTCGGATTTCGCTTTTCTAATTTTTCAATTTTTTTTAAAGTTAAAAAATCTAAAAAATCAGCTTGGATAACCAAGGTAAACCAATGAGTGTGTACCGAAATTTAGCCACAGAAAGAGGAAATTGTTTGGTAAAATTTATTAAAACTTGGCTACCTACCATATCGGCAGTGAATAAATGGGTGTTTAAGACACCCACAGAGCACAGGCAGTCGTAGCAATAAAATAATAAGCAGCGAAGAAATCATTTTCACATCCTAAGGTCTTAAGCACCATCTAAACTAATATGGTTGTTGTGTCCCTCCTTGAGACTTCAGCTCAAGTCCTCCATTTAGCAATACTCATCATCACTGGCGAGTGGCCGTTAGTAGCCATTGCAGTAAGTCACCAGCTAATCCCCGACGGGAGACCTGCCTCTACCTATAAATTCTGGTTTAATTACGTAATTAAAATCTATTTTACATGTCATTTATAAAGTTTTTTTTTGAAATTTTGTATAGAAATTGCAAAGATAATGTAATCTATTCAGATGTGGTCAGTGTGTCTGCCTTTGCTATTTTTAAAAACTTTTTAGTTAGTGTCATCTTGCAGCTAAGAATCAGCACTAAAATAATTTGTGAAAAGCTGATATTGGTTCAAAAATGTGATAAATCGAGCAGATTCGCACTCTGGGCCATACTCGGATTTGCTCAGTTGATGTACGATTTTAGAGTGCAGATCCACTGAATTTTATCCACATTGTCAATAGCTCATTTATAGCTATGTTCTTTAGCTATAAGGTGATGCCAGCTGCAAAGTTTTCAGTTAAAAAAGTTGCAAAGCAGTCAAGTATAAAAATTATGCCCATTTCCGAATGACACTCTGAGTACCTTCAAAATATAAAATGAAAAATAACTGGAATAAAACAAACGCTAAACTTGTTAAGTGAAGTTAAGCTTCAAAAGTTATTGACTAGAGTTTTCTATATATGCATTTAGCTAGCAATAAATAAATCTGCAAACAACACAATCTGCACATTGCTTTTTCTTCCTTTTCTAAATCATGCAGGTGGTAGTCAGCAGCAAATAGCAGGAAGGCAACAAGGGAAGACCCACCCTAGACAACGACAATCAAATAATGTAGGGATAAAACGCTGGTTGCAAGCAACAGGGTAAAAGAGCGATGCGCAGCTGCTGCTGCTAAGCATGCTATGGTCAGTCACCCACCAAACTGGTCACTCTATCCAGCCTGCACAATAAAGCTGTGCTGCATTGTGTGCAGGAATTTCAGGAAAAAGAGAAGGAGGAAGTCTCTTTGGCTGGAGCAACACAAGAAAAAGGATGAAATGCAAATTGCACTTACATATGTTTCCACAATACAAAGAAAACGAAAGTCAAGCAAATTTTGAAAAATGACAATTCTGGTGCTTTTAGGAATTTTGATATCCATGTGTGTTGGACAGTCGCTCGAGTTTTCATTATTTTCATTTCAATCATAAGCCAAAAAGTGTCTGTTGCTGTGTACAGGCGTATAAATCAATACAGACAGACCTCAATTTAATAAACCTGCTGAGACACTGAAAATACACCCTTCCCTTTTTGAAAATGTTGGTTGAAATAAGGGTAACTATTAGCAAATCAAGTAATGCGCGCCAAAAAAAGTTTGTTAAATAGGATTTTTCGAGAAATGGAATTTTGCCTGTACATACAGGGTGTCCCGAAAAATCTTGGCAACATGAAAATAATTTTGCGTATATCAGATCCCTAATTTTTTTTATCCCTCGAAATCTCCAACTTCAATTAGACTTCTGCAGAACAGTCGGAAAATAGTAAAGTCTCGTGATTGTACAAAAAAATAATCATTATGCCGCGTAGGCAGAACAAGTAAACAGATTTGAAATTTCGAAAGTGGTCAAGTCTTTTTTTGACACACCCTGTACATGTTCAAAAATTACAAAAATCAACAAAGGATCGAGGAAAATTGCAAAACTTAACAATGTGAAAGCGAGTGACCACCATCAAAAGTCTAGTTCTTCATAACTTTTTTCTGTAAAGTACTTTATTCTTGGAGATACCGTTTTTCTGAGACACCTCAGACTGCAAATTTTTTAGTTATTTAAATGTTTCACCGATAATTTTATAATATTTTAAAATTTTAAAATTCAATTGAATTTGAATGTTCCGAAAATCCTAACAAAATAGATACTCTACTGAAAAACAGTCAAAAACGCAAGAGAAAACTTTGACCAAATGTCTTTATGTCCCATAAATTGCTTTCTTAAGGACATTTATACACTTTCATAAGGTTAGCACAAACATTAGCAGCAGCAAGAAAAAACTGTGCTAAAAGAAGAAAGACGGAGTTCTGGTGGCACCAGCCACCATCCTGGTGTGTGGAAAGCATGCTTGGCACGGCTAGTTTTCGTCATTGACCAGCCAAAGACGTGTCTTTTTGTTTCAAAGATTATTTTTTCTAAATAAATTGTTTACAAGACAAAATTTAATGACACGAAATTGAGATTTTGAAACTTTAATAAAAGAAAAAAATAGGCTGATTTTAAACACCACGTGAATTTTAAAAATAAGTGGCAATTTAAATTCTAATTTTGTATGAGATCAGATATTTTTTTTATTTTTGATGACACCCGATACCCCAAACGATAGCTTAGGATCTCCTCTTTCAGAAAATACAGACCAAATTTTGTAAATTAGAGACTTTCAAAAAGTAAAAAAAGGAAAGGCACTATTTTTACCACTGCCAGTTCATTTTTTATTTTAATAGAGCCTTTCCCTTTTCTATTTTTTAAACTCTCTGATTTGCAAAATTTAGTCTGTATGTTCTAAAAGAAGAGATGCCTAGCTTTGGTTTGGGCTACCGGGTGTCATCAGAAAAAAAATTTAGCTTACTTCAAACAAATTAAAATTGATGATAAAACTCACTTTCAAAATTCTGAAACCCCGTGAACATATTTGGAAAATCTTATTTTGTCTTAAACCGAAAATTCCCTGTTCGCGATTGTAAAAATTTCACACGTCGTGAACAATAATAGCATATTTTCAACACGATCTTGAAGTTCTGTTTTCAGAGACCGAGCCATGAGCGTCTAACTTATTTGGTGCATAATTTTTCCTTGGTCTTCTGTGGTTTGGCCATCAACCATGTGGACTTACAGGTAGACACAGGGTCGAAATTAAGCAAAGATCGCGTTTTTACGTTATATAGTGAATAAGTTTAAGGCTTAAGAAAAGTCGACCTGTGTAAACAGAATTTTAAGATAGTGTCAGAAAAAAGTTACGACCGTTTTAAGGTAGACAAATATCTTGCTACATCGTGTATATTTGTATAAAAATAAATTTTGCAAATTATTTACAGCTAAAACTCGTTTCAACGAAACTCTATATAACAAATTTTCGAGGTCGGAAGTTCGTTCGCTCCTTCATTTTTTTAACTTTTTCTAGTTCTGTTTTAACAGTCTTGTTCCAAATATCGCAAGGATGCCGATTTTGCCGGTTGTTTTTCAAAAATTCATAATTTTTTTCTCTAAGATAGTGAAAACTCAATATAACGAAACTCGGTTTTAAGAAATATTGTTTTTTCATCAAGCTTTTGCTTTTAAAAAAAATTTGGATTTACAAAAAATGATCGGCAAAATCGGAATCCTTGCAATACTTGAGACCAGACTGTCAAAATAGAAAAGGCAAAAGCTTGCAAAAGGGTGTGAAAAAGGCATTAAAACCGGTAACTTAGCCGGTCCCTTGAAATTCGTTATAACGAGTTTTAACTGTATCGTGTTTTCTATATAAAAACAGACCTCCTGATTACTATTCACCCCTCGAAACACGTGAAAATTTCGAGCTAAAAAATTTTCGAGTGCGAGCTTTGGTAGAGCTTATGATAAGCTTGTGCAGTGTTAAGAAAATGCAATAAAAAGGGTCGAAAATTTTGATTCTATGATGATAAGTAAGTAGAGGGGGCCCGTTTATTAGAGCTTAATATTATCCTATAAACAGTAAAATCAGGTATGCAAATTAGAGATGCCGACTTTACAGATTCTGGACTTTGCAAAACAAATTTCGTCGATAACGAAATTAAACGGAATCCCAAATTCGGGATTCGATCACATTAATTGGCCGGATATCGGGATAACAAAACGTGATCCCGGTCTAATCTCTAGGTGAAATGTGATAGTGACTTTGACAATGCTGATAAACATCAAAGTTCAAAACTATCCCGTCTTTTGTTTTCCATAAAATGTTGCAAAAAATATAAAAGAGAAAATTTCGGTTTTTCACCTCAATTATATCGCCCGAAAACTCTAATTTTAATATTGACACACAATAAAAGATTTGAAATTAGTAATGAAAAGCCGCATCAATTTTAAAATTTCAGTCAAATGTGTGGAGATTATAAATGTTTAAAAACTAAAGATTGAAGAAACGAGTGAAATGTGCATGGAAAAAGAAATAGACTGAGAAGCACTCCTTTGAAAAAGAGTCTCTAATAGAGCCAGTGCTTGGAAATAACTAGCTGGTGCCAGCCAGCTTCCTGGCTCTTTTTTGCAGAGTGGACACTAGCAGCAGTGGTCAGTAGTTGTGGGCAGTGTATGCTTGTGCACCCCTTCTATTGATTGATGAAAGTAGTAGTCGTCTATTTGGAATTCTAGTTGAGCAGTAAAAATTATAAAAGCTAAATTATGATCGAAAATTGGCTAGGGATAAAATTGAAAAATATTCACCGTCTACCGCACCAAGGTGGACTGCATTTTTTCGGATTTCTTTTAATGTGACTTTTTCAATGAAGAAATACGTCGACCAAAATTAAGTTGTTCAACAATACTCAGGAAGCACGATGACCCAAAAAAATTAAGGACGATACGTAAAAATGACACGTTTTGGAGAAAAAGTGCCACGTTTTTTCGATTCTAGTCAAGAAGGCGAAAAAGTGCCACGATTTAGGGAAAAAGTGTCACGTTTTAGTGAAAATCTGCCACGTTTTGTATAAAGTGCCATGTTTCAGTGAAAATCTGCCACGTTTTCTGACAATAAGGTTTCTTAGATAAATCAATGATTTCACCTGAAATTTTGAAGATTACCATTAGCTTGCTATTGATATGTCCTTGGAAACAAAGCGACCAATAAAACCAGGCATATCTGTGCAAAACTAGGCAAATTTGAAAAAAACGTGGCACTTTTTCGCCAGAACGTGGCATTTCTCCGTTTTATCCAAAAAATTAAGCCAAGAAATGAGGTCACAAGGTTCTTCATAGACTTCTTCGAAATTACAAAAAAACGTAATTAAAAAAAGGCAAAAAGTTGCTGCCTTAAAAGACGCAAGTCGTCTTGCTGGCTCTGTCTGATCTATTAGAAGTCTATAAAATATTTTTGTTGAATTCTTGTACGAAATTGTAAGTTAAAGTCTAAGCTTTTATTGTATCTTTTATTAAAGATCAATTGTACATTGGCATAATCACGCTGTCGGCGCTCAAGTCGCCTCTTAATTTTAAATCGACTCTTAGCCCGATGCCAGATAAAAAATAAATTTTTTTACAAACATTTGTTCATCTTTAGAAAAAATTTCAATAAATTTTAGACAAGCATGTTTTTTTTGACGTCATCATATATCATCTGACAATTAAAATATTCAAAAAAGAAAACACCTTTAAAGATGAGTATTCTTTATTAATTTGTATTTATTTGATCACCTAGGATACGAAGTACTTTTTCAAAGACAAGATTAAGAAGCCTAAAATCGTCGAACCGAAGCAATTTTTATTAGCGTGGATTTTAATTGTATGTCTTTATCAAAACAGCAGCGGCTAGATAATTATTAATGTATAAAGCTCAATATATAAAGTCCAGATTCTATTTGTTCATTGTTAATTTTTATGATTGTATAGATTATTTATGAAAAAGTGAAAAATTGATTTTTGTATGAACTAAATAGCAAAATTATCAACACTTTTAATTTTTAGGATTTTAAGTGCAGTAGCAGAATAATGCAATTAAAAGCTGAAGAAGAATCGAAAATTCGTTATTTGTTATTACCTTTAGTGCTTGTCTGTTTAACCATAAATTGGGCCAACATACTCATTTTCAACTTCACTGTGGTGATTTTTATAAGTATCGTAGAGCAAATGTATTTTTTGAAAATTTAAAATTTTTTATGACGCAGTACAGAACAAGGCTTTTAAGAGGACACCTAATTTGATCACGATTTAGAAATCTTTATGACTGTTCGATTATCCAAATATATTTTCTCAAATTTTTCATAACGACTTGTGAGATAACAAGCAACCAGATAACTTCAAAAATTCTAATTGACAAGGCCACGTTCTCGTTTTGCAGGGTTCGTAATCGTCCAAACACCTTAATCCCTTTTAAAAAGATTTGTCCTTTTTTCGGGACCCAAAATCTTTTTTATTTGAAGTTTATAGTCCAAATCTTTTTTTTCGCTCCAAAATAGCAATAAGCACTGGATAAAATGAAATAAAATCTTTTTTTTACCCAAATATCCTTTTCTCCAAAATTTTTCATTACGAACCCTGTCGTTTTGCTACACTGTGACGATCATGTTAGGTGTAATGGACTTCAACGCACATGTGCAGCCGTTTGTCATAGTAAATTACCGCTTCATTATCATTTCTTGTAGAAGCTCGTCGAACGCTTATTGGATCAGTAGCCCTAACTTTCGTTGACTTCAATTAATTCGATTTTTGATCCGATTTGTTAAAAAGAGATCACATGGATATGATTCGAAAGTATTGAGTATTGATTAACTCATTGTATTCACATCCAGCGATCTGAAATTTTTCATAAAAAGTGTTTGAAAAATATATGAAAAAATATCAAAAAATCGCATATTCTTTTAGATATGCATGGAACCTAAGCCACCATCAAACATGTTCAACCAAGAAATTGACACTTTCACATTTACAAAATTCTTTACTAGTACTGAGAAAGACCAAGCTATGGGGATGGCTGCTGCAGGTGCTTTGTTGGCAAATCTGCCTATTGTCACGGTTATAAACTGGCATGGACCAAGATATTTGTTCACTGCATTTGGACTTCTGGGCGCCACGGCCACGGCTTTGGTGCCAGCAACTCTAAGGCTTGGATTTTACTGGTTGTATAGATTTTCATTTTTATAACATTATTTTTTACTATTACTTGTCTAGGTTTCTCTTGGCTAGAGCTCTGCAAGGCGTTGCGTTTGCTGGAAATATGGCTACGTTGGGACATTACCTAACCCAATGGACTTATTACAAACAAACTGCATTTTTTACGGCAACTCTTTGCACCTATGTCCAGCTAGCTCCAATATTTAGTGATCCTGTATCAGGTACACTGTCATAAAATATGCAAGACTTATTTAAATTAGGACTAAAGTTTAAAATTACTTAAGGTTAGCCTAATGGCTTGGCCTACACTTACAAGTGTATTCATCAATTTTTTATAATACCCATCATTTCTGTAGAAGTGGAATTTCGACATGCGGATTTTTAAACAATTTTTAAAATCCCTATTTAGTCAGCGATAACGTGAACTACCTTCAAGTGTACCCTTGATAAAATGAAATGTGAAAAAGTCAAAGTAAAAACCTTGTTAGTGTTTGGAGAATGCGATGCAAAAGCCGCAACATCAGATTAAGGGCCGAGAGATTTTAGGTCCGGCCCGTTCTCAGCCCTGATTGAGAGGAATTTGACACTGACTTTGCAATTTCAAGAGCAGTTTTTAATCAAATCGACCACGCTGAACATAAATCCAGTGTCAGAATTAAAGGTTTTAAAGCGGAGACAAAGTTGGACGAAATTTGTGTACGGCTTATACATTCCTTTCGCCCGGATTTTCGGATTTCATGATAAGCTATTTCTATATTTCGTGAGATTTTTTTCTTTTTTTCAGCATTCAGCTATACTATAATACCATCTCTGCACAAAGTTATGGTCATCTTATGAACAAACTTGACGATTTCCGATAACTAAAAATGTTCTGTGAAATTGTGTACACTCTGCTACAAATTTTATTGTGCAATATATAGCCTTGGTCACGCATTGCATTCTGTCTAGGTGGTGCATTAATTTGAACGAGCACCACCATATTTTGCTCAAATTCCAGGTGTTTGGAATAGGTAAAAATTACCTATTTTCAAATGCGGTTTTACGCGTTCGAATTCCTCCTGTTCCCAATCCTTTTTCGCCGTCGTGCTCAGCGTTAAATTTTGCACAAAACGCATAGTTTCGCACACTCAGCCTTTCGCGTGTCAAAAAATCTTATCCTAAGTCACTAATTATTTCAGGTCTAATATGTGAATCTCGCCTCGGTTGGCCAGGAGTTTTTTATCTGCATGCTATGATAGCTTTTATATCTTTTGTAGCCTTCTTTATTTGCTATAGGAATCATCCGGCTGAGCACCCTTTGTTAATGATCTTGAAAGGCTGAAAATCGCCACTGGAAAGGATCCCACAAACGAGTTGGCTCAGAGAATAGTTCCATATAAGTAAGTCAGTGTTGGTGTAATATTTTTGCTTTTTACATTTGTCGTAACACATCTTGCCAAAATTTTATTCACTCAATTTTTAAAGTTTTTTGTATCATAGTTAATCTAGAACTTTTTTTGTAATTTTGAAAGCGTTTTTTGGATGAATAGAAATTGGATGAATAAATAATTATGCCTTTTCCCACTCTTTCGATTTCGTTTGCATAATTGTGGATAAAATTTTGAAACGAGCCAGTCAACTTCGGTCTACTCTGTGACTAAGACTCCACCTAGGTTCGAAAGATCTAAAAAGTAAAAAAATCAGTAGGAAAGATCGACACTGAAACATTGTTAAAACATATTTTTGAGAGGATGTGGTTTGGCAAAGTTTAATTACGCTGTTTTATTTTAGACAAATATTTACTTCATCAGCTGCCTGGGCAGTATTCATAGGTGCTATTGGAAATTACGCTGGAATTAACCTCATTTTACAATTCACTCCTACATATTTGAACGGGGCAAGCGGTTTCACAGCTTTTTGGCATGGCGAGATTCGTTTTGACATCTCTGCTGGGCAAAACAAAATACTGACACTAGATTTACGTTGGAAATGGTCGATTTGGATATACCGTATTACCTATAATAAACGCCCCTGCTCTAATGAACGCCCCCACTCTCTTTTTTGACTAAAATTTCAGAGTTAAGACCATTTTGATTGACAATTTCAAAATTTTCAGAGGCTTGAAAAATAACCGCCCGGGGCGGCAATTAGAGGAAATACGGTAAACGCATCTTTAAATTTAGACTTACTGTCAATTTCTAATTCTTTTCGAGACAACAAACTTTTAAAAATTCAATATTTTAAAATTGTCAGTTAGTTTTGAATTCAAAAAACAATTTGGCATGCAAATGGGCCATGCTGAATCCGTTGTCAAATTATTTTGCCTAGTGGGACTCGCGTAATGCTCGCCATTGTCATTTTTTATTTTTACTATAAATCCTTTCCAGGCTCAAGGCTTCAATGTAAAAGAAACAGGTTTGTTAAGTGCCTTGCCACCACTTCTCGAAGCAATTATGAAAGAGTTAGCCGGCTATATCAATGACAAACTACCTGAAAGTCTGATAAATGAGACCATGAAGACCAAATTGTTTAACAGCATAGCTTTTTGTTCAATGGCTATCTTTCTGGTCATTTTATCGTTTGTTCCGTCAGGACATGGTTATATAGCCTTAACTCTGCTTACCATTGGAGCAACTTTGATTGGATTGAATGTGGGAGGATTTTACAAATCTGGTATATACATTAATTTCAGACGCTGTCTAATCTTTAAAATAACAATGTGCAAATCGATATTTTTCTGTAAATTTTCGTTACGCCCTTTTCTGTTAATATTACTTATCTTTTTTAAAGCAATAACACTATCTGGTAGCTCTGTGATTTCAGTTTGTGACGAGGTGTTATTTGGTGCATCATACCTGAAAATACGAAACAGAGTACAGTCGAGTCTCGATTTAACGTACCCCCGATATAAAGTACCCCTCGATTTAACGTACTCCTAGGGTTGGTCCTTCCAATAATAAACTCCGTCAAATTTACCCCCGATTAACGTACCCTCGATTTAACGTACCCCTAGGGTCGGTCCCCAGGGGTACGTTAAATCGAGATTAAAAATCGAGATAAAATTAAATCGAGATAAAAAAAGTTTTTTTGTTCTACATTTTGCAATTTTTGTTCTACATTTTGCAAAGACCTTACACTTAACAATACCTGGTAAGAAACTGGAATCGCAGGGCTACATGATAGTTGTATGAGTTTTTACGAGGAAAAGACCGAAACATCAATTTGCGGCAAAATTCCGACCTTTTTCGGCGAAATTCTGATTTGCCCAATAACAATTTGGATCTGTACGTGTTCGGCCGACTCCCATAAAAATATGCCTCTGTCCCCTGTTGTTTTATTTTCGCAAAAAAATTTCATTTTCTCAAAAGTCATTTATTTACACCTTTAAATATTTTTAGGCAAACACATTTTTGCTGAAAATATTTTGAAATTATAGGTGCTTTGATATCTGGACCTTATGCTCCGTTTGTGATGGGTCAGATATCCACTGCCCTAAGTATCATGATGCTAGTTGTGCCCATAATTGTCAATTCATTGACTCCTGACAATACTAGAGAGCAATGGGCTTGGGCGTTTTACATTATAGCCTTGATCATGGTTGTTTGCAATTTATTCTTCGTTATTTTTGCTAAAGGAGAGCTTTGCTCCTGGGCTATACCTAAAACGAAGGTGTTTCTAGCAAGAAAATCTACTGAAGGAAGGTATCAGTAAGCACTAGTTTAAGTGTTCTTCTTGCAAATATATTGTTAGATGTTTGTATTTAATTTGTTAATAATTGCTGGTTTAAAGCAGATAATCATAGTGAATAATTACGTAAATGACAAAAAATTTAGCTTCATTATATACCTTGCGGCAACCACATGACCAACGTCAAAACTATTTTGTCGCGCGACAAAATAGATTTTTAAGTGCATTGGTCGCATGACAATTTTTTTTGTTATTTTGTCGCACGACAATGCAATAAATTTTGCTCTTTGTCGCGAGACAGTGCAACAATTTTAATAAATATTGTCACACGGCGAAAAGCATACGACAGCGCAACGAAAAATGCGACAAAATAGTTTTGATGATTCACCGCACTTTTTGACCGAGCTTTAAACACTTTTGGCTAAAAATCGACAGTTTTGCGGGTAAAAAATTTTAGTTAATTGAAACTTTTCATGCCATTACAATTTAAAAATAGGTTAACCCACAAACGAAAGCTTAGAATCTTGGCCACACAATGTTATAAAAATTTCTAAGTTTAGTGCACAGAATTGGATCTATTTCAATGCAACTAACTTCTAACATTTTCGAAGAACTTTCAAGCATTTTTTCTTCAACAATGTTCAAAACTATTTGTAATAAATTAGATCCATTTATGTAAACCAAAAAAATTTTTATACAATTGCGTACCTTAGATTCTAAGCTTTTATTTGTGAAGAGACATGCTGGTAAGTTTTAGAAAAAAGAGCTCATGAAAACAAGAAAAGACTGAGAAACTTCTGGAGAAACGAATAAACGACATAGCTATAATAAACAAGGGGACCAAGTCAATTTTCGGGAAAAAAGTCCACATCTGCCAACTTAAAAGCCAACTCAGGGTCAATTGCGTAGATGGAATTAAATAAAACAAAGTGCGTTTTATGCCTAAAGTATTAGGAAGCATCTTATCACCATATCGATGTCTATATCAGCTAATGCCTCCCCCACACCACTTCATAACCGTAATTGACCAGAAAAAGTCCAGTATCAATCAAGCCGAATAAAAAATGAGTGGTGGGAGGTGCAGCAATTTGGTGAATAACGCTACACAATTGTCTAATGCCTCACGATGAATTTATTGAGCATGTAGAAAAACGTTTTTACCTTTGTCGCTGGCAGAATCGGCTTAAGTCTCGCTCAATACACCTGCATGGTCAAAATGACCCTGAATGGTCAGGACGAATTTATTACAAATGTGTCAAGGAAAACTTTTTGTTTACAAAAAAACCTTATAAAAGCTATGTCATAAGAATCGTTAATAGTTCTAAAATGGAGAAACTAAAATATCGGAGCGTATTGTGTTACCAATTTGAAAAATATAAGCACGTTAATTTTTACAAGGTCAAATGACCATGGGGTGGCACTTGAGGTTATTAACTGTAAACCAGAATAAATTAGGACGCACTCAAACCAGGGAAGAGTTCTTGTGACTATTTGCGGGAAATAGTCACAAATTTTTGAATTTGAAAAATAGCCAAAAATAGTCACACGTTGTGACTATTTTAATTTTGTGACTATTCTTGTGACTATTTCTCGACACGAAAGTAACGATTTTAAAAAATAGTCACATCGTGTGACTATTTTGAACGTTTGTGACTATTCTTGTGACTATTCTTGACAAGAAATCAATAATTTTTAAATTTTTTCAAGCTATTTAATCATTTCTGTGTGAAGTTTAGGAGTGGACAAAGACCAAATGCCACTCCAGAGTGGTTAAAGCCTATAATAACTGGTTTTTAGGGGGTTTACTGAAGGGGGATAAACTTTTTGCGAGAAATCGATTCAGCGGATCAAAATTCCAGTCCGATTGGCTTCATCGTCCAGAATTTCAGATCACTCCAGACATTGGTGACATCAGGTATCATTTTGCTTGCTTTTATTTGTGATTTTAGGTCTGCTGGTCAGGTAAATTTAACTTTTGATGCACTTCACACTGCAACTGCATGCAGCTCGGCAAAGTCATCCACTCATGCATACTTCAAGTCACAACCTTTTTGTCTACTTTACATTTTGTCTACGAAATTATTGACTTTGTCGGGCTGTATGTGGTCGAAGTGTCACTCTCTATGTGCCTTCGTGCTCCATAAACCAAGGCGGTGTGGCTAGGCCCATGTAACATAACTGCCGGAGCACGTCAACTTCTAAACAAGAGGCTGCCTAGCGAGAGTTATATTATTTAGCATTCACATCACTCATTTTCAGGTCTAATCGCGTATCAGTAACTATCGGAATAAACTATATATGAGTTTGAGTGTGCTAGGTATTGCATATTTTTCTATAACAACAACAAGCTGTCAATTATTTTCTTTACACTTTCACATTACTATCTTGTGGTCCGACATGTATATTTTACTGATCAGTTATCAGGAATTAGTCTAAGCAATTAGTTAGATATGATCATAAACGTGCTGTTCAAAATTAAAAAAATCGTTAATTATTAGAGAGCGGAGGACAATGATAGAGGAGAGTTTGTTAGGAGTAAGTCTGTTGCGTAAGTCTGTAGCAACTATTCCCATGACGTGAAATGCTCTTTCACTTTCACCACTTGAACCTTGTATGCACAGAATTTCTCTGGCCACTTGACTGAGAATTGGAATGTCTAAAAAAAGTTTCCCCTGCGTAATATAAAATTTGCTTCTCACCTCCTCATTTTGCTGCCAAAACTTAAGTGGGTCTTCTTCATCATCTGGGACGGACATGTATCTGTTTATCTCTCTGTCGATTAAGCTTATGTCGGAAGACCGACATAAGCTTAATCGACAGAGAGATAAACAGATACATGTCCGTCCCAGATGATGAAGAAGACCCACTTAAGTTTTGGCAGCAAAATGAGGAGGTGAGAAGCAAAAGACGATGAAGCCAATCGGACTGGAATTTTGATCCGCTGAATCGATTTCTCGCAAAAAGTTCATCCCCCTTCAGTAAAACCCCTAAAAACCAGTTATTATAGGCTTAACCACTCTGGAGTGGCATTTGGTCTTTGTCCACTCCTAAACTTCACACAGAAATGATTAAATAGCTTGAAAAAATTTAAAAAATTATTGATTTCTTGTCAAGAAATAGTCACAAGAATAGTCACAAACGTTCAAAAATAGTCACACGATGTGACTATTTTTAAAAGGCTAAAATTCATTTGCGCCCTCAAAATGCTCATTTACGCCTCAAATCAATTATTTACGCCCTCAAATTGAAAATTGATCAAAAATGCTCATTTACGCCCTCAAATTGCTCATTTACGCCCTCAAATTTATTTTACGCCCTCAAATCGATCAAATTGGGTGGGAATTCCCTATTTTAGATGGCCATATTTTCAGAACTCGAATGTCTGACTGTGTTTAGACTTTCCAAACCGGTATCTTCAGTTTCCCTGAGCCATTCTGTAGGAGAACGCATGAGGAGCTCACTCGAGCGACCCTGAGAGCCGCAAAAAATTTGCACTATATCGAGGTTCGCACTAAATCGGGGTTCCACTTCGATACTTTCAAAGACTTTTGACCAAGTCCATCGAACTCGAGGTCGCACTAAATCGGGGATTGACTGTACCAGAGAGAGAGAGGTAAGTTTCTCAGGCGGAGGTGCACTGGTGATGGTACCTAGTGAAGTACCTATGTGGGTACCAAGTGGTCGTCCACTTGGATCAAAATTTTTTTTAACGTTTTTCATGTTCCGAAACCTGTTTTTTGGATTTATTCGGGCATGCTGAAGATGGTTTGACGGTGGTAAAATGCCGTGTTCTCAAGTATTTTTTGAGTGTTGTGAAATAATTGATTTTGGTGAAATCAATTATTCACCAAAACTCAAAATATACTCGAGAACACGGGATTTTACCACTGTCAAACCATCTTCAGCATGGCCGAATTAGTCCAGAAAACAGGTTTTGGAACATGAAAAATGTAAAAATTTCTATGATATAAGTGGACGATCGGCTGGTTTCGCTGGTTAAGACTAAAAATTTGAATTCCCGCAAAATGTTGGCTAAAATAAGCATTTTGGTCGATTTGAGGGCGTAAAAAAGAAATTTGAGGGCGTAAATGAGTAATTTGAGGGCGTAAATAAGCATTTTGATCAATTTCAAATTTGAGGGCGTAAATAATTAATTTGAGGGCGTAAATGAGCATTTTGAGGGCGCAAATCACCTATAGCCTTTTTTAAAATCGTTACTTTCGTGTCGAGAAATAGTCACAAGAATAGTCACAAAATTAAAATAGTCACAACGTGTGACTATTTTTGGCTATTTTGCAAATTCAAAAATTTGTGACTATTTCCCGCAAATAGTCACAAGAACTCTTCCCTGACTCAAACATGTTTGCGAACTACAAAATCATGAAAAAAAAACATGTTCGAGTCAATCCCAACTTAAGCTGGCTCACCCTGTTCCCAAGCACAGTCCACAAAAATAACAGAGGAAACAGCTGGATCTTACTACTTTAACCAATAATTAAGTTTTTTTTACCAATTTTTGAGCCGAAAATCGGCCCTATTTTATCGAATCTTCGTCATATTTTCATGGTAAAAAGTTTGGGCGCCAGCTGCCGACACCCAACCGGTTGGCCTAAAATTTTTAGTGAGCCGAACCTGCGCCGGCGCCTGTTCAAACATGGTTATAGTTAACTGCCTAAGTCTGCCCTAAATTTTTTATTGTTTTTAAAAACTAATTTTTTATCAACTTTTGTGTATAGCTTAAAAAGGGAAAAATATCAACTCGCGACAGTCTCGACTCGCGACACTCAACTCGCGACACTTTTTTCTACGATTTTTTTAACTTCTGAAAAAATTATTAAACACTTGCCAAAAAGTCTTTTGAATAATACCAACGTTTCATACCAAAATGTCTTTCTGAACCCGAATCTGTTGAGATCAGATCCGAAAATTTTCAGGGAGCTGAGATATCCATCAAAGTGGGTAAGTGGTACAAATTTCAAGGTGGTCTGTTCAAAACAGCTATATCTCAGTCCCCTGTGGTTTTGTTGACTTGATCTCACGGATTCAGGTTTAGGACAACATTTTGGTATGGAAAGTTGCTACTCAAAAGACTTTTCGGAAAATATTTGATGATTTTTCAGAAGTTTAAAAAAATCGTCGAAAAAAGTGTCGCGAGTTGAGTATCGCGAGTCGAGACTGTCCCGAGTTGAATGTCGCTTGTCAAAACTGTCGCGAGTTGATAGCCGTCCCTTAAAAAGTAGTTTGGGAGGCTGGGGGAAACTTGCCAAAAACGAAATGTGCCGAATACGAAATTTGCCAAAACGAAATATGCCAAAACGAAATTTACCAAATCGAAATTCGCCAAAACGAAATATGCCAAAACGAAATTTGCCAAAACGAAATATGCCAAAACGAAATTTGCCGAAACGAAATTTGCCAACGAACCAACAGGGGGGGACCAAGGCCGTTTTTACGTTTTTTCGAAATTTTCGAAACTGTGTCCTAACACCTAAAACCACCCCAAATAAACCAAAAACCTCCTAAAACAACAAAAACCACCCAAATCACACTAAACAACTCAAAACACCCCAAACCACCCGAAACCATCCAAAACTACACTAAACAAAAATTTTGCGGGAATTTGAATTTTTAGTCTGAACCAACCAAACCAAATGGTAGTCTACTTGGATCGATTTTTTTACGTTTTTGCTTCTAAAACCAGTTTTCTAGACTAATTCGTGCACGCTTAACATGGTTTGACAGTGGCAAAATGCCGTTTTCTCAGTTATTTTTTGAGTTTTGGCAAATAATTGATTTTACCAAAATCAATTATTCCCCAATAACTCAAAAATTTCTTCATAAAACGTGATTTTACCACTGTCAAACCATGTTCAGCGTGCACGAAAAAGTCCAGAAAATAGGATTTGGAATCCAAAAACGTAAAAAAAAATTCGATCCAAGTCGACGACCACTTGGTTTGGTTGGTTCAGACTAAAAATTTAAATTACCGTATTCCTCTAATATAAGCCCATGCTCTAATAGAAGTCCACCCCCCCCCTATTTTTTGATTAAGTTTTGGGAGTTAAGGTCATTTTTGATTGACAATTTCAAGATTTTTGAGAGGTTGAAAAATAGAAGCCCATGGGCTTCTATTAGAGAAATACGGTAAATTATAAAATTTTGAAAAAAACGTAAAAACTGCCTTGGTCCCCCTGTTAGTTCGTTGGCCAAATTTCGTTTCGGCAAATTTCGTATTGGCATATTTCGTTTTGGCGCATTTCGATTTGGCAAATTTCGTTTTGGCAAATTTCGTTTCGGCAAATTTCATTTTGGCAAAACATACGTTTGGCAAATTTCGTTTTTGGCAAGTTTCCCCTAGCCGTTTGGGATCTGAGGTATTTTCGGAATAATATCTGAGAATAACGGTGAAAGACTATTTAAGTTTTCAAAACTGCACTGCAGTCAGACACTTTTCTGTCATTGATGGGTTGAGTTGGTCTAGTATCAGCATCTGATCTTCCCATAATTTCTATTTCTCTGAGATTGTGAAGCTGAAAATTTAATAATCGCAAATAAGCCTTAAATCCGAATTTTTTGCCTGATCATCGGTAATAGCCACTGGCTCATGAAAAACCATCCAATCCACAGTTTCAAAGCAGCCAGGAGTTGTAAGTGAGCCTTCGTAATGGTAGAAATTTTCAGTGTTGGAAGGTAACAGATGTCCTGGCGAAAAATCGAGTGAGACCTTGTCGCCTGAAACAGATTTAGGATATGTTCGTAATAAGTACGCCTTTTTCCATACCCGATTACTTTTACATAGTCATAATTTTTTCTTCATTGAAAAACTTTTCAGCTGGTCTCATTTTTCAGCTAAGGAACGGGCCTACAAAATTAGCTATTGATAGGTATTTTTTGAAATAAATTTAGCGGATCAGTACTCTAAAATCGAACTCACGGTTCCAGATTGTGGATCCGCATGATTATATTAACATTTTTCAAACATTATATACTTTTTCAGTAGCTCATTTTCTGGCACTGTCTCTTAGCTACAAAATCATACTATGAATAAAAACTTTTTCAATAAAACAAAAAAGTTATGGCCATTTTCGAGGAGCCACACTTATTGTGCCTGCACCTTTAAAATTATTTAAAAAGAAATATAATCACGAAGCTTATTTACCTTGACTCGCAAGTTTTCGAAGTGCTGATTCAAGTCTTTCAGTGCTGCTCCTTTTTCTTGTAACTGACAGAAGACAGCTAATACAGCAACTCCATCAGTAGCATTATATGCCTCATCAAGAGTCAAGTCTTCTCTAATATGAACCATATGTATCTGAAATGTTTTCTTGAAATTTTAGAGAGTGCACTGTTCTTTTAATAGTGCATTCTCGCATCAACGTATAAGTCAAAAGTTCGTTCCCGCATTTTTTGGGTCCGCACATTTTTTAAGAAGGTTTTTGTCAGTTCTCTTTTGACAGTCTAATGTCAAATATCGCAAGGATTCTAATTTGGAACTTGTTGGGTTGGGGGGGGGGGGGTTTCACTTATTTAAAATACAGTCAAACCTCGCTATAGTGGCACTCCCTGGGACTGGCCTCAGGGTGCCACTATAGCGAGGTGCCACTATATTGGGGTGCTACTACAGCGAAGGGTGCTGGACCGAAACAATTTGCAAGTGCCACTATATCGAGGGTCATTACTAAAAAAGGTCAAATGGATCTCAAATACCAATTTTTAATCTACCCTTTCCGCAACCCATAGATAACTCGCCCTCACTGGTTTGACTCCATCCTAGTGACATTTATTTTCTCCTTGTGTCTAGTGTATTATTGTTTTGTCCTTAAAAGTCATAAACTAATTTATTTAAGATCATGTAGCTTAAGAGTGGGTAGGGGAACCCGTTGTACCTCCCTAAGTCGGTATCCACCTCCAGAATCCAAAATTTTGGAGTTAGGTGAAAGTAAAAACAAAATCATTGTTGCTAATCTAGAGTCTTGTTCTGGATACTGTTTTTAAGACTGAAATACTGTTTTAACTAAACAGAATCTCAATAAACTGAGTAGTTATCCATTTCAAGGTGAATGATCTTGAACGATTTGTGATGAGTGAAACCTGGTTAAGACTCATTAACATCTTCGAAGAGAACATGTCACGTTATGCAAGTTCGAAACTTAAGAGAAAGTCACGAGACTAAAGAACGACACTATTACGAAAAGGACACTATTTTGATTCACCAGAAGAATTTGCAAATGCAATGAACAGTCACGAATCTATACCGTGACAACTTTGAGGGTTTCGTTTGATGTATTTTGATAGTTTCGATTGGTATGATATTTGAATAAAGGGCACACTGCGGTTTTCTTCCAGGTTTTCTTGTTTGACTTTGAAGCATAGTACGCAAAACCTATAAAATGACAATTTTCTGACAATTTTCTGGCGTTTTGAACATATAAAATTTACTTGTAAATTTTATAGGTATTTTTATAGGTTTTTATAGGTGTTTTATAGGTTTTTGTAGGCTTCGTTGTTTCATTATATCTCACTGTTTTACTCATAATTTTACATCTAAAGTCACGTTATATCGTAGTTATGTTAAGCATTTATCCATTCATGATGAGTGATATTGGCGAGCAGGGAGAATTGAGCAGGACGAACAGCTATGAAGAGGGCGAAAACTATGTAAAAGATAGACGCTCTAACGTAACTATCCATGCTTTCTTTATATTTATTGATTTTTATCTTTTTTCGGTCCAATTTGATCCTAGTAAACATCAGAGTGGGGCGCCCGTCCGACGAAGACGGGCCGCGGCCGTCCCCGTCCGGACGGTCTAGCAATTGGGTTAGCAAATATGGACGGTCTTCTTTCTAGAACATAAACTAACATGTTCTAATGCCAAAAGCACAGTGACCGCCCATGCCTGTCCACCTTTTCAATCGACCGGCCGCCACCGTCCTAAAAATTGTCGTTTTTTCGAAAAAAAAAATTTTTTCGGACGGTGGCTGTGGGTCGACTACCAAACGGACGGACAAGGACGGTCGATCTGTTTTTCGCATAAGAACAAGGTAGCTCATGTTTAAAAAGTACCGTTCAGACTTGATTGGCCAACTGTTAGACTGTCCGGACGGGACGGGCCCGGAGGACAGGTGCCCCACTATGGTAAACATACCAGTAAACCGTGGACAAGAAGCAAGAAATACGGTTATTTATTTGATCTCCTTTTCGAAAATGGCAAGAACACAGATTGGGTAATTTGCATGCGATGCTGTGAAACTCTCACTAAAGCGGGTGTTACTTCTTTGAAGTAGACTTTTCAATATAGGCTGCAATATAAATCTTTACACTTTCATTTAGGTATCACGCAGGCAATCACAATGATGTAAGACCGCTGTCTGACGCTAGTCTTGCAGAAGAATTGCAAAAGTTTGTTGTGTGTTCTTGTCAACTATTCAGCGTCCTTTCAGACAAACCTTTTGTGTCCTTCCTCGATGACTTTCAAAAGTTAACGAAAGTCCTAATCTAAGTTATCACTATTACAACGGGATTTAGAATTCAAAACTATGTCATTAGCCACACAATACCGGCTCGAAATCTGTTGCCGTCATCCAATACAATGAGCAGGCGAATTACTTATTCCATAGATACAGCCAAAATACAGTTGCTGGACCAATTAAACAGAATGGTGGTGCTATAACCTTAGATTTTGCAAAGAAAGGTGTGGACTACTTGGCCGTCACAGCACATTTATAGATCACAATTGGTATTAAATTCCTATAATTGTTCCATATTTGCACTATTAGGGAATTAAATGACTTTGTCCTCCCTTTAACTCTACTGCTAGTAGGCTTCCACAAGACTACTAGAAATGTTTGCAATGTTAGCATCAAACAAATGTTCGCAGCAAACCAAGCAGGTGAAGGTAATTCCGCCTACTCAGTTGCAATGGCTCAGACTGTTATGAAACGCTTCACTAGGGAAATAGGATATTTATCCACCCAGGACTGGCTTTTCACACCATCATGTTCAATCAATAAGAAGTTGGCTGTTTGCGGTGCATTTTTTGATCCTTTCACCCATTCACAGCTTAAGGACGTCTGCAGTAAAGTGCCTGGATTTAACTAAGGTACCACTACAAAAGGCTTTATGATGTTATTTTATTATGTTCTCGCTCCTCGCTCCCTTGGTTCCGTTAATTTTAGCCATGCAAGTGAATAGTTCTGCCAGTGAACGGGCATTCAAAGAGCTTCGGTCAAGTATCAACGATTACACAAGAAACAAACTGGAACCAAAGAGCATAGCAAACCTGATTATGTTAAGAAAAATTATTAACGATTAGTTCATCGTTGTTCATCGTAGTGAAGATTTGTTGATTAAATTTCTATAACTTAGGACATCACACAATGCACTGTTATCACTGTCAGCCGATAAAAGGGTTAAGAAACGAGAAAAAAATAGAGTAAAACAGAGAAAATATAATGAAGCAACGAAACCTACAAAAACCTATAAAACACCTATAAAAAACCTATAAAAATACCTATAAAATTTACAAGTAAATTTATATGTTCAAAAAGCCAGAAAAATTGTCAGAAAATTGTCATTTTATAGGTTTTGCGTACTATGCTTTGAAGGTGCCACTATATTGGGAGTAAATTTATAACTCGGGACTAAATAAAGTGCCACTATAATGGAAGTGCCACTATATCGAGGTGCCACTATAGTGGGATGTCAGTTTGCCTTATTTAAGGCAAAACCAACCAAATCAGTCCCAGGGTGCCACTGTAGTTGGAGTGCCACTATAGCGGGGTGCCACTATAGCGAGGTTCGACTGTAGTGGGCACTATACTATTATCCTTGTCCAAAATATGTATATTCCCCGTGTTGTTTTGATGGTGATCACCATAATGACAAAACTAATATACACTCGACTCTCGATTTAACATACGCTCGATTTAACATACACCCCGATTTCACATACAGCTGCGGCGATCCTTCAATAATAAACTCCGTCAAATTTTCAACCCCTAATTTAACATACACCCCCGATTTAACATACGGCCGGGTCGGTCCCAGGGTGTATGTTAAATCGAGAGTCGACTGTAACTAGAATGAACAGGGGACCAAGGCATATTTTGGACAAGGATAATAGAATAGCGCCAAATAGTTTTAAACGACTCCTAACTAATTTTTATATGCTTAAAACGATAAAAAAAAAGTTATTTGCTAACATTTTCCACACAGAAAATGAATTTTTTTTTGACTGAAGCTTGACTTTTTGCCTTTGAGATACCAAGGCAAATTACCTTGTATTAAGGTATTCTACCCCATTTCGGTCACTGGAGCTGGGCAAAAAGAGTCTCTTTATGCATTTTTGATTAAGAGTCTTTCTCGGAATCATGTCTAAGGTAAGTGAGTGCGCGCATCACTAACTCTCAAGCCCCCTGCGTCCCCTTCGGGGGCGCAGGGGCTTGAGAGATTTTTAAAAAAATTATTTTTTGTGGGAAAAATGTCAGAAAATAACTTTTTTATCGTTTTAAGCATGTAAAAATTACTTAGCAGTCGTTTAAACACTATTTTAAAATAAGTGAAAAACCCGCAACCCATTCAAAACAGGTGGCAATGGCCCTTTAAAAGGCGGATATATTTAAAAGACGCATATATTTTAACCATATTTAAAAAAAGCGTTACGTTAAAGCGGAGTTTTATCCTTTAAAGTCCAATTTGTTTCTCTTGCTAAAATGATCGGTGAAATCAGAATCCTTGCGACATTTTTGCGTAAGACTGTCAAAGTCGAACTGACAAAAGCTCTCAAAAATCAAAGTAATAAATGTGCTGACCCTAGGCGGAAGCAAACTTTTACCTACAGTCAACTCCCTCCATAGTGTACCTCCGCCATAGTGCATACCCGTTCCGATTGATTTGGTTGGCCACCATATAAATTCATAGTAACGGACCCCCGCCATAGTGCACACCTGGCACACAATAAACGTCCCAGGTCGATTAATCGAGGATATACTGAATTATATCACAGTATTTTTGGGCCGTCCCAGTCCGTTTTTCGGCACGGCTAGCTGAAGATTAAAAAAGGCGGCCCAAGACGGCTCGTGTACATGCTTACCGTATTTGCTGTAATAATCGGCCATGGCCGTTTATTTTTCAACCCCTAAAAATCGAAAAAAATATTTCGATTTTGAGATTTTTGGTGCTCAACCACAATCTGAAAAGTGGAACCAGGAGGGCTCATGGTAACTAAGAAAATGCATAAAAGAGATTTGAAAAATATTGACTCTGGACTGAGATATAGGTCTCTGGGGGTGGCCGTTTATTAGAGAGTGACCGTTTAATAGAGAGTGGCCGATTATTAGAGCAAATACGGTAATTGCGACTAAAATTCTGCAAACCTCAACAGGATAATGTTTATGGTCAATTGTGTGTTCGCTGCCATTTGAAAATCTTCTAGACCAGTGGAAATGGAATTGGTACAGCAGATATTTACCCTTGAGTGCTCCACCATAAACAAATGGAGCCGTCTCTTTTTGGTGGCTGAAGCCGGTAAATATCACTAAATTTGTGACGTGATCAAATAAACTATCTTGAAACAAAAAATTAAAAACCTCCCCGTCCAATGTTTTCGCCAGTGATATTCTCATACATGCGGTTGTAGTTGACAAAATGCAGCTGATCAACTTTTATTGCAACTAGATTAGAGGTGTCAATATTTATGGGCGACTGACGTTTGCCATAATGACATCTGTTGGCCACTTGTCTGGACCGTTTTCGTTGGTGTAGCCCCAGTTACCGCTTTCATTTTCATCCGTTGAGGCAGTGGTAGCATATGAAGGTTCTGCTTTGAAAGTCTGTAAAAATTAAAAGAGCGTCCGACTGATAAAAAAATAAAATCGGTCTATTAAACAATGATCGCCGATCTTGTCTTGATCTCCCAGTAAATTTTGTGGCTTGTGCCATGAATTTTTAGCTTTACACTTAGGACAGGCTCGAAAAATCTTTCACCAATTACAAAAAAAAGAAAAAATGGCTGACCTATCGTAAAATCACAAGCTTATCACAAGCCACAAAACAAAATGGGGATCCAGGACCAAAATTGATACAGGGTGGGGCAAAAAAAAATCGGCCGTTTTAGAAATTTTTGTCAAAGGCTTCCGCGCACCGGTGAAACCCCAAAAAAATTTGAGGTTTCAGCCAACATTTTTCGCCTTACGATTGTTAATCTGACTGCTATTTATAATTAATAGAGAGAGAAAATTCATACAAGTAATACTAAAAATGAGCCCACAAAAACAAAAAAACGTCAATTTAAGTAATTAAAAATGGCCAAGTTTTTTTGTCCAACCGTGTACTTTCGAGTATAAGCCCAGAGGTTCCTATCTGTTCCTAAAAGCTTTTATACACACGATCAAAATACTATTATTTCTTATTTGTCGACTCGATAGAAGCTGTGAACATAAGCTCAAATCGACTTACATTTGTTTGGAATATATCGGCTGTAACAACTTCAAGTACAAAACAAGTTGATAGAAAATAAGAAAACATTTCGAGAATTAGCAATCAGGGTCAAAATATATTTTTCTGGGGATATTAAATAGCCTTGTGTAGGTGGCGCCTCTGACGTTTGCGACTTCACGGGAGACCAAGCCATTTTTTGTACAAAAACTTCCGTGAGCAGTGGATTATATGTGCTCTCTATTGTACATTTTTAACAAAGGAATATTCCGGAAGTGAGATCTAGACTTTTGTATAGCATTTAGTTAAACAACTATAACCAAACTAGAATTTGACAAACAAAACACAAATTTTGCACGTGAATTTTTTACAATCTAACCTCGATATAATGCCAAACTGGGAGGGTGGGATTGGACGACTATCGATTCGTAACTATTTATAACCAAACTTTTTGAAACTTTAATTGGAAATCTTTTATTGAACAGAAAACCGGAAGAAATGAGGGACTTCTGAAGAAAAATGACAATTCTGTTATAAGAAGAGTTAATAGAATCACCAAGACAGTCAAAACTAATTATATTGACACTCGGATTGACACTATACCACCTATTCAGTAAGGTTAGGTCCTTTTGTGTGTTAAGAGTACTATCCAGCCATACAATCCAGGTGGCTGAATACTATCCGTTGGTTGGGGTACTTCGCATGTTCAGGAAACTATTGAGGTGTTTGGGGTGCCATTCCCGTGCTTGCGTGAACTTCCAGGCAGTTATGATTGGGGAGCTTGAAAAAAAACTGGTGTTACCTGGTGTTCATTCTTGATAAATGCCTTTCGTCAAATGAAATAAATAAAAAATTCAAAGATTGCGGCAATTTGAACCAAAATTTAAAAAATATTCGGAAATTTTTAATAAATTGCATACTTTTCATAAATCCCCCTGTTTTAGAGCGTTTTATCTTTTGTGTTATAATAGAACCTTATACTCAATCGAAAGAGGAATAGCCGCTTTTTGACACACGCAGAAATTAGAAAAACGAACCAAAATCAAGAGGTTAGTAGCAGGGTTGATCCAGCGCCGGCGTCGACCTCTTTTGAAAAAAGGCCCCAGCGCCGAAAGTCTCCCTTAAAAAATTTTGGCTCTGGCGCCAGCACCGGCTCTTTTAAAAAAGACATCAGCGCCGGCGCCAGAGCTGATGGTAGCGCCGACGCCGGATTGATAATTTTGTTTTTGCACTTTATTTGATGAAAAATTTGTATTTTTATTAACAGTAGGTTTTTTTCGAGAATGCTTTTTCAAAGAGGTCGGCGCCGGCGCTGGATCAACCCTGCTACTAACCTCTTGATTTTTGTTTGAACCAAAAAGGTGACTAAATTCTCAGATCAAGTGGCACATTTCTAATATATCCACTGAAATGTGCAGCGAAAATTTTGTCATAAATCAGAAGAAAATGAGACAAAGACGTAAAATGTTGACGGTTTTAAGACCATATAAAGGATGAACATTGACGATCAGGCTCATTCAGACTTCGCCGAAACATTGATGTTTCGGCGAAACAAAATCTTGTTCCGGCAGAACAATTATGTTTCGGTCGATGTTCGGCGAAACAAAATTCTGTTTCGGCAGAACATGTCCACCGGAACAGTTTTTCGTTCCGGCGGAACATACCATTCGAAACATCGATTAAATATCCATATTATGGTCAGAATATGCTAAATTTTATCCCTTCGAGTATCGAGGTACCTAACATCAATGATAGCATCAATTCAACGAATTTCGGGATTTTTCGGTAAATGATCGGGCGGGATTTCGGGATGGATTTTGGCTCAGAATCGGCTCGGACGGGATCAGGATCCCGACGAATGACTATCGATTATCGACCGAGGCCTAGAATTTAATTTTAGGTTTCTTTAAAAACCAAGTTGAAAAATTCGTACGTAAATCCAACGATGAAGAAAAAAATTGAATTAGCGGGGGAAAACCGTTGTCGTAGACGGCAATGGCCCTTTAAAAGGGCTAGGGGAAACTTGCCAAAAACGAAATTGCCAAATACGAAATTTGCCAAAACGAAATTTGCCAAAACGAAATTTACCAAATCGAAATGCGCCAAAACGAAATATGCCAATACGAAATTTGCCGAAACGAAATTTGCAAACGAACCAACAGGGGGACCAAGGCAGTTTTTACGTTTTTTTCGAAATTTCGAAACTGTGTCCTAACCACCTAAAACCACCCCAACAACCAAAAACACCAAGAACATCAAAAACCAGCCAAAATCACACTAAACAACCCAAAATACGCTAAACCACCCGAAACCATACAAAACTACACCAAACAAAAATTTTGCGGGAATTTGAATTTTTAGTCTGAACCAACAAACCAAGTGGTCGTCCACTTGGATCAAAATTTTTTTTACGTTTTTGGCTTCTAAAACCAATTTTCTAGACTAATTCGTGCACGCTGAACATGGCTTGACAGTGGGCAAAATGCCGTTTTCTCAGTTATTTTTTGAGTTTTGGCAAATAATCGATTTTACCAAAATCAATTATTCCCCAAAACTCAAAAATTTCTTCAGAAAACGTGATTTTACCACTGTCAAACCATGTTCAGCGTGCACGAATTAGTCCAAAAATAGGTTTTGGAATCCAAAAACGTAAAAAAAATTTCGATCCAAGTCGACGACCACCTGGTTTGGTTGGTTAAGACTAAAAATTTAAATTAAATTTTTAAATTTAAATTTTTGTTTGGTGAAGTTTTGAATGGTTCTGGTGATTTGGGGTGTTTTAGATGGTTTTGTGCGATTTTGGGTGGTTTTGGGTGATTTCGAATAGTTTCGCTGGTTTGGGGTGGTTTTAGGTGGTTAGGAAACAATTTCGAAAATTTTGAAAAAAACGTAAAAACTGCCTTGGTCCCCCCTGTTGGTTCGTTGGCCAAATTTCGTTTCGGCAAATTTCGTATTGGCATATTTCGTTTTGGCGCATTTCGATTGGCAAATTTCGTTTTGGCAAATTTCGCTTTGGCAAATTTCGTTTGGCAAAACATACGTTTGGCAAATTTCGTTTTTGGCAAGTTTCCCCTAGCCTTTAAAAGCTCAAACCAGCGCGTCACACTGCAAATTTAGGCTCGCGATGGTAGGGGGACCAGCAAGTTTTCAAAAATCGTCCTTGTTTTCACTCGTCTCATCTCAATTCTGATATTTATGACCTTATCATACTTTTGAAAAGTAGGCAGAAAACTTTCGTCGGATCAGGTAGAACGCTTGTAAAAGACAGTCATGAGAAAAATAAATTGCTGGTACCCGCTTAATTAACGGTGTAACGCGCTGGTATGCCCCCTTAAAGGGGCATGCCCACGCTAATAAGAGGTGGTGCCCGGGAATTCAAAATTTTTCCTAATCATTAAACTTCTGTACTGATTTTTCAACTTGGTTTCTAACAAACTATACCTAAAATTAAATTCTAGGCCTTGTTTTGTTAGAAACTAAGCTAAAAAATCCGTACAAAAGTTCGATTATTAGGAAAAAATTTGAATTCCCGGGCACCACCTCTCATTAGCGTGGGCATGCCCTTTAAAGGGGGGGGGGAACTCTATATACCGTATAACCTCTATTAAACGGGCATGCCCGTTTAATTTCAACCCCTAAAATATCGAAAAAAAATATTTTGATTTTGAGATTTTTGGTACTCAAAAATCTAAAAAGCGGAATCAACTAAGATCGAGGTGATCAAGAAAACGCGAAAAACAGATTTGCAAAAATTTTTTTTTGCGCTGAGATATAGGTCCTTGAGGGTGCCGTTTATTGGAGGGTGTCCGTTTAATAGAGGTTTTACGGTACGCATCGCCTTTTGTCGAAAGTTTTAGTCCTCTGGGGGTGTTTTAATTTAATTTTTAAGTAAGTTTTTTGACTTTTAGGTACAAAATCATCGAGCAATCGATTGCAATCATTTCCAGCACTGCTTTGCTGTCAGTAACTGCCTCAATTTTGCGATTTTTGGCAATGACTAGCAAAATCAAAGAAACTAGCCAAAATGATGCGTACTAGGAACTGAGATTTTTTGCGATTTCAATTTGCATTATTTTATACAACCGTATGCTGAAAATGACGGCAAGAAGCAGGGCTACACATTTTGAGTGTAAGGTTGCAAATGAGTATGTAAATTAAAATTAGGAAAAAACGTCAGTTCGAGGATACTACCGAAAAGTACTGGTATAGTCGTATTGAGGATTTCATTGAATTGGATTTTTTATATTTGAGCCTTAAGTTTATACCATTTTTCATCTTATGATAGCTCAAATGAAAGCCCAGAAGCTTGGCTACATTTTGACACTAAACTTGTAAATAAAAGAAGAAAAAAGGGTTTGCACCCAGTGGTAGTCGAATCTGTGACCTAAGGCGATGCGCGTATAAAGTCCCCCCTCCTTTAAAGCCTAAAAGCGCTTTTAAATTGGAGCCTTTTTATTTTTTTAACATGAGGTTTGAACTCGTCTATATTTATCTATCGGTTGTTAATTATTCTGCTAGATAATAAATGGGATGTCAGTTGAGGCTCTTTGACATTTTCTCATCTCAAAAATATCTTTCAGTTGTTGAAGTTTTCGCGCATCAATTTGTCAAAGATCAAAAGATGTCGGAGTGCTACAAGTGCCATGAAACGGGTCATTTTGCTCGTGAGTGCCCAAATGCTGGTGACTCTTACGGTGGCGGACGCGGTGGCGGCGGTGGTGGTATGTTTAACACCGCTTTTTTATTTCTAGGCTCTATCAGATTTTGATTCCAGGTGGTTCCTCGTGCTACAATTGCGGCAAGCCAGGTCACATGTCTCGCGAATGTACTGAGCCTCGAAGCGGTGGTGGAAGCAGCTACTCTCGTGGTGGTGGCGGTGGCGGAGGCGGTGGCTATGGCGGTGACATCAAGTGTTACAATTGCCAGGGTTCCGGCCACATGTCTCGCGAATGTACTCAGCCTCGAAGCGGGGCGGCGGCGGCAGCTATGGTGGTGGAGATCGTCGATGCTACAATTGCCAGGAAACCGGCCACATGAGTCGTGAATGCCCTCAGGGTCAGCGCTAAGAAAAAGCTCCTCGTGAAGAATCTACCGTCCGTTAGATTCTAGTATTATGTAGGTCTCGTTAATTTGGTGGAATGTATGCGTTGTCTGCCTGTGGGGGCATTGTCTTGTTGAAATAAATTTTGTCGTTATATTTTTTATTGGGCTCCGTGTCTTACCTACTACACACTTTGCCGCAGTTTCTATGCCACAATTTTGTTTTCTCAACAATAATTGTGCGGCAAAGTGTCTTGCGTCGAAATGCGTTGTGGCAAAATGTCTGCGGAAAAATGTGCCATGCGGCAAATTGGGTGTGTACGGTCGTAGGATAGGCGATGCGGTCGCGTTGTATGTGGAGACGGACGATTCGTCACCTCGGCAGATTCGTCACCCGGGACGTTTCGTCACCTTCTATTATAACAATACAATGGTCCCTGTTTTTGAAATGTGCACGAATATTAGCTTTAAAAATACTGATTTTAGTCCCACTGAAATAAAACCAGAATCGTCCACTCGTGACCAGGCTACCAGCATACTTCTTGAATTCTCTCAATAAAAAGGGAAACCCAGTATTACCTGTGAACTAACACTTGTGCCTGGTACAGCTTTTCTTGCTTTATCACGTGACAGTTTTATTTTTTTTAAAAGTCCTAGAAATTTCTAAGGAATACACCAAACCAAGCTATGATCATCCGAATTTTCGTCCAAAAAGCATCTGGTTTTTTGGTGGGGTTTTGGGGTAATTGTTTCGGCTTAAACTTTTTAGAATTGGTTTGTTGTCTTGTGAGTCCTAACCAGTCTTGGGGACAGCTCTGGCTCCAGCTCCGCTCCGAGCCGGACCGGAGCTGGAGCGAATTTTTTGAAAGCTCGGAGCCAGAGCCGGAGCTGGAGCAAATTTTTCAAAAGCTTGGAGCCAGAGCTGGAGCTGAAAATTATAAATCTCGGAGCTGGAGCCGGAGCTGAAAACTTTTTCGGAGCCGAGGCCAAAAACTAGGAAATTTATTTGAAATAGTGTAAATTGGCATTTTATTGCGGCGCCAAGTAAATTGTTTATTTTGCTAAACTAATGATTTGGCTTGTGATTATTGAACAATGATATTGATTTGTGTTTGGTTATTTTGGTCTGCTTTTAAAGCATATTATCCCCAGGAGATGATCGAGAATCTGAGGAGCAAACCAGAAAAATAATATAATATAAAAAAATAATATCTTATAAAAAAAAGAGCAGAGCAGCTCCGGCTCGGAGCCCGAGCTGAATCGAATTTTCGAAAGCTCGGAGCCGGAGCCGAAGCCGGATAAGGGTTCCCCAAGACTGGTTCCAACACTAGTTTCTGTTGCATTTCCCCGCTGGTCGTTTTGGTATATTGGAAACCAAAAATGATGGAGAAAGTATGCCAAAAACAAGCCCAACCAGGTACCCTTCAATTTTGAATACCAGGAAAATAGTTGGTTTTAACTCCTTTTCTAAAATTTCTAAGTGACTTTTGTCTAATTTTTGTGCTGATTTTTCGGCCTATCTTGTATCTCTTGAGTTTCTCTTCAAATATTGACCAGGCATCGAGCAGTTATGCACAGCTGCGACATGTTCTGAAGCGGCTTAAAGGAGGGGGGACTTTATACGCGCATCGCCTTAGGTCACAGATTCGACTACCACTGGGTGCAACCCTTTTTTTCTTCTTTTATTTACAAGTTTAGTGTCAAAATGTAGCAAGCTTCTGGCTTTCATTGAGCTATCATAAGATGAAAAATGGTATAAAACTTAAGGCTCAAATATAAAAATCCAATTCAATGAAATCCTCAATACGACTATACAGTACTTTTCGGTAGTATCCTGGAACTGACGTTTTTTCCTAATTTAATTTACATACTCATTTGCAGCCTTACACTCAAAATGTAGCCCTGCTTCTTGCCGTCATTTTCAGCATACGGTTGTATAAAATAATGTAAATTGAAATCGCGAGAAAAGTCAATTCCTAAATAATACCGAAATCCTCCCCCTCAATAGTACTCTATTGTTCCTTTGTCAAACCTTCGCTAGCTACCTTGTTTTTCTGAAGTGATTTTGGTGCGAAAAAAATTCTATTTGTTCGCCATGAAATTCTGACTCTAGAAAGTCACTAAACATGTGAGCAATAAATAAATTTGGCGGAGGCTCAGGCTATATTAGTCTAACACTACGTGTCCAATGACGCGGCAAAAGTCGCAGTCACAGTCACAGTGTGTGTCCAATGACGCGCAAAAAAGTCGCAGTCACAGTCGCAGTCACAGTCACAATGTCACAGTGTCCAATTATTTTGGCCTTTTGGCCACCCGAGTGCTCTCAGCCCTCTGGTCTTTGCCCACAATTTCACACAAAAAATTTAAAAATTGTGGTTTCGTGTCGAGAATCAAACCTGTGACAGAAAAGAGGAAATGTGTGACAAAAAAATTCTACCTGAGTATCAAGTCAGTACTACTACTGGTATCACCAACTGATTAGCCTCATTTGGGCGGTACGTGTCAATTGTTCCGGCGCCGATTGTTCCCGCGACCGATTGTTCCCGCCTATATAAAGGGGACAATTGTTCCGGCATAATAAAATGACCGATTCTTCCGGCTAGTATAAAAGGGACAATTGTTCCGGCATATGTAAAATGACCGATTGTTCCCGGCTAGTACAAAGGGACAATTGTTCCGGCATATATAAAATGACCGATGTTCCCGGCTATATAAAAGAGACAATTGTTCCCGGCATATATATATATAAAGCAAAGAGCAATTGATACGCGTGAAGTTGGTTTTTGAGATCTTTATATTTATTCTATTGACCTCTGATTTAGAAGCCACAGCAGCTACTCAACACGAACTCCAATCTGCTCCAATCGCTGTGGCCCATGTCTTTCAAAGAGCGCAGTCCGCAAACAAGTAACACGAGTTAGGATCAAACATCAGATACCAGTTGTGGAAGCTCGTCAAGTGGAAGATGTCGACATTCCCGCTGCAAGTCAAATCTACATAACTGTACCGGCGTCAAGAACAGTTTTTATGGGAGATTCCGGAGCAGATGGTGAAGACTCTGAACGGTAATTGTTTCCATATTCATCAATTTTCATGATCAATTATGTCTTCTAAGTGTGTTGCTATTTGGAAGGGAGCGCAACATCAATTGGTCAGCTGAATGCAGGTCGTCTACATGGACGGAACTTTCTCTATAACCCCTGATCCTTTGCACAGGTAAAATTAAACTATTTTTATTCATTCTCGAATTATTACTTCAGGTTATGTCATACTGGTGAGCGTTCGGCTCGTGTGGACAATGGAGAAAAATGGGTATTTCCAGTGCTTTATGCTTGCTCAAAAACAAATCTCGCACAACCTATTTGAAGCTTTCCGAATGATTAGAAATCTTGGCCAGATTTTCGTCCAACGTCCGTCTCAGTTGATTTCGAGCTCGCTGCCATTCAAGCACTGCAAGAAACATTTCCTGGTTAGTTTATGTTCCTCTAGGGTCGATTTTTTATTTTCTTGAAAACAGGATCTCTCATTGCTGGCTGTTTCTACCACCTCATGCGCAACTTCAAAAAATGCATAGCTAGCAATAATCTGCATAAGACTGCAGGATGCTTTGGGAGTGGAACATCCACAGTCAGTCGACTTCTTGAAGATCTCAAAAGAATTCAGCGCTCGCATGAACTTTGACTACGAGCAATACTTGGCGGGAATGGCGTCTTCAAGAAAGCGCAGGATCTACGGAGAAAGCTGATGCTAAGATTACAAAAATTGAGCGCTATCGTCAGACTAACCTCATTGATTACCTGCGTGGACTAGCTCACAATTTCGTGATGGATCAGTAGATGTATTGCTTGTTTCGTTATTATATCGTCGTTATTGTTTCGAAAGACAATAAACTCAGTCATAAGCATTTATAAAGCGTATTTCTTCTAACGAAACGCTCTTATAGTACTGACAGGTTAGAACGGCTTTTCATGTAACTGGAGCAATTGTCCTTTTATACCAGCCGGAACAATCGGTCGTAAGGAAGACGGGTCGTCGGAACAATCGGTCATTTTACATATGCCGGAAAAAATGTTTTTTTATACTAGCCGGGAAGAATCGGTCATTTTATATATGCCGGGAACAATTGTCCCTTTATATAGCCGGGAACAATCGTCATTTTATATATGCCAGAACAATTGTCCCTTTATATAGGCCGGGAACAATCGGCCGACGGGAACAATCGGCGCCGGGAACAATTGTCCGTGTCCGTCATTTGGGTACCTCTCCTAGTACAGTACACTTACTTGACCACCATTAGCACCATCACCTCGGTATCACCAGCTAGGTACTCCCACCTATCACCACCTAAATACCCTACGTAGGTACCAGTGTTGGCAATTTGAATCGCGCGATTCGAATTCAAACGCGTTTGCGATTCAAAATTGAGATTTAAAAAAGGTGCGATTCACGTGAATCATAGGCATTCGATTTTGAATCGCATTTTGAATCGGGCAATACTTTTTTGTCACAGATTCACTTCTTTTTTCACAGATTCACTTTTTTCAGGAGCCTGAAATGGGACCTTGGTCGCCCAAGGCAAAAATGTTTGCGGAAAAAAAATTTTGGGCGAAAATGCTTAAACATGATAGAAACGTTATAAAAAACTTTCAGGCTGTTATGAGAGAAAATTTTTTTGACCAATTTTGTAAGTGCTTGGTCCCCCTGTGGTTGAGCTAATCTGGACAGAAATGAGAAATCTGTGACAAAAAAAGTGAATCTGTGACAAAAAAAAAGTGAATCTGTGACAGAAAAAAGTGAATCTGTGACAAATCAAATCTGTGACAGAAAAAAGTGAATCTGTGACAAAAAGAAGTGAATCTGTGACAAAAAAAGTTTTGCCCTTTTGAATCGCGGTTTTTGAGTCTCAGCAATTTGAATCGTGATCAAAATGCGATTCAAATTGCTGCGATTCAAAAAACGTGATTCAAAATGCTTTTTTACATTCGCGATTCAACTCACGACTGTTTTTCTGTGATTGCTATGTTTCTACAACGTCATCTAAAAAATTCATCTTCTCATTGCTAATAACCTTATTTTGAGTGCGAATGAATCATCCAAGTGCAAGTCTTACTTCTGTTTCAAGTAGTGGTGGTGGTTAAGCGAAAAGAGAAAAAAAAAAGGCCAACAATGTAATTTTCATGGATTTTCATCATTATTCTGTTTTATTTCAGCTTCAGTCTACCTGAC
The DNA here is from genome assembly GCA_004194705.1 of Ditylenchus dipsaci. NCBI lineage: Eukaryota > Metazoa > Nematoda > Chromadorea > Rhabditida > Anguinidae > Ditylenchus > Ditylenchus dipsaci. The sequence goes on from SADC01001306.1 coordinate 495,323, forward strand.
TTTCTTCGAGAACGCAAGTGCTCAATTCAAGGTTGTGGTACTAATCTCTGCGGAAAAATTCAAAGCTACTTGCAAAGCTACTTGATAAGTCGCTCAAAAAAGCTGGTTTGAAGAATTCCTCTTCGATTCGTAACAGATGGTGCATGAATATGAAAGCAGCTATTGGTAACTGTCTCTTTGCTACAAATTATTGTTTTTGATACTACTCTTAAGGAATAATTTTCTGACGAGAATCTGCTCGACTCCGTCAAAGAATTTGAACTGGATGATGATGACTGAAAAATGATCGCTTAAGAAAGGTGAGAACGCATTTCTGGCCTTTTAGTGTTAACTAATTTCATTTTTGTTGTTTTAGAGAATCTTTGCAGCTATCGGCAAATTTTCTAAATCAATGTTGCGAAAAAAGCTCTTGTAAGAAAGACTGGCAAGCAGCTCCTGTTTCCTGCTAACACGAGGTGGTCGTCGCTTGAAATCACTGTTCTCGCCTGCTGGAGTTCGGGCGAAGAGCTATTCGTTTTATGGTGAGACGTTATTTCTTGGTTTGCTACCAGGTTTGTTTTATTATCACGGCTTTACAGGCTCAAAAGCTCAAGTATCAGAAGGCGAAGAGCAAGTATGTGAAGAGAATTCTCCTGTCTATGCAGTCTTCAATTTCTTCGCTCAAGATTTACGCCCAAGAAGCAACGTGCTAATCATGGACCTTTGTGTTTTGATTTGATAGTGTTTGCAAATAGTTTGTTTAATAAAGTTGTTATGCGATTAAATTATTGCTGATATTCATGGCTGTTCGCAATTTCGAGGTATAATCTCTACCTACTAGGTACTGACACTGAAGTACCGCCATATGGTAAGTTTTAGGCATGTTTGAAGTGAATCAGACCATTTTAGGAGCAGTGCAGGAACTCGTCCTCGTCTTTCGTCCTCGTCCTCGTCTTCGTCCTCGTCCTCGTCCTCGTCTACGAGGACGAGTACGAGCAGCTCCGAAAATGAGGTACGAGGACGAAGACGAAGTACGAGCTCAAAAAAATTACAAGTACGAGGACGAGACGTTGACAAGGGGCAGGACGAGGACGGAAGACGAAGGGAAAGACGACTCGTCCTAGCTATTTTTCTTCATTTTAATTTTTTTTACCAAAATTGTTTATTTTTACAAAAATTCCTATTATTTAAACAATTTTTAATCAAAAGGTCTGATTTCTTATTGAAACATTTGCTTGAGATTTTTTTTCTTGGCTAGTTCTTCGACTAGTTTTTTGAGGTGTCATGACAATGCGTTGAGCCTCTTCGTCGTCATCTTCAACAGAGCGTCGCTTTTGATCGGCGCAATGGAAATGCCAAGCAAGTGAGGAATTGATCCCTAGCTCTTTCAGAGATTTTCTGATGCACAGAATCAGGTGGTTTGAATTAAAATGTTTAAATTTTCATCATTGATCGATTAGGTGAACAATTTCTGATCCCATTTACCTGGCTTCATCATTATTGGATACAAGTGTTTTCAAACTACTTTCTGCCGAAAAACAACAGAAAAAGCGTAGAGCAGTGCGTGAACTTGTAAAATTTATATGATTTCGCATGATACTTTAATTATTTGAACTTTTGAGGCAAAATCTTATCTGGGACAACACTTGAGTCAGAGTCTCAACCAACACAAGAAACTGTTTCTGAAGAAAAGTCACCTTGGGATGCCGGTGTTTCCAAACCAACCAACCTGCTAGTTCACAAACACACGTGGTGATGTTATTTCACATGAATTAGATGACTATTTAATTTGATGATGTTTTGTCACTGAAAACCAAAAGTCTTGGCCTTCTGGAAAAATATGAAAAGTGAGTGATAATTTGCAATAATTCCAGATAAATTATTTTCTGCAGAGATTTCCTACTCTTTACCGAGTTCATCGTCAATTTTGGCAGTCAGATGACAACATTCCTGTTGAAAGAAGTTCAGCCAGCTCACATTGCAAAGTTCCGGTCATAAAACCAGTAGTGGTTACAAGCGGATAAGAAGTTTGTTCTGTTATCATTCAACAAAAAATATATAAGCATTTAGTTCAAAAATGTATCGATTTTCAATAAAAATTATTCTTTTTTATTTTCTGAAACAAAGTACGAGTAAAAAAAACAAAAGACGAGAAAATACGAGGACGAAGACGAGTAAGAGCGATTTCAAAAAGTCGGTACGAGGACGAGTACGAAGTACGAGGCCCGAAAATTTTTGGTACGAAGTACGAGGACGAAGACGAGAAAATTGAAAATTCCCTGCACTGGTTAGGAGTCGCATTAATATACGATACCATATGCTTGGAGTGTAGCATCCAATAATCTATTGGCAATACATTAGTTCAGAGAGCGAAATAACTATGCAAAAGTGAGTAGAAAAGTATAGGCAGAAAGAAAAAGGTGACGTGGAAAAGTGTGACTGCGACTGTGACTGCGACGTAAATTCAAATCGATTTGAAGCGTCAGTCGCAGTCACAGTCACACTTTTCCGCGTCATTGGACACGTAGTGTTACAAAAAGTAAATAAAACACCCCAGAGGACTAGAACTTTCGACAAAAGCGATGCGTATATGAAGTTACCCCCCCTTTAAAGGGCCATTGCCACCTGTTTTGAATTGTCCCCCCAATTCAAATATTTTTCCCTAATCATTGAACTTCTGTACGTTTTTTTTGACTTGGTTTCTAACAAAACAAGGCCCAGAATTCAATTTTAGTATAGTTTTGTCAGAAACCAAGTTGAAAAATCCGTATCGAATTTCAAGGGTTAGGAAAAAAATTTGAATTGGCGGGGGACAACCGTTGTCGGGACGGCAATAGCCCTTTAAGTCGAAATCTTGCAGGTCAAAAAATGGTGGTTTTGTAAGTTGGACGCTGGTTGTCCAAGTTTTTGCAGACAGACTGCAGCACACGTACTCTTTAAATTGACAATATCAAATTTTTGAATTTTTATTGTCTTGAGCGGAATTTGAAAAATGTCAGACAGTTAGATGATTACAAAGTGGTTTTATAAGTAAATCGACTACGCTGGGCACGAATCTGTTGTCAGAATTACAGGTTTGCCTTTTTGAAAGCATCAATTCACGATTGTTAATAGAGACAGAAAAGCTTCGGGCGGAATTTCGGGACGGGATTTTCGGCCGAAAAAAATTCGGGATCGAAATCGGGATTTTGGAAAATAAAATTCGGGATCCCGTCGGGATCCCGAACAAATTTTCGGGATTATTCAAAATTTTGTTTTTTTTTGACAACACCATATGCAAACAACAACAAACGAGCAAATTTAACAAAAGTAACAGTTTTAGTAGCAGTAGTTGATCTGTGGCAATGCCTTGTTCAGGAAAATGAGCATTTTGCTTGAGCCTACCGAGTATTCGTCGTGAGTTCGTGCGTGGACGAAAAAGGCCTTTGTACTGCCACCCGTCATTTTTATTAGGTCCACACACTCCACATTTTGCTTCAGTGCCCGATAGTTTTGTGAATAACGATATTCCAAATAACGCTCATTAAAATGTTAATATTATGAAGCTTAATTAAAGCAAAAACTATGACCACAATTTCAACCGAAAAAAGAAGAAAACCAGGGTTGTCATTTTCCCGGGAAAAAATGATCATAGGAATTTTCCCGAAAAATTTCGGGAAAAAATAATTTCACCGGGAAAAAAGGGAAAAAAGAATTTATTGCCTTAACAACACTCAACCAGATCCAAATACGCATTTATTAAACCAAATAACATCCTATTCATCGGTAACAACACATCGAATTCCTCCACACCACTATATTCTCGTCAGTTCGTTCTTCTTCGGATTCAGGCTCTTCATTAAATATAATTAGGCTATTAAAATTGGCTCAATCCCAAATTCTTCATTTTTGACGAAAAGCATTATTACGCTAATCAAGGCGAGCCAGAGGCTCAGCATCAAAAGTTCAGCCAAGCACTCCGAAGAGGCTTGGCTCAGGCGAAAACCCGAGGATCTACCATGCTAGTGTAATCCAGTGCCACAAACTGCCAGTGGTACGCCACTAATGCCACCGTAGTTATTTGATCCAGCGGTGATCCAGTGGTAACGACTGGATTACCACTGAATTCAGAGAACTTAGTGGCGTTTCAGTGGTTTCTGTGGCGTATCACTGGATTAATTTCGCTGTGTGTGTTGTGGTAAGTATTGGTGTGTTTTTGACTTATGGTGAGACTGGGTTTTTGAGTTACAGTCGAACCTCTATAATCCGGCATTTGTTAAACAAAAAGTTGGTTTTATACAGTCTAAGATTTATATATGGTCACTCCTAGGGGCTGATCTAAGGTGAACTTTTTTTAGGTTTGAATGTATTTAAAAGTGCTTTGATTTCTCAATAAAACTGATTTAGAGCATACTTTGTCTACTAAACAAGCTCTTATTTAAATTCATTTTTTCCCATATTTTCTTTATTTTTTCCCGAATCATCTTTTCCCGGGAATTTTCCCGGGAAAAATGATCTTTTTCCTGGGAATTTTCCTCTGACAACCCTAAAGAAACTAAGATGCGAGAAACGTTCACGTTTTGTTTCAGGTTTCAATGGTTTTAAAGAAAACATAACTATTGGTGCTTTACGACCATACAAAGGTGAAAATTGTCGATCGGATTTGACGATTTCGGGATCGGATCGGGATTTAAGAATTGTCGGCGGGATTTCGGGACGGGATTTGGCCCAAAATCGGCTCGGGCGGATCGGGATCCGACGGGATCCGTCCCGTTTCTGTCTCTAATTGTTAACAAATTTTCACTTTCAAAGTAGCGCCGAAACTCTGTTACACTATATTATTCTCAATACGAATAAACACTTTTAATCCAATTTTCGTGCTCTTTCACATGGAAAAAATTGTTTTTGCGTATCACCTCCTGCAAGATTTACAGGTATTTTTGGGTATGAAGTCGAAATTTAAAAACGAAGCTTTTTTGTTATTGCTTTAAAATTTCCATTTTTACAAAGACCGGACAAAAACTGAAAAGTGATTTAATAGCAAATGTCTTGCTTTTTTAAATAAGTGGTTGCTTGTTGTTCACAAGTTTATCACTTGGCGAATAAAGGTTTACAAATGTATGGACACAATTTTTTTGGCTTGTTTGATAAAATAGTGTTTTAGCCCCCACAAAGCTCTTTTTTCGGCGATTTCTTTGCAGATTCGGATTCAGCATTAAATTCTGCGTCCAACCTACCTTTTCGTAGCTCAGCCGTTGAGTGTTAATAGGAGTAATGAAACGTCACGGACCGAGTTGTAGAGGGGAGGAAAACACTCCTTTTTTTATCGATAATGAAACCTACAGTAACATTTGAGAGGAACGATGATAACGTGTAAAGTAGCTTACAGTTGTGATCATCACATGGCGAGTGCAGCATTTTTTTTCTCTTATGTCTTTTTTGTAATGTTGTTCATTACTGAACCTTGAATTGCGATAAAAATTCATAATCAATACAAAAACTTTAACACTCGGATGGTCGAGTACCTCTTTGCCTGTTGGACTCAGAATTCACGTTGTACAAGATGTATTTTTGGTTTAAAAAAATTTAGACAAAAAAAAGTTGCTACACTCTTCGAAAATTTGATGTTTTCTAGATTTTGTCTTGCATGAAAGTGGAGAAATAGTCATAACTTATTATATACTGGAGATTTTTTTAAAGGGGCGGGGGGAAACTTTATGTACGAAAGTTTTAGTCCCTTGGGGGTGTTTTAAATTTAATTTCTTAGTATTTTTGACTTTTAGGTCCAAAATCATCGAGCAATCGATTGCAACCATTTCCAGCACTGCTTTTGCGTCAGTAACTGCCTCAAATTTGCGATTTTTGGCAAATTACACCAAAATTAGAGAAACCAGCTAAAATGATCCGTATTTAGACTAATATGCTGAGCCTCCGCCAATTTATTTATTTGCTCACATGTTTAGTGACTTTCTAGAGTCAGAATTTCATGACGAACAAGATAGAATTTTTTTTCCAACCAAAATCACTTCCGAAAAACAAATAGCTAGCGAAGGTTTGACAAAGGAACAATAGAGTACTATTGAGGGGAGGATTTCGGTATATTAGGAAGAGGTTGCAAATGAGTATGTAATTAAAGTTGGGAAAAACGTAAGTTCCAGGATACTACCGAAAAGTACTGGCATAGTCGTATTGAGGATTTCATTGAATTGGATTTTTTATATTTGAGCCTTAAGTTTATACAATTTTCATCTTTATTGATAGCTCAAATGAAAGCCAGAAGCTGGCTACATTTTGACACTAACTTGTAAATAAAAGAAGAAAAAAAGGTTTGCACCCAGTGGTAGTCGAACCTGTGACCTAAGGCGATGCGTATATAAAGTGCTGTCAGTAACTGCCTCAAATTGCGATTTTTGGCAAATTACCACCAAAATTAGAGGAAACCAGCTAAAATGATGCGTATTTAGACTAATATAGCCTGAGCCTCCGCCAAAATTTATTTATTGCTCACATGTTTAGTGACTTTCTAGAGTCAGAATTTCATGGCGAACAGATAGAATTTTTTTCGCACCAAAATCACTTCAGAAAAACAAGGTAGCTAGCGAAGTTTGACAAAGAACAATAGAGTACTATTGAGGGGGAGGATTTCGGTATTATTTAGGAATTGACTTTTCTCGCGATTTCAATTTACATTATTTTAAAAACGTATGCTGAAAATGACGGCAAGAAGCAGGGCTACATTTTGAGTGTAAGCTGCAAATGATATGTAAATTAAAATTAGGAAAAAAACGTCAGTTCCAGGATATACCGAAAAGTACTGGTATAGTCGTATTGAGGATTCATTGAATTGGATTTTTTATATTTGAGCCTTAAGTTTATACCATTTTTCATCTTTATGATAGCTCAAATGAAAGCCCAGAAGCTTGGCTACATTTTGACACTAAACTTGTAAATAAAAGAAGAAAAAAAGGGTTTGCACCCAGTGTAGTCGAATCTGTGACCTAAGGCGATGCGTATATAAAGCCCCCCTAAGCGGCGAATTGCATCTCGTAAATTGCATCTCGCAAACCTTACATTAGGTCACTAATGTTGCCTTCACTGCAGTGTTTGCAAAACTCATACTCATCCTCACAGCCATAGTAATTATGAGTTTAGCTAAACTCATAGTTGAGAAAGGGGTCATAATCTCCGCAACCAAAAATTGTTTTGTAAATCTGAAAAGTGCATCGGATCAGATTTGAGGTTGATACTGAAAAATTTTGTAATATTGACAACTATGAGGAAAAAAACTATGAGTTCAGCTATGAGGTATGAGCCTTACACCATTAAAAGTGTGTTTTTCAAAAAAAATCGATTTTGGTACTAGAAAAAAGTATTTTGATACTAGAAATAAGTATTTTGTATTAGATTTTTAACTCTGTTGCAAACTCGAAACTGTCTGTTACACTATATTATTCTCAATACGAATAAACACTTTTTAATCCAATTTTTTCGTGCTCTTTTCACATGGAAAAATTGTTTTGCGTATCACCTCCTGCAAGATTTTACAGGTATTTTTTGGTATGAAGTCGATTTTAAAAAAGAAGCTTTTTGTTATTGCTTTAAAATTTCCATTTTACAAAGACCGGACAAAAACTGCAAGTGCATTTAGCATAGAGTTTGCTTTTTAAATAAGTGGTGCTTGTTGTTCACAAGTTTATCACTTGGGCGAAATAAGGTTTACAAATGTAATGGAACAATTTTTTGGCTTGTTTTGATAAAATAGTGTGTTTTAGCCCCACAAAGCTCTTTTTTCGGCGATTTCTTTGCAGATTCGGATTCAGCATTAATTTGCGTCCACCTACTTTTCGTAGCTCAGCCGTTGGAGTGTTAATAGGAGGTAATGAAACGTCACGGACCGAGTTGTAGAGGGGAGGACAACACTCTTTTTTTATGATAATGAAACCTATCTAAACATTTGAGAGGAACGATGATACGTGTAAAGTAGCCTTACAGTTGTGATCAATCAATGCGAGATGCAGCCATTTTTTTTTCTCTTATGTCTTTTTTGTAATGTTTGTTCTTACTGAACCTTGAATTGGCGATTAAAAATTCATAATCATTGAAAAACTTTTAACTCTCGGTGGTCGAGTAACTCTTTGCCTGTTGGACTCAGAATTTAACGTTGTACAAGATGGTATTTTTGGTTTAAAAAATTTAGACAAAAAAAGTTTTGCTACACTTTCGAAAATTTGATGTTTTCTAGATTTTTGTCCTGCATGAAAGTGAGAAAATAGTCATAACTTATTATATACTTGAGATTTTTTAATAAGGGGGGGGGGAAACTTTATGTAAGAAAGTTTTAGTCCCTCTGGGGTGTTTTAATTTTCTTAGTAAGTTTTTTGACTTTTAGGTCCAAAATCATCGAGAAATCGATTGCAACCATTTCCAGCACTGCTTTGCTTGTCAGTAACTGTCTCAAATTTGCGATTTTTGGCAAAATAACCAACAAATAAGGAAACCAGCTAAATGATCCGTATTTAGAGCTTATAGCCTGAGCCTCCGCCAAATTTATTTATTTGTCACAATGTTTAGTGACTTTCTAGAGTCAGAATTTTGAGACGAACAAGATAGAATTTTTTTCGCACAAAATCACTTCCGAAACAAAATAGTAGCGAAGGTTTGACAAAGAAAAAGAGTACTATTGAGGGGAGGATTTCGGTATTATTAGGAAGAGGTTGCAAATGAGTATGTAAATTAAAGTTGGGAAAAACGTAAGTTCAGGAATACTACCGAAAAGTACTGGCATAGTCGTATTGAGGATTTCATTGAATTGGATTTTTTATTTTGAGCCTTAAGTTTATACCATTTTTTCATCTTTATGATAGCTCAAATGAAAGCCCAGAACTTGGCTAATTTGACACTAAACTTGTAAATAAAAGAGAAAAAAAGGGTTTGCACCCAGTGGTAGTCGAACTGTGACCTAAGGCGATGCGTATATAAAGTGCTGTCAGTAACTGCTCAAATTTGCGATTTTTGGCAAATTACCACCAAATTTAGAGGAAACCAGCTTAAAATGATGCGTAATTTAGACTAATATAGCCTGAGCCTGCCAAATTTATATTATTTGCTCACATGTTTAGTGACTTTCTAGAGTCAGAATTTCATGGCGAACAACTAGAATTTTTTTCGCCCAAAATCACTTCAGAAAAACAAGGTAGCTGCGAAGTTTGACAAAGAACAATAGAGTACTATTGAGGGGGAGGATTTCGGTATTATTTAGGAATTGACTTTTCTCGCGATTTCAATTTACATTATTTATACACCGTATGCTGAAAATGACGGCAAGAAGCAGGGCTACATTTTTGAGTGTAAGGCTGCAAATGAGTATGTAAATTAAAATTAGGAAAAAACGTCAGTTCCAGGATACTACCGAAAAGTACTGGTATGTCGTATTGAGGATTCATTGAATTGATTTTTTATATTTGAAGCCTTAAGTTATACCATTTTTCATCTTTATGATAGCTCAAATGAAAGCCCAAAAGCTTGGCTACATTTTGACACTAAACTTGTAAATAAAAGAAGAAAAAAAGGTTTGCACCCAGTGGTAGTCGAATCTGTGACCTAAGGCGATGCGTATATAAATCCCCCCTTTAAGCGGCGAATTGCATCTCGTAGAATTGTCTCGCAAACCTTAACATTAGGTCACTATAGTTTGCCTTCACTGCAGTGTTTGCAAAACTCATACTCATCCTCACAGCCATAGTAATTATGAGATTAGCTAAACTCATAGTTTGAAAAGGGTCATATCTCCGCAACCAAAAATGTTTTGTAAATCTGAAAAGTGCATCGGATCAGATTTGAGGTTGATACTGAAAAATTTTGTAATATGACAACTATGAGGTTAAAAACTATGAGTTCAGCTATGAGGTATGAGCCTTACACCATTAAAAGTGTGTTTTTCAAAAAAAATCGATTTTGGTACTAGAAAAAAGTATTTTGATACTAGAAATAGTATTTTGGTATAGATTTTAGTATTACCGTCGAAAATGCTGTTTTTTTAAACACACCTTTTCGCCAAAATTTTCAACAGGCTGGAATCTTTTTGTGCTGTAGAAAGAGAATTCGTTTCGCGTCAAATAATCGTTTAAACGACTATGAATCATCAATTTTCATCAAGTGAATTATTTTTAAGAAACGTACTAGTTTTTCTGAGTACGAACTTCGGAGGCCACAGCTCGGTGAATTATCAAGAAAAAGTGGTGATATATTAATGCTATCCTACTCGACACATCGTAGTCTTTTTTTCAGTCCAAACAGTAAATTTCCATTTTCTGAGTTGTCCGACCAAACTACAAAATTACAGAACTTCTCTTTTAAGTGCGGGTTAGGACAATTCGTGGCTGTAGCTTGCGGCTTTTTTTAAAATGTTGCTGCGGCTATGCGACTGCGGATATTTTCTGAAAATTGATGCGGCTGGCCGCAATCATCCTAATAACAACAGATTCAGCAGTGCTTTTCTACCACAAAAAAAATTTTCAGGTGATAAAGTCAGCATGATGGATGCTTTTATCAAAACTTATAAGTAGGAGGTCATCAATATTTGATTGGATGGAAAAGTAGTGAAAACTTGATCTATCAGAAAAAAAACTCTGGTTCGCCCTGTGCGCACTTTAACGCTTTATTTATTATGTTTTCATGCTCGGTACATGTCGCTATGCCCTTTCAAATTCAGATTTCTCAGGTTTCTTATAGTTGTGTCGACCGTAGTAGCGAATACCAGCCCCCCCCCCCATGAATTTCGGGCGCTCGTAGCGAATAACCCATCAGATCGCCGAAGATCAGATAGATCTAGATCGATCTGACAAAAATTATTGTCAAAATAGCAAAAATTTTGCGGGTATTCAAATTTCATAGTCTGGATATGACTTGAATCGCTCAGAATCCACCGGAAGCAAGAGCCACTGAAAGTTGTTTTTTTGGGGGTTACTAAAAGAGGGAGGGGGGGTGAACTTTTTGCGAAAATCCGATTGCGCTGATCAGGTTTGCCGTTTGATCGACTCAATCGCTCAGAATCTCACGCTGAACCATTCAGAACAGCTCTTAACCACTCCAGCCAGCATTTAACTATCCTGAAGTTTTTTATGGTAGTTCAAGGTGGTTCTGAGCAATTGAGCCGATAAAAGAGAGATTCTGATTAACGCAATCGGATTCTCACAAAGTTCACCCCGGCCATCCTTTAGTAAACTCCCCAAAAAAACCAACTTTCAGTGGCTCTTGGGCTTTCGGTGGGATTCTGAGCGATTCATCATGTTAGACTATGAAATTTGAATTCTCGCAAAATTTGGCTATTTTGACAATAAGTTGGGTCAGATCGATGTAGATCTATCTGATCCTATCATCAGATCGATCCAGATCTGATCTTTGGCGATCTGCTGACTGATCTGATGTTTTTGCGATTTGAACTGATCTGATCTAGATCGAACTAATCTTTGCCCACCTCTGGCGGCTGACTGCCGCACCTAAGTGCTAAGCTAAACTTGTTGTTTCAAAGGGTAGTTACAGCGATTTTGAAAGGTTAGATTTATGGGGAGGGATGATGGGTTTTTTGCTACTAGCGTCAGTTTGTCTGAAATGTATTAGAGCCAGAAAAGGCAGCATAAAAAGTACTTTATCTGAAATATTAGCAAAAGCAGGCGTACGGACTAAAGTTGTCAGACGTTCTATTTACAGTCAGACCAGCGATTTTTTCGATGCCTACTTGGCCAGCGATTAAGGAAAATGATTCACAGTATGCCCTCAATATAACGAAACTTTGATAACGAACATTTTTGTCGGTCCTGAGAAGTTCGTTATATCCAGGTTTGACTGGATCAGGAATTTTTATCTCTGCCTAGCCATCCTGGTTTAAAGGTTAAAGGGCATGGTCACCTTTACAAATTTCGTCCGCACCAATTCAAAATTTTTTTCATACTGTTCACTTCTGTACGGTCGGAACTTTGATTTCTAACAAAAAAAGGCTTAGAATTTAATTTTAGGTGCAGTTTTGCTAGAACCAAGCTGAAAAATCTATATAGAAGTTTCAATGATTCGTAAACTTTTTGAATTGGCGGGAACAAATTCAAAAAAGGTGACCATGCCCCTTAAAACGCAAGTCCGCCATTTATTCTGTTACTTTCTGGTAATACCAAAGTTAAATGTTATTGTAATATGTTTTTTTACTTCATCGGGTAACTATTCTACATGAGCATGTTCAACCATCAAACGCCTCATCCACCCATTCAGCATCGATTCCTTTTCCATAAGACTCTAAGAATTTAATTGGCATTGGAATTAATGACTGTTTACAAAGACTTGAAGAAAGAAAAAAATCCTCCTTAACAAAATTATACTGAATGAAAGCCTGTGAAAATGCGCCAAAATAATTGCTTGTGATACCCCAAATGCCATTCTTCATGTGTCGCCGGTACACTTAAAACAAAGTCAGGTTCTGTAATAAACTTTGCTGCTAAATGATTGTCTCAGCTACTTTTCTGTCAATCACCACTGCTACATTTCCAGCTAAGTTTTTCTTATTTAAAGTACACAGTAAGTCTTTTACTTGTTCATGCATTTCACTCCAAGTTTGCATTAGAAAGCTAAGCAATAATTTCTCATTAATCTTTTGGCTTTTTGGGGAGTGCGCATCCACTCACCATCCCCTCTTCCTAATCCACATTTGAACGACTCAACCAAATCTAAATTACCTTTTTCCTTTCTGCAATTGGCAAGGAGACCGCTGTGCTCCATGCACACTTTCCCACAGTTACTTGCTGAACTTTTTCGGCTGATTTGGATCAGCGGCAGGTATTTGTGGTAATGGTTATCGTTGTTTTTGTAGTTGAGAGAACAGGCGAGAAATGTAGCTAAAAATTTGTGAGAAGAACTATGGATGGGAATGGAAAAAGGTTTTTGAGGCGAAATACTGAAAAATCTGTGTTTGATTCTGAAAATACATATCGATCAGGTTGACTTTTAGGGTATTTTTTAGATGATCACTAAGTTTTCGGATCAGTCCGTATAAAACTAGATTTCTTAGAAGCTGTTTTTGAATTTTTTTTAAAAGTTTTTTTGGTCTTTTAACCGTTCTGAACTCGGTTTTGTTCATTTTTGTCGTCAATGTGCTAGAATTTCTCGGATAAGCGACTATTTTGACTGAGAACTAACGTGATAAACTAAATTTTTTATGATTTGGTGATTAACTTTTTGACATGTTTTCACCCTTTCTCTTTTCTGTCTTATGTGATTGATAATACAGTGACGCTTAGTAATTGACTTGATTTAGCCTCATTCATACTTACCCGAAACATGCCCTGTTTCGCGAAACATGAAAATGTTTCGCGAACAACCCCCGAAACATGTTTCGCGAAACAAAAAAATAGCTGTTTCGCGAAACATTTTCATGTTTCGCGTGTTTCGCGAAACATGTTTCGCGAAACAGTCGAAAACATGGAGTAAAGTGCAGTTTTTCGAAGTTTTTAGTTGTTTGCTGCACATTCTGACTGTGTTTTTTTACTTAATTCACGTTTTAGAAATTCATCCGCTCGCATTGGAAATCAGCGCTATTGGATGAGTTGGCAGCAAAGTGGTCCGCACTCTTTGCTATTTGCAAGCGTAAGTTAATTTAAATCACAAAATGTAATGAATGGAACCCTTTAGGGACTTTCGTGACGTTATCAACAGTTGGGAAGAGTGCTTAGCTAACGAGATTCATCAACAATACACAGGTTGCTGATCCGGAAAAATCAATCCAAGAAAATACATTTGTTAGAATTGAATTATTGTTGGTCATCTCACCATGTATTAGGCCGGTATAAAATTTTTAATTGATCCATTGTAAATTTTGATTCTGAAAATATAATGTGTCTTAGTATCCACGAAAAATGCGCAGAGAGCGCCTGGGTAGCTTAGGTTTATATTTAGCAAGAACAAAAGGTACTATAATACTGCTTAAACTGCGCGGTTTCATCGTAAAACTGAAGGCAGGTTGCCCAGCCCAAAAAAAATTCAGCGAATGATTTTAAGTGAGATACTTGCCAACAACTTAGCAGATTAAAAAAAATTGGTATATCGTTTCAATATGCCTGCATTACTATATTCAAGCCTTTTTTATCGCCGAAACCACTGTAAAAAAGAAAGATTTTAAAAACTACACGACAAGAATCTTTAACACCGATTTGAGCCGTATAACAAGCATTACATTACCATGTTCGAAACCCCTGTTTCGCGAAACATGTTTCGCGTAACATTCTCCCGAAACATGTTTCGGGGGGTTGTTTCGCGAAACATGTGTTTTGTTTCGATGTTGGGTAAGTATGAATTGAGCCTTTTAAAAAAGCCATAACTTTTTTGGAATGTCTGATGGCAAACTACCGTATTTCCTGTAACAGGCCACATGAGGGTTTATTTTTCAACCTCCTAAAATCTGGAAAATTTGAGGTCAATCTCGAGATTTTCGGCTGAAAATCCAAAATCTAAAAAGATGAATTGGTAAAGCTCGTGGGAGTAAAGAAAAACAACAAACAGCTGCTGCAAATTTATCTCTAAACTGAGATAAAGGTCCTCAAAATAGGGGGTGTGGCATTATTAGGCATGTGGGCCTGGATCAGGACGAATCAGGACCCTGCCGAAACACCTCCGCAAAATAGAAGAAACAAAAATTCTATTTTTTTAACTTTTACCGCAATTTAAAATTACCCTTTTTGCGTGTTCCTGAGTCTCTTGTGTATTAGTTTAGTTTTATCTCGAATAATAATTTATAATACTTTTTCCTATTTTTTCCATTTAGTTGTGAGCCTGCTTTAGGCTACTTATGTGTGTATGTTTTTAGTTATAACGATGGACATGCATCTAACAACAGCAGCATATGAGTTCAGATAATAATTCTCAGATGTATAATTGGCTTGGCGATGTGCATTAACGTAGCTAATCGAGGTGGTGAATACAAAATAAATGTGATCTTGTTCCATTAAAAAATTTCGGACTGTGGAGACTACAAATCGCCGAAGAATAAGGACAAGCTGTGCTATTCTGGTCATCTATTCTTTACCAGAAAACGAATGCAGATTAGACAAAGAAGTTTTGACATTGGGATAGATGCTGAACCGATAAATGTCTAGAGCGACTGCACACCGATTCTGCTGATAACGTCGTTGAAGTTTCCACACATAATTATGAAACCAATCCATGCCGCAAGGGAGTGCATGATGTGAAACAGGCTCTTCGTGACCGCGCCGAAGAAACACAGGGGGCTTGTATTGCATAGTTTTCTCCTTTTGCGCAAATTTAGTTCCCTCTCAAATAAATTGAGAAATCTTCTTGATTCTGTCAAGGGTCAAAGGCCAGATATTTCCTCAAAAGAAATTGATTCGTCGAGCTCGTCTTGAGATTCAAGCCATTCTGCTAACGCCTGCTTACTGTTAAAGGGGCATACCAGCGCATTACACGGTCAATTTCAATTTTCAAAGGCGGGGACCACACTTTCAAGACAAAAAACATTTGATTTGAAAATGTTTCTTTAAATTATTTTATGATCGTCACCGAAAAATGTTGCCACCAAAAGACTTTTTCTTGTCGTTTTTTGTTTTTGGTGGTATAAGTTAAATAAATAATTTAATAATTTAAACAATTTAAAGGAATATTTTCAAATCAAATGTTTTTCGTCTTGAAAGTGTGGTCCCCGCCTTTTGAAAATTTTAAATTGACGTGTAACGCGCTGGTATGCCCCTTTAAGAGAACTAAGTATTGCACATCTACAAGTACTACTCTACAGATCCAAACAACGAGGAATTGTTTTGGTGGCTGATTGTCCATGCTGGATTTAGAGAATTACTATGAAGCCATGAATTTTAATGATTTGAAGCCAATTCTCGATTGGTTTGAAGAAAACTATGTTGGTGGGTGTGTATTTTTCAAACGGTGGAATCTCAAAAATCCTTAACTAGGGAGGGTGAAAGCTGTTAAGGAGATAGTCTGGACACGAAATGATTTATACAAGTTTATGTTTTTTTTTAATGTGCCTTTAAAGACATATTTTATAGACAACTCAATGTTGCGATGACGAACAAACTTGTGCAGAATTAAAAGTTGTATTGGCATCATCAATATCAGAATTTCTGAATCCCTTCAAAAAATGCAATAAAAATCGTTTATATGATATCAGAATCACGAAATCATTTCATGAAATTCTCTCAAAGTCAAAATGAAATACAGAACTAACCAACCTTCTTTCAATGGTTTTTCTTTTTTCCATTTCAATTTTTAGGGCATTTTTTGAAGTAATTAGGAAATTCTGGTCTGTTGTTTCGGAACCTGTTGTTTAAATTCTTTAACCCTTGTTGAAAAGTTTTGGTGTTCAATAAAGGATATATTTTTTGAAAGTCTGTTGAAACCAATAATTACTTTGATGGGGATGTTTGGGCCGGGGTATTTCGGAGGGGGTGTTTCGCCGGCGGTTTTTCCTGGAGGAGGGAGAGGGTTGCGCTATAAAGGTGATCCATTACAAAAAATCTCTTTGTGGCCGACCAAATAAATCAATTTTATAAGATAAAAGGTTATTATGACAAAAGGTCAAATTTTTTTAAAATTATAAATAAAATTCTTTTTCATGTGGATATTCACCTCGTATGTGAGTCTTTTAGCAGCAGGGTTGGTGTGAAGAGTTTGAGCTTTAAGAAGTGCTAATGGTCGAGTACCATCAACTACTAGTGCAATTAATCCTCTCACCTAGAACAAATAGTAGTTGAGAAGCGAGTAACTGCACACACATTTACAGCCCTTCCCTCCCATCTCCCATAAATAATAAATCCCTTTTGCTGAGCCGAATGGGCACTAGATGTACAGGAAAGATTATGTATGCAGCAGCAGTCGCAGCAATCTTTCTCGTTCCTTACAGTAGTCTTCAGTTTGCGCACATTTGATGAGGGAAATGATTGTCTGAGAAATTGAAAAAAAAAGTACTAAAAATTACAGGTTGAAATAAGATTTTTTTGATGTTAATACTTCTTTGAATTGTATTTGTATTTTTCCTAGTGTATTTCGCCTTTTTCATTTATTATTTAAATTTTTGGCGCTAGTATAGAATACCCCCCCCCCCACCAAATCTGACCTTATAAAAATCGCTGTAACTACCCTTTGGAACAACAGGTTTGGGATTAGCCAGCGTACGGGTTCTGGAACATATATTTGGGTGCTCTTTGCTTAAGTTTTAAAAAGCATAAGTTCGGGGGGGGGGGGGGGGGGGGTCGCAATTTTTGCGCAAGGCGCAATTTGGGCGCAATTTTTTTATTGGCAGATTCAGTTGTTTGGTGACGAACATATTTACATACTTTAACCCATCTTCGCCCGAACTTATTTTTGGAAAATCGAATTTTTTTAAGCTGAAACGGTCATTTTCAGAAGTGAAATGGTAGGGTTTATTATAAAAATAGCTGTAAGTACTTTCCCCGTTAAAATATTCTTTTACCACGTAAAATCGTGAAAATTTGTTTCTCTAAAGTATTTCTTTAACTTTTTTAAAATTTTTTTGAAGTTTTCAAACCAGCGTATAGCTCTGGATCTCAGCTTTCTAGCAAGCTATCAACTAACTTTCTAAGTTATTCAAAAGTTGGAGAAAAAAGTCTTTGTATTTATGATTTTCGGTTGCAGTTCAGAATCCCCCCCCCCCACGGGGACTGATCAGGTGGAGGAGATAACTTCATATTCGTGTTTCTCGACCCTGATTTCATGAGAAAGCCGGCTGTTTTTTTGGTTCTGAGAAAAAAAATTTTTTTCGAACCACAGGGGGGTATCATGGTTTTTTAGTCAAAATTTGAAAATTTTAAATTGGCGCCTTTTGAATTTAAAAGGGAATAAGGGCTGTATTGGGAGGGGAAGGGAATAAAAGGGGCCACTTTTATGGCAGAACATTATGAATTTGAATATCTATATTCTTCGACTGCCTCACCATGTTTTTCAACTGGGCCGTGGCAAAAAAAGACTCTATATGCATTTTATGGTCAAGAGTACTTCTCGGAATCATGTCTAAGGTAAGTGTGTGCGCGCATCTCTAACTCTCAAGCCCCCTGCGCCCCTTCGGGGCGCAGGGGGCTTGGAGTTGAGATGCGCACACCCACATGCCTTAGACACAAATCACTCGAAAGTGACTCTGGATGCATGAAAAAGCATGCATACCAGAGTTTATTTATGCGGTAGGCCCCAGTATTCAAAACTATGTTCAACATCTTCTTGTTAGTGGGCCCTTTGTGATTAGTGGCCCCTTTTATTCCCTTCCCCTCCCAATACAGCCCTTATTCCCTTTTAAATTCAAAAGGCGCCAATTTAAATTTTCAAATTTGACTAAAAAATCATGATACCCCCCTGTGGTTCGAAAAAAATTTTTTTTCTCAGAACCAAAAAAACAGCCGGCTTTCTCATGAAATCGGGGTCGAGAAACACGAATATGAAGTTATCTCCTCCACCTGATCAGTCCCCGTGGGGGGGGGGGATTCTGAACTCAAGCCTGATTTTCATATAAAGATAAGTGAAAACAGAATGCCAAGGAAACTAATTCGAATCTTTTATGTTTTCTTAATTTTTTCCACATTGGAGACATTTAAAAAGCTATATATCAGCGTTCTTACAATGCAAAATTATTCTGAAAAAAAACTTTGCAGCTCTTAATCTGCATCACCACATGATTTTGAAAAATTCGGGCCTTGATTAACGAAAAATAAAAATTTCAATCAAAGTTCTTGTAAACTTGTCAAAATTACCGATTTTTTCAATCAAATTTTTCACAACTAAAATAAAACAATTTAAAAAAATAAAAAGCAGATTTTTGAAATCACAATAAGGGCTTATGAACAAGTATAACTTTTGCTTTATGGAAGCAGTCTGCTAAAGATACTGTGCGATTTTAAGCAATTTTATATGCAAGAATAAAATTAATTTTCTTTGTCCAAAGCAACCTGTTCATGTGTAATTGTGTAAAAAATTAAATAAACCTTAAAGCCAAAAGCAAAGCTACAAAGAAAAACAATTCAGCTCATAAAAGTTGAAAAATCGGCTAGAACAATGCGGGGCAATGCTCTTACTAACCCCATTTTCTAGATGGTTTTTTTGAATGAACTTACCGTATTTTCTCTAATAGGCCTTTGAGGATCTTTATTTCAGTTTAGAGAAATAAATTTGTGAAGCTGTTAGTTTCATTTTCTAAACTCCCACGAGCTTTACCGATTCCCCTCTTTAGATTTTAGATTTTCAGCTAAATATAAGAGGAAATACGGTATTTAGATTAAACACAAATAGCCGTTTGTTCAAAATTCCTAATAGATGCTTTCGTGAGTGTTTTCAAATCCTACATCCGAAAAAATATTAACGGGGAAAATTTAAAAGCACCCAATTGCGCCTTTTTAAAAATTTTGCAATTTTAATAAAAGCAAAATTCTTGCAGAAATGTTCACACAAATGCTTTCAACCATAAAAAACTTCAGATTCAAAATCAGCACGAGAAACGGCATCTTTAACGTTTTTTACCAGCTTTTCGAAGATGTTTCTTTTTTAATAGATTTTTGCATTCTTCTAATAAACCCAATATTTAAAAAAATAACATCGCTAAAAAATTCAGAAAAGTTGAACTCGGTACTGGCCAAATTTCGCCAACCGGCTCAAAGCGGTAAAAATAGTTGTGACGCGAATTAAAAAGCTGAAGCTACTTTAAAAGCAAGTATTTGAAAAGTTTTACAAGTTCGAAAACGCCTTTAAATAAATAATCAAAAGATACAAAAAATGGAGCTGGTACTTCAATATGGGGTGGTACTTTAAGATTGTCGACGTGGAATATGTCACTTTTGGACATTTTTTAATTTTAGGTGTAACAACACGCTGTTTTTCATCTTGCTGATACCTTCTTCAAATTTCTACGATTTTGATTCCGAAGTCGTCGTCAAATTCTAAATTTCCATCGAAGCAGCAAAAACTGAGTTTTTACAGTCAAACCTCGTTATAGTGCGACCCCCAAAGTTCGTTCCAGCCTCGGTCCGACACTTTTTTGAACTCGATTTTTGAAGATTTTTGTAAGTTCTGTTTTTACAGTCTTGTCCCAAATATCGTCAGGATTCCGGTTTTGCCGATCGTTTTTCTAAAACATAAATTTTTTTCTTTAAAAAAAGCAAAACCTCGATATAGTGCGACCCTTTTTCAAAATGTGGTCGCACTATATCGAGGTTTCGCTTTTTTAGAAGAAAAAATTTTAGTTTTCAGAAAAACGATCGGCAAAATCGGAATCCTGACGATATTTGGGACCAGACTGTAAAAACAGAACTTACAAAAATCTTCAAAAATCGAGTTCAAAAAAGTGTCGGACCCGAGGCTGGAACGAACTTTTGGGGGTCGCACTATAACGAGGTTTGACTGTATTAAATTTTCAAATTGTTTGGAATTTAAAAAATGTTTCGCTGTATGGAAGAGAATCTTAAAGAAAACACACATCTCATCTCTGGTTTTTCGTCACATGGTTTCGTAAAATATATTTCACACCGAGCTCTGCTTTTTTTTAAATTCAATATCGTGCCATTTGGTGCTATTTAGCAATTGCAGATCAGCCAACCCAATACCCAGTTGCAAGACCAGAAAATACTTGCACATACAATAACAATTTTAACAGGATTATCCATGCAGTGTTGGAATTCCCCATCTTTGTTTTCTCTGACCGCTTGCTGTATATCCCAATTATTAGTTGTGCAAACAAGGTTATTTAATAGCCCAAACAATATTTATTCTTTGATTGCTCCAGAAATGTTTAAATCCATTCCCGTTCGGCCAGATGTTTCATCTCAGACCCGAGTTTTGCTTCTTTCTGATTTCAATTTCTCACACTGATAGCATTGCGATGGTTATGAGGGTGCAGCAGCAGGTCTGGGAAAGACAAACAGGCAGGACGTGTGCCTCTCTGCACACCCCCATTAAATTTCTCCCTCCTCGGCTGTTCCATTGATAATAAAGCTGATGGAGACGGTAGTAGTAGTAGTAATACTCCAAGTAAGGCAATAAATTTACAGGGTGGGTGAAGAATCGCGCCCTTTGAGAGTTAATAAATGAGTTTCAAAGCATGTTAAGCTTCCTGGCAAAGAAAAAAGGACAATCAACAGTGAATCATCACAGTAAAGAATAGTTTCTCATGTTTTTTGGTAATCTTGTATGTTATACAATTTTTTTATCGAGTGCAATAATCCTTGTAATTAAAAATATTTTCTTGCCACGAATATGAATAATTTTTAATTTATAAAAAGCGGGTACTAATTAAATTCGGCTATAGGTGATTTGCGCCCTCAAAATGCTCATTTACGCCCTCAAATTAATTATTTACGCCCTCAAATTTGAAATTGATCAAAATGCTTATTTACGCCCTCAAATTACTCATTTACGCCCTCAAATTACTCATTTACGCCCTCAAATTTCTTTTTTACGCCCTCAAATCGACCAAAATGCTTATTTTAGCCAACATTTTGCGGGAATTCAAATTTTTTAGTCTCAACCAGCGAAACCAGCCGATCGTCCACTTATATCATAAAAATTTTTACATTTTTCATGTTCCAAAACCTGTTTCTGGACTAATTCGGCCATGCTGAAGATGGTTTGACAGTGGTAAAATCCCGTGTTCTCGAGTATATTTTGAGTTTTGGTGAATAATTGATTTCACCAAAATCAATTATTTCACAACACTCAAAAAATACTTGAGAACACGGCATTTTACCACCGTCAAACCATCTTCAGCATGCCCGAATAAATCCAAAAAACAGGTTTCGGAACATGAAAAACGTTAAAAAAATTTTGATCCAAGTGGACGACCACTTGGTACCCACATAGGTACTTCACCTAGGTACCATCACCAGTGCACCTCCGCCTGAGAAAACTTACCTCTCTCTCTCTGGTACAGTCAATCCCCGATTTAGTGCGACCTCGAGTTCGATGGACTTGGTCAAAAGTCTTTGAAAGTATCGAAAGTGGAACCCCGATTTAGTGCGAACCTCGATATAGTGCAAATTTTTTGCGGCTCTCAGGGTCGCTCGAGTGAGCTCCTCATGCGTTCTTCTACAGAATGGGAAACTGAAGATACCGGTTTGGAAAGTCTAAACACAGTCAGACATTCGAGTTCTGAAAATATGGCCATCTAAAATAGGGAATTCCCACCCAATTTGATCGATTTGAGGGCGTAAATAATAAATTTGAGGGCGTAAATGAGCAATTTGAGGGCGTAAATGAGCATTTTGATCAATTTTCAAATTTGAGGGCGTAAATAATTGATTTGAGGGCGTAAATGAGCATTTTGAGGGCGCAAATGAATTTTAGCCATTAAATTCAAGACTTTTTTGGAATTCAAATTTGTTTAGTACCCTCCCAAAAATAACTAATTAAAAACAACCTCATGTCCAACTGGGATGCTTAGGAGGGTTACAACTGTGGTAATTATGTCCCTCGGTGGATTAATGGTAGAGCGGCTGGGAACGGTGAAAATTATTCGTCGGTTCGATTCTCATTCGAGACATAGTATTTCATCGATTTTTTCTAAAAGGAAATTTCTGTTCTATTTTGAATTAAATTAGTAGCCGCCTTTTTTCTAATAAAAAATCGCGGCGTTTATGAAGAATCGAATGATTTGCTAAAAACCTGAAAGACTGAATTTTTACCAGAGGCAAAATAATATTCAAAAAATATCCGTGATTGCTGTGAAACACCCTGTAGATAATATTGCCTGTTTTACTTTTAATGTTCTGATAACATTTTTAGTGTTTTTTTTTCAAGTCCTTTACTTTATTATTTATCGTTGCAACAATAGTGAAAAAAGCAATTACAAACACTAAAACAAAAAATTATTTGACAAATACCCGAAGTAAACATTTTTATAACAAATTATTATTTTTTGTTCTGCAGTTTTGTAATTTAAGATATGCAAACATTTATATTAAAATCAGAACTATGACATTAGCTTGAGAGAAAGGAAGATAAAAGACAACCCGAACAGTGTTTTTTTATAAGGCATTAATAAATTATTGGGAAAGTTACACACATTTACAATGGTCAGCGTGGAGAAAACTGAAGAGATATAGTTTTTAAATAGCTTTTTTGTTGAGTTATGGGACATGAAAATAGCATCCTACAGAAATACTCACAAAAACTTCTACAAACCTTACAATAAATAAAAGGCTAGAGCCGAAGTGCGCCCTCAAAAGTTTGCATTACAACAGAAAGTTGCTAAATCACAGCCTAAAATTTATACTGCCATTTTTCTTTGAATTTTTTCTCTACTGTAGTCCTAGATCTTAGGTTTCTAATGAGCTACCAAATTTGCTAAATAATTTAAGAAATTTGATATTTAGAAGTTAAAACAAATGATGTCTTTTTTTCAATTTTAAGAAATTTGTTTCAAAACTCTAAATCTCCACATTTCTCAAATCATTCAGCAGAGTTTAACAGCTCATTTAAAAGCCAAGATTCAGGGCTGAAGTCTTGTGCGAAAGATTTTAGAAAATTGTAGCGAATATTCAAAAAACTTGAAAGGAATTAAAAAAAATTTGAGTGTTAATTTAGTGATTTTCTGTCAAAATGCAGACTTTTGAGAACGCTATTCGATTTAAGCCTAAGCGAAATCAGAATCTTTCATACGGTTTCCACACTTCTTTGCGCTGCTTCTTTTGACTGCTAGTATTGGTGGAGCGATACACCAGTGATCCGGAAGCTTTACAAGTGCCAGAAGGTCCATCTGCTAGATGCCCACAATCTCCTTGACCATTATCCGAACTATTGGCTTGTTCTCCAGATTGGTTGTGAGGTGACAGAGCAGTGGGTGGCGATGAAATTCCACTGTCATTAGCTGGCTGGCTGCAAGAAGCTGCTGCGGCGTCGCAACTTTCCACATCTACCACTACAAAGTCGTCCAACTGTTCCTTCACTACTTTTGGCGGCTGCTGCTGGTCTCCACCCAACTGGCCAAGGGCATATGAGAATGGAGGTGGAGGGAATGCGAAGGGCATGGTCATGCCTTGGAACACCTCCTTGCCGTCATTTTTGGTGTTTACAAAGGAAGGCAATATAGGACTGTTGAAAGCAGAAGCCTGCATGCCCAACTTTTTGATAGACATGGGCATTCGACGGAGCGTGGAGTCAGCTGGAGTGACAGCAGCGCTGGTGGTGGGCAGACAGGGAGGTGATGAGCCAATATTGTTTAAGTTGGGGTTGCCACGTGTGGACAATAGGGTGGCCAGTCGCTCACCGATGTCTTGACGCAACATGTTCCGGAACTCTGGAGCTGCAAATGGAGGTGGAAGTGGCATCCTACCCTGCAAAAGAAAAGTCTTGAAGTTTTTAATGGCATATAAAAATTATAAAGACTTGGAGACTGATTAGGACCCGTGAGACATGGGAAAGTTTGGCTCTGTTGGCTGTGAGTACAGTCATTGACAAATCCTCCATCTCGAATGCGATGGGTCAAATTTATAAGTCAACTTTTTGCGTATATTCCAAAAGTATGGTAGAAAATGCACACTCAACTAGATGATGGAAATCACAGATTTTGAAAAAGGTTAAAAAATGATGTGTTTTGACAAAGTTGTGGTGGTTGAGAATCAACCTCAACTTAGCATGTAAAAATATTCTCAAAAACGATACGAAAAGAGTTGTACAAGCTCAAAATTAGTATTTATTGTACAACAGAGCCGAACTTTCGAAAAATTGTGTTCCAATTCTCAGTCAAGTCTCTTAAAGCTTTCACACTCTCACTCAACCACCTACCAAGACATCTGAGGTGGCAGTGGCACAGACAGAAAATCCTTCCCGCATTCCATTGTGAAAAGCTTGCCCTGGCTCTGCAAATTAATAAGCCATTCATATATTTTCATATTTAAACAAAGAAGAATAAGGACACAGACCAGTGTGAAGGATTTGCTGGATTTGATGCTGGAGGGCCTGTTCTCTCGTTGTAGGTTGGTCATGTAAGCCACTGTCTTCTCCAGCACATCCGCTTTTTCTAGTTTGGAGCTAGAAAACAAGGGACACTGATTAGTATGTCAATTGTAAAAGAAATAGGTAAGCTACCTTTGCTGGAGATCACTTTGCAACAACAACACCTTCAGGGCATCTGCAATATATATGCAATTAGTCGTGGATTGTGTGGATATGGTTAAATAGATTTGTACTCACCAAAGCAATTATTCATCCTCTTTCTTCGTTTCTTCTCCATCATTGGTTTTTTTAACTGAAATAAGAATATTTAGTGAAAACCCCAAAATTATCAAGCTCTTTTATTTTGCCATGTACACGCTATGTCACAAAATTGACCGATTTTGAACCTTGGTCTTTTGTATTTTCCAGAGGGATGAAATTTTTATACCACCTTTTACAGTGTAATTCGCGAATTTTAGATTTTTCGATTATAATTTTTTTCATATTTGTTCTTTAAAAAATTTCAAAAAAGGCACATGGGTCCAGCTTAGAATGAGTTTTTTCCGGCCTATAAGGTCGAAAACGCTAAAAAGCACGGTTTCTGCCAGGTCCACATATTGTCAGAAGTTACTTAGCCGAAAAGGTCAGTCTTAGAATCGCATTCAAACAAAATTAGCCTTGAATTCAAGAATGTAGCCTTGCAGGTGTGCCTTGAAGGCTTAATAAACCAGTTATCTCACAACATTTACATGTTAGATTGATAAAGTGGAATAGGGAAACATGGCCTTAGGAAAAGAGTATGTATGTAAAACACATACATTTGCCTTTTTACACCGAAAAAAAGTTCTTGAGGGCAGACAAGTGAGTTCTCTTGTATTTGCATTGTAAAATTTACAGTGTAAATACTTAAGCTTTTAAATTAATTATTTTTCCAAAAGATTTTTATTTTAGTTTTCAATAATAAAAAAGGTTAGCGAAAAAATTCCCTTTGAAAATTTTGATTCTGATCCATAACTACAGTAAAATTTCAATCAATTAATTTGGTCTTTTGTCGACTTTTTAATATGGTATTATTGGTTTGCCTAGACGTTTTCACCTATCTTTAATCAGCTTTAGGTGACCATCTCCTTCATTAAAATGGCTGGACCCAGCTCAAGGTCAAGAGTCAACTTTAATACTCAAAACAATAGTTTATTTAAAAACCAACCTTTCTTTCCATGGTTGGGTACTCGGGTGGGGAAGAACTCAGAGGGATGGATGAATTGAAAGCATCAAATTTAGTCATGTCACCTGAAACAGAAATAAAATTGACTGAAAAGGAAATATGAAAACACAAATGATCAATTTATGATTAAGTTAGGAAGCAGAAGTGCGACCCCAACACTGGAATACCTATACCCACCCACTCAATACACACAGGCGAAAAGGGGGCGGTCTCTATATCAGAAGAAGGTAGGACATCATCAACCATTGGTGGTCTTTTGCAATTGCTAGGCCAGCTATTGGAAGGAAGAAAAACACTTTGTTTGCAGCTATTATAACAGAACACAGTTCAAAAGCACC
This sequence comes from Ditylenchus dipsaci, assembly GCA_004194705.1. Lineage (NCBI taxonomy): Eukaryota > Metazoa > Nematoda > Chromadorea > Rhabditida > Anguinidae > Ditylenchus > Ditylenchus dipsaci. The sequence goes on from SADC01001306.1 coordinate 521,777, forward strand.
AAAACTCAAAAAAAAACATTTAAAAATACTCGGTACTTTGGTTATAGAGCTGTCATTAATTCGAATTCTAGCTTTTTTGCAATTTACCACAAATCCTCTAATAAACGAATTTTTGAAATTTTTCTTGACTTCTTTGCGGATTATTAAATCTGAATTGAGCGCGGAATTCAGCAGTTTGTTCAATAAGAACTGCACCACTGTATATAAAATTTTACAAAATTCTTAAAAGTTAAGAAAATTTTCTATAAAAGACAACGCCGTCTACGTCCATGACTGTCCCCTGTCAATTCAAAAAATTCTCATAATAGTCAAACTTCTGTATGGATTTTTTAACTCGGTTTCTAACAAAACTATTCCTAAAATTGAATTATGAGTCTTGTTTTGCTAGAAACCAAGTTGAAAAATCCGTACAGAAGTTCAACGATTAGGAAAAAAATGTTGAATTGGCGAGGGACAGTTTAGAGCGCACGGGCATGGTCCTCATAAATGTAAAATATAGCTGCCCAGTGCCGTAAAAAAGTAAAGCAAGAAGTCGTATCAAAAAGCCGAAAATTCGATAATCACCAAATTGTAAAAAACATAGAAAAAAAACTAACTCTGATAAAACTGCAAATGAGGTGACGTTGTTGTGGAGACACACTGGCGCAGTTTGTGGTCCACGAAGTAGTCCATGGCTAGAAGAATGTAGCAGAGTAAGCTCAGTAATAATAATATTAACCAACACTCTAAATACACATAATAGTCAGTTACACTCAGGATTCCATCATAATGCATCTAAATTTGATAGGATCTATACAATGGGGACATAGAACTCTTCATAATAGTCTTTTTCAATTTTACACAAAAGTACGTTGAAATTTTGGTTTACAAACCCATACCACCCTCCAAGTTAGCCTTGATCCCTAAGATGATTGTTCTACATTTTTTTAATTTTAAACACAAAGCAGTTGAAAATTAGAGAAAAAATTAAGAAAATCTGCTTCGGGGACCAAGGCGAAATGGGAGTTGTATACTGGACTTGAGTGGGGATGTCTAACAAAATTGCTTCAAAAGTACCCACTTTGCCAAAAGATTATAATTTATTATACCCTTATTTGAGAAATGTCTTCAGAAATCTGAATCACAAAGCGGAATTTATTTTTCTATAAGTTGGGCTACTGACACTTTGAATAATGACTGTTTAACTTGTGTATCAAAGTCAGCTTATACTCATATCTTAGCAACTGACAATTAAACAAAGGTTTAGCTCTGCAATTTAAATTCTTAAAAAATTTTACCTACTGATTTCTATGCACTCAAAAAATCAAACTGAAAAATATCTACTACAATTTATTCTATTACAAAAAGCAATTAATCAAAAATTTGCCTAATCATATAAAACAAGAAAAGTAAAGCGAATAGCAACGATGAAATGCTTTTGTTCCATAAAATGCACACTTATAAATATAGCGGAAGACAATAAAGCAGGTGGTTCCGCCTATATTTCTCAGGTAAGCACGTCAAAAGTGGGTTTGATTTGGTGGTAATCCTTATCTGGATAGCCTCAGCGGAAGACCACTGACCACCAACCACCTACTGCATGCACAGGTAATCCTTGACAGCTTGCCATTGCCTTTCGGCTTGAGAAAACTTGATGTGGGAAACGCTTGTTACTTATCTAACCCAACCAAGATCAATCAAAAGGCTTGGGGGAATAAAAATGAGTGAAATTGCTAGAAAAAAGTATGTACAGAAAGCGTGTCTTTTATGTACTTTGATAAAAAGTTATTTTGGTACAGTCAACTCCCGATTTAGTGTACACCGGATTTAGTGTACACCTCGTTTAGTGTACACCTGGATTAAATCATTTTGGCCGCTGTTGATTAAAATGACTAGAATGAACCCTCGATTTAGATACACTTGATATAGTGTACACCTGGAGCCGGTCCCCAGGGTGTACACTAAATCGGGAGTTGACTGTACCGCCTTTTCAAGGATTTAAGTTTGACTTGCCCAGTTCCGTGTCTTTCATTGCTAGCCCTCGTTCTTATTTCACAGTTTTAAAAATCACATTGGTAGAACTAGTCAATCGGGTGCAAAAAATATGGCTTGCTTCATTCTGCTGTTTTTTGGAGGTCTCGCTTAGGCACAGGCAAGGCCAACATACCCTGTGCTAACCACAAGTTAAATAAAATGAGTAAGGACCAAGGCATATTTTGCATTCGGGTTTTTAATGCTACATACCAATATTTTCTCTCCGAAACCCTTAACCAGTTTTAAACGTGGCAGTATTACAACTGCAATGCGTTAAATTTTTTTGTCTATTTTTTACCTTTACGCTGTGGTACTTGGACATACTTGATCTTTCGCTGTCCAAATCCCCTGTTTGTGGCAAACTTACTTACACCCTAATTTGGCACAATAAGTCAAAAAATAATGTCGCAGCTATACTTAGGGTTCTAGAAAACCCGAAATTTCCGGAAATTTTTCCGAACTCCGGATAGGACCCGAAATTGACGAAAAGTTACCCTAAAATGGATCCGAAACCCGAAATTTTACGGATTTCGAGTTTGATTAATTGATTTTTGAAATGGGCACAAAAAACTTTTATTCACCTTTTTGTCAAACCTTAAAAATGAAAACATAGAAAAACTTAGCTAATTTAAAACAACCAATTTATCAAACCAATTTTTACAAAAACAATCCAACAAAGATGCTCTGTAAGCAGAGTAAGCAAATTGAAATTTGTGGTATATGAAATGTTGTCTTTCTCAAATAATTATCACGGTTTTCATGCACAAAGAAGAGAATTGTTCATGTATGTGTACACACAGCAAGCACTGATAATTGTGGGAAACTCAAAACAGGGTGGTTGCCACTTCACAAAGTTCAAATGTAAATACTGGAATTAGGGGTGGAGTTTGCCGTGGGCCTTTTAATCAGCCAACTACCTAAGTTCTATGCAAGTGATGATGTGAGGACAACCTGTGAATATGCATGAATTTGAGCCGGTTTTTGAGGTGTGCCGCTCATTTCCCAGCCTTTGTGATTATCCTGGTTTTGGTTACTTTTGTTTTTGATTCGGTCTTTTTTAAATATATGCTTTCTTTTTATCTGAAACAAAAAGCATTGAGAAAGGCAAGTTTTTTGAGTCACTTTTAATGTATGTGATATTTCCTTTGATAGTTTTTTGGTTTCAAATTTGTCTTTGCCAAGTGTTACGGTACTTGTTAAACAGGTGAGAAATATAAGATTATTCTGAAATGAGGAAATATAACAAATTGATCGATTGATAATCTGTTAGAAAAAATAATTTTTTGCATTTTTCAATTTAAAGCTCAGAATAGGCCAGCACACGTAAGGAGGGGCTCAAACATGTGTCACAAATTGCAAAGAAAACAATTTTAAAATGGCGCGAATTCAAAAAAAACGAACAAAAGTGGATAAATGTAAAGTTAATATTTATATGTTTGTATAATTTGAAAAAAATTAAGAATCAGTAACATTTTAGAATTAAACTAAGCAACTTAACACCATATTTGTAACTAGTTAGATTTTATGAAAATCTCGTTGGTAACTGGCTTGAAATTAATCTGCGAAAAACGAGTTACAAACGCAATTCCAAGAACACGAAGCTCATTTATCAAGAGAAAATGCGTAGCTAAAGATTCGCCTGATACTCAATTGGCTAGAATAACTGGCCGATCAAAAAAAAATAGCCGAAGAACATTTGAAATTAAAAAAATTGTTTTTTTTAATTTTCGTCAACATTAAAAAAATTGGTTCTTGTCCGTTCCACTTTTCGAAATCTTATTTTTGTGACTTTTTAGGATTAGGCGAGGGTTGGCCAGTTTATGTTAAGACATACTCAAGCATATCTCAGACTGATGTTTAAGCCTGTCCTAACATATACTGGCCTACTCTTGCCTAAGATTAAAAAATTACAAAAGACCATGCTTGCGATAAAGGATAAGAACTGAAAATGTTGTGTTCGTATTTTATTTTGTAGTTAAAAGCGCAATAAAATATTTTTTTAAATTCATTTTTTATTTATTAAAAAGGCACTCGAGGGGGCAAGGCATACTACTTGTTTGATATTTAGCTAATCGGACAATCCTGGCTAAAATATACAAGCTCTTTATTTTAAGTAGATAAAAAGGTGAAATTTTGGCTATGGAAAAGTACCGTATTTTCTGTTTTAAGTCCCCCTCTCTAATAACTCCTCCCTATATGGACCTCATATCTCAGCCTAGAAAAAATATTTTGCAAATCTGTTTTTCGCGTTTTCTTAATTACAACGAGTTTTCCTGATTCCACTTTTCAGATTTCGGTTGAGAACACAAAAATCTCTAAATCGACCTCAAAATTATCCCACTTTTTGAGGTTGAACAATAACTCCCCGGGGACTTAATACACAAAATACGGTAATAAGAAAAGATGACAAAATTATTTTTTATTTACACTCTCAAATAATCATGCGATTTCGAAAACTTCAAAAAAGGTCTCAAACAAGTAGCAGCATTGTTGTAGGCAGTCCTATTCCCATGCAATTAGTGCTGGGCTAAATTCCTTCCTTGTACACCAACCTTCCCAAACTAATTCACACCTAGGTGTCCATGTGGGAGAATACCCTTAAAACGAGCATTTTTCTAAAAGAGTGGTTGTGCCAAACCGCTCAAAGCATTCCGCTCCCAGAAAACTTCTAATCCAACATTTGAACATGAGAATATTAGCGAGGAACAAGAGGAATAAATAAACCAACACATATTCACTCTCCTTTTTGATTGGGCACTTTTGTTTTGGGAAAGTGCTTTTACACACCTCTCCAACCAAAATAAAGGGCAGGAAATAGGGCTTTAGGAGAGCAAAAGAGGTTTAGCTTCTGTTGAACGCTATTTCAAAAAGTTTCAGCGAATGGTAATTACATCTAAAACACACACGCATAATACACTTAGAAACATTCCGTTATCACATAAATCGATGCCTAGCTCGAATAATTCTACCTTTAGCTTATGTTTTTGGTTAGGGTTGTCAAGCGTAATTATCCAAAATTGAACGTTTTGCAAACTTTAGCGCTAACGGCACATAGTGATTTCGGTGATTCTGCACTCTATCGAGCCACCTCAATTCTTTGAAAATTCACCTGAAACATTTTCCCTCAGCTACTTTTTTCTGCTCAAGATGGTAAAAGAAACACTTGTAAGCACTTACTGAATAAATAATTTTAAATCTTGTGAAATAAGTTTGCCTTCTACCCCTCAGAAGTAGGTAGTCTTCTAAAGGGAGAGGGAACTTTATTTACCCATGTTTTATTTTACAAGTTGGACTATCACTGGGTCCACACCTCTCTTTTCATCTTCTTTTATATACAACTTCGGTGATAAAATGATCCTCACACCCTTAGCTATTCAGCGAAATCATCAGCGCGGGGTTTACACCTAGTGGGGCTGATTTACATGCTAAAATAGGCTCAATATCCGAAAATCGATCGTTTTTGGAGTTTTTCTTTGACTAGTTTGATTGATATTTTCTGACTTTTTCTACAAGTTACACGTTACAGAGAAAAGGGTAATATTAAAATAGAGCTAAAATTTTAAAAAATTCAACGATGTTTGATTTCATGCTATCCTACACAGGTCTGTCATTTGAAAAAAATCTAAAAATTAGGGCATTTGCTGACAGTAAAGTAGTGCTGAAAATGATTGCAATGATTGCTCGATGGTTTTTGGCCCTAAGTAAAATAAGTAGAGTGTGCACCCAGGGGATTTAGACCTTCGATCCGAGACGATGCTTATATAGAGTTACCTCTCCTTTAAGGTATATCTGATTGAATATTAACTCATTTAGATCAAATTCAGGTAAAACTAATGAATTTCGAAGATGTTTTTACTTTCTCAAGACTCTGGCATGCATGCTTTTTGACGACTTTATTTTTTATCGTGTTGCGCAGAAAAAGTTATTCGGAAAAAGATTTGGGTTGCTTTTCAAAAAATTTGGGTGTGGCTCGGTAAGGTGCAGAAGTACCCCGATCAATCTTTATCTAAAATCGATCATTTTCTTACAAAAATAGGTAAAATACTTTACCCTTACTCCATAGCGAAAATCCAAAATATTTTGTGATAATTCGATAGATCGAGTCTTACTAACAGACATTACATTTGGAAAGTATGTTTTACATAAATCCCTCAGTTCCTAGTTCTCGCACTTTTTGTAATCAAATTGATGGCTGTAAAGAGGGATGGATTGAAGGAAATGATGTGAATGTTTGGGAAAGGATGCCTACTTTTTGTAGATGAACTGTAGCAGAGGCAGGCAGCCGGCTGCTCCCTCTAGATGAAGACCACTTTCCCACACTCCAAAAAAATAACTGTTAAAGGGCTAGTCTTTTTTTCTTCCATTTTCTAGCCCCCCATTTCCAACAAAAAGCGCTTTGATGGGCGCTCTGTCGAGCAGTGGATGCTGCTTCTTTTTCTAAAAGTTTTGGTCATCCGAGTTTTGAAGAAACAATTTTATGACTGAAATTTAGAGCATTTGATTATGTGGTGAACTTAGAAGCATTTGACTTGGTACTTAATATCAAAAATGATATTTAGGCACCAAAAAGTATGAGACCCTTGCGAGTCGGGACTCTTGTGAATAGAGTTTTACTACATCAACCCATACAGTCGACTCTCGATTTTAGGTACCCCCAAAAGTTCGTTCGCCAACTGGGTCCGACACTTTTTTAGACCAGTTTTTAAAGTGTTTCATTGGTTCTGATTCGTCAGTCTAGTCCCAAATATCGCAAGGATTCGGATTTTGCCGATTGTTTTTAAGAAATGATATAGTTTCGCCATTTTGACCGCAACTCTCAATAGTACGTACATCTAAATTCTAAAAAACTGAATTTAGGTGTACGTACTATCGAGAGTTGCGGGTCAAAATGGCGAAACTATATCATTTCTTAAAAACGATCGGCAAAGTCCGAATACTTGTGATATTTATGACTAGACTGACGAATCAGAACCGTTGAAAGACTTTAAAAATGGGCTAAAAAGTGTCGGACCCAGCTTGAGAACGAAGATTTTGGGGTGCGTAAATCGAGAGTCGACTGTATTAGGTATGTAAGCAAAAATTAGCGCCGAATTATTGATTGGGAATCTTTATGTTACCAAGCTTTGTAAACATGCTGTTTCCTAGAAAATGATCATTTTTTCAAATTTCTAATATAAACTTTTTTCTGGTGGTTGTAGTCGACTTGGTCTATAAGATAGTCTGTTACTGACCCTAATTTGTTAGTATATTTCAAAATATCGCAAGGATCACCCTCGATTTAATGGCACTTGCTCACTTGGGGGAGGGAGTAGGTGGCGAATTTATTAAAACTTTTTAAATCATGTTTATATAACTCCTAAGAGATTTTTATGTGCTTTAAACGATAAAAAGTTGTTTTTTACACTTTCCAATATAGAAAAGCAACTTTTTGAAAAAAAACAAGTTTGACCAAAATTTGACTAAAAACTTGATTCGCCTTGGTCCCACTTGGCCAAGGCAAAAAGTCAAATTTTAGTAAAAGAAAAGGTACTTGTTCACTTAGGGAGGCGCATTTTATATATTTTTTCAAATCATGTTTAAACGGCTCCTAAGTAATTTTTATATCCTTTAAACGATAAAAAAGTTGTTTTCTAATACTTTTTTCCCTTAAAACCGATTTTTCGAACAAAAATTTTTTGACTAAAATTTGACTTTTTACCTTGGAGGACCAAGGCATATTAAGTTTATGGTCAAATTTTAGTCTAATTTTTTTTTTCGGAAAATGGATTTTTTTATTTAAGAAAATGTTGGAAAGCAATTTGTTTACCGTTTAAATCATATAAAATCACTTAGGAGTCGTTTAAACATGATTTAGACAATATTATAAAATGCGCCCCCCTAAGTGAACAAGTGCCAAAGAAAATTAACAAAAAGTTGGTTTTTTATATTGGAAAAGGTGAAAAAAAATTTTTATCGTTTAAAGCATATAAAAATTACTCAGAAGTTATTTAAACTTGTTATTTTTCGATGAGTTATTTTTCGATTGACCCCTGGACCCGGGAGTTATTAGAGACCCGGGAGTTATTTTTCAGTTTCACAATATTGGCAATTTTAGAAAACATAGCAAACAATGAATGATATAATATTGGATAAAAACAAAAATAACAACAATTAATCCGTTTTAGCTGCACATTCATCAAAATTAAAACTAATTGTCGCTCAAATATTCGTTCTGTTTATCTTCAGCATCCACCTTTTCTTCTTAATTCCGCTCCACATCCAGCTAAGCTCGAACATTGTGAGACATGAACAAATCTTCGGCCACTTGCCCTTCTTTTTTCAAGTAATGGATGAGATGTTCTTATCTTTTATCGTGGCAAACAGTCAAACCGCAAGATGACTAAAGAAAGTCTACCTTTACACGATTTAGCAATGATCTTCTTTGGCAGCGATTCCCATGTCAGGCAGATCCATTCCAAATACACACCCATTGAAGCAGGAGGGCGATTACGATTTGCTGTCCACTCCGTTCGATTCATATTCATGATACAGTTATTGTAGAGATCATGCAGTTTCGCTTTGAAAGGGTCCGTTCGATACAAAGCCTGGCGCCTGAACAAATGAATATCTGAAAAATAATGATATTCAACCTGAATATATTGCGTAAAAAACTTTGTGTAGGTAAAATTGTCTTCTGGACGCGGGAGTTATTAGAGAAAATACGGTAGTTTCAAGAATTGAATTACTCTCATTATTGGTTTTGCGAAAAAAGCCGCTCAGATATTTGGTGTAAGCCGTTGCACACTCATTCCCAAAAAAGTAGCACTTGATTTTCGGCAGAAAGCGGCTGTCGAACAGAAAATCGAGCTCAATTATCCTCCTTACACCGTAGTATTAATATTCTATTGATGTATGTGGCGAAAACGCTTCACTTGTTTGACAACAGGAGCACGAGTCAAAAAAACAGAACATGGAGAGACTATTTTGAAATAAATATAAAGGGAGTCAGAAGAACAATGAGTAACGGCAATAACGAACAATAACGAACGAACAAGTAACGAACAATGAAACTGGAGCGTCACACGGCGAAAATACGCACGCAAGAAGCTTTGGAACCCGGCCAAGAACACTTGCAGCCAAAGACGAAAAAGAGGCGGGCCAAAGCAACAGCCATAAAAATTTGTTTCGTTACTATTTTATGTATGAACTTTTATGGATAAATTATTAAAGTTGCCTGATTTGGCTGAAAAGCGGCCCGAGTTTTAAATTTTCAACAGACAGAAAAGTGGCCAGATTTCACGAAAATGTGGCCTAAATAAATTCGGTTAATCATTTTTTTGTAGCAAAAATACTTTTTTGTGGCTAATTTACTCTTTTTGTGGCTAATTTTAAATTAGACTGGTTTTATTAAATTTTCGACGCTACTCGTTTTTAAGCCCCCCCCCTCCCCAAACCGAGTAGCGCCAAATTTTCTTATCTTTTTTCAAAGTGATAAAACTATCATGTATCCCTACGACTCTAGTTTCCAATGAGGTATTCTTTATTTCAGCATCTTTGCAAAATGTGGTACAGAAAATTAAAAGTATGAAGCAAATAAAAAAGTAGTTTGCTTAATACTTTTAATTTTTTGACCTAAATTTTGCAAAGATGCTGAAATAAATAATACCTGACAAGAAACTACAGTAACTACAATCACCTAAATAACTACAACGACCTAATGGTCTTATAACTTCAAAAAAAGGATGAGAAAATTTGGCGCTAGTAGTGGATAACCCCACCCCTCTAAAAAATTTTCTTATAAAAACTGCTGTAACTAGCGATTGAAACAACAAGTTTAGGATTAGTCCTTAGGCTCGGGGTAGGCGAGCGTACGGAAGTTGTGACTAATACCGGTTTTACGCACTTTTTCTGGGTTTTTCTGGGTACTTTTTAGTTAGGTTTTAGAAGGAGAATTTTTCTAGGGGACGGGGGGGGTGGTGGATATTCGCTATTAGGGTCGACAATTTAATAAAACCAGGCAAATTGAAAATTAGCCACAAAAAGAGTAAATTAGCCACAAGAAAAAAGTATCTTTGCTATAAAAAAAGATTAACCAATAAACTCTATATCTGCACATCGTCACTAACAAATTCTTGCAGAAATGGTTGTGCGAACTGGAAAAATTTGGTGCAATTAGAGTCGGCTAAAAAGAGTCAATTTTACAGAAGTCTTCCTCGAAAATATGTTTGTTGTGAAATGTCAATATTTTGTGTGACTTGCAAGTTGCAACGTTCATTGAAAATTTCATATTGTAAAAAATGCTGTGGTTTCCTTTAGATTTTTTTAAAGCTGTCTGTATTTCATTATTTTTGGCTGTTGTCAATTGCGCTTCAACAAGAAAAAAGTAAAATGTCCGACGGAAAACGGGTAGAAGAATTTTGAAGCAAATAACAAATGGCTAATTGTGAATTTGAATCGTCGCAGTTTGAAGTTGTCACAATATTTTCCGACAGAAAAAAGCAAAATTTGATCCAAAAACGTCTGATACACACAAGTCAATGTTAAAAAAGCCACACACTTTGAGAGCAGAATAGTTCTCCTCTTTCGATCAACAGCCAGCCGAAGAAACACATTTGGCACCAGGCAAAAAATATTAGTAATGTGGCTGGGAGACAAAAAGCGTGGGAATACCCTCTTAGCAATAGTCCATTGGAATGATTGCTCTCCAATGTTGTTATTATTAATCATCGACCGGAGAGAAATGATACTTTTTAGAGGGCCAAATGCCATGGGAAGGTGACCAAAAACAAGGTAGATGTATTAACGGATCAAATTGAATTGTTGCCCCTAAAATCTCAATTATTGCCCTTTTTTGCTTTTTTCGGCAATTTATTACCGAAAAAAGGGCAAGAATTCAGATTTTAGGGGCAACATTTTAGTTACATATTGTAATAGCTTTCAAAGAAAATTCGTGCCGGTATGAGATTCTTAATGATACGTTATAAATAAAAGTAAAAATAGGGTACAATTTTTTCGATGAGAATATTAAAAGCAGATGCCCAATATCTCAACGTTCCCATAGACTGTAGGTATGGGCGCATATAAGAGACCAAATCTGGAGACGACATCATCTTCACGTTAAAGTGTAAGCTGAATGCGGAAATCAAAGCTATGCGGTGGGATTCTTCACATTCTGTTATAAATTTTCGGTGCCGTGCGATTCATCGTGATGTCAAAATTATAATAATCTTGTTTCACATAATAATAATCTTTTTTTACAATTAAACACGGGCTTACCAATCTAATAGACGTGCTCTTTCGCAGAAGCTGAAGTCTTTGGGTTTTAATTGAACATAACAAGATATTAGGTTCTACCAAAAGTTCCTGGAATCTGGCATTGCTCGCCACATCGAGTTTTGTCACACTTTGTTTCTTACACACGGGATATTCCTTTGACAAAAAAAATCCAGTCGGTTTGGAAGATAAAAAACCAAGTCAATAAAAGCTTAAAAAAATGCGACAAAACTCACTTATGGGAGAATAAGGAAAATTCCGCGAACTTTTGGGACAACCTAATAAATCAGATTTATTTATCGCATTGTTTTTTATTTCAAAAAATTTCAGTGGTCTGTGGAAAGCACAATTCCTACTGATTGCAACAAAACAAGTATAAACACTGTTTCGTGTCTCTAAAAGTTAATGGTGAAAGTATAAAAGTATATATTATACGAGAATATCTAGCCTCAGTGATGTCGCTGTTAATGGGAAGATTCTGATTTCGTTTACAGCTTGAGCCAGAAATCAAGTGCTTCTTCCATTTCTTGATGCATTACTGGCTCAAACTAGGCCTCCACCTTTGAATATCTTCACGGCCTAATGACATTTGCGTCTGAGGAAATGCGGACAGGACAGTTGCGGACTAAGATAAGCAAACGCGACGGTACTTATACTGTTTGGGGCCGACCGTCATTTTTTTTCTTTCCTTTGAGGCTAGAGATATCATTAATCAACTTCATTTATACACAATTCAATATTCACACTCATACAACAACACATACACTCATACACACTCATATAACACACACCAAAATGTGGACACGGACAATTCATACCCAGGACAATTCTGGGTTAATATTTCCGCCTAATTCCCGAAGATATCGTAACAATTCTGGGTTAATATTGTCCTGGGGATGAATTGTCGCGGGGGATGAATTTTCGCGGGGGATGAATTTTCGCGTATCCACCAAAATGGCCCAGCAATTTGTGCTAAAAATAAAAAAAAGAAGGTCGGCCAACGAGACATTTGTGGACGTGCTGTTTCCAATTAATAATTTAAAGGAAAGCTTATTTTGGCCTTCTACGCTGTCCCCAAATATGACATCCGCTAAAGTCTCATCCACAATTGACCAGATGAGCCGCTAATGTCAGTTCGCAAAAAAACGAGTTCGCAAATGAAATTTACAAATGACCAGACGAAAATATCGCCATGCCGGCTTCACAATTTCCGCCTAATTCCCGAAGATAACGTAAATAATATTACAATGAGTACTCATTGTCAAGTTTTAGAGTTTAAAATAGAAAATGAAAGCAATATATTACATTCATTTAATAAAAATTTTAAAAAATGTGTCATAAATAATATAAATTTTAAAAAATAAGCACAAAACTTTTAAAAAAATGCTATTTTTCATAGATAGGTAAGATCTTATATTCCGTTAAAAATTGACTAAAACCCCAAATTTATATTTAAGAGTTAAGCAAAGTTGCCTTAAAAAGACCTGTAGAAGAAAGCAGTTAACAAAAACTAGTCCTCTCTTCTTCCTTTTTTAATGACCACGCAAAATGAGCGCAAAACGTTCTCCTTTCGGAGTCATAAAATTGGAATCAGGTAGGGTTTATTTGCTTCATAAATCAGAGCCAAAAAACAGCTGAATGGTCGGAAAGCGACTGATGTTGCGATTTGCTAAAGATTTCAAGGAGAACATCTTTGTCAATAAAAATAGGTTTTTGGATAATTATTTAAAAGACCATATTCACATGTTCTGAATTGCCCCCCACCAATTCAAATTTTTTTGTGATCATTGGATTTCTGTACAAATCTTTTGATTGGGGTTCTGACAAAACAATGCCTAGAATTCAATTTTAGGTATAGTTTTGTTAGAAAGTCAATCGAAAAATCCGTACAGAAATCAAATGATTACAGAAAAAAATTTTAATTGGCGGGTGACAACTTAGAGCGCCTGAACATGGCCATTTAAAAAAAAATCAAATGAAACGCTTGTATCAATAATCAGACTAGGTTTAGCTCTTCCCATGATCAAGAATATTTTGTTGATTTTGAAAAGCTACTCTGTAGAACGGGTTTTGTAGCTCTTGAACTTCGCTACAACATGGTGCTCTAATTTTGCTGTAGCTTTGAATTTCCAATAAAAATTTTGATCAGTTAATGTGATAAAAATGCATATCAACACCCTAAAACGACACCACACACGCGTTTGTAGCCAAATAATGACTTTTCGAAATATTCCAATAAAACTTTATATACAATTTGAAAGAGGATGAATACAGCTATAAATACTGTGTTTCGAAATTTTCTTATAGAAATCATTTTACGTTCAATAATGAGCCCACAGTTTGCCCGGAAACTTATCTCATTTTTCAGCTATATATCATCTCTACACAAAGTTAATGGTTTGTAGAAAGTCAGGGTAAATATTTTGAAAAAAAACATACCCTGACAAAATAACAGTGTATTGTATCGTGTTTGCAAATAAATACAACCCATGCTTATGCTTATATCATTGCTTATAATCATTTAAAAGCTAAGTTCCTGGCGGTCTTTTGGTATGATATGAGCGTAGGTGTAGACAATCATGGCACGCTACTTGAAAACACTTGGGTATCCAGCTGAATTTTGACCATGCGCAATATGTTACCTTCAAAGCCCTTTTCGACTGAAGCTTGAAGCGAAAACAACGTGTTCAGCGTTTTGTTCTGAGTCCAACTAGATAAAAGTGTTTGACGGCTCTTAGAGTGTTAATTTATTTTTGCTTCTCTTGCTATCGCGCCTCTACTCATGAGTTGGTTGTATTTGGATTACGGATTTATCAAGTCATTTTATGGTAGTATCTTTAAATCTAGAAAAACAAAAGGCACTTGTTTACTTAGAGGGGCCCATCGTATGAATTCAACTTTTTGGTTAGGCAAAGCATTAAAGGGGCAGGGGAAGCCATTCAGGTTTGAAAAAGTGGCCTCCATAGCGCAGTGCTTAAGCGTTTGCGTTTTTTCGGCCCAAAATAGTGTCGCTGGTTCGATCCTACGTGGTGGCATGCTTTATTGTATTGTTTGACCAGTTTTAGAGGTAATTATACTTTTTTGAAGCCAGATTCGGAATCAGCGACCCAAATTACGCTTACAGCTGGTCAAACAAGCCAAAATAAATAGCACGCCACCGCTTGGGATCGAACCTGCTGCAGTGTTTTCAGAGAATACTAAAAGTGCTTTATTAGTGGCGAAGAGTTCAATGCTAGTTATAAAGATTTAAAATTGGTATTTGGGTGAAAAAACTGACTTTTGGCAATAAAAAGAGGATAAGTCAAAAATTTTCATTTACATTTACATTCGTATCTGAAGGCGTAAGTGTAAATGTAAATGTTTTTGGCATCGTGAAGACCCTTACATTAACACTTAGATTTACATTTACATCTACACTTACGTCGTGAAGGAGCCATAAGTAGTGAGTTTTATTATGGCTCCTTCACGACGTAAGTGTAAATGTAAATGTTAATGTGAGGTGTCTTCACAATACCGAAAACATTTACACTTACGCCTTCAGATACGAATGTAAATGTAAATGAAAATTTTGACTTATCCTCTTTTTTATTGCCAAAAGTCAGTTTTTTTCACTCAAATACCAATTTTTAAGTTTTTATGACTAGCATTGAACTCTTCGTCACTAATAAAGCACTTTTAGTGGTAACACTTTACTTGACCCCCCCCTCCCCCACGGCTGACCCACTTTTGATGACAATTTTGAAAAACCGATTGCATATTCGTGTTTCTCGACCCCGATTTAGGCGCGAATTTACCAATCGTTTCCGATAAAGTGAAAAAAAATTTTTCAAACCACAGGGGGGTATCATGGATTTTAGTCAAAATTTGAAAAATTTGAATTCGCGCCTTTTAAATTTTGAAGGGATTAAGGGCTGTATAGGGAGGGGAAGGGAATAAAAGGGGCCACTTTTATGGCAGAACGTTAGAAAAAACATATATTGGTATATTCTGGCTGTCTTACCATGTTTTTTAACTGAGCCGTGGCAAAAAGAGATCTATATGCATTTTTTGATCAAGAGAACTTCTCAGAATCATGTCTAAGGTGAGTGAGTGCGCGCATCTCTAACTCTCAAGCCTCTGCGCCCCTTCGCGGGCTTGGGGCTTGGAGTTGAGATGCGCACACACACATACCTTAGACACAAATCACTCGAAAAAGACTCTGGATGCATGAAAAAGCATGCATACCAGAGTTTATTTATGCGGTAGGCCCCAGTATTCAAACTATGTTCAACATCTTCTTGTTAGTGGCCCTGTGTGATTAGTGGCCCTCTTTCATTCCCTTCCCTCCTATACAGCCCTTAATCCCTTTAAATTCAAAAGGCGCGAATTCAAATTTTTCAAATTTTGACTAAAATCCATGATACCCCCCTGTGGTTTGAAAAAAATTTTTTTCACTTTACCGGAAACGATTGGTAAATTCGCGCCTAAATCGGGGTCGAGAAACACGAATATGCAATCGGTTTTTCAAAATTGTCATCAAAAGTGGGTCAGCCGTGGGGGGGGCTCAAGTAAAGTCAAGCCCTTTTAATATTCTCTGAAAACACTTGAATTTAATTTTGATTTACATTCGTATCGTGAGGGGTAAGTGTAAATGTAAGGTGTCTTCACGATGCAAAAATCATTTACATTTACACTTACATTTACACTTACACTTACGTCGTGAAGGAGCCATTAGTAAATGCCTACTTTTAAAGGCAGACAACCCAACCCAACCTCCTTTTGGCAACTTTTGACACCGTATTCGTGTTCAGCGTGTTTGATTTGCTTACAAGTGTGCTTTCTTAATTGAAAACACACTGTCTATTTTAGAATTTTATTTAGCATAATGTACTTTATTTTGAATTTTAGAGATGAGAACGGTTAAAATTGAAAACACCCGTCAAAATATGTGAACCTCCCGTCAATTGTTAAAACTTCTTGTTCTTGGTGATTACTTCTGAATTTTTTTATTTTTTTGCACCAGCATGTAGCTCTGAATCTCTAGTATCTAATGAGCTATCGACTGGCTGACTAAAATATTGAAAAGTGGGAGAACAATTATATTTTTGAAACTACATCTATTTTTTCTAAATGAATTTTTCTCCCACTTTTCAATATTGTAGTCAGCCAGTTGATAGCTCATTAGAAACTAGAGATTCGGGGCTACATGCTGGTGCAAAAAAATTGAAAATTTGAAAAGTAAATACTGAGAACAAGATGTTTTAAAAATTTGACGGGATATTTACACATTTTGACGGTGTTTTCACCTACAGCCGATGAGAACACTGGTTTTACGTCAAAAGTGCTTTTAATGACATTTACCGAACGAACGGTTTCACCACACGTCTTTTTCATACACAAGTGTCAACAAGCATTTAAAAAAATGACACGATTGTTTATTTTCAGGGTTATCGAATCGAACTTTTAGTTTAACGTACACCTATATTTTAAACAGATGTCGATGAAAATCGACTTTGCCTTGGTTCCCCTCCCGTTTTTTTAACATTTCTTTTCCAAAAGTCTCAAAAACCATTTATTTACACTTTTTAGCCATTTTTTCAGCAAAAACGAATTTTTTCGCTGAATTTTTCACACTTTGCACTACAGGGGGCCAAGGCAAGTTTTCAAGAAGTTTAGTTTTGTGAACTTTTTTTGAGAAAGCTCCCCTATCCTAAAAATCACGGGTTGAACTAAAAGGGGTTCAACTAAGAAACTAAAGTATTATGCAGAAACGATCGGTGAAATTGGAATTCTATTTGGGTCTAGACTGATGAATCAGAGCCGACAAAAGATTTCATAAATCGGTGTAAGCAAATGTGGGACCTTATGCGGTAATGAACTTTAGGGTGTACATGAAATTGAGAGTCCACTGTACCACACAGGAAAATACTCGCATTCAGACGCAGTCTTTTTTGCTCTAAAACTATTTTTTTGCATTTGAAATTAGCGGAAAACATCTGAAGCAAAATAGTGCGGGAAATATTCAAAATTTTGAACAAGCTAAGCGGCTTCATATTTTGCAATGTCCGCGAAATTCCTTTACACCAAAATTATCTCCTTTTCTTTGACTGTGTGGTTTTCTCAAAAGATTTGCTCCTATGTTGTGGCTAGCTATCAGTGCTGAGTTTCTTTGTTTGGCGAAGATCAGTCATCCGATAATAGGCAATAACTATTTTCTTTGAAAACAATTTCTTTTATTTTGTATTTTTGTGTGTGTGCAAATACAAAATTTTATCTGCCTGTTTTTGGCTATTTTAAACAGCTAATATTTTAGAACATTTTACTCAAGTGATTGATTCCAACCTTCTAAATGACTTTTGAACGACAGTCTAGCAGCTATGTTCTCAAGAGAGGTTTTTTTATGTAAAGGGATATTATTTTGGAAAATGGCTTCGGAAACTGTCAAAATTTACTAGGAGGCAGGCAAATAATTGCAGAAAAAGGCGGAATTTTCACTAATTCGGTGCCCTTGATACCCTCGGTATTTATAATCGAAAACCTCGACAAAATAATAATACTGGTCTCAAATATAAATATTTATTAATTAAATTAAGTAAGTTTACCCTCGCTAAATTGGCACCTTTAAAAATTGGGGGTGTGTGCCGAATTATCAAAGGTTCGACTGTATGCTGTTTTTTGGTTTTATGGCTTTTTGGCTAAATTGAACTACAGATCCACCAGCCAATTAAACCCTACTCTGAAATGGCCAAATTAAAAAAAACCAAGTGGCTATTGTTTTGACAAAAAGAAATATTGGGTTGGTCCATAAGTTCGCGGGTGGTTATACACAACTCGCAAGGTTTGTGAATGGGTTTCATAAGTTTTCACTAATGCAAGCTACTAAAAATTTGCAGATGGGTTGCACAATCAAAATTATGTTCGTAAAAACAAAACAAAATTTTTTGATGGGTTTCAAAATAAAAATTTAGTGAAATTTGGAATCCATCAAAAAATTTCGCTCTGTTTTTACAAAAGCAATTTTGATTGTGCAACCATCTGCTAATTTTCAATGGCTTGTATTACTTAAACTCATGAAACCCATCCACAAACCTTCCGAGTTGTGTATAACCAACCGCGAACTTACGGACCAACCCAATAGTTAGGATGTGTTCCATTGTGAACTTTAGAAATATTTGTTCGTCGAAGCAACAACAGAAAAAGTTTTCTCTGTAATACTTTCATCCCATAAAAAAGAATCAAATACATTTTTTATATGTAGGCATCAGGAATGGGACGGAATTCCTTATTTTCAAAAAAATCGTTCAGATTTTGCGTTTTCCGAAAAAGTGTAGGAATTTTCGGTAATTTCGGAAAAGAGCCTTTTATGGAAGAAAATACTTAAAAAAGTTGAGCGAAATTCCCGAACGGAAATTTTTTTCGGTGTTTTCTCCAATTTGATCTTCAGCTTCAGAAATTTAGAATTTCCGCTACCTATTTTCGTCCTATTTTTTCTCATCCTTGGTAGACATGCTTCCTCGCCCTTTGAAAGGTTTACTAGGCAGAGAATAGAGTAAACACAAATAAAAAACCAGATGACTAAAGTTTTTTGCAGAAAGATGTCATAGAAAATTTCGTGGGGCTTTTTACTAGAAAAAAACAAACAATGAAACCAGAATAATATTTACTTACCAGATGGGCATGAAAGTAAGAAGTTTCGCTAGCTTTTTGTCTGGTAGAACATTACAGTCTAGTTTTTGTAAGATGACGAATTTTTTTTACTAAATAAATGTTTTTTACTTTTTTATTGTGCAACTTGAAATATAAAAAGTTGCTCGCAGAGCAAAAAAAGTGTTTTACAGAGCTGTTTATTTTTAACGGAAATAAAGTCTATCGGTTCAAAATTTGTTTTTGGTGGGACACCAAAAATCGAAAATTCACCTGACATTTTCCCCGTTTTCGAAGGATTAACAAATAGAGACATGATTGGCTATATTAGTGAACAATATGGTACCGCATTTATTATAAAAAGCCCCCAGAGTTGCTTATTTTTCAATCTCTTAAAAGTCGGAAAATTTTCAGGTCAGTCTCAGGATTTTTGGGCGTGATGGCACAATTTTCTATAAATAATAGGCGAAATCAAAATCCTTGTGACTTTTCGAACTTTTTGCCGCAGAAATACTTTTTTCTGCCGTAAAAAAGCTTCTTGTTGCCGCAGAAAAACTTTTTTCTGCCGCTAAAATACTGTTTTCTGCCGCAACGCATACTTTCTTTTGCCGTGGAAAGTCATTTTAGAGCGAGAAAAAATTTGCGGCAAAAAGAAGTATTTTTACGGCAAGAAAAAGGTTTGCCCAACTTGAGGGCATTGCAGTTAGTTGAAAATCTACTTTATTACTTACCAGTTCAGCTAAATTAAAGGGGCATGCCCAAGCTTATAAGAAGTGGTGCCCGGGAATTCAAAAAAGTTTCCTAATCATTGAACTTCTGTACTGATTTTTCAACTTGGTTCCTAAGGCTCCCCTCATACTCCCGCGCAACACGAGTAGCGCAACAAAATTTCATAGGGTTCTACACGAACAATTTTTATTTTCGGTCGCAAACATCTTATACTCAAAATGACTGCTAGAATCTAGCAAACATTTTGGTAATAAAAAAATTTCAATCTGATATAAAATGTTGTAGGAATAATCACGAGTATGTGGCAAATCGGCGTGTTGCGCAAGAAAGTGACTTAACACGCCAATTTGTCACATATTTGTGATTATTCCTAAAACATTTTTATATCAGATTGAAAATTTTTATTACCAAAATGTTTGCTAGATTCTAGCCGTCATTTTGAGTATAAGATGTCTGCGACCAAAAATAAAATTGTTCCTGTAGAACCCTATGAAATTTTGTTGCGCGACTTGTGTTGCGCGGGAGTATGAGGGGAGCGTAACAAAACCATACCTAAAATTTAATTTCAG
Source organism: Ditylenchus dipsaci (assembly GCA_004194705.1). Classification (NCBI taxonomy): domain Eukaryota; kingdom Metazoa; phylum Nematoda; class Chromadorea; order Rhabditida; family Anguinidae; genus Ditylenchus; species Ditylenchus dipsaci. The sequence goes on from SADC01001306.1 coordinate 541,963, forward strand.
GCCATGTTTTGTTAGAAACCGAGTTGAAAAAGCTGAATAGAAGACCAATGATTCGGGAAAAAAATTTGAATTCCCAGGCACCACCTCTTATTGGCGTGAGCATGCCCTTTAAGTAATTTTTTTTCTCAATTTGACTATTTATTTAGATGGTCGACATGAGGACATTTTTTTGGACAAAATGTGAGAATGTTCTTATACTTATACATTTAACATGGAAAATCGATTGTTTCTAGCACCTCTCGCATCAAGAAGCTTTGCTACAACCTCAATATGGATTATGTAGATCCGGTAAGCTTTTTTGAGCTAAATGTTGAGGCGAAATGTTATATAAACAATGTTAATCGTGTACATTTTGGTTAAAATAAATACGTTTAGATATTTTTTAAAGTATGCTGTAAAACTACGGAAACATGTTTTTTCCAATTAAAAAATACGCATTTTTTCTTTCTTTTGTCATCCATTTCGTTGTTATCTATTCTGAAAATGGGTTTGAACCATTTCTAGAGCAGTATTTTTAACTTAAAAAGGATAGATAATATGTTTTTATTAGAAAAAAATTCAGTGAGAAAAAAATTTCTTTAGTCCTCCCAGTTTTTCTTTGACTTGTGCTTAGGGTTTAGGATAGGCCAGGACAGACTTGAACATACTTTTTTTATTTTGCAAACATGTTTGAGCCCGTCCTAACGTACGCTGGCCTTCTCTGCGCGTAATCATTCTTGATAACTTAAAGATGATAGTTTTCTTAGACATAACCAGAAGGTCACGAACTGTTCTAGATCCTTTTTTTAGCTTTTTAACCTTGCTTTTTCATAAGACATGTTTTTTTCAGTTCGCAGTGACTCTCAAGGTCATTAACGGTGTGTACAGGGGAGTAACAACGGTCGAGTTGGACAATTTGGCGGCTGAGGTGGCTGCTTCCATGACCACTAAGCACCCGGATTATGCTCTGCTTGCTGCTCGCATAGCTGTCTCTAATCTCCACAAGCAAACCACCAGGGTTTGCTACTCTTTTTCATATTTTAGCATATCTCAACTGTAATTAAGGCGTTTTCCGAGGTTATCGCCAGCCTATACGAGTATGTTCACCCGGTGAACAAACGGAAGATGCCGATGGTCAGCGAGGAGACCTACACCCTGGTCATGAAACATGCTGATGTGAGGTTTTTGAGGGTTTCATTCAGGAAGTAGATAGTAGTCTTTTAGGGAATCTCACTTTTTGATTTTTTTGTCTAGCTAGTTTAAATTCTGTTCGAAAAAAATTCAGAGATATTTGGTTTTTAAACGAGATTGGTATATAATGTCAAAAACACGATTTTCCATACGGACTAGGGTGGACGCCGGTTGTCGCTCCAGTTCTTTATCACTCCCTTCGCTTTCACTTTTCCTCATAAATACCTCTCCGTATTCCTCCACATATCAAAAACTTGCTTTTACCGTCTACGAATCCCTTTCCGAATCAAAAATTTCGTAAAATCCCTCCCCTTAAAAAATCACACGGAGGGCCAGCCCTAATCTGGATCGCTAAATATGCAAGGGTTCGAAAGATAAACGTGAATCAAGGGTATTTTTGTTATGACATTATATAACCAATCGATTTATCATGAAGAGCTGACCCGATGGGTCAAAAGAGATTTTCAAGAAAGGGATTAAAAAATGGCCAAAAGGAATTTCCGAAATTCTTGTAATAATTCAGCGCTTGAACTCATCCATCATCTACGACCGAGATTTCGACTACACCTACTTCGGGTTCAAGACGTTGGAACGTTCTTACCTGCTTAAGATCAACGGCAAAGTTGTCGAGCGCCCTCAAGTATGTGTCTTAAAGCTTTCGTTTTAAAATTTACTGTAATTATAATTTTAGCAAATGCTCATGAGAGTGGCAGTAGGCATTCACAAAGATGACATTGATGCCGCCATTGAAGTATGTCTTTCACGGGGTAGAATGACGTTGTAAATTATTTTCAATTTTGTAGACCTATGATTTGATGTCACAGCGCTGGTTTACCCACGCTTCGCCAACGTTGTTCAATGCTGGCACCTGCCGTCCCCAGCTTTCGTCGTGCTTTTTGCTCACGATGGCCGAGGATTCTATTGAAGGAATTTGCAAGACATTGGTTTGTTATATAATTCAAGAATGATTTATCGTTTAAAAGTGCCTGTATATCTGGAAACGCACTACACATTTAAATTTTTTTAAGAACCAGTGTGCTTTCATTTCAAAATCTGCTGGCGGAATCGGATTGAATGTTCACTGCATCAGAGCAACTGGAAGTTACATTGCAGGGGTTGGCGTCTGTTAATTTTAAACTACTTTTTTGCAACTCTAATATTTTAAGACCAATGGAACCTCGAACGGGCTGATTCCAATGCTGCGAGTTTTCAACTCTATGGCTAGATACGTGGATCAGGGTGGAAACAAGGTAAAAATATTAATTTTTTCTAATTATCTTCATTTCTCGCATTTAGCGACCCGGAGCATTTGCCATATACCTGGAGCCATGGCATGCAGACATCATGGAATTCCTAGAGCTCAAGAAAAACACCGGTGCCGAGGAACACCGAGCACGGGACCTGTTCTATGGTCTCTGGATTCCGGACTTGTTCATGGAGCGAGTGAACAAGGATGAGGTCTGGTCACTTATGTGTCCTCATGACTGTCCCGGACTGCATGATTGTTGGGGCGAAGAATTCGAGGCACTTTACAAAAAGTTTGATATTTTGTGCTGTGGAATTCTTTTAACATTCTAATCATTTAACTCTCCAGGTATGAGGAGGAGAAACGCTACCGCAAGCAGATTCCTGCACGTGAAGTTTGGAAGAGTATTATTACGTCGCAGATTGAGACTGGCACTCCCTACATGCTGTAAAACATTTTTTAAGCCTTTTTCCTTAATTTTTTTACGGCTGGTATTTAGCTACAAGGATGCTTGCAACCGCAAATCTAATCAACAAAACCTAGGAACCATTAAGGTTAAATTCGATATTTTAAAAATTCTTACACCTGTATTTTCTTTCAGTGCTCCAACTTGTGTACTGAGATTGTGGAGTACTCTTCTCCCGAAGAAGTAGCTGTCTGCAACTTGGCATCTATTGCTCTAAATCGCTACGTCAAGTCAGACCGCACATATGACTTTAATCAGCTTTTGAAAGTAAAATTTCTCCTGGTTTTTGCGAAATGAGACAATTTTCAATTTTAAGGTGACCAAAACTGTGACGAAGAACTTAACAAGATCATTGAGGTTAATTACTACCCTGTTCCAGAGGCTGAGCTATCCAACAAGCGTCACCGTCCAATTGGAATCGGAGTTCAGGTTAGACTTTCAGACCAATACAGTCGAGCCCTAGGGCGCGACGAAATGTGGCGTATTGGTGGGGGTTGCCTCATGGGATCAAGTTTTTTGATTTGTATAATACACGACCAGATTTGAATAAGGTTATCACCACTGGACTGTACCTGAAAATTTTTGTTTCATGTACTGATAATCATCTTCACAAATGTTTAAGGGTTTGGCAGATGCCTTCCAACTGATGCGCTACCCATTCGACAGTGAGGAGGCCAGTTTATTGAACAAGCAAATCTTTGAGACCATATATTATGGTGCGCTGATGCTTCTTGCGAGTTGGCTGAACAATTGGGTCCATATGAAACTTATGAAGGATCTCCTGTCAGGTGTGCAATAGATCCAAGATTTTTCTAAAGCAAAAATTTTAGTAAGGGCATACTGCAATATGACATGTGGAAGGGTGAAGGTATCTTTAAAAATTCTGCTCATGGAATTATCTTGATCTAACCTTTCAGATGGAAATCCAATTGTCCCAACCAACAGATGGGACTGGGCTGCTCTCAAGAAGAGAATTGCGAAGTATGGTGTCCGAAACAGTCTACTGATTGCTCCAATGCCTACTGCCTCCACTGCTCAAATTCTTGGTAATAACGAGTCAATTGAGCCATACACCTCTAATGTCTACAGTCGTCGTGTAAGAGAATTTGCATTTATACTGTGCATTGGCTAAATTACATAGTTTTAAGGTTCTTTCCGGTGATTTCCAGGTTTCAGGCTTTTTAACAAAAAAAGTTAGAATATTACTCAAATTATTTTCAGATTGTGAATCCACATCTTTAAAGGATCTGATTGAGGCCAACTTGTGGAACGAATCTGTCAAGAATCAGTTGCTAGCAGATAATGGTTCGATTCAGAACGTGAAGGAGATTCCTTTGCACATTAGGGAGCTTTACAAGGTATACCTTATAACACTTACTAAGTTGGAGTTCGGTTCTCTGTAGCATAACCAAAAATCGGATAAAGGAAACAATTGAAACCAAACGGGTATGAAAAACCGGGTGCGGTAAAATCCCTTGGACTTGAGCACTAGGTTAACTAGTCTGTCCACAAAAATAGTTTGAAGGTTATACAAGCGAATTAATCTGCATCATCTGCAGCGGTCACTCAAGGATAAACTAACTTGCTGGCCTCGCTTGAATCACTAACATCAGGGGGCATAAACTTCATAACAATTTATCAAAGAATTATGGAACATGACAACAATCAAGTCAAAGAGAGTAATTTATCATTAGTCAGAAATGCAATTGTTTTCACCAGCTACGGACAATTCTTCAACTTCAACAGCGCATAAGCCTCTGCTTGTGATTGCATAAGGAACTCTTCGGCTTTTCTAAAAATTAAAGTAACCTCTGATTAGTAGTTGAAAATAGCATTTTACCTTTGGGTCTTTGCTGTTAAGCTGAGCATACAATGAACCATCAGTCTCAGAGCGTGTTAAGATGATCCGTTTGGTGATGATAGGCGCATTAATCCAAGCATTACCTAAGTAATAGTTGACCAGAATAATAATAATTTAAAAACGCTTGCCCAGAGCTGCAGTCGGAAAACCACGCCAGTTGACCACATGATTAAGTGAAACCACCGTTCCTCCACACAGCTCGCAAAATTCTCGCATCCTCTTTAAAATCCGATCTTGAATTAGCCCAGCTGATAAAGCAGAGAAGACCTACTAATGAACAATAATTGCAAAAAAATTAATACCTTCATTTTCTTCCATAAAAGAGGTATCGGACAGGATGGCCCAACATTATTGACCACCACCAATGGAATAAAGGCTTTGTCCACAACTCTTCCTTTACCAAAGAAATAGATTATGGGTTATTGGAAGGTAGACATACGATCATTTTGCAAAAAGAAGCCTCCATTTCATCGGGCGTGTAGACCCTTTCGATGTAAACACGCTCCAGCAATGCAACTCTGTCGGATTCCTAAGTGAAAATAGGATCGATTTTGATTTTTGAGAGAAATAAATAAAAAATACCGAAATATTGGACCTGTGCTGAATTATACCGAGCAATTTCGATGTTCTAAAAGTGCCACTATAGTCTAGTACAACAGCTTTCCAATGTGTTTCTCTTGTGATAGCAGCATTTCAGCAATCATTGTCATAGCAAGCTAAAAAATGACCACAGTAACTAGCTTGAAAAGAAATGTACCAACATCAAGCTTTCCACATCCATGATCCCGCTATTTCTGTCACGGCCATTAATCTAAAGCTTACGATTTTTCCTCGTGTCACTAGTTCTTCAGTAGAACAGAAAACACCTTACGGTAGTGAATTGCCCAACAATTCGTCGAATCTGGCATGTCCAGTGCTGATACATAAGTTGGGACTTTTAGACGAACTAACCTGCAAAAATTAGTAATGGATACTCGTAAACGATGTGGAAAAATAATAAGTTCACATATTTTAAATAAGATATTTACCATTGTAACGCAGTTTCTGACTCATCTTTTTTCATGTGATCTTGATCCATTTTCTAAACTTCTCATAAATATGAAGAGATAGGTCATCTTAGACGACTCATAAAAATGAGGTAACTTGAAGCATTGCTTTTGATATTGTAGGCTATTTGATAGCACTTATATTAAGCGATATGGTCATGCATGATTTAGTGTGTTACAGCACTTATCCCTCTGCCTACCGCCTAATATTTGAAGACTAGAGACAACAGGCTCCAATCGGCGCCTCTATCATATTTTGATAGTTTAATAAATATCAATCCATCTCATACCCCCTGATTGCCCTTTTCTGTGTATCCTCACCCCCCTGGCTACCCTCTTCCTGGGTACCCCCTCCGCTCACAAAGTTCCCACCCACTCTCCTCCTCGGGTACTTTCCTGGTGGTTTGGAGGGGGGGTATCCAGGTAGTCCAGACCCATCCTGGTGGTTCGGGCCCCATCCTGGTGATTGGCTGGTTTCCAAGTGGTTCAGGCCCGGTCCTGGTGGTTCTGCATATGAAACTGCTCTTAAATTCAAAACTCAGTGTCAAATTTAAAATTCCTCTCATGACAAGCGTTCCCAACCCACACATGCCAAATACTATGACTTCATTCATAAAAATAGGCAGATGCCTCTCTTTAAACGTGTATTTTTCGACGCTCTTTTTTTAAACGAAAGCTGACATTCTGAGGACACGGTGAACTTACCCGCAAAATGATTTCCCCCTCCACGACCTATTTCGGCCTTCAAAGTCAAAAAAGCATTAACCACCCACCCACACATGCCAAATACTATATAGACTTATAAAACTTTTGGCTCTATATGTGTTCGTGGAACTCCCAAAAAAATTTTGCCTTGGTCCCCCCTGTTGTTTTTTTTCGTAATTTTTTGAAATTTGTGCCTTGGTCCCCCCTGTTGATTTGTTTTGATATTTTTTTTCAAAAGTCTTAAAAAGTATCAAACAGCCAAAAACCTTTTTTTAAAGTATGTGAGCCCTTGTCCATTTACTACGGTGGACAGAAAGGTGAACTTCCATTGAATTAGGGGTCGCCGAAGGCCGGCCAGGTAAAAAAATCATTAAAGAGAAAAATTCCTTAAAGGGTTTTTACCTGGCCGGCCTTCGGCCAAGGCACAAATTTCAAAAAATTACGAAAAAAAAAAACAACAGAGGGGACCAAGGCAAAATTTTTTGGGAGTTCCACGAACACATATAGAGCCAAACTTTTCAGCACAAAATATGGCATTCTTATAAATAGAAAAAAGTCTGGCAAACTGACCATTTGAAAAATTCTGGCAAACTTGTCCTTGCCCCCCCCCAAATTTCTCGCTCGACCGCTGAAACTACCAAAGCAACTAATCGTTGGATTTGCTTTTTGTTATGCGGGAGAGGGCAACCAATAAGCCCTTTTTATAAAAAAAAATCACGAAATGTATTAAGACTGTGTGGGAAATTTCCCAAAAAGACATACTCAAAATGGCCGCTGACCGTGGAGCGTTCATTGACCAAAGCCAGTCTCTCAACTTGCATGTGGCTGCTCCTAACTACGCCAAATGCACATCTATGCATTTCCACGCTTGGAAACTTGTTTGTTACTTTAAATTTTTTCAAAATATGTACAAATTTTGTTTGTAGGGTCTCAAAACTGGCATTTACTATCTACGAAGTCGTCCAGCCGTTGATGCTGTCCAGTTCACGGTGGATAAGTTAACTCTGCGTGACGATGTCAAAGAAAACACGGAAAACTCTCCCTTGAAAGGCTTGCAAAATGTGCCAGCCCCTTCTAAGTCCACTCAATTGCCAGCTGAAGCAGAAGAGCCATGTCTTATGTGTTCCGGTTAATGAAATAATGTGTTGTGTTTGAATGTATGACCTTTGATTTTCACTTTCTCGGTTTTAATTCATTTGATAAATGCTTTAAAAAATGTCTGTTTCACACAAAAACAGAACTTTTGAAAAGAACAGGATCGGTTGAAAAACATTCGTATCAAACAGTTCAAAAAATTCCCCAGAATTTTTTCACAACAAATTGAACAACAACGAAAAAATTTGGTGGATAGTTTCCTTCGTACTCCATCACCGCCTTCTATCGCTACACAAATCCGTGAATCCTTGGACCACGAAGCCAGAAGAATGCTTTTAGAATTGTGTGGGTATGTGGTACTCGGAAGCATTTTTTAAAAGTTCATTTTGAGGAGGGGGTATTAATGTCTCGATTTCCAGGAACTTTATTAATAAAATATTTCTGAGAAGTATGCTTTCAAGAAAATTGGTCAATCATAATATTATCATAATATTACCCCTTCAAAGTTGAAAAAAACATTTTTCATTAAAAAGAAAAGAGAAAAAAACATATTCAGAAAAACTTTCGAAAATCGAAGCAAAAACGGCGGGGTCGAACTTTACGTATGACTATACTATACGAAAAATCACTATACGAAAGGCAACTGTAGTCATATATCTCAGCAAGCGATGAATTTTTTTTTACCAGATTTAAAATATTTCAAATTCAGGAGGACGTTTTTATTTTAGAAATAGATATCTAGAAATAAATTATCAAGAAATTTTGATTTTTTCAAAACTTCAAAAAGTTCGTAAAAAACCTTCGCGATTTGAACCGCATTTATTAGTGTATTACATTCAAGTATGCAGCTGCATCATAACAGTCCATTGTTTGTTATTTCACACTGAAAACGACCAATGGAATATTACACAATAGTGAACACAAAAACTATTTTCTTCCCTGCTTTCCTATCTCCTTAGAATTTTTTTATATGTTGGACTGTCGTACACAATCTTTTTATCTGTTTCAGTATTTCTAAGCTTCTCTTTAGCTAAATTTATTAAATTGGTTAGTCTTATCTGGTGTTGTTATGGATCGTGGCGAAGAAAACAAGGTAGGTAGAGTTCTCCTATGGTTTACACAAGCAGAGCTGTCAACGAGTGGCCCAGCCCACCCATTATCGCCTATCAAGACGAATTACTCGGTCCGCACCAGCTGGTAATCAGAATGTTTTGCTCGCCAACAAATTTTCTCCCGGTTAATACCGACTAAATAGGCCTGCCGATTTCCGCCTGTGATCATCTGAAGAGTCCGGGAAACCCGATGATACCTCTGTACACAGATGTCGTTTTACATAAAACTTTCAGACAGCTTTAGTCAACGAGCAAGATGAGCCGCTTTTGCGCAGGGACCCTAATAGAAAGGTCATCTTTCAATCCAGTACCCCGACATTTGGGCGTTTTACAAAAAGGCTGTGGCATCTTGTGGACAGTTGAGGAAGTGGATCTTGCCAAAGATGCAAATGATTGGAACAGCATGGCTGACAGTGAGCGCTTTTTCATAACACGGGTCCTGCTTTCTTTGCGGCTTCTGATGGCATAGTAAATGAGAATTTGGTTGGTCTTCTAATCCAAACAATTCGACAATTTTCGGTCATTTTTTGTAGGTGGAGCGTTTTGCTCAAGAAGTGCAGTTCTAGAGGCTAGATCTTTTTACGGATTCCAGATTGCCATTGAAAACATCCATTCAGAGATGTACTCTAAGTTAATCGAGGCTTATGTAAAAGACCAGAGGAGAGGTCAGTTAACTTAACTTCTGTTAAATTTTGAAATACTGTTTTTCATCTAATACCCGGTGTTCGAAAATTACCTGTTCTTAAAAAAAACGGTTTAGGCGCTAAATATATTTTTAATTTTTTTTCTTAATATACCATTGTAGCCCTGGATCTTCTCTCCAAAAAATCTATGAGCTTCTTATTTAGAAATAGTAATTATCTCAATGTAAGGACTCGCCCGAACGTTAACAACCAGCTTTGTCCTAACCAGATTTAGTGTTCATAAGAACACAATATAGGACAATTAACCAGTATTATATTGAATTCAACTACTTTGGTCTTAACCAGAATTAACTGCACCAGAGCAGTCTTGACAAAACTGGATCATATATTGTTTGGTTTAGTTATGTCAAGCTGCTCGATTCTTCCTCTAGAAAGGTCAGTTTGCGCAGTGTTCGCCGATACTAGCATGACCAGTCAAAATCATGCACAAACCAGATCATAAAGCCATTCAGTTTATGATTGATAATGGCATCAAACCAGATTGATTCTAAGTTTAAGAAGTCACTAAACCAGAATTATAAACCAGCTTTGGTCTCAATTAAATGATAGACGAGTTCCAGAATTATAGTGATCCGACTAGCGTATCGTTCGGCACGACTACCTCTGGTATCATACTAGGGTCATACCAGTTCCAAGCTCGCCGCTCCATGACGTCCATCGCCTCAAGCTCGCGCTCCCGCTGTGCCGGTGAAACAAGCAAGTTCTCTCTGGGTGGTGCCTGCCGTGGTCAAGCAGCTAAGAAATCAGCGACCAGTCTTTGATCGCCTTCAGTCAAGCTCAGCGACCAGTGAAGCCGTGGTGTCCAATCCTCTCTTCAGCCGATGCCAGTATTCCGATGATCAGAAATTAAAGTGATCCGACTCGTTAACCAGAATTATAGTGATCCGACACGTTTATCGCTTCGGTCACGACTACTCTGGTGATCATAATAGGGTCAACCAGTCAAGGCTCGCCGCTCCATGACGTCATCGCCTCAAGCTCGCGCTCCGCTGTGGCGGTGAAACAAGCAAGTCTCTCTGGGTGGTGCCTGCCGTGGTCAAGCCAGCTAAGGAAATCAGCGACCAGTCTTTGATCGCCTTCAGTCAAGTCTCAGCGACCAGTGAAGCCGTGGTGTCCAATCCTCTCTTCAGCCGATGCAGTATTCCGGATGATCAGAATGTGGAGATCCAATCTTTCACTCCAGCTGTGGCCAAGAAGCGCGAATGACCAGTCTTCAACTCTCTCAGCAGTCTAGCAACCCAGTGGAGCAGTGATGTCCATCTCTCGTCAGCCGATGCAGTATTCCGGATGATCAGAATGTGGAACTCCAGTCTCTCACTCCTGCTGTGGCCAAGATGAGCGTTGACCAGTCTCCAGCTTTGGACAAAGAAGTGGAATCGCCAGAATTTAGTTCTTCATCTTCAGAATCCATTGTACCAGTCATTTTTTGTCTTTGTATTGTGGTAACCAGACTGTGGCGCTGGTTCCTCGGCTTGCCAGGTGCACTAATAAAATACCCATCGAGACATGTCCTTTGTTCTTACTTAAAATTGCAAAAGAAAAGAGAAACCCAAAATGAAAACTTGCAGAGCATTTTTCAAAAAATGACTGTTTTCTAATGAGCATAAAACAAATCTGTATAATCAATACGAATTAAAAACGAAATGGTACACTAGGAAAAAATCTAAAAAAATATTTTTACTGTCTAACCAGCTTCTTTAAATAGGGCGGGAACTTTTAGAACATCCGGCAGTAAGATGGCTTTGTTTTTTTAGCAACCTCCCTTTTGAGTCAAAAATTATATGAAGCTTTTTTTCCTTAAAATTGACTTTTTTATAAAAAAAATTGTTGAAAAGTCACTCATATCACCAAAATGTCTTTCTGAATTCAAAATCAATTCAAAAAATTGTCAGGGAAGTAAGGTTTTTTTAAATAAGTGAGCAGTGCAAATTTTTTAGATTGTCTAATCTAAAAATGCATTCTTAGCTCTTTGCAATTTTCAACTCTGATCCCAACGAATTGCATGAGTATTCAAAAAGTTTAAAATTTATCACTTATAATTTTCTATACTCTTTTTATCAGAGCTGATTGTGTATTTATTACGTTTCTACCGATCCCCAAACCATTTTGGTCCAAAAAAAAATAAATATTTTTAGCTTAAATAAGTCATTTTTTGAATTAATTTTGTCAATTATAAAAAATGTCATAAAAGGGCTTTTAAACCCAAAAAATAAAAATTAATGTTGACCAAAATGGCACGTCCTACCTACTGAAAATTTGTTTAGATGCTTAAGATTTTTTAGACACCCTGTATTCGAAGAAATACGGTATGAGTAACTAAAATTACAGAAACAAATTGTTCAATGCCATCTTTGAGTTTGAATTCATCAAAAAGAAAGCTGATTGGGCTTTGCGATGGATTGCCAGCAAAGAAGCCTCTTTGGAGAAAGACTTGTTGCATTTGGTTGCTTCACTTTAATTTTCGGAAATTCTATATATTTATCTTCTTTGCAGCTGCCATTGAGGGAATATTTTTTTCCGGCAGTTTTGCTGCATCTTCTGGTTGAAGAAGCGAGGTTTGATGCCCGCTTGACCCATAGCAATGAATTGATTTCCAGAGATGAGGTTATTAGGCAAATTTCACAAGTTTTTAATTTTCAACATTTGTGTTTAAATTTGAGGGGCTTCATCGAGACTTTGCTTGTCTTCTTTTCAAGCATTTGATTGATAAGCCATCTGAGGCAAAATTCAGGATATTGTCAAAGACGCCGTGGACATTGAAAAGGTAGTTACACGATGAGGTAAAAAACGCTAATTTTTTTTGTCACATTCCTTACCGTGAAACTTCTATTAACACTCGCATTACCGTTTGTAACTTCGTGTCGAAAATTTTTGAAAGGTTTCAAGTGCTTGTAATATGCCATTCGAGGCTCAATTGAATGTTCTTTCTAAGGTGTGTAAACATATATAGGAGGCCCAGAGAATGTATACGGAAATTTTTAAAAATTTACAGAATGATGTTAGGATTTAAGAACGTTGAGATATGATCATTTATAAAATTGTCAAAAATCCAAATTTTTAGAAATTTTTGAAATTAAAAAAATCTAAAAAAGATCATAGCTTAAAATCTTTTTATTAATAAAAATTTATTTGAATTTTGTAATGTAGCTTTTGAAAATCGGCCCCTTTGTGGTTCTTCGCAAAATTTCAGCGTACATTTTCGGGCCGATATAAGTTTACACACGTTAAAAAAACATTCAATCGAGCCTGGAATGGCATGTTACAAGCACTTGAAATCTTTCAAAAAATTTGACACGCATCGAATTCAGAAATAAGTCGGCTTTTTTCAACCCCACTAAAAGGACCTCCTTTCAAAGCTTTTTTCTGGAAAAACTACTAGCACTATTTTGTTAAGAAATTATGCACAAGGACGCACTGAAGTTACAAACGGTAATAGATCTCTCTCTAATAATAGACCCCCACCACTTTGAGCACCTTAATTCATTTCAGAGTAAAAATTTCGCAGACCTGTTTCTTGCATTTCCGAGCTCCCCGGGCTCTACTGATTTTTTTAGATTTGTTTTTCGCACCCAAAAATATCGAGATCGACCTAAAATTCTACTATAGAGCCCAATTTCATTTATTTCTGAATACAGTCAACTCTCGATACCATCATCCCGTGGGAAGAGCTCTGGGATGTAGGATTTGGAGAGTGTGCAATAAGTGAGAGTTGACTATAGCAATATGTTCTGATCCACTTATTCACAAGCGTCCTAATCTGTAGGAGCTCATTTTCTGCCAAAATTATCTAAGAAGAGACTACTTGAGCGATGTTATGACAAATACATCAAATTTAATCATAAAACTTAGAGCATTTTTCGCATTATCTTGTATTTAAAACATTGTTCCAATAAATATTATTTACAACTTCTAATAGGAGTATTTGACTGACGCCTTGCCTTGCGCCATGATTGGAATGAACTGCCAATTGATGCAGCAATACATCGAGTTCGTAGCTGACCATTTGATGGTGGAGCTTGGCTATGGCAAGGTATGTTGAAATAGGTCAACAACTTTGTACTTTTTAATCTTATAATTTGAGATTTACAAAACCAAGAATCCATTTGACTTCATGGAGAATCTGTCAATCCAGGGTAAAACCAATTTCTTTGAGAAGCGTGTTTCGGAGTACCAGAAAATGGGAGTCATTGGTGAGGAGAAGGATCGAGAGTTTAATTTGGATACTGCATTCTAATTACTCTCACGAATAATGATTCTTTGTCGGTATGTACTTGCTAGGTCTCCACCAGATATTTAATAAAATATATTTAATAATTTCTATTAGAACTTATTTATTGTTATCTATTTAGATATTTTTTAAAAGTTTAAAGACATCTAGAAAAGTTCGCCGACTTCCATCTAAGTCAACAAAATAATCCATTAGTTACAGGATGCTTCAAGAGTTTCGTTGTAAAAGTTTTGATGTTTTAATACCCATTGATTGTGACAATTGTATACGAGCCATAGATCAATGTCGATAACGATCCATTCATGCACACACGATCGGAGCGACCCAACAGCTCAAGCAGCTAGGGCAATGACTTGAAAAGAAGATATCTAGATATCTGCTGTCCTTGTTTATGACCGCACGCGGCTACTGTCTATTGCATACTTAAATATAGAATTGCTTGTTTTCTTATCACCATTATTTTTTTAGCTCAATTGAGCAGTCAGTTTGCGCAGTAGCTTTTCACTACGGCGTATATGTAGCGAAAATAAAATCTTTCAATAGTTATGACATACATCTAATAATTTTTGCTGTTATAGCCATTGTAAGCCTCACTAGCCCCCCCGTCACTATCCAATCATGAACTACCGTAATGTTTCTAATAGAAGCCTCTTCTCTAATAAAAGTCCCTCCTATTTTTTGACTAAGATTTCAGAGTTAAGGCTATTTTTGTTTCACGATTTTGAGATAGAAGCCCCAGATATAGAAGCCCCGGGTCTTCTATTAGAAACACTACGTTATTCGGCGCTACTGCCACATACCTCCCTATCCCGATAAATTTATTTTTACTCTATTTTCTTTCCGATGTGCGCCTTGGCCGCAAAGCGGCCAACCCTTGGTCGACACTCGCAAGTATATTCTCCCATTTTTGTGAAAAATTGGTGGCTCAAGACACTTTCCAAAAATTATTGTGGAGGGGTGAGAGCATATGTCACTATCATCAAGTATGCCATTGTAACACGTGACACATATGACAAAATTTCAGGTGAAATGGAAACTTGTGAAATTATAGTTTTCTTCTTGCTCTCTTTTCAGTCTCAAGTCATTTTTCTCAAGTCAACGGCAAAAAGAGTAAGGAACGCGAAGAAATTAGTTCTGCAACAAATTCTAGCAATAAAGACAAAACAGAAGAGTCAGAAATTACCAAACTAATAGAATCAATTATTATCAACATTACTGCTAATTTGAAAGCCAAAAAAAGTGCAAAAAGCTTAGATGCTAAAGTTATTTTTGATGTAATTGTAACTAACTTCCAAACTTTAGAGTCAAGCAATGCTCTTGAATTCACTCTACATGAGTATTTTGAACAGCTACTTAAAAAAGCAGCTGAACATTTAGACCACAAGCCCTTGAATGAGGTACCTGTAAACGGAGTAGAATTAAGAAAATGTGGATTACTTAGTTCAAGTCTAGGCATGGTCTCCTTAGGGATTCAAGGAAAAGTAGCCGAAATGAGTCAAAATTTGAAAAATAATCTGCCTTGTTACAAAGCCTTTCTAAATCAAATGGAAACCGGAAAAGAGAACAAAAAAGTGGTATTGACTGATAAAGAAATGCCACTCAATGCAGAAGAAAATCAAAAGATACAAGATTTTATGAAAAAATTAGAAAAACGGAGAAATAAAAAACAGACTGAACCATTTCAAGAACAAAAAATGACATCCCAAATCTTCAACAAGATAGCAAAATTAGGTAATAGTTTTACACGAAAAATGACAGACAGCTCGCACATTGTTAACAGAGTAGCGAACAGAGTTAAACGAAGTTCAGATATTGCTATAAAATTTGGAATTGTCGTAGGAGCTATTAGTATTTTTTAATATACAAAATAATTGCTGACTATGCTAGACGCCGAAGAAATAATGCTGTTAGCCAGCAAAGGCCCACTGTTGATCCTCAGCTTCTGACCATACCTCAACCTACGATAGATCATAGTCAACCGTCCTATGTTGTTGAGCAGTCAGGTCAACCAACTCATTACGCTGTGATTTCACCTCTACGACGTGAACCTGCCAATAGACTACCAGACACTTCAGCTGATTCATTCGTCTAAAAGAAGATAAAAAATTGAAGCACCAGTTATTTGGTCACTATCTATCTTTTTAAATTTATATTTCGAATCAACCGAATGCTTTTTCGGTGTATGGATCAAATTAAGTGTACCGGCTAATGTCTGAAATCTCCCAACTAATTTTTCAAACCTGGTTTTCTTGGTGGATATCTCATTGAATTTTTATTTTTTAGACAAGCTTGTAGGCCTACTTATCTAGTCTCTAACGAGTCATCAACTGACTTGTTATGATTTAAAAAAAATTGAAAAAAGTTTTTTTCATGAAACAACTACTGGTTTTATGTGAACTAGCTTTTTCAATGTTTCCAAATCATTACAAGTCAGTTGATAACTCATTAGAACTAGAAGAAGAGGGCTACAAACTAGTCTGAAAAGATAAAAGTTCAATCAGATCTACCGAGAAAAACAGGTTTCAAAAATTAGCCGAGAAATTTCAGAAATTAGCCGAAAGATTTCAGACATTAGCCGGGAAACTTCAGTTACTCCCTTTGTTGTATTTGTTTTCATGGTGGTTATCAAAAGCGTCGAAATCGGAAAAAAATAATTCAAACTTTGACTGAAAAATTTTGACGCTTTTTGATGCTTTTAGTTAAAAAGCGTCAAAAATTTTCAGCCAAAATTTGGCCGATTTCGAGGCTTTTGACAACTACCATAAAAACAAATACCACAAAGGATGTAACTGAAGTGTTTTGACGCTTTTGACAACCATGGTTTTAATCTGAAAATTTTACGGAATAAATTATTTGACATGTTTGTTTTGACTTTCTTAAAATTATCGAATGTTTTTGGGCATGAAGCTGAAAATTTGGATACTGTTACAAAGTTTAATAAAATAAAACAAAAAGAAAAAATAGAAAAAAATGGTCGTAGGACTCAACCGAAATTCTCAAAAGCGTAGAAGGAAATATTGATTCGTCGCTCCAAACAGTAACCCAATTATAAAACGAAAATTAGCTCAACAATAGATGAAAGGCTGTTCGTATACCGTATAACCTGTTCTAATCCCCAGGGGATTGTTTTTCAACCCCCTCGTTGGGTGGGGTAGTATCAGAGGGCGGGGATGGATACAGGGAGGGGAATTATATTTCAACCTCTTCGGTGCGGCGTATTTCTTCCATATGACTTTTCATATTTTCAAAAATCAACTATGCGTTCAAAAAGCGACTTTCAGTGGTACAACTTCTCTCTGACAAAGCTTAATCTCAGACCCTCGTGATGCGAAAGATCTCCGAAAACTGTTTTTAGTCGCTCTGCTAGTGATGCCGAGTCTCTCAACTCCACGCAACGTCAATTTGATTGGGATCAAACATTGATTGGGATCGAGACATAAATTGTTATGAATCGAGCCGCCAATCCTAGTGGTGCAAATGTTTTGAATACAGGAAGTGAAGTTGCTGTTTATTCTGGTATTAAAATTTAATCCATGTGTCGCATGTATAAACTTGATGTCTTGCAAAATTCTAAATACACAAAGAAAGAAAAAAATGTCGCAGTTTTTTCAACATTGAATACAGTATAACTTTACTTTTATTCTAGCCGAATTTTTTTCTAGTTCGGTTATTTAAAATTCGCGCCTTTTATGGCGTTCTGTATTTTCACGCTTTTTGACATAAATTGTTTACTTTTGAAAATTTAGAGCAGTTAACAACATTAAAAAAGGGCTCAAACATATTTTCTGATTTGCAAACAGAAGTTTCATACAGGTTTTATAGAAGTACTATCAAAGATTTAATCTAGACTTTTGACCATTACTTTCACTACCTTTTGCTTTTTTCCTGTCACAAGTCCCAATTCATAGTATTAATCCACCCTTGAATTTGACGAGAGAAACGCACAATTCGTAGGGATATTTTCATTTGAGCCATTTGAAAATTGTTTATTTAAAGCATGATCTTTGGCGTTTTAGTTAAATTTCAAAACAAATTTTCGTTGATTCAGCAAAATTCCGAGAGCTAAATCTATTCTTTATGTGTAGCTATTTCAAGCTTCTGATTTTTTTATGCTGGACCTGATAGGTTCATAGGCATATTTAGCATTGCTCTGAAAATGCAAGCTGTTATAGCACTGTGCTATTTTTGCGAAAACCATGGTTAGTTAAATGCCTACCTATTTATTTACTTCTCCAATAACCAAAATAAATATTTAGGTCCGAGGATTGGTATAAAGTGTTTAAAAGGAACTTATATATGATTTTACTCATAATTTTCAGTAATGACATGTCAACCAATGAGAGGATCAAACTCCCAAACAGATAATCCATGTAGATTTCATGCTGATGGTAAATATTTTTGTGATAAAAACTTTTTTTCGACTTTTATTTTAGAAGCAATGGAAACAGATGCAGAAATACCTCAATACTATGGGGACACCATTGTAAGCAATTGTAGTTGTAAAGTCTTGCTATCAGATAATTTAAAAAATTACCTCGGACTTTTTTTAACACAGTTGAAAAATCGAATCACAAATTGAACAAAAACGACTGATCACTCCATTGCATGTCTCCTTCGTCCTTGACGGCTGCTCTCCATCTCTCTATCACAGGGGTGTGATGGAATTTCGATATTTGTCTTCCTCTTTCTGACTTTTGTTTTCGAATTTTTTTACACTTCCGGTTACGATTTTTGTTCCGACTTTTTTAGTCTTCCATCCCTGCTCAATCAGATCCGTATATCCTCGGACGTAGAAGCCAGAAAACTTGGACTCAAAATTTTTCTTTGGCGAAGACCTCCATCCATTGCTTCTTCAGCCATTGCAAACATCACTACTCATACGGCATATCATGCGCATGCACCCTGATGAATCTATGCTTCTCCGCAACAATGCTACTCCTCACGAAATAATAAACAGGGAGTAGGAGAGATCAGCTGGGAGGTTCTGCCACGCCTACCGTATCCGTTATAATTTTAAGCTATGGCGTATAATTTATCAACCACTTGAAAATTTTGACAAAATGGACGAAAAAATTCATTTTGGTTGTCAAAATCTCCAAAAGGGTGGCGTATAATTAGAGAGTGGCGGATAATTAGAGCGGTTACGGTACTCCCACCAGACTTGCTGCCGGTCTATTTCAATCGCCTCAAGAACCAAGTTTAAATTGAAGAAGAGATCAAGGCTCAAAATGTTCTTTAATTCAAAGCCCTTTTGCATGAGGCTTTACGGATCTAGGTAAGCTGGCTGTGAACTATCCTATCAGATACAAAAAAACTTGAATTCGGGATTGACTTGTTAAATGAAAATTGCGAGAAAATGTTTCGAGCAATTTTATATACTTATCTGAATTTCGCTTAACTGCAGGATGAAATAGTAGATGAGGAAGAACGTTGCTCCGCTTGTAGCTCTTTTGGAAGTGGGCTGGGAATCCTATCTAGTGATTGAAAAATTCAAATTTGTCTGTATGTCTAAATAAATTATAGATGACCACCAGGCGGAGACCAGCTACATAAGCACCCAAATGCCTATCTCTGAGCGTCTTTATCAAATGATCAAGCAATCTTGGTAAATTTATATGGTCTGACTAATTTTTTGGTTATTTGTTAAGCCTGCGATCTCTCAGTGTGGAGATATCAACCCCACTTTTGTGGAAACTGGGTCTCACGACTTTGCCTCAAGTTAGTTTGAGCACTTGACATATATTTTTTCATTTGTGTAATTTACAGCCTCAAATGCGCATCTCCATGTTTTATCAACTTCAAGGAGGCACGTTGGCGTAGATAGGGTATTTTATAAAGCAAAATTAGTTCTGAAAGATATTTTTTGGTTGAGAACTCTTCAAAGGAGGACAAAGATGGCGTGGTTTTGTTTGGCGATGATGAAAATGGTAAAAAAAACTACTTAGAGTCAATTGTCGATAAGAAGGCTGTGTCAAAATTACTAGTGCAAAGCGGAATTTGCCGCAAATTAAGATTTTTCTTATATTAATAAAACAAAAAAATTTGACGCCGAAATTCCGAAATTGTAATATGCCAGAGTTGCGAACTCAAAATATTGAAAAAGTACATTTAGCCAAATAAAGTATAATTTGGTCTTTTTTTTGTCAAAAAGTGCCATTTTATGCATTGTTTATTGAGTTTTCAGCGTCAAAAGTAAAGATTTTGACAAAAAAAAAATCTCAAAATCTCAACCTTACGGTGCGAAAACCGAGTGCAAAAGTATTGATGGATCCATAAAAAATCATAATTTTAAAGTTCACAAATATTCATTACAGGATACACTCTATCCATGACATTTCGGTACTTTTCTAGTAAATGATTCACTTAACGCCCACCACAAAATACCTTTAGACTACGAGATGCCAAAGCTCGTGTTTCAACAGGAGCTACTCCCTCATTGTGCTGAGTCGCGACAAACTGATGCTATTAAACAATTACGAGTTTTTCTTGGGTGGATTCTCTGCAATAATCTCCAGGCTGCAGGTGATCTGGCCAGACTTCACTTTCTTTAAGCTTAAGATTTCTGCTCTCGTTTCAGGCGATGGCTAAATCCTTCTTCGTGATGGAACAGGAATTGGATGACAACAATCTGCGCCTAGTCACAAATGTGAACAGGACAGACCGGGCACAATGGCTCCCTCACCAGTTCTACCCCAAAAATTTTGTGTTGGATACGTCCAGATGTCTGTCAGTGATCACTAACAACAGGGATATATTCACTATTATTCATAGGTAAATATACCGGAATATATATATAGTTGTTATTGCGATTTTTATTAAAAACATCAACTTGTTCCAAAATTTTTAATAGAAATGTAAAAATTAAAAAAAAAATAATTCTAAATTGACCGCAGGCGGATTAATGAAGTCTATGATTCTTGTATTGAGCAGCAGCTGGGTTTGACACATTTCGATACTGGTTTTTGGTCAATGTAGTTTGTAAAATATGATAAATTTCGATTTTACCAGTCGTTTCTGTCAATGAGCAGCTTCGGCACCTTATTTTCATGAAACGGGTGCTGGCTTATCGTGGACTGTGCATCATAATGTAAAATCAGTGGTCTTTTACAGAAATGACTCACATAATCAAAATTTTGGCAATTTTTTTGGGAATAGACTTACCTACTGGCTGACAAAAATGACAATAAGTAACCAGAAATCAGGGTTTAAAAGTATCTAACTAACGGGGATCAAATTTAAAGGGTGCCGAATAATCAGGACTTGGCTGTATTTTGTGCTC
The DNA here is from genome assembly GCA_004194705.1 of Ditylenchus dipsaci. Taxonomy (NCBI): domain Eukaryota; kingdom Metazoa; phylum Nematoda; class Chromadorea; order Rhabditida; family Anguinidae; genus Ditylenchus; species Ditylenchus dipsaci. The sequence goes on from SADC01001306.1 coordinate 562,875, forward strand.
GATTTCAGGCAGATGCTTTACTTGCTAAAGACCCAAACCACATTGGCTCATGATATTGTTTTGGAAGGTAGTGTGGTTTCATTTTTCATCTGTTAGACCAATAACACCTGAATATTATTCAGGCGTGCCCTCACAAGACATGCTGGTAATTAGAAAATGAAAATAGCTATACCTTTACTGAATTATCCAGGTGATATGGAGATGGAACAAAACACTCTCGAAGAAAATGACCTGGTGACTAGGTATTAAAGTAATTCTTCAAGCCTAACTAACTAATTTATCATAACTTTTGTCCAGTCATTCGACAAACACTGCACCTCAAACCCTGCTCCACCTGCACAATCTCCGTGTCATAGGTCTTTGATTTTAGCTTGCTTTTTCTAAAAAACAGTCGCTTTTCAAGATAATTGCAAGAAAATATAAAATAACGACATCAATATTCACTTATTCTTGATCGTATCAATAATTTACTTTTTCAGCCACAAGGTTTGCGGGCATAAGCCATTCATTGCTAAGCATGCTTTTGTGGCAAGTTGTGGTAGGTGGACAGGTAGGTTTCACAAAGCTCTATAAATTGAGTCATTCAATGAATTCCGTTTTTTCAACTTCTGTGGTGGAACTTCAAAATTTAAGACACCTTTTTGGTTGTTCTTCTCGTAGAAAAAATACGAAAAAATTCAAAAAATTTGGATTTTGCCCGGTACTTCTATGCCACAGCTGTATGCTATGGTATACAGTCGAAGAAAGTCAAGAAATTTGAAATGTAGCTCAAATGCAATTATCATTTTTTTGTTTTTAAACAATTTGAGGCTCAATACTGCCAAATTTTCAATAAAATAGCGGATTCAATAAAAATAGTAATTAATAAAATAGCGGCAATTTAAAATTTTTTGACTACATTATAACGTGCTTCTTAATTCGGACCACAGTCTTCTGTAAACCATAGAGGCAAAAAGTTAAAAAATTAGAACTTGTCGTACCGATTTTTTTACTTTTGAATACATAAATCGACCAAAACAATGTATCTTGAATCTTAAAGTTCCTCAAAAAGTTTAAAATAACCGGACTTATGAAAAAATTCAATGATCCACACAGGTTCATAAATCAAACTTCAGATAGTGGTCAAGAGTGATTTTGCCACAGCTAGGAAACATTTTCTTCTGGGTACTTCTTTAGTTGAATTCTTGTTGTCAATTGAGGACTTTTTAGCATTAGGCAATCTTCTGCCGGTCGGCTGTATTCGGCTGGCTTCTAATTCTTCGAACTATGTCCACAACTACAAGTAGGAGTTTGCTGTTTTTGCTTAATAACTATGGGTTGAGTTCAGAGCCAACTTTCTGGGATGTCTCAATGAAATATGCATCCCCGAAGAAGTGTTCAATGAAGTCTTTGTGATAAAGATCCAACCTAGGGAGAGCAGCACTGAGTACTCAGAAGAGAACCTTGAAGATTTTGACTTTTTTGTTGAGAAATGTTCCCAGAGAGATGGACCAAGCCGTCGCTATTGCTTCGTTACATTGAACTACTGCTGGGTGGGTTTTGTGTAACCGTCCTTGTTCTCACTCGTTTCGTGTTAACTCTGGTATTAAAAAAAAATGAAAGACGGAAGGTTTTTTTTTGTCAAACCGGTAAAGTGCTAGTTGTTCAAGAAAGAAAAACTCTTAAATCGTAGTTATTTAACTAACCCACTGGTGTAACCCTTTAAAAAGTACGAAAAAGGTTTGAGAAAAATAATAATTCAGTTTAAAGCCTTTAGAAGTGGCTAGTTTGAATTTCGAGTTTTTGGACCTAACCTCACGATTTTAAAAATGCCCAAAATGTATTTTTATTTTTTGAAAGGAATTTTTCGGGAAACGCAAAAATACTTCAAATTTGATTAGAAAAATGAGTTTCTAGACTTAAAATGGCTTCTTATTTACACACTCCTCGATCAAGCGAAGATCTCATCCAACTTTGTAGTAGAGATCCGGGGCTACATTTTGGTATGTGACTCGTTATAAAACATGCAAATTTCGATGTTTTCAATGTAAAAGAAGTTTTATGTAACTTTTTGCCTTGTATTCGACGCAAAGTCTGACTTTCGTTAGGTATGTACCACGGTTTGCATGAGCTGACAAGATCGTGAGCTCATCCTCATGAGGACCGATTCTCACGTGAGCTCACCTCACGTGAGGAGACGTTTTTGAAATTCTCAGCAACCTCACGTTGCATGAGCTCACGTCGTCCTCATCCTCAGGAGGTTGAAAACAAGCTCTTGGGGTCAACTTGGGGTTATACCTCGAGAGGACGTGAGCTCACGTGAGCTCACCTCACGTGAGGAGAGCTTTTTGAAATCTTACGCAACCTCATATTTCATGAGCTCACGTCGTCCTCATCCTCACTCATCCTCACGCCCGAAAATTTGTCCTCACGCAAACCGTGGTATGTGCTCAGATTTTTGTAAAAAAAATTAAAATCTGATTTTTATGACATGTTTCCACTTTTTTTATTTAACGTCACATAGGCTAAAAAAAACAAAAAAAAGTTAAAATCGAAGGTGTCCATGGCTGGGGTTGATCTTGTGACCTCAAGAAAAATGACCTTTTTCCTATGTAAAATCGTGTGGCGAAAAGCTTAACTACTACGCCATGCAAACACGGGCACAAAAGTAAAAAATACATTTCCGGTCGTTTTGAAAAGCCATGAATCAATTATAAGAGACAATGTTTTTTATGAGAGAGAATGCTCTCAGCTGGGCCGTACTTAACTATCTTTTAACTTTTATTACACTATAATGATTGCAGATCCAGTGGTTAATGTGTCGACTTTGGATGTTGCCCTAAAAGCTATAAGATGTGATTGGCAAAACAACGCTAAGCTTATATTCCAGCTCAGGCACCAGAAGGAAGGCATAGACATCAGCAAAATTATTAAAATAATCAAGTGCGGGACACAGGTGTGTCCACTCTATCTACCTAATTTTCTTCAAATATTGGTTAGGATTCGCCAGTCCTACTATTCTGGCAGTCGGGACTGTCAAGGCGTTATAAACAGGTGGTGCTCAACACAATAAATACGGGTAAATGCAGCAATAGGCGCATTGATTTCGGCAATGGTCAATGAATTCATTGGAATCGAGATAAAAGTGCTTTAATCGTTGTAGATTACTCAGCAATATAATAATTTTGCTAATGCCAGTCTACAAAAATGTCTTAGTCTTGATTTGGTGTCTTAATCAAATCGTAGACTCTTGACCGGGGTTCTTAAGTCGATTTTGTTTAAAATCATCAAATCAATGAAATTCAGCTAAACGCTAGGAAATCAGACCAGCTTGGAAACTTTTCGCTAAGTCCAGACGCACATTTTTGGTACTTTTTTGGTGCCCTGTTTGAGGGGGGAGGTATACTCGAAAGACGGTAAATTAAAAACCCGGATAATTCATCAGAGGAAAATTCAACAACTGCATAATCAAAAAGCGGATATTTCAACAGTGGATAATTCAAAAAGCGAATAATATAACAGAGGATTATTCATCAACGGATAATTAAAAAGCGAATTATTCAACAGAGTAATATTCAACAGTCGGATAATTGAACAATGAATAATTCAAAAACCGGATAATTCAACAGAATAATATTTTAGCAGTCAGACATTTCACCATTTTTTTACAAAAACGTCCTAATTCGGTGTTATTTCCCGATTAGACCAAAATTTTTTTGAGGCACATGCTTGAGCCCGTAATAGCGTGTGCTGGCCTACTTGCAAAAAACCAAAAGCAACATGCAAACCCCAAAATTAAATACTGTGAATTCAAAAAAGGCATCGAATCGTCAGGGTACCAAATTTGTGTAGCGTAGACACGCTTTGGAGCCTGTGGTCTGTGTCTAGCGTCTCATTGTAGAAATATTTATATTAAGACTATGAAGCTAAATTCAGACCTTCTCCTCATTGTAGACGGGTGTTTGAGCTTCTAATGCCCTATCTGGTCAATTTTGCCATTGTGATTTGTTTGCTAAAAATAAGTGCTTTTCTGTTATTGTTGTCACTTATGAAGGGTAAAATATCGAATAATTTATTGACAATGAATGAATAAAATAATAATATTACTTTTCTATAATCATTAATACCGGATTTCTTCTAATGAGTGCCCATGCTCTAATAATCACCCACCCCTAACTTTGAGGACCTATATCTCAGCCCAGAGAAAATATTTTGCGAATATGTTTTTTGCATTTTCTTGACTTCTACGAGCTCTAAACCGATTCCGCGTTTAAGATATCGGTTGAGCACTCAAAATTTTCGAGATCGACACCAAATTTTTAGATTTTTGGGGGTGTGGAAAATAATCGCATATGGGCACTTTTTAGAGGAAATACGGTATTATCATAAATTGAATTTACAATTTAGATTTCACTAATAAGAAAGGAATATTTTTGATAATTTATGGAAATTTACAAGCTATAACATAAAAATACCAAACTTGCTTTGCAATATATAAATTTTACTTTTTAGTCTAGTACAATAGATTAACCTGTAAAGCTAGGCTAATGTCGAGGATTGACTGTATTTTGGTAACTTTTTCTTTGTTGTTATTTTTCGTTATTTTTTCATAAAAATTGCAGAAGTTAAAAAATTCTAATAATACAAAAAATTGCGTAAAGGTCTGTATTTTGCGCTTTTCTGAGACTGGACAAAAAGGAAAACTTTTGGATATATAAAAGATTTAATTTCGTTTCTTTAATTTAGCAAATAAAAATATGCTTAAGCCTTTTCACATACTTTTAATGGACAGTACTTTTTTCCGACTAAAACGCTCTTTTTTCCGACTAATTTTAATAATTGCTTTTTTCTTAATTTTCTGAAGTTTTAGTATTATCATGTAGCCCAGGATCTCAGCTTTTAACGAGCTATCAAACTGAAAGAAAAGATTTCACGAACGAAAATATTTAAGGGTTTGAAAAAGATATCTGTTACTTTTTTTCCACTCCTAAATCTCTATTTTTTCGAACAATTGTTCATATTATTCAGTGGAGTTTGATGGCTCGTTAGAAAGCTGAGATTCTGAGCTACACGAGGATGCTAAAAAATAAAAATTAAGACAAAAACTCGAAGAAAGATGTAAATGAAAAATTAGCCGGAAAAAGAGTGCTTTAGTCGGAAAAAAAATATTGTCCATTTTTAATCAGCGTTCTTTTTAGTTTCTAACGCAACAACTTTTTTACAAAATTCTTGAACAAAAATCAATTTGTACAATTTTTGTTCAAATTATGCTTTGTGGAGTGCTTTAGCAGCATTTAACGCTTCCTTCCTTCTAAAACCACCCATTCACTATCACTGCCTCCATCTATGCTCTTTTGAGATTGGGTGACTAGTCTCAGGGAGGTTTGTTGCCTCAAATTACTGGGTGCTGAACAGCAAATAAATAGGTTGGTGATGGTCGATTCTTGGCAGGAATATCCTTTCGAGCAGCCAGAAGTCAATTTTTCAGACTTTTCACCAAAGACATTAAAATTTGAATCAGGAAAACATCTGGAAAAAACTTATGCTACTCATAAAAACGGTAAAAGGGAAAATCCACCTTTTGGCCTGGTTGTTCAGCGGGTCAATTAGTGGAATACGGCCTTGTTTACAAAAGGCAATTGGAGAGCAACACAACCTTTTGTTCAATTTGCGGCTGAACTTACACAGAAAGCCCTGAAATACTTCAAATGCATAACAGGACAAAATGCAGTTTTTGAGCTGGTTTCATCAATTATTCATAAGATTTAAGTTTCGGGGCACTCTAGAAATAAAAATTTTACGAGAACCACAAAGCAAAATTAAAAAAAAATAGCTTAGTTCCCAAGATATGTACTATTATACAATTTAAGATAAAGACTGATTTTTAGTGGTTTTAGCATTGACCTAGAAATATGCACGAACCGACCCAGTCCGGCCCGGTAACTATCTCTTTAGCAAAACATAAATAAAATATAATTCCAAACATACTAAATTTGATGAATAAATTTTGGTTTACTCCGAACTGAAGCCTTTCGTCAATAAAACTGTTACTAACCGCCAAATTTCACTTAAAACTTAAAATTACTTAAGACTTCTAAATTCGATTTTTCATATAAAAAAATAAAAACAGGCATTTTAGGGCTGTAGGAAGTTTTGTAACGAGACAATTTCTTAACACCGAAATTTCGCAAAAATAAGTAGTGACACCAAACCACTATTCACTTTTTCAAGTAAAGAGTGACACGAATTCGAAGCCGTGTGTATTTTAATTTAATAACTGACCTCGGGGCAAACCGGCCTTTCCAAATCACAATATAGATAAGAATCATCAATAGGATGACGATAAGGTTCCCTATTCTCTGGACACACATAGTCCACATATTTGTGCTGTTGACAACAGACCGGTTGTTTAGTGGTTGTGTGACTAGAACACTCATGTCCAAAGAAACAACTGCCATCTTGGGCACAGGATACAGCACTTGACTGATCATCCAAAAAGGTTTTCTGCCCAAACACCTGGTTTGTCTTTTTTGTCTGGTTTAGAAGTGCTTTGCGATTGTTTGCAGCAATACATCTTGATGTTGGTTAGGGAGGGCTGGCATTGATAGTTCTGTAAATTACCCTTATAAATCTCAGGACTTGGTAGTTCTGTAAATTCTACTAATAAATTCCGCTGACTAAAAAGAATCTGCCGGAAAAAGGAGAGGGCCAATCAAAATGCCGAAATGAAAATTTTAGGAATGACATAAGCCAGAGGGTCAGCTATGAAAAACCGTGATAGGGTTATCGAAGTGTTTTTTGAACTTTGAGTGATCCTTGTACCACGTTTTGCAGACCTTCAGAGCTGGGTAGCCAGATTTGTCATGAACTTGGGCAAGTTCTACAAGAATATGCATAAAAAAATCATCGAAGTTGCAGAGCTCACAGTCAGGGTCCCTCCGCCTCACTCAAAACTAAAGTTATGAAAATTTCTAACACAAAAAGGAATTCTGGTATGCATGCTTTTTTGTTCATCCAGAGTCACTTTCGAGTGCGCATCTCAACTCCAAGCCCTCTTGACCACGGTGATTCTATCTTTTTAGGGTATCTGGATACCTTTTCTGGTGGTTTACCTTGGGGGACCAAGGCAAAAAGACGAATTTCGGTAATTTTTTGCCAATGAACGGCTTTTCGCGCCTCAAACTATATTTCAAGCACAATTAAAGGAGCTCTCCACATCGGCTGAGTGGGAAAAAGTAACTTCGGTGGCGCAGGGATAAGCGTTTGTGTGTTTATGGCCCAAACCGTCCGCAGGTTCAATCCCACATGCTGCCACACTATTTATTTTTGGGTTATTTGATCAATGTATAGGGGTAATTCTACTTTTTTGACGCCAGATTCGGGATCAGAGACCCAAAGACCCGAAGACCGCCAGTGGCAGCTTACGTCTTTTTTTGAAATTTGTACGAAAGCACTAACCACCGGACATATATCATGATTCTGAGTGCACTCCAGTGGGTCTTCTTGAATACTCCTTGTGGCTAATTCTGAAGATTCTCCACAAGCCAAATGCGACTCTTGGCGATATAACCTCATTGGAGAGCGCCTGAAAATCAGACAATGTACACGATCTACCACGATAATTTATAAGAAAAAAATTCCACCTGGGCGTTGAATGGCAACATACATTGAGGCCAGCCTGGTTGGAAGCAGAGCACACATAAGTGGGAGGGCAGCTCTCCAATTGACTAAATAGAAACAATTTTCGCCATTCCATAGACTTCAAAGCAAGTTTACCCCACAACAGAGCAATAACGCACGAATTGACCCAAGTAGGCTGGAATTTGACCGTCTCGACTAAAAATAGATTGGACTTGAAATTATAACGGTATAGGTGTACTAAGAAAACAAACCAAAGTAGGTCATTTTTATTAGCAGCAGAGCAACATACATATACAGCTGGCTAAAATAATTTGTTAAAATAGTCGGTGCGTCAGTTTCCCTTACTCTCTGAAACGTTTTACATTCAGATTTTGGGTGTCTTGAAATTTCTGAGCGATTTCCGCTTTTGGACAAAGAGTAATAAGTTAGCCAAGTTTATTAATTTTCTATGCTTTCAAAAAAAACGTATGAAAAAGGATATGGGCCAACGAGGATGTGCCCATTAAGAAAAACGATCAAAAATGTTCTAAAGCCTAACTAATTCAAACATCTAGTTTTTTTTTATATTACAGCTTAAAGCAAAAAAGTGGGTAAATTATCTCTCAACTGCATTCCAGTTGGCCAGTTGCTTACCACAGAAGACTGTAGACACAAATAACCAGTGGGACAAGTATTGGCATTTCGGATGGAGCACAGTCTAACAAAAACAAAATCGGGAATTTGGTCAATAAATAATGCGGTTGACATACCGTGGATTATTGTTGACCAGAAGTGTGTTGTAAGACCTGGGACATTGGATGGCTAAAAAAAGTTATTAAAAAATAATTTTAGATCCCAATCCTACTTGAAGCCAGTCTACAGCACATAAAAATTCCTGTTACTGAAGATCTGAAATCATAGGATGAAATTAGTAGATCATTAGAATATACAAAACAAATTTACTGAGCACATGAAAAGCCTTGAGGACAAGTCATCTGAAATTTAACAGACTTAAGAGTGTGGTATATGATTCAGGGACTCACATCCAGCGAATCCTGGCAAAAGTGACGAGCTCCCTTTGGGTCTTCGTAAGCACCTTAGAATTAGCTTTTGAAAATTAAATTGGCAGGAGTAAACTATTTGGGTAGTCCAAAAGTGCGTTTTTAAGGTATAAGTATTTTTTAGGCCGTTTAAACGATAGAAATGGCCCAAAAAAGTATGGCAAAGACATTTTTCGAAAAAAAAATGTCGACTGCCTTGTTCCACCGTGGTTTTCGGTTTATTTTGCCTTGGTCCACCTATGGTTTTGGTCATTTTTTTCGTATTTTACTCCGTTTTGGTCACTGAAGCTATGCAAAAAAGGTTCTTTATGCCTTTTTAGTCATGAGTCTTGCTCGGAATCATGTCTAAGGTAAGTGAGTGCGCGCATCTCTAACTCTCAAGCCACCTGCGCACCCGTCGGGGCGCAGGTGGCTTGGAGTTGAGATGCGCACACCCAGATACCTTAGACACAAATCACTCGAAAGTGGCTCTGGATGCATAAAAAAGCATGTTTACCAGAGTTTCTTTATGCGGTAGGCCCCAGTTAACAGAACAATGTTTAAATTCCATCTTTTTAAGTCGAAAAATGACCAAAAACCATAGGGGGACCAAGGCGAAAATTGACCAAAAACCACAGGGTGGACTAAAGCAATCGAATTTTTTTTTCGAAAAATGTCCTTTTTTGGCAGTTTCTATTGTTTAAACAGCCTAAAAAATACTTAGACCTTGAAAAACGCACATTTGGGTTACCCCAAATAGTGCACTTTAGCCACTAAATTTATTATTTTCGAACTTACTCCACCCAGTGGGACATGACAACTCCTCCACAGGTGGACGGAATGTGACTGAAGGTGGAATTGGTGGCTGTATTTGATCCGACGGCTCGAAGGGAGTGATTGAAGGGAAAGGAGTGACAGCAGGAGAAGAATCTCGAAGGCAACACACACTGACGCTCTTCTGGTTGGAAAAAGAGCAATCATAACCTGCAATTTTTAAATCAATCAGTTAGAAAAATATTGTTACAAAATCAGTTTTTTTATTTTCATGCACTTTTGAGGACAGGGCACAGGTTACTTTGGGAAGGAGAAAGATGTGCCATTTTAGATTGTGCCAAATCAATTTGTTCCTTTTCACTTTGTGGAAATTGAGTTTGTGCCCTTGCAGTTTGTAACATTTCAAATTATGCCAGTTCAAATAGTGCCAAATACATTTCGTGCCAAGACTTTGGGTGATTTTCCCCTCAAATGAATTGGCACAATTTGAAAAGGGCACAAACTGAAGGGGCCAAACTGAAATTTGCACAAAGTGAAAAGGCGCAAATTGATATCCTTGCTCTTATAAATGTTTAGTCTTATTTCAAATGATCGGAGACTCCCCTTTTCAGAAGTTTTTTTGGAAAGATGAAGTACTTTATTTGAGGTTGTTTGTTTCACTTTTATTTATATGGTTCTTCTTAAGTTACCCCCATACTCAAAATCAATTTGTCAAAAAAAAATTGCCACGCATCCCTTAGGGGTAGATGGTCTTATAGGGTATTTTAAGGTCATTTTTTGCTGATTTACCACATTTTTCTTGCTGAAGCTGGGCAAAAAGACTCTCTTAATGCACTTCGGAATTATGTCTCCGGTAAGTCTGTGCGCGCATCTCTAACCAACCGACACCCTGCACTACCTTTTTTGGGCTTGTACAGGATGTCCGGAAATTACGCGCACGTCAAAAAAAAATTGTGTAAGTAGCTCCTTGCCTGGTCGATTTCCGTTTTTGGGACTCTGGCTCGCGGAAATCTCCGACATTGTGGGTTTTTTGATAATGACGAACTCAGACAACCCGGAAATAAACACCGAAGTTCGTACTTCATTTTATTTGAGAATTGATAACCAATTTTTAATAATAGTACAAGTTATTCAAAATGATTTCCTCGAGCTTCAATGCACTCTCTGATTCTGTTTGGAAAGTTATCGATGCTTCTGTTGATAAGTCTTTGATCCAGATTCTCCCAAGCTTTTGTGAGAGCCACCTTTAGGGATTCCACAGATTCATGACGCTCTCGACATACTTTGGTTTCCAACACTGACCAGATACAGTAATCCAACGGGTTTAGGTCAAAAGATCGAGGCGGAAACTCCTTCTTTGTGATAAAGTTTGGGACATTCCTTCTTAACCAGTCTTGCGTATCGTTTGCGGTATGAAAGGGGACCCGTCCTAAAATTCTCGTAGAAAGAAGAAAAAAAATACGAAAAAAATTGAAACCTGCTGGAACACCCATTGACGATGATTAGGCACGTTGATTCTAGCCCAAATTCGCACCGTTTCACGCAGAATTCTTTGTCGGTAATAACCCTTAATAAATTCAATGAAAATGAGAACAAGCAAAGGACCCTAGCAACAACCCATCAAATCTGCAGTTTGGATAATAATAACAAGAGAAAGCTTGGCATTATAGCAAACCCCCGCCTATACCATCACTTGTTTGGGTGCTGCTCGTGTCCCATGACCACATCCTCAATGGGCGGTAACTCTGTTATCTATAAGCGATTATTCTCCCTGTTATGCGCTTGCTCAATAGTGAAGATCTTTAATCTGAGAAGCGAATTTTACGGTGACGACTTCACGGAAACCTAGAATCAGAGAGTAACATTATGCTATCGGATAATCTCGAAATCTCTCAGATAATCCAACCTTTGCTTCATTGCAGTGCATCGAATAAGGCGCTTCTCAATGTGACTTCGACCTAGCTCTTGGTGAGACTTCAACTTGTACAGGAACAGATTAAGATCCTCTTTTAGCAGATCGTGCGTTGAAGTTTTTAAGATACCCAGCTTCCGTGCTAATTCGTGTATGTAATTGATCTTGCTAGAAGGACTTTCGGCGATTAAATCGGCAGCTTGAACCTAAAAATAAAAAAAATATAAAAGAGAACTTAAAAGAAAACAAAGCGAAACCTGGTGTGCTTCATCTCTCGCCGTCTTGTTTCTTCCTTGGCCGATTCGGTTCTTGTTTCCACCCGTTTCTTCGTATCGACGAGCAGCATTTCGGACTGTTCTTGCTTTGACTCGGAACAGTTGGGCAATTTGACCGACCCGTGCGCACCTTGTTTGAAAATAGACGAAAGAAGAGCGCAATTTCTGCCTTTTAATCACAGCCATTATCTGAAGGACAAGCTCGTTAAAAGACAGATGGACAATGCAGACAGTATAGAATAATAAAAATCAAGCGCCATAACGTATTTGAACAATAGAAAAAATAAATATACGCGTAATTTCCGGACACCCTGTAGTTGAGATGCGCACACCCACATACCTGAGACACAAATCACTCGAAAAGGACTCTGGATGCATGAAAAAAGCATGCACACCAGAGTTTTTTAAGCGGTAGGCCCCAGAAAGTTAAACCATGTTTCAAATATATCATTTTTACCTAAATTTTGCTTGAAGGGGCATGCCTACGCTAATAAGAGGTGGTGCCCAGGAATTCAAAAATTTTTTCTAATCATTGAACTTTTGTACGGATTTTTCAACTTGATTTCTAACGAAACCATACCTAAAATTAAATTCTAGGCCTTGTTTTGTTAGGAACCGAGTTGAAAATTCCGTACAGAAGTTCAATGATTAGTAAAAAAATTGAATTCCCGGGCACCACCTCTTATTAGCGTGGGCATGCCCCTTTAAAAGAGCCTTAATTTCCGGTGAAAAATAGGTTAATAATTTTTTTGTAGCAAAAATACTTTTTTTTGTGGCAAATTTTTAATTTTGCTTGATTTTTCGTTTTTTCTCAAAAGTGATAACACCTTCATGTAGCTCTACTCTTCTATTTTCTAATGAGGTATCGTTTCATCGGCTCTAGGTAAATTCATCCTCGGTAAATTCATCCTCGGTAAATTCATCCTCGGTAAATTCATCCTCCGGTAAATTCATCCTCCGGTAAATTCATCCTCCGGTAAATTCATCCTCTAATTTTGTCTTGACAGGAATATTGGGTAAAAATATTTGTTTGTTATTTCAACGGTCCTCATCTACCTGCAGTAGCACCAGTCCACCCCAAGTGGCTCAGATTTACCTTCAATGATCATGATCTTCTCTCAATGGTAAAGATGCAACCTTTAAGGTTCAGATATACCCTTTATAGTTTATATCCTCTCTAAATAGTCCAGGTCGACCTACAATAGTACCGGAGTGGGTAGGTCGTGACGTACCTAGGTATGGGTAGGTGAGCAGGTGCCTGAGTAGATAAGCCAGGAGAGTAAGTAGTAAAAACTTTTAGGGTATTTTAGGGCTCTTTTTTGGGTGATTTATCACATTTTTCTTGCTGGAGCTGGGCAAAAAGACTCTCTAAATGCATTTTTGATCAAGAATCTTGCTCGGAATTTTGTCTAAGGTATGTGTGTGCGCGCATCTCTAACCAACCAAGCCCCTGCGCCCCCGAAGGGGGCGCAGGGCTTGGTTACTTGGGTTGAGATGCGCACACACACATACCTGAGACACAAATCACTCGAAAATGACTCTAGATGCATAAAAACATATGCATACCAGATTTTTTTTTTATGCGGTAGGCCCCAGAAAGTAAAAACCTGTTCAAAATCTATCATTTTTACCTAGATTTTGCCTAAAAGGGTTTAAATTTGGTCAAAAATGCCCTAAAAGACCGACTACTCCCAAGGGGTGCGTGGCAAATTTTTCGTGTATGCCATAACTGGGGCTCCTGCAAGTCAAATCGCTGTTTTAGTATTATTAAACCGTGTTCAGGATACGATTCTGGATATGTTACAATGATTTTTACTTACTTTAATCCAAATCCAAAATTGGAGTTTTGATGTGGATACCATCTGGGGAAGTGCCAGAGGGTTCTACTACCTACCCTCAGGCTTACTATTCTTATAAAAAACTATTTTATGAATGTTGATCAAGAAAAAATGATGTTTGTTACCACCAGGACTGGAACTTGTAACTTTAAAGATTTGGAGGGACATGTGTAGAATACATGTTTGAGTTCGTTCTAATGTACACTGGCCCATTCTGCGCCTAAGCACAAAAAGTGGGCTACTGTAGTCACTACAGTGTAGTGTGGAGATGATCCAGAGTCCTGCTCCCCGAAAAAAAATTCAAAAAGTATGATAATGAAAATTATTCCTGTCAAGACAAAATTAGAGGATGAATTTACCGGAGGATGAATTTACCGGAGGATGAATTACCAGAGGATGAATTTACCGAGGATGAATTTACCGAGGATGAATTTACCGAGGATGAATTTACCGCCGCCCCGTTTCATCAAACGTCTTTGCAAAATTTAGTACAAAAAATTAAAAGTATGAAGCAAATTATTTTTTATTCGCTTCATACTTTTTAATTTTTTGCACTTAATTTTGCAAAGACGTTTGATGAAACAATACCTAATTAGAAACTAGAAGAGTAGGGCTACATGATGGTGTTATCACTTTTGTGAAAAGACGAAAAATTTCAATATAATCAGGCAAAATGAAAATTTGCCACAACAAAGAGTACATTTGCCACAAAAACAGTATTTTTGCTACAAAAAAATGATTAACCTAAAAAAATATCTTAAAAGACCATCTGCCTTCAAGGGTAAAGGGCAATTTTTGACAAAATTTAATTTTTTTATTAGAAAGTTTTTAGAAATGCTTCTAGTATAGTGTTGTGCAGAAGTATAGTGTTGTGTTCGGGAGGTGATTTTGGTCACTTCTCGAAAATCCGAGTATGGGGACTAAAGAAGTGCCATTCATATTTGGAGTGAGTAAAACCACGTTTTTTTATCTTTAAACCACACCATTAGGACAGTTGCTGGGATAGGTCAACACATTGCAGGTGTACGTCTTTCCTGAAAAAAAATGGAAAGCTGGTTTGGTTAAAGCTGGTTCAGAGCTCACCAATTTCTTGAATATAAGTCTCACGTCCATCGGCACAAAGAGCAGTAGTCCCTGGTTGGCCACAGCAAACATAGGTGCGAAGTATTTGGGAGAACTGACAGGTATAGGATGGCTAAAAATGTTTTTGACTGCAATTAGAGAATCCTATGCTGACATACATTACTGCAAGTGGCTCCGGGACCTGAACTTGGAATTGTAAAAAGTTAGAAAATTGCAAAATTGTGATACTTGGGCAGGTTTCTGGCTGACCACCGGCTCTAAGCAGGGCATGCTGACCGAAAGGACAAACACGAGGAGGTTCTGTAGATTTGCAGCACAGGAAAACATTTGGTCTGTTTTGGGCTTGAAGGCATTTTGCCTGAAATATTTGGATTAAGATTCCAGTCATGTGTATCACAATAAAAAATACAGACATCAGCGGGACACACCTAAAAGCAGATTTTAGTAATTTATTTTGATCAGTGGTGGTCACAGTCCTTGATGCTAAAGGTGCTGTCTAGGCTTGATCGCCCGGGATAATAATCCCGAAACGGGATTCGTGTTTTTTTAGCACGGAATCATGTTTCTTTCCTGGCGAACTTTATTTTATTCGACGCGCAAGTCTCCCCAATATCTTTTAAGTGGTTGTGCATGTATAGCGAATGCGCACATTCGAATCAAATGTCTATGACAACGTCTAAAAACCGACCGGGATTTGCAAAAACGGGATAATAATCCCAAAACGGTTTCGTGTTTTTTAGCACAAAATCATGCTTCTTTTCTGCCGATCTTTTTTTCAATCGAAGCGAAAATCTCTCCTCTATCTTTTGACATATTATGAGTCAATATAACTTAGATAGAAGAGATAGATAATTGAGGTTGAATAAATGCTGTGAAAATCCCGGGATCAAGCCTAATGCTGTCGACTTTTTTCAATCCTTTTGTGATCAAAAACCAATTTTTTCAAATAAGTTTAGTTTATGTTTGATATACTTAACGACGGATTGCAATTTAAGCTACCTCGCGCATTAAACAACTTATAAATAATGTAACAAAAGTGTACAAAATGTCAAGAAAATTGCAAGTTGATCAAGGTCGCGATCTAGATACTTGGTGGTCAAAAATTTAAAATATTTAGAAAAAAACTTTTTTGGTAAATCTTTATCTGCAATTTATTCCTACAATTTTTCATGCAAATTGTTGTACTTCCTAAAAAAGAGCTCTTATGTATCTTTACTACAGTCTTCGATTTTTTCCCTGGGAAAATTGATGGGCAAGCAGCTACCTACCCCCTTTCCAGGCTCCCTGTACAGATTATTTCAAGAAATGTGATCACTCTTTCATATAACACGCCTCGTTTTACACTATTTGAGTTTTTTGTTAAAATAGATATATATATATAAAATAGAGGTTTCAAGATTTTCATGCCCCGCCAGGCATTTGATGTCAGGGCCAAAAGTTGGGATTAAATGTCTTTTTGGCCGAGGCACTTGGGGGGGGGGGTGGGGGTTGTGCACTTAGGGGGGGGGATGCACTTGGGGGTCTGTCCCCGAAACATACACTGACTCAGCTAATGTCTCGAGACATACACTGACTCAGAAAATGTCCCGAGACATTCACTTACTCAGAAAATGTCTTGAGACATCTTCTGACTCAGCAAATGCTCTGATTTATAAAAGTAGGTCCGATTCTGTTAATTGGTAAAGATTTTGAGATGCGCCTCTATAACGGAGCAGGATCTATCAATCTATCGATTTTGACTTATTTTGTCTTGCTGATAGGGCACTTAATGCAAAGTTGATGAGTCAATCAAATATGCACCACTCGTAGTACACAATCAGAGCACTTTTACGGTTGGTTTTGTCCCGACGGGTTGTTTCTTGCCAAACTGAAAAGCTGACCGAATTTGGATATTTTTCAGGGCATAATCTGAGATGTCTTGTCTAAAAAGTGTGGACCGGTAAAATACTACATTTTCACCCCTATTCTCACTCAAAACTCAAATAGTGTAAAACGAGGCGTGTTATATGTTTCAAATTCTGTAGACGCAGATCGACTCAGAATTCGATAAGATTTTTTTCGGTATATATGGTCTAACACATGATTTTTGCTTGGTCCTCCTGCGGTTTGGAGCTTGCCTGTCCAGTAGCCATCTACAAACCAGGACCCTAACCACGGGGTTACCAATCAAGATCGTGTTTTTGACATTATATACTGAAAAAATTCTCATCAAATTCTGAGTCAATCTGCATTAAAGGACCATAGTTTTTGCGCGCAGAGGGTGTGCAAAGTTTGAATTGGCGGGGACACTTCTCGTTCGTCCCAAACTTTACTCTTTGGAGTCGTTCGCCATAACTCCAAAGAGTACAGTTCGAGACGAAAGAGAAGTGTCCCCCGCCAATTCAAATTTTGCACATGCCACTGCGCGCAAAAACCATGGTCCTTTAAAAAAGGTATGTTTCCAAAATCATAAAAAAATTAGGGTACTTCTATGGTGGGTCCCTCACCTATTTTTTAAAAATCACCTCAAATCACCTCCTAAACTATTTTTCAATAAAAAAAAAAAGAAACAATTCAAATTTCTTTCATGACAAAAACATTCAAATTTTGAAAACCAAAGATTTTTTGTCTTGAGAAACAGTGTTTTTAGAATTCCAAGAGCAGTTTCATAAGCAAATCGACCGCGCTAAATACGAATCCGGTGTCAGAATAATCAGTTCGCCCAGAGCTCCGTTTATTGTTCTATCTTTGGGCGAATAAAAAATATAGCTTATAACCATGGCAAAAAAGTAATCACAAAAATTCCCTTATCCAAAAATAACACATAATTTCAAACTAAATTTATTTCGCGTTATACTTTACAAAACAAAAAGTTAAATGTGCGTTAGGAAGCGCATTTTTCCTCTTCAAAATGAGTTATACTGTATTTCTTCTTATAGCTCCCGGTCTCGGCGCTACTACACTTTAAGGTCATCAAAAGCGTGATTTTTTTGGAATCATATTAGAACTTACGTTGTTATTTGTATTCTAGTGGACTAAATCAAACAAAGTTAATACACGAGAGGATGCCAGAAGGTGTGGCTACATTTTGAATATAAAGTTTAATATGACCTGGCCTGTAAAATACGCAGAAAAAACCGAAACCCTGAAAAAAATGTCCAACATTTCAGAATTTTTTGAAAATTTTCAGAACACACAATTTTGTACACAAAACATAGCCCTACTTTCTGGCGTCTTTTGAAGGATTACTTGCATATAATAAATAGCTCTGAAATATCGATAAAAACGTAAGTTCTAAAAGGTTTCCGAAAATTCACGCTGTTGATGACCTTAAAGTGTGGTAGCGCCCAAGTGGATAGCAAATCGCAATCACCGTCCTGCCATAATGGATCTGTACTTGGAATGGATCTGCCTAGCATGGAAATCGCTGCCGAAGGAGTTGATTGCTAGGTCGTTTAAAGTACATTTTCTTCAGTTGTTCGTAATTAAAGCTTTGGCTTTTTGATCGCGGTAAAAAACCGCTTTTTGAATTTATAGGAGTATCGCATTCCTCTTATTGCCGCCCCCCTCTAATTGCCAGCCCCCCCCTAACTTCAAGTGATCTGAAATTTCTGTTTTCATTTACTGCTTGAGCTGTCTAAAAAGGGCCTGCGAGGGACTTCAAAAATCTAACAGGCACTTTTCACACACCTCAAACAGTAAATTAAAACATGAGTTTTGAACCAATTGAAGTTTGAAAAAACTGCACTCTTCTAATTTCCGCCCCGGGACGGCAATTAGAGGAAATACGGTAAGTTATTCTGAATTAGCATGAGCCTGGAATAGGCAATTTTGCAGTTCTTTTTTTGGAACTGTCATGTATTGAAGTCGTTTTATTTTGGAGTCGAAAATTTTTGGAGTAAAAGGCACAGCTAGAGTAACCACCATGAAAAGTTGTTAGAGTAAGTATCGAAACCGCGGTCAAAAAGCCAAAAAAAGTGGCTTTTTCCTAGCTTTTTATCCGCAGTCAATAAGTCAGAAAGTGGCTTTTCGTCCTATCGCCGTCTATCGAAGGTACCAGTTTATTGGAGTGCTAGTTTAACGAGGGTAGAATGCAATGCAAAACTTTTGATAAAATTCCAAATTCATAATTTTACAAAATGCTTAAAAATGTTTGTTTTTATCTTTCTACGCAGAAACAATTAGTTTAGGTGGGACCAACTATAGAAGTACCAAAAATTATTAGAAAAAACAGTTTTTGATCATCATGAAAAAATCAATCAGACCAAGGAGTGTGACCAGTGGTTAGTTTTATTACATTAAAATCAGACAGAGAGCAGTGAATCTGAAAGCGAAAAAAATTTGTTTTGATTCTCAAGCTTTATCAAAGCCGTCCAACCTGATTGCCGGTGTAAATGTCTAAACTGGGGAGAATCCGGAAGGACATGCCTAAAATTTCACAAAGTTTATCTTTCCAGTTTAAATAATTTTGGCGGAACAACCGTGTATGAAGGGGTCGAGCAACACACATAGACGCCCTAAACTACTCAATTTTATCCGCTCTATGAAATTCACATGTAACTCACTGGCTGACCAAGGATTGTTGACATGAAAACCCGGCTGAAACTCACAATGAATATGAAGACATAAATTAAATTGACTAGAATGTCGAGAAAGAAAAGGCTGAATACCTGGACAGGGTGCTTGTTGGCTGAAACAGAGAGAAAAATAGATCCCTTTTGAACTCTGTTAAAAAAATTTCTTACGTAGGAGAACAATATTTGGCTCGGCCACCGTCCTGCAATTAGGCAAACAATTTTTTAGCATAAAAATAAATGTAAAGTGACTACCGCGTACAAATATTGCTGATTGGGACAAATAAGCCGGTTGACAGTAGTTCGAGAGCAACAAAGTTTTATTTCTGGATCATTGACTGCTGGTACACAAATGTAACTAGAATTGGATGGATGTAACCTCATCTACTTTTGAAAATAAAAAAAAACGCACCCTTCTCTGCAACTGTTTGGTGTCAGCAAATCTAAAAAAGACAGTGAGTACATTGTCAACTCTTTTAGATGGTCAAAAAGTTGACTTTTACCCATTCTGTTAAAAATCAATGTTTTTCATAAACTGTTTTTATTGTACAGAGGGCATCCTTTTGCCGGGATTTGTTTTGATCATATCTTTTTTAATTTATTGTGTGTTGACGAGATCTTTTTTTATCAATAGATGAGAAGTTAGGCAATAAATGACACCAAAATCGGCTACCAGACAATTTCTAATATTTTTAGAATTTGTCGCGCGACATTTTCTAATATTTTTCGGTAAATTCGGTTGTTTTGTCCCGAATTTACCGAAAAATATTAGAAAATGTCGCGCGACAAATTCTAAAA
The DNA here is from genome assembly GCA_004194705.1 of Ditylenchus dipsaci. NCBI lineage: Eukaryota > Metazoa > Nematoda > Chromadorea > Rhabditida > Anguinidae > Ditylenchus > Ditylenchus dipsaci. The sequence continues at coordinate 582,747 of SADC01001306.1, forward strand.
ATATTAGAAATTGTCTGGTAGCCCCAAATCATATAACAAGAGTTTATTAAAACACATACAAAACCAATCAACAAAAAATCAACAAATTTTATTCAATATTTCCGTATGCTTGTTTGGCAATTTGTCATTAAACTTTGATGCATCGTGCAGTCGACAACCGTGACTGTTAACTGCTTGTTGTAACATGTCTAGAGGAAGCTCTTTAAAAGCACACACAATTCTTTCCTAATTCATTGAAATTAGCAGGCTGAGCTCGGTTCGCTCAATCCCTCATTCATCCCTAAAGAAAGAAGGGGCACGGCGTCAGACCAGGCGAATATGGAAATTACAGAGACGGTTTGTCTGCTGAAGATCTCCCAATCCATCGTAATGGAGACTTCCTGTTACGCCCGTCAAAGAGGTGGAGATGTTAAAGGGCCATTGCCGTCCCCGACAACAGATGTCCCCCGCCAATTCAAATTTTTTTCTGAATCATTCAAATTCTGTTCGAATTTTTCAACTTGGTTTCTAACAAAACTATACCTAAAATTAAATTTTAGGCCTTGTTTTGTGTTGTGTACTGTGTTTGAATCGCGAGTTGTCTCATAGCGATTCAAACGTCTCTGTTACTGTTCTTAGTATATAAGGATCTGAACGTCTGTGTTCAGATCAGTTTGTGTCCGAAAAAAGCTATTAAGAAGTCGTCTCTCTCTCGTCTCTCTCTAGCTATTCCTCAGAGATACAACATTTTGTTAGAAACCAAGTTGAAAAATCAGTACAGAAGTTGAATGATTAGGCACGAAAATTTGAATTGGCGTGGGACAGTTCAAAACAGGTGGCAATGGCCCTTTAACGAGAAGGATCAAAATTTATTGACAAATTATCAAACAAACCTATCGAAACATTGAATAAAATTCGTTGATTTTTGTTGATTAATTTTGTATGTGTTTAATGCTCTCGTTATATGATTTTGGTGTCATTTTGTAAGTTCTCCTCTATTGATTAAAAAAAAATCTCGTCAAGACACAATAAATTAAAAAAGATATGATCAAAACAAATCCCAGCGAAAGGATGCCCCACCGTGTACTTACCACAAGGCACAAACAATGCAGGTGATGGCTGAGGCATAGTGTTTGACGGACATATTGGCGAGTTTGAAGAAGATACATAGCAGCAAATAAACATATTGGCAGAGTTGATGGCTGTTTGACATAAGGTTCTACAAAAAAGAAAAAAATCTGAAGCCAAGATCGCCCAAAAAGTACAATATGATCCAAGAAATTCGGCCAGACCACAAAGGGGCCAAGAAAAAATCGTGTTTTCACATCATACACCAAAGGAATTCAGCGCTCAGGAAAAGTTGACCTATGAAAAATCAAAAGTTTTAAGTGATTGAAATCGGCAAAATTTCTTGGACAGCCCTTTATATGATATTTTGAGTGAAAAGATATACCCAGGAGGACAAACTGAAAATAATTTGGTGTTGTTGGACATTACTAGATAGCAATAACAAAGCAATATTACCATCAGTCCTTCCGAGAGTGGTGCAAAACACATTGACACCATTTCTCAAGTATGCGATTTGACTGTTTGGACACCGGTAAGTTGGATCATCACTGTGGCGAGGCGAGCGTCGACCACAGCAGACATGCAGGGATGGGTTTTCTACTGGCCTCTCACACTTATACCTAGAAAAAACATTTTCACGAATTCTGATAAACTTTTAAATTACCCGGATCCACATAGACTGGTTTTATGAGACGCACAGTGCTTTACCCTTCCGTTCTCCAGAAGTTCTACACGGTCATTCGACCTTGGCATGACAGTGAGCTTGTAGCTAATGCCATGGAATATGAATGCATTTGTTCTTCTGAAAATCTGCTTAATATACAGTTGTTAATCCCCTGAAAGACCTTACCTGGCTCACAGCACACAAATTGTTGTGTCAATGGAGAGAGGATGCAGGAAGAAAATCCTGGACAACTATCTTTTATTGTCGGATGGCAGAACTGAAAATTTATAATTCAAGGTTTTTCAACTGTAATATTGCTTAGAATTAGGTGGTCGACTATACGAAATTTTCTAGTTGGGTGGTACCCTAATTTAGGGTAGGACTCGAAATTCTCAAGTCGGATACAGTTGACTCTCTACATTGCAACCCTCTATATTGCGCCCACCTCTTCATCGCGTCAGGCTTGGACAGGACCATTCTGGTTGATTTTGCGTGAAGATCAAGCAAACTGACCCTACTTATCATAGACCCTACGCTAATTGACCCTCTTCATTGCGTCCGGGTTGGATTAGGGGATGCTATGTAGAGAGTTGACTGCACTCGGATTTGATCCTCAATATTTTTTAGTAAGGTATCCGAATCGCCATTGAAACACGAAATTTCACGGACACTCGACTCCACAACCTCACTCACAATTATCAGATCGTCACGTGGATGCCATCCTTTGGGACACAGTTTGCGACTAGCTACTTCGTCGGTGCAGCAAATGCTGACTCCTGCAATGTTACTGAAAACAACTTTGTTGCTAAAAACCACTACACATTTGAAATTTTTAAATTCGAACCTGCTTTGACAGAGCATATCCATTGGACAAGCCTGAATACACATGTTATTTTAGGGATACGAAAAAGAATACTTATGTCATACAATGGGGTTTTCCAGGTTGCATTGTTGAGGATTTTCTGCACTTGGGAAGGGAACACCAGACAGCTGGCAAGAAAACAGGGAAGAAGAGCAACATATGAACTGTCCGGTTGGTAAATCACTACCATCTGAGGACACTGCTTCAACACAGCTCGAATCCTCTGGACACGCTTCTGACGAAGAAATTGAACACGTGCGCAGTCTTCCTGAAAATAAACAATAATGAACTTTTCGATCAAAAAAGGTAGTATTCGGTCGGCTTTTCGAACTGGTTGGTCAAAAAAACCTGTTTTTTAAACCCGGTTTTTCAGTTTCTTTTTGCAATTAATTGACTGAAATTTAATGTACCCGGTTTCCGGTTATTGCATTTGTTCCAGATCCGGTTTTCGGTTTCGGTTCATTGGCCAAAAACCCCGGTTTCAGGTAACAGACCGCATCCCACCTAAGTAAAAAAGGCTCGATTTAGGCGTACACCAGGAGTGGGCGGAAGACAAAAAACGTCGAAACGAAAATCGGAACCGAAATAAAAAAAACTTCAAATTGAAAGTCGGAAATCGGAAGCAAAAAAATGCCGAAAATCCGACAAAGACGTCTCCGACAACGGTTGTCCCTAGAGACTGGCACTTTGCGATGTTGACGTCGCAAACATGGCACCCCACGCAGCGAGTTTAGACCCAAAACATCGAATCGTAATATCGCACGCATGATTTTGAAAACATGGCGCCTACGTCGACATTCTTAACCTCAGAATCTAAAGTTAAGATTCTCAAATAGCATCAATCTACGAACTAGTTGTGAATTTTTGGCATTTTTGTAGTCGTTGTTTTTTTGCTGATATCGTACATTCTTTTTGCAATTTTTATTCGAAATTATTCACAAAGGCATCTATGCTTCTCGTCCAGTATGAGCCTTATCTGGAAAATCGCGCTTGATGGTGAAGCTGGTAATCTTCCGGAGATGAAGCTGGTAATCTTTTCTTCGCAAAGCTATCCGCAACAGAACTGAGTGCAATGCCTGCCAGAAGCAAATCAACATGAGCAATCGAAAGCCGGCAAATTTAAAAGATCATCTTTCCGCTCATCCGGATTATCAGAAAAAGCTTCGAGAAATGAAGAGGCCGAGAAAGCCAAAATCAAAGCAATGAAGCAAGGCATGGCCAAATTTGTGGTCAAGGGAACTGGTATTTTTGGTTTTGCCGATTGAGATATGTTATTATTTTGGTAACACTTTACTTGATCCCCCCACGGCTGACCCATTTTGAGTGAGAATTTTTAAAAACCGATTGCATATTCGTGTTTCTCGACCCTGATTTAGGCGCGAATTGACCAATCGTTTCCGAGAAAGTGAAAAAAAATTTCCAAACAACAGGGGGGGGGTTTGTATCATGGATTTTTACCCTAAATTTGGCCACAGTTTGAAATTTGAATTCGCGCCTTTTGAATTTTCAAGGGATTAAGGTCTGGATTGGGAGAAGAAAGTAATAAAAAGGGGTCACTTTCATGGCAGAACAATAGAAAAGTGAATGTTTGTATTATTCGGTTGTCTTACCCATATTTTTCAACTCGGGCCGTGGCGAAAATATACTTTATATGCATTATATGATCAAAAGTGCTTCTCGGAATCATGTCTAAGGTAAGTGAGTGCGCGCATCTCTAACTCTCAAGCCCCTGCGCCCCCTTCGGGGGCGCAGGGGGCTTAGAGTTGAGATTCAAAAAGCGCCAATTCAAATTTCAAACTTTGGCCAAATTTAGGCCAAAAATCGATGATACCCCCTGTAGTTTGGAAAATTTTTTTTCACGTTCTCGGAAACGATTGGTCAATTCGCGCCTAAATCGAGAAACACGAATATGCAATCGTTTTTAAAAATTCTCACTAAAAGTGGGTCAGCCGTGGGGGGGGGGGGGCGGTGGAGATTGGCGGTCAGGTAAAGTCAAGCCATCATTTTTGAAAAGATTCGAAATTTTTTCGCAAATTTTGTGAACGGCCAAAATTTCAACATCGCAGTCATAAAAACTTCCTCATCATCGAAATTCTATACGGATTTTTTAACTTGGTTTCTAACAAAAATATACCTAAAATTAAATTCTAGGCCTTGTTTTGTTAGAAACCAAGTTGAAAAAGCCGTACAGAAGTTGAATGATAAAGCATAAAAATTCAAATTGGCGGGAGACAATTCGAGACAGGTAGCAATGGCCATTTAAGCTGGTTTTTTTCAAAAACATATAAAAAACAAAAATCAAATTTCTTTTATTAAGGCAAACTGTGGGTGTATATCGAACTTAAGTGTTGGGGGGGGGGTCGATCTTACCGAAATTTAGCCGTAAAAAATTAAAACAGTTACCCAGATCATCTTTCAACGGACGATCATTGAGATGAGGACATTTGCCAGTCTCGCCACAGCACACATCAGATTTTTGAGAGCAATGAAATCGGTTGGGACAGTCAAAGTCAGTTTGACAAGCCATAGGTCTGGAGGAGTCAGCTCTGAGGTACGGAATTTCCCCCATCAGGCAAACTTCTAAAAAAAATTAAAGTTTCATTGAGCTCAAAAAGGTGAATAAAGATTGTTAATAAGTGAATAAAACTACCATTGTTAGCTTCACAGCATTGATAGGAAGCTGTCCAGAAGTTGAACAGACATGAAGACCTTTCGGGACAATGAGATGTGGTGGAGTGATCAAAACAAGGGATTATATCGTTATCAGGACCACGGACAGGACTTTGACCAGGTGGACAGCCTAGAAAGTAAAGAGTCATTTAGCTTGAAAATTTCGAGTCCGCTATCCGAATTTCGTTAAATTTAGATTTAAAACCAAGTTTGGAGTCTAAATAATTGGAAAGGCATAAAACTCGATGAATCTAGTTATTACTGCCCTACCATTATCAGGCTCACAGCAAATATATCGATCAATAGAGAAGCTCCATGGCAGACTGCCATGCCGGGACAATTTTCAGATGCTGTTCCCGGCAAACACATCTGGTTGAGCCGTTTGAGCGTTTGACAGCACGTGCTATAAGTACAATTTTTATTTTAAAAACTGGATTCTTTGAATAAAAAGGCGAAAAATCCTACTTCCAGAGGCACACCCCTCACCTAAATATTTCAAAATTTTTGACAAAAAAACAAAAGTTAGAGAAACTCACTAGGATCTTTGCCGCAACACCTGAAAGAGCCATCAAACGAATCCTCATAGCACAAGTGACCACCTGCAAAATGAGAGTTGAAACCCACCGGAAAATTTAAAAATAAATTATTTACCAGGACAGCTTCCTGGTCTGTTTGGTGAGCAACTAAAAATCGAATCTAAAATACTTTCGGTTCATATAATGGCTTTACCTAAGTTCCTCGCCTCTGGTATTTTTTAGGGGCGGCTTCCTTTAGGACATCCAATGGGCTGAAATTACAAGAAATAACAATACAAGCTATATACTGTGTATAAATTTATCCAAAAAAATTACGGGTGGCTCTTGAGATAGCGGAAGAAGACAACAATACCCATAATTATAGCAAATAGATGGTGGCAAACATTCTAAAAAGCATATTCAGCATTGAATGACTGCTCAAACATGGCATATTACAGAGTCGTCGGCGCAGCGTAATAAACGGTTTGCTATGCCTGAAAAAATGAAAGGGTGGGAGTTTTTAAATTGAGGTAAAAATTAGGTGGACCAGCAGGGACTCGAACTAAAAAAAATTTCAAAAAAAATTATTCGATTTTTTTTAAATCGCCTCTTAACTTAACCGTTAAATTTTAACATATACCCTAGGGACCGACCTCAGGTGTATGATAAATTAAGATTCGACTGAAAATAGACCTATAAATCACCTCTAAATAAACGGCCCTCTTTTCCACAATACCGATCATGATCTTCATCAGATTCCAAATGTGTAATTACAGCCCTTTGCTGTTGTGGATGTTCCATGGCAAGCATTTCAGAGTCAAAAAATGGGAATGGGCAGCAGTAACTAGTGTTCTCGTCACATTTATAAGGTAGTTTGCAGTCGGTTTTCAATGACTCTTCTTTGGGACATTTTAGGAAAGAGCCGTCTCTGCTTCTAAAGGGTTGAGATCCAGAACTGCCTTTAAAAATAAAAATTTTATAAGATAAGCCAGTCCAAAAAAAATACATTTTCCATTCAGACTTTCCACCAGATTAGCCAATTTGACGCTTGCAGTCAACACAAAAAACAGCTGCACAATCGGCATTCTCTGCTTTGATACATAACCGGTCATAGTAGCTACATAACCATTTCACATTCCTATCAAGTTTGCTGAACCTCCACTCCATATCAAATAAAGAAATTGTTCATCAAAGGAGAGAGACAGAATTAAGCTGAAGACATCCGACAAATAGGTATTCATTATCACTAAGCATCAGGGCTTATTCTGGATTTGGAAATTTTGAGGACAAAATACATGAAATAGCTCTAAGGATACTTTTGGATTAGTAGATAAGTTTAAGCTATTTGTAGTGATGTCCCGATATCTAAATAGGCAAGACTGTTTTAAGTGGTAAAAGGCGGTATGTGGGGGTTTCTCTGATTTTTTTGCACTTTTATATAAAATGCCTAATTTTGCAAAAAAAGAAATAATTCTAAGACAATCGACTCAAATTTCTTCCAAATTTAAATTATAAAGCTGAATTTTTGAAAACTCCCTGGCAAGCAATCATTTTTAAAGTTGTCGCTAGTTCAGCTTATGGTCATCTCTCAGCAACGAAGAATTTAAAAAATTCGTCTCACGATTATGATTTTTGGGAAAATCAATAAAATTTCTCAGGATATTTTTTTGGTAAATAATGTGTACTTTCAATAAAAGTACGAAAATTTCGAAAAAAGCACCACGAACTGCCCTAAGTCCTGTGTTGGCCAAATTGCGCCAAAAGAATGTCAAGTTGGGTCATACGTGCAGAATTTTTTTTTTTCAAAACTGGCCTTCATTCATTGACCTCACAAAGCACTACAAACAGAATATCTTTACTAAGTCAGTTTAAAAATAGTTTTCCACAATTCTTCTGGTTTAAGCAAGAAAAAGGAAGAGTATGTGATTGTTAACAATAATAGCAGGTATTGTCTAAAAGAAGAAGCTAGTGACTATTTTGTTCTCTTTTACAGCCAAGTGCTTGTTCTCAGGAGAACCTACTGGTCAGCAGCAGTAGCAGCACCCAATACAACAAGTGCTTGAGAGTGAGCTTGTCAACCAAAGACATACACACAAACAGACCCCCAAGAACAAAGAATGCATGTAAAAAAGATTGGCGGCGGAGGACACTCATAATCCAATTTAGAGAGCAATCAATTTTCACCTCCAAAACACATCTCACCCCTGTCAACTATGCGGATCAACTATTACTTGGCCCCTCCACCGAGTGGACTTTGTGAAAAGAGAGCAGGTAATTGTAGAAGCAAAATCCTCTTCCCACTTTTTTGTTTCAGTCACGACCAGTAGGGAGCGTGGTGAAAAACAATAGCATCTTTATTTCTTATTTGTAGTTTTATCGTTGAGCCAAAAATAACTAGTTTTTGCCAGCCGATTTGGAAATTGCTTGGGTCAAGATCTGAAAATTGGGAAGAAAAAAACAGGCGACTACGAAATAAATAGGACAACAGCAAATGATTTTGATTTAAGAGGGTCTATATTGGTCATTCTGGATAAAGGTTGACAGGATTCGGGTAGGGTACAATTGGCAAAAACGAAACTTGGCAAAAACGAAAGTTGGCGAAAATTGCCTTGGTCCCTCCTGTAACTAAAAATATCTAAAAATCGAATTTTTTTTCTCTTTTCTCAAAACGATCTATTTCGATATTTTTGACAACAGAGAGGGGCAAGGCAGTTTTTGCCTACTTTCATTTCACCTTCTTTTGATTTTGCCAAGTTTCATTTTGCCATAATTTACGTTTGCCAAATTTCGTTTTTGCCAAGTATTCCCTAGCCGACAGGATTTGGGTAGAAAGTATTGGAAATTAGACCTCGGTCAATTTTTTAGCTAAAAATTGTGGTGATGAAATTTCGGTTTCTCGAAATCTCGGTTCATTTCTAAGAGTTTGAGATCAAGACCGAGAGATTTGTTTGGTAAAATCTATTCAAGACTCATTAATACAGCTGAGGACAATTGATAGTGCATAAACAGTTACCTTTTTAGTGATTTTTGCGGCCAATTTTATTTTTATTTGAAAAATTGTTGCGTTTTGTCGTGCCCTACCTTTGTAAAAAAGATGTAACTGAATATCCCGGCTTTTTTATTTTCCCTGCTTTTTGAAATTTGGCTTTGAAAACTGAAGTCTACCGGATTTTTTCAAAAAATTCCCGGCTTATATGACCTAGGCTAAAGTGTTTGATCCAATTTTTTGTTATTTTGTGCAAATTCACAGTAGTAAGTACGGTTGTTGCACCAATTCGCGCTGCTCTCTCAGTGGTCTTACCTGTTTTACAGACTCAGCCACTTTTTTAGGCCATACAAAAAGGTAGCTGAGTCTATACAAACAGCCCAAATCATACTCAACCTGGGAGGGTCTAGGACAATTAATCGTACGAACATTTTCAACTTCCTCTACGTAAACCATAGCAATTAGAAGAAGAGTTCATCGTACAATTCAAATTTATCCTACGTAAAATGAATTGTACGATGAACCCTTCTTTAATTGCCATGGTTTACGTAGAGGAAGTTTAAAATGTCCGTACGATGAATTGTCCGTATGATGAATTCTCCTTACGATGAATTGGGTGTACGCCGCTGAGGGGTTTCAGCTTTGAAGGCAAATTTGAAAAAGCCGGGAAAAAATAATATAGCCTGGAGATTTCAAACATTAGCCGGGACATTTCAATTTGATCCTATAAAAAATGACCAACACAGATTCTTTAATAAAAAAATTGGTGGGTTGTTAGTGATTCTGGCGAATGTGCCACTTAATATTAGTCAATTGTTTGTCGGTTTTTCGAATAAATTCCTTTGAAAATGCTCCGAAACGGGTGTCATCAAAAACAGTGGCTGACTTGTCGAGTGAATGACAGCTATTTTGAAAAAGCTGATAAACATCTTTGTAGAGCATAACAAGCGCTACAAGACTTTATACTTGGTTTTCTCAAAAAAAATTGGCCACAAAATTACTAAGTAGTAACTGTTTGCGTACTATCGATTGTCCGCTTATATAGACTTTTTACTTGGAGAACGCATATCAGTATTTTTAGCGAAAAAATGATCTCAATTTGACCTCAACAAAGTATCTACGAAAGGCAGCCGTATGCAAGGTGTGCAACGCAGTACTCCTAAAATTGAGTGGAATCACCTTTTAGTCGTTTCAACTTCACTGTTTTTATTTTTTATTACAAAAACTATATTTTTGCTCAATCGATGGATTTGTTATACAACTTATCAAAGTATGCTAAAAACTTCGTTTATTCAATTCTAAATAATTTACACAACACACACTACATCAGTCGACTATTTACACTGCCGCTGTCATCGCCACCAGGACATTTCTCAAACCTGCGTGGCAACTTCTGTCCGTACTTCTCGTAGATCGAGTCAAGGAATGATGTTTTTGCATTTTGCCAAGCCTTGTCTCTTGCATTTGGCCCATTGTTGCTATCCTGTGAATCTTCTTCTATCTTGTTATATTTAGGATCAGCTATAAGTTTGAGTGACAGCGCCATTGCATCTGAAAATTGCTACATTACTTACACGTTATATTATATTGTTATAGGGTGGTTCCAATGGAGATGCGAGGCCTTTGTAATTGATATAAAAGATGTGTTAGACAAATTTGAGATACCTCTACATAGCAAAGAGGTTCACGATGACCATATGTGCTCTATTACTTTCAGGCCCTTTTGTGTTTACCCTCACATAATACAGGGTGGCCCAATTTTTGTCCCTCTTAACTTTTGTGAAATAACCCTTTTTATTAAAATGACTATTTCTTGGGCAACCAACAATGATTTATTGGAACTTTTCTCACAGAATTGTTTCTTATGCTCTGATAAACATTTTAAAAAAATCGAAAGAATATGATTAAAAAAAAAGTTATGGCCAAAGTTAAAGGACCATCGCCGTTGGTGACAATGGCAATTTCGAGTTTTGAATTCGCGGGGACAACCCTTTTATTGCGAAAATATATTCGAATTTTTTTCACGATTAAAATTTGTTAAAAATTAAGAACCCTCTGCTAGTCGAGCCCAACGTTGCTTGAAAAATGCTAGATCGGACGACTTAGCCGACTCCCATTGAGCCACAACTAATTTTAGTAGCTGTACATTCGCCTTATCTAATAATTAGAATTTAAATTTTAGATGCGAATAGTAAAAAATTTAAAAAAAAATTTTTTCTGTTGATTTTCTCATCCTTCGCTTTTGCCTTAGGTATCTTCTCTGTTTTGTTCTTTTTTTCAGCCCTCGGTTTAATTTTATTTTTATTATTTTTTTTATTTTCCGCAGTTTTGGCTGTCCCGCCAATTCTAAAACTCTAAATTGCCATTGTAATCAACGGCGATTGTTCTTAAGGAAAGCCAAAAATTTGGCCGTGCTGTATTTTGCCTTGGTCCCCCTGTTTTTTAGCTTATGCTAGGTTTAAGAGTAAGCCTGCAGGTCTTTCTCTTTTTTACTCAATCCGAATTGGAATCAGGCAGGAGCTTGTGCTGATTATCTGGATTCTTTGGTATCCCTTTTTCACGGAGTTAACTGCGTACTACCAGCGCCGAGGAAAACCTGGTCTTGAAACATCGCTTTAAAGTCAGTTGTCGTTTTCCTCTCAGAGAATCCCTCAAGTCATCTTCACGATAAGTCACACGTTCCGTATGTATTTCCTGTTTTCCACTAGATTTTTATTATGTATATTTCAAGCGCATCTGATAGCAGTGGCTTTACGAAACGTCTGGGGTTATTCTCGACTACAGGATTTGCAGGAACTGCAATTGGTTAGTCCATCTGCGTGTACAGTACTTTCACTTCGACAACTTGTTTTTCAGGGAAGAAAAGTGGTAAAGAAAAAGTGAAAACAACGAAAGAAGAGAACAACATCATCAAAACTGTTGATAGCCTCGTTCGATCGAGAGTGCTCGCTATCGTGGCTATTCTAGATGAATCGCAGATAGAAAAAGCTGAGAAGAAACTTTAGTGCCTTGTTACGACACAGGTAGACTGCTGGATTTGGATATATTAAGTTGCATTAAGTACTCTTCGTACAAGTATTTTAATAATTTTCAAAATTTTCGTTGGTCTGTAGCTTATATTTAGTTGCCCTCATTGTTCCTACCTAAATTTGAGTAGATGTGTGTCAATGGACAAAACACTAAGAAGCTGGGATGCCAGTTCAATTCGAAACGTCAAAGCACCTTATAAAGTTCGCCGCGAAAGGTTACAAAAAGAAAAGTTAGGTGAAACTTCACTGTTAAATTGACTTCAAATTTTCAGAATCCTCAATATATTCACAGATGCATGGTGGTTTGAAGTGCTAGAAGAACTTGAGCGAAAGGCTAATAATGATCAATGCGTGCAAGAAATTATCAAACTGCATGAGCCTAGGATTCCTGATTGTGTGAAAGCTCTCTTTTTGTTAGGGCATTGAAAATGTTGTTTACTTCATTTGTTTGTCTATTGTTCAAATTCCATAAAAGTTAACATGGTTTACCAACCACTCCTCCACCAACGATGGATCTTTTTGCGGGTGTGATTGCCTTCTGTCGGCAGTCCCGAAAAGGATCCATTCTGGAGATCTCCCAACCTTCGTTTCTTTGATACAATTTTTTATACTACTAAAACGCACCTTCAACAACAGCTCTAATATGTCTAGTTATCATTGCCGGGTCATATCCACACTGCGAAGTAGCTTTTAACAGAACTTGTACCCATAATCTTAATTAAAAATCTAGAAAATTATCTTTGCAAAAATTTCAAGACCTTTCATCTTCTGGAACACTATCGAGATCAAATTTTTCAAACGGTATTTTTGCTCTGGTTTTTGTCTAACACCTAGAAAAAATTATATTTATCTAGTGCATTTCCAACTATTCACCAAATTTTCTCTATTAAACAAGCCTTCTCCGAAAAAAAATAAACTATCTCAAGCAATAAAAAAACAAATAGGCATGTCCGTTTAATAGAGAAAATACGGTATTATTCTCTGTAGACAAATTTTTCACCATGCGCGATAAATTGACCCACAGAGCTTGATGAAGGCAGATTAGAAGGTGGTAGTTGGATTGAGTTAGCGCTGAATCAAAATTACGAAGTTATTCATATCTGAGCAATTTACACTTTAAATAATGAACCCCTCGATTCCTTGGGTCAAACCTAGGCTGGGCACTTGAACAATATGAGCAGTGCCATATGATGAGACAATAAATCTTAAAATAACTATTTTTTTAATTTCAAATCCACAATAGGCTTACTCAACCATTCCCTCTAGTCCAAGAGCATAATTTCCTGATCTAAAATGGGCTACATTCCGGTGAAACGCTGTTTGTAGGACTTCGCGAGATAATTTTGGCATCTGCCAAATTATTATTATTTTTTGCTTGTAGGTGAAGAGAAGGCAGGAATTCCTCTTACCCCCTGGCCCAAATACGCGTTTTTATCAACTCCTATCATCGTTTTATGGCTTCAAATGGGAAGAAAACAAGAAAAAAAAACTGTTGGGAGGGACACTTCATTAATTTTTGATCCAGAGTCTTGCTCGGAATTATGTTTAAGGCAAGTGAGTGAGTCTCTAACTCTCAAACCCGCTGCGCCCCCAAAGGGGCAAATTCTTAAGCAAACTCTCAAGCCCTTCTCGAGGCGCAGGGGCTTGAGAGTTAGAGATGCGCGCACTCACCTATCCTAGACATAATTCCGAGCAAGACTATTGATCATAAAATGCATACAGAGGCTCTTTTTGCCAAGTCCATGTTAAAAACATGGTGAAATAGTCGAAAAGTCAAAATTTCAAAATGCCATGAATGATGCCCTGGATGCATGAAAAAAGCATGTATACCAGAGTTTCTTTAATGAGCAGGCCCCAGTTTACAAAATTATGTTCCACCCCATTTTTAGTCGTTTTATGGGTCTCCCGGTACCCCTATATTTTTGATCATAAAGATAGGGTATAATGGTTTCGGTCGGAATTTGTAAAAAAATTTCATCTCGAAAATGGTCGTCTCAATATTTTCTTTCATGTTTTCTACCCATTTGAAGCCATAAAACGATGATAGGAGTTCTTGATAAAACGTGTTTTTGAACCAGGAGGGTTAAAGGAATTTTCGCCAAAAATAAGATTGGAATACCTCTGCCCGCAACAGAAATACTAGAAAACATATGGGTTAATTGCTTTGAAATGTTCACGAAAATTGACTCGGATACAAAAAGGCTGATAAGTGCTATGCAACGACTGATCTCTCACAGATAAAGCTGTAACTCGAGGTGTTAAGCGAATTGATCCACATCGAATTGATCCACACACGAAATGCTTTTAAATTTTCGTCTTGAAAAGTTTACTCGTTAATTCAAACATTTTTCAGTGAAACCAGGACCTCCATGCACCAACTAAACCAAGTCATCGCCAATAGGGTATTTATAGAGCATTGGGCAATAATTGATTTTTGTGAAATAATATTGTCTAAAGCTCAAAAAACTCGCGAGAAACGGCATTTTTATTACTACAAACATCTTCAGCATACCCGAATCAGTCCAGAAACGTTTTGGAACATTTGGAACGAAAAAGTTTTTTTGATCCAAGTGGACGACACTTGGTTTAGTTGGTGCATGAGAGATCCGGGGTTTCACTGAAAAATGTTTAAGACAAAAATTTAAAAGCATTTCGTGTCGGGACAAATTTTGTGGACAATTCGTGTGTTGATAAATTCGGTGCCGCCCGTAACTCGACACATTTTTTTGAAAATGAAGAATTCTTTTTTTTGAATATTTCAAATTTCGAGTATAGCGGACAGTTTTATCTGTGATAGATCATCGTCTTATCATATAATTAATCGTATTTCAGCAAAGTTTTAGGACGGACTCAAACAGAAGTCTAAGATATCTTTGAGCCCGTCTTAACATATGCTGCACATCCCTGCTAAAAAAACAGCAGGGAGCCAAAAAATCCTACTAGCATATAGAACGCAGTTTTTCGAGATAGAGAAAAAACTTTTTCGTAGCACATTTCAGTCTTTTCTTGAAACCAAATTAGTATGCACCGAAACAAAACTATGCAGTACAGAAGACTTTTTGTGAAAACTAACCTGTCTGTCCATCCGAGAATTAACAATCAACACCAATGTATCAAAAAGAAACGTCCTTGAAAATGTTTAAAAATTAGTATTAGTCAAAATAATGAGTCTAGTTTAAGTTCCACTTGATAGTTTTGATACTTGGAGCGCAACCTAGAATAAATTAGAATACGCATTAGGTCGCTTGCTTTTTAAGCTAAAAAAAACTAACAGATTGGTGAACTTCTCGATGCTCACAGATTCCTAAAATTGCAATATTAGATTTATTTACAGTCAACGCTCTCTATGACGAGGCTGTTCATAACGACCCGAAAAAAAGATTTGGTTGGTGTACAGAGAAATTTAGAAAAAACGACGTTCTTTATAACAAAGCTCTCTATAACCACTATATTTTGGCCGGTCGCTTAAGAGTGGTGAGACTGTATCCCGAAATTTTGTAGATTTAATTTTTTTCATCACCCATTGAAAGATCTCAAAATTTTATAATTAACAAAAATGTAAACAGGCTATATATTTTTACTTAAAGGGCCACTGCCGTCTCCGACAACGGTTCCCCCGCCAATTCAAATTTTTTTCTTTATCGTTGGATCCACGTACTAATTTTTCAACTTGGTTTCTATCAAAACTATACCTAAAATAAAATTCTAGGCCTTGTTTTGTTAAAACCAAGCTGAAAAATCCGTACAGAAGTTGAATGATTAGGTAAAAAAATTTGAATTGGCGGGGGACAATTCGAAACAGGTGGAAATGGCCCTTTAAAGAGAGGGAGGGGCGTGCAAATCATAATGCGAATATTTTGAACTCTCAGGTTCGATTCCCAGTGGATGCATATGCTATTTTTTTACTCTACATTTTGTAAGGATAATATTTTTTTTCTACCTGCAAAATATTTTTTTTACCCGCAAATGAGAAATACCGCGAAATTTTTTTTTTCTACCCGTAAATTTTTCTTTCTACCCGCAAATATTTCTTTAACCCGCAAATTACTTCTTTTCTACCCGCAAATTTGCTCTTTTTCATTCCTATGTCTTAACTATTTTTGAAATCACAATTTAAGCTTTTGCAAAATACAATATGGTATTCTACTCGTATTGTGGGAATAAAAAAGGGCACTTTTATAGTCCCGCACCATACTCGGATTTTTGAAAAGTGACCCAAAATCACCCCCAAACTCATTTTTTCTGCTTAACACGATAAAAGAAGCATTTCTAAACAATTTTTGATTAAAAAATTTGAACTTTGCAAAAAAATTAATACTCTAAAAAGACCATTTTTGCCTGAGGAATGGGAGGCAATTTTTTTGGCGAAATTTAAACTTTTTTAATTAGAAAGTGTTTAGATTAGGGTTCTCATCTTAAAATTTTAAAAAGGACATTTGGATTTAAAAAAAAGGATTTTGTCCAGTGTTTATTGCTATTTTGGAGCGAAAAAAAGATTTTGACTAAAAACTTTAAAAATAAAAAGATTTTGGGTCCTAAAAAAAGGACAAATCTTTTAAAAAGGACGAATGAGAACCCTGGTTTAAATATGTTTCTTTATCGTGTTGAGCAGAAAAAATGAGCTCGGGGGTGATTCTGGGTCACTTTTCAAAAAATCCGAGCATGGGGGGGGTGGGTACTATAAAAGTACCCCTTTTTTCATTCCCACATTTTGTAGAAGCTAAAATTGTGATTTTGAACATAGTTAAGACATAGAAATGAAAGAGAGCAAATTTGCGGGTAGAAAAGAAGAAATGTGCTGGTAGAAAGAAATATTTTTCGGGTAGAAAGAAAATTTTGCAGTATTTCTCATTTGCGGGTAGAAATGAATATTTTGCGGGTAAAAAAAATACCACCCTTTTAGTAATTTCCCTGACTGCTACAGCTGAAAACTATCTAGCCATCGATTGCACTCATTTGCAGTACTCATTCACTGTCACTTACTGCCCAATTTTGCGATTTCAAACAAATGACGATCAAAGCGAAAGGAAATCAGCCGAAATAATGCGCATTTAGTTTTATATCGCCTGAAACTTCACCCATTTTGTTTTTTTCTCCACGCGTTTAGTAACTTTTTAGAGTCACAATTTCATGAGGAATAAGCTAAGAATATTTTCACTCTAAACTCTCTGCAAACAATCAGGTGGCTAGGGAAGGTTCGACCAGGGAAGAAACTAGTACTTTTGAGGGGTAGGATTTCGGTATTATTTTGGAAGTGAAATTTTTTGCCACTTTAGTTTGCATAATAGTTTACAACCACATACTGAAAATGACGCCAGGAAGCAGAGCTCCATTTTAAGTATAAGGTTGAAAGTGATCATGTAAATTAATATTTCAAAAACGTCGCTTCCAAAATAATACCAAAAAGGTCCGGGATAGTCCAAGGAAGAATGCCATGGAAGGGGATATGGTCGAATGTTTTTTAAATCTAAAGTTTTTGAATATATAAAGTTTGAATCTATTTGAACCTGAGAGTTCGAAATATTCGCATTATGATTTTCACGCCTCCCCCTTTTAATTTTACGGATTAAAAATCAATAGGCTAATACGCTAATAAAAGTGTGAAAATGCTGAAACAAAACTTCAAGAAGCTGAAAAAATCACATTGCGAAAATTAAATATATAGTCATCTATTTCTATCATTTTTATATACTTTTTTCATAATCTTTCATATATATTTATTTTTTAATAAATATAACTGGCTTACATATGGTAAAGTTCCTAGTTTTTCAATCAATGCAATCTAAAGCACAAATTCAGTATTATTTTTACTCAAGTCAAAAATATTTCCATAACCAACCATAATATATAAGTTAGAATTCTGATGGTTAGCACAAGCTGGGGATGTGTTGCGGATTTGTGATGTAATTTGTTGTAGCTAAATTTAAATATATAAAATATATATAAAAGAGCTGAAATTTTCCAACAAATTTTTAGGGTTTCAGGGCGTACATGAATTCCGCAGAAAATTTTGGGTTCATTTTTTTTGCTTATGCTTTAAAGGGGCATGGTCACCTGTTACAAATTTTGTCCCGCCATTCAAAATTGTTTTGTTAATCATTGAACTTCCGTAATGATTTTTCAACTTGGTTTCTAACAAAACTATGCCTAAAATTGAATTTTAGGCCTGGTTTTGTTCAAGACCATGTTGAAAAATACGTACAGAAGTTCAATGATTCGGAAAATTTTTTGAATTCCCGGGACAAATTTAAAACAGGTGACTATGCCCTTTAAAAATGTTCAGAATCGGAAAAAGAAGGTAAAATAAATGTGAAACATAAAACAATATAAATCATGAAAAGTTTGATAAAAAATAACAAAAGGGAAAGAATAGATTTTTTAGTTAGGAGTACCAACGTTATTTTGCTTATATTGGGTTGATTCATAATTAATGCGGTTTTTTGTTGCCTTATGATTCTTTTGATCTATTTCTTCTTTAAATTTGCTTTTTTTCTTTTAAAGTATGCCATCGCTTTTAGTTAAGAAGAATGCGCGTCGAAAACCACCTTCACATTCGCCATATCATGCTCTACCACTTCGAGAAAGGACGGAGGGCAGCGCAGTCTTTTCGCGATATTGTCGAACTCTTGAAAATCGTGTGGTCCAATCCATCAATGAGAAAGGCTGGGATTTGCTCTAACATACTCCATATTCACCAACAGAAGCTCCAACAGACTGCCACGTCAACCGGTCTCTAAAGAATTGGCTAGCGGGGAAGGTCTTCGAGGATTTGGACGAACTTGTTGTTGATCTCAAAGCGTGGATTGCATCCAAGAATGCTGGCTTCTTTGCTCGCGAAATTGATCAACTGCCAAGTAAATGGGAAGCTGTTATTGATGTTGATGGCGAATATGCCCCAGAGTGATCCTTTAGAAATGTTTATAATTATGCTTTCAAATGTTTTGTTGTCGAATAAAGTTACAATAAAAAATCCGCATTAATTATGAATCAACCCAATAGATTTGCGCGCAAATTCGAGCAAGACTCTTCACTCAAAATGTATCTTAAGAGAATTTTCGCACATCTCCAGTGGAAAAAAGCGGTGGAATAATTCTTAACCAAGTATTCAAATTGGGCTCTCAAAGCAAAAGGTCAAATTTTGGTCAAAGTTTGTTCCTCTAATACTAAGCAACCGAATAAAATTCATTACCCTCACAATCTTCTCAAACAAAGTTCTGCGCTCTTCAGGCAACAGTATTTCGGCAGGGTCACATAGCTGACCAGGTAGCAGTATTCTGCACTGCAAAGGGTCTAGTCTAGGGTCAGGGTAGGTTTGTGGACTGAACTGCCCATTGACTGACTCCAGTAAGGTCAGGAAGCACACAAACCACAGAAAAGCACTTATCATTGATATGAAAAGGCTGCAAGTGAAAGTGGATGTTGATAAACAAACGGGTGATAGGCAAGAATACCCTTTTGCTCGACGGGTTTCACACAAACACCAACATCTGCACAGGGAAGAGGAGAGGCGATCAAGTTTTCCGTCTTTCACACAAGGGTGTGGATTTAGAGGATGCAGAGAGCTGTTGTAATTATGGATTTGGGGGAGAATGTGACCAGGAGAAACATTCATTTCAGCCTTGGTGTTTGTGAATAAAAAACTAGCGGAAAGAGTTAAAGCAGCAGAGGATCATCTTGGCTGTGGCTGACCCCTTTCGATGAGGGGTGGCAAAATAATTCTTTTTTATTCCATTCAACTCATCATAATTACAATCTTCTTTTTTTGTGCTTGCTGTGATTTTTTATAATTTGATTTTGACGGAAAAAAAAACATTTCAAAAAATAGAAAGGCAGTCACCACATGAGATTTCAGTGAATAAAACATTATTGTTCGAATCCCCGCTAAGTCTACGACCATTACCATCAAAAGCGTCAAATATGTCAAAATTTGACTTAAAATTTTAGTCAGCTTTAGTTCGTTTGATCGAAAAGCAAAAGTTTC
The DNA here is from genome assembly GCA_004194705.1 of Ditylenchus dipsaci. Taxonomy (NCBI): domain Eukaryota; kingdom Metazoa; phylum Nematoda; class Chromadorea; order Rhabditida; family Anguinidae; genus Ditylenchus; species Ditylenchus dipsaci. Next base: position 602,501 of record SADC01001306.1, read on the forward strand.
AAGATATTAGTAAAAAAGCGTAAAAAATAAAGGCATGAAATGGTTTTTCTTTACGGATCGTATTGTACTAACTTTGCTAGTTTTGACACTTTTGACGCTTTCAAACTAAGATTTTGCGGCTTTTAGACTTAACCATCTAAAATGGACTAAAAATTTTTAGTCAAAATGTTGCCCGTTTTTGACGCTTTTGACAACATTGCAAAAAATATCAACTTTTATCAACTTTTTTTACAGATAAGAGGCACTACGGGACGCAACCGACTCACCAACACCAAAACTCGTCAACGCAAAATACTCGCCAACGGCAGAAGTCACCAACTGTAAAAGTCGCCAAGGGCAAAACTAGTTATCGGAAAACTTGCTGGCTTGAGTTTACAATCCCCCACGGGGAGTGGTCAGATGGAGGAGATAACTTCATATTCGTGTTTCTCGTCCCCGATTTCATAAGAAAGACGACTGTTTTTTTGGTTCTGGAAAAAAAATTTCGAACCACAGGGGGGGGGGGTGGGGGATGGTATCATGGTTTTTTAGTCAAAATTTCAAAAATTTAAATTTGCTTTTTTATGCATCCAGAGTCCCTTTCGAGTTATTTGCGTCTAAGGTATGTGGGTGTGCGCATCTCGACCCAAAGCAACCAAGCCCCCAAGCCCGCGAAGGGGGCGCAGGCGGCTTGAGAGTTAGAGATGCGCGCATGCATTTACCTTAGACATGATTCAGAGAACTACTTTTAATCAAAAAATGCATATAGAGTCTATTTTTGCCACGGCCCGAGTTGAAAAACATGGTGAGGCAGTCGAAGAATACAAACATTTAAATTCCTAACGTTCTGCCATAAAAGTGGCTCCTTTTATTCCGTTCCCTCCCTATACAGCCCTTAATCCCTTTTAAATTCAAAAGGCGCCAATTTAAATTATGAAATTTTGACTAAAAAACCATGATACCCCCTGTGGTTCGAATTTTTTTTCTCAGAACCAAAAACAGCCGGTTTTCTCATAAAATCGGGGACGAGAAACACGAATATGACGTTATCTCTTCCATCTGACCACTCCCCGTGGGGGGGGGGGCATTGTAAACTGCAACCAACTTGCTAACGAGAAACTCGCCAGGGAAAAATTAGATTTGACGGCCCTCCTTGGGACCGGTCATCGGGAGCTGTGAAATCAAATTTTTAGTTAGAGATTTTTTCGTTTTAGAGTTTTGTCGTTGGCGAGATTCGATGTTGGCAAGATTTGACGTTGGTGAGTCTTTTACGTTGGCGATTTCTCGCGTGGACGATTTTTCGCATGGGCGAGTTTTTCGTCGTTGGCGAGGTTTGCTGTTGGCGAGTTGGCGAGATTCGCCGTTGGTGAGAGTTGAAGTTGGCAAGTCTTTTACGCTGTCGATTTTTCACGTTCGCGAGTTCTGACGTTGGCGAGTCTTTTGCGTCGGTGAGTTTTTCGTTGGCAAGTTGGTTGCGTCCCAAAAAACAAGTTTTTGTGAGCTTTTGCGACGCCAGCTCAAATAAGGTAGTTCAGATGATTTTTCTGTTTTTGCGAACGCCCGGCTTATGTTAGAGGGGGGGGGCTTTCATAAGGAACGGCTTCTATAAGAGAAAATACAGTAATTGTTTAAGAGTGCAATTTGCGGTTTTTTTTTCAAAAACGCATCTTTTTAGTACTATTAGAGCATTTTTACAGCTTTTCGCGATCAGCCAAAAACTTGTTTAAAATGGCGCAATAAAAGTTATTTGTCAGTGTGTAAATGTCTTGCTTATATATTTAACCTTTTTTATATGGCTTGATGAATGCTTCTTTTGCAAACAAATGGTTGCACTAGCTTTTCTTTGCTAATGTGCTGCTGCTTTAAACCAGTCATTTATTTTCACCTATTCTTGTAATCTGTATACTTCCCTGTAAAATATAAGTATGGATGACTTATTAATTTCTTCAAAAACTTCTATTCGTCAAGAATTAGATGCGGTCACCAAGCTTGCAGTTTCTAATTACTCTTTAGAAAATCCGCTGACAAGGTTACACATAGTACAGTCAAAGTCTCGATAAAAAGTCACCCTCAAATTTATGCCCGACATTTTTTACCTCAATTTTTGGAGTTTTTTTACCGAAATCAGTCTAGCGCAAAATATTGCAAAAATTTCGATTGTAGGAGTCGTTTCTGTAAATCATCACAGTTTTGCTATGAATAAGATCCCGGTTCTCGTTTTCACGGCTCTACGACTTTACATTTAAACCGCGGTTATTATTGTAAGGCGAAAACAGTGGTGATTCACAGAAACAATTAGTAAGATCGAAATTCTTTAAACCTTTACATTAGGCTTACGAATTGGAAGTTTAAAAAATGTCGCACCCAACTGGTGATCGAAATTGAGGGCTGGGTTCTTATCGATACGCGAATGTAAAAGATTAGGTGTTTGCATAAAACATATTAAATTTCAGTGAGACAATACAAGCACTCTGCAACGTGGTTGAAGCCATTTTATTCATGGCCTAAAAGACGCTTTCTTTTTAAAATCTTCACGATATTCTAAATATCCTGAACCTGTAAGCTTTCTCTTTTTACTATTTACTCTTTTAAATAATTATTTTGATTGACACTTTGTTTTACGATTCAAGAAAAATATATTAACTTATATTAAAATTTCGACCTAATTTTGCCTTTTGCCCTTCACAAAACGACGATTTCTGAAATTTGCTGCGTGTAAACACCATAAACTAGAATTTCGAGGCTTTCAAGCTTTACACTTTTTGAGTTTTCTTGTGAATATTTCGCACATAATCTATTTGAATAGCTCAGCTATCTAACGGATGCAAGATTTTGCATATAAAACTTGAAATTTCCAACCGAGAAATCAAAAACATCAATCCATGCAAAATTTCCTGCTCAACAACAAAAGTCAAGTTTTTATTTCTCTGACGAGAATTGTAAATTTTTTACGCTTAATCTTGGGCAGAACTGTGTATCGGTATTTCAAAATTTAACACAGTCGGGTCAACAGATATTGATAGCTGGAAATTTCGGACCCTATGTCTACTTTTAAGTCTTTTATCTATCAGCCTTTTAAATATTTGTATTTTTATTTAAAAATTTACCTGCTACTCCAAATCCCGAAATTGACAAATCAGGGTCCCGAAGTTTTCAATTTCGAGATTCATGGACACAGGTCAATCATTTTCAGTAAAAACACAAAAACTAAAAAATCAATTGTTAGGGGAGTTAAGAGTAGCTGTGGGGTCTGGAATTCCGTCTATTTTTGTCTGCTAAAAAGTCGGTCAAAATACAATTCCGAAATGCGATACACAGCTCTACTTTTAGGCTGATTAGGTGTGTGAGATTTAGAGCTAATTTTTATACAAAATATTTCAAAAAAAAATTTTGAAATACTGACTAGGGTACATTATCCGTTGTGAGCAAAAGTCACATTGTAAGCTTATTTTTTTATTACTAGGTTTGAAATGCAACAAATGTTGAAAGTCGTGATTTTACCAAAACTTTAGGATCTTATTCGGTTTTAGGGGGCGGCACCGCTTTTTTCACTCTATATATTTTTCAATTTTTACATGGTGATTCTAATAATTGTAAAAATTTTGATAGTGGTTTATTAGTAATTGAGGTGATTATGGTCAATTTGATCACCATCATCGACTTCGATTATTATATAAAAGTGGTGGCCCCCCTAAACCGAATAAGTTCCAAATTTTACCAATCATTACCGAAAATAAGTGGTAAGTTATTAAATACAAGAGGTAAACGGCGCCTATCGGCGCCCACATCGTGTTTGTGCCTGTTAATAGTTATGAGTAAATGAATTTCCCGTAAATCATAGCAAATTTGACTTCAACCACCGAAATTTCAAACTTTAATAACCATTACCCTCTTACAGTGCAGGCTAAGTCTACATTAAAAGAGCTGTTCAATGAGCACAAACATGCCACACAAAATGTTTCACTAAAAAGGGTTTTTCCTTGTGACCAAAGTGATACTCACGGATTTCCCAAAAATCCCCCAACTTTGTCTTTAATCATCAAAATTTCAAATTTTCGATAACTTACACCCAAATCTAACAGTAAAGGTTTAATCGGGCGGCGGTAAATTCATCCTCGGTAAATTCATCCTCTGGTAAATTCATCCTCCGGTAAATTCATCCTCCGGTAAATTCATCCTCTAATTTTGTCTTGACAGGAATAATTTTCATTATCATACTTTTTGAATTTTTTTTCGGGGAGCAGGACTCTGGATCATCTCCACACTACACTGTAGTGACTACAGTAGCCTACTTTTTGTGCTTAGGCGCAGAATGGGCCAGTGTACATTAGAACGAACTCAAACATGTATTCTACACATGTCCCTCCAAATCTTTAAAGTTACAAGTTCCAGTCTGGTGGTAACATACATCATTTTTTCTTGATCAACATTCATAAAATAGTTTTTATAAGAATAGTAAGCCTGAGGGTAGGTAGTAGAACCCTCTGGCAATTCCCCCAGATGGGTATCCACATCAAAACTCCAAATTTTGGATTTGGATTAAAGTAAGTAAAAATCATTGTAACATATCCAGAATCGTATCCTGAACACGGTTTAATAATACTAAAACAGCGATTTGACTTGCAGGAGCCCCAGTTATGGCATACACGAAAAATTTGCCACCCACCCTTTGGGAGTAGTCGGTCTTTTAGGGCATTTTTGACCAAATTTAAACCCTTTTTAGGCAAAATCTAGGTAAAAATGATAGATTTTGAACAGGTTTTTACTTTCTGGGCCTACCGCATATATAAACTCTGGTATGCATATGTTTTTATGCATCCAGAGTCACTTTCGAGTGATTTGTGTCTCAGGTATGTGTGTGTGCGCATCTCAACCCCAAGCAACCAAGCCCCTGCGCCCCCGAAGGGGGCGCAGGGGGCTTGGTTGGTTAGAGATGCGCGCACAGACTTACCTTAGACATAATTCCGAGCTAGACTCTTGATCGAAAATGCATTTAGAGTCTTTTTGCCCAGCTCCAGCAAGAAAAATGTGATAAATCACCAAAAAAGAGCCCTAAAATACCCTAAAAGTTTTTACTACTTACTCTCGTGGCCAGTGGCGTACGCAGGAATTTCTGACGGGGGGGGGCACCAGGCCATTTTCGAGGCCATTTTACCTACACCGTTTTCGGAAAAATCTGACGGGGGGGGGCACGTACCCCTGCCCCCCCCCCCTGCGTACGCCCCTGCTCCTGGCTTATCTACTTAGGCACCTGCTCACCTACCCATACCTAGGTACGTCACGACCTACCCACTCCGGTACTATTGTAGGTCGACCTGGACTATTTAGGGAGGATATAAACTATAAAGGGTATATCTGAACCTTAAAGGTTGCATCTTTACCATTGAGAGAAGATCATGATCATTGAAGGTAAATCTGAGCCACTTGGGTGGACTGGTGCTACTGCAGGTAGATGAGGACCGTTGAAATAACAAACAATATTTTTACCCAATATTCCTGTCAAGACAAAATTTGAGGATGAATTTACCGGAGGATGAATTTACCGGAGGATGAATTTACCGGAGGATGAATTTACCGAGGATGAATTTACCGAGGATGAATTTACCGAGGATGAATTTACCTAGAGCCGGTTTAATCTACGTTAAAAGAGCTTTCGAATGAGTACAAACTTGCTTGATAGAAAATTTTCACTAAAAACAATTTTTCCTTGTGACCAAACATGTACTGAAATGAGTTTACCACCCACCCATCCCAAATACTATATAGAGATAGAATTTTTTCTAGCATAAAAAAATGAAGAATCCACTTTTTCATACTTTTATTACAGAATTTCTGGCCATTTGTTTCTAAATTCACCCACAAAAGCATCAAGTATCAGATTAGCACGCTGAAGCAGATCAAAAATGAAGTTGGCAAAGCCAGGGTAATTTTTTTGATGTTCTAGGTTTCAATAATTTTTGATCAAACTTTTCAGGCATGGATTCGAATTGTTTTAAGTGAGGGAGCATTAGAAAGCTATATTCATTTGTTATTAAGAGATGAGGGTCAGCTAAGGTACTTTCATGGTTTTTTCATACCAGCTTATACAATTAGATTCAGGTCATTCTACCTAAAATCAGCTTTCATAAGAGATCAAGAACAGATGGATGCATTTAACGGGTATCTGAAAGCCCTTCAGCAAATTACCATCGCACCGCAAGCAAACTCTAGCCTTTAAACAGTTGGACTCCTACGTATTTTTCTTTTGGCATATGTCTGTATCACTCTATTTATTTTTAGACCTCTTATTTTGGCTGGTTTGATCAAAGGAAAACCAAATAGAGGTGGATTTTCAGCTTATTTTTGCATACCCTGTATATTTGAACATTTAGTGACACAGCCAGAAAATTCTAATAAACGCAACGTCTCTTCAAATTCTTTGGACTTTGGTGTAGAAGAAGCAGAAGAAATAGGCACAAATGCCTCGGATTTGCTGGACGGCAACACTCATTCTGAAAACATTTTTTCTGTTGGATCACCATCTGCTAAAAGTAATGCTTTTCACCATATCCTATCCTTTTTTAAGCTTCGAACAAGCTTTTATAAAAAAAACAGCCAAAAGCGTTTCTCGCCCGTTTATTAACAAATTAAAACCTCTAATAATCATCCACCATACAATATCTTAGCCTAAATCAAATATGTAATCGATTTTTCTTTTTTCGATTTCGGTTTTCAACATAAATTTTTTTTGGTGAGTAAGAGAAAAATCCCCCATTTAGAATTATTAAATGTTTTAACCTAAATGGTTTTCTTGGATCTGCGAGTCATTTCAGCTAAGCTTACAGAATTAATGGATGATGATGAGAAAAGCTCAGTGTATTCCCATCCTTCTATGCTGGATGGAGCCATGACTTCTTTTTTACGACCTACCTTCAATGCCATGCTTTCTAGCACACCTGAAAACTTTGGAGCTTCTAGTGTTGTTATCCCATCAGAGGAACTTTCCACAGAGGTATGTTTTTCTCCAGATCCGTAACTAAAGTTTCCTTATTGAGGTTACATATAACCTCTACGAAAAGCCTTATTTTTTTTACGAAAAATAGCCCAGATAACTCAAAACTACTTTTGTTTGAGGCGTAATACAAAATTTTAAAAAACGTTTGTTCAAAAACTCACCTAAAAAGTCACCTTCTCTGCAAGGCAGCTCTTTTTTTTTATCAAATAAACAAAATTCGTTTAAAGGAACATGCAAATTTCGTAGGTTTGAGTTGGTGGGAAACAGCTTTTTTACTCGAAAAAAGAATTTTATCACTATTTTTTATAACTTTATGTTTCAAAAAATTGGAGTAAAAAGCTGTTCACCGCCAATTCAAACATAAGAAACTCATAGTCGTAGACGGCAATGTTGCTTTAGTAAACCCCGTACCTACTTTTTCTAATGAGTCATTCTTTCAGGTGATTGTGCATCGCAGGAGAACTAGATTTAGACACACCTCCAAAAGTAGCAGCGATAGGTCAAGAAGTCAGTCTATCAACAGACCCATCGAGCAAGCAGTTGAAGAAGACCAGTTCTCAGCTACCAATTTGCCCAATGTAATTTTTTTAGTTTTTTATCAATTAATTAAACATATACCAAATTTTTTAGGAGTGTGAAACGATAGAAGATGGACAATTGGAAGAAAATTTTTCGAACGACCTCCAGCCAAATAATACTTTTAATGACATTCCTGCTTGCTCTTCATCAAATGATGTGCCTTTCGATTTTAAGAGTGATGATGGCAGAAACGATTCAGGAATTGAGCAAAAGTGAGACTTTATGTCCCATTCACGAAACTAGGCAAACCAACAAATTACCATTAACTGTCGACAGTTGGGGGTCGGTAGTCACTTTCTGTTAGAGTCTCTACCCGCACTTTTTTCTAAAAAAGCATTCTTTAACAATATTAGTTCGTGTTTTCCAGAGTAGTCAAGATGAATTCAAATTCAGCAAAAAAATTTTAAATCCAGTTTTTTACATCTAAAATTTAATTTTCTTTTTTTTTCTACATGCATACTTGCATACATGTAGAATTGCTTCCAGTTTGACGTATCTTGCCAGACCACACTTTCCTTGCTTTTCTGACTTCTTGGTGTTCCTACAGTTTGCAATTTTTAGATGAATTTCAGTTTGAAGAGAATTAAAAGTTGACTCATCTAGCTCAAAATTTCCCCCCTTTGTGCAGAAAAGTTGCTCTATTATGACAAAAAAAAATTGAAAATTCCTCTCGAATTTTAAAACGTTTTCCTTAATTCATTTTCCTTCTGCTCAATTTTGAAGGGGAACATTTACGGATACTTTTTTACATTGAATTTACAAGGTTTTACCTTTCTTTTCTATCTCAAAAGAGTCGTGATAAGGCTTAATACATATTGCGAGAAGTATCGGGAAAACGGACCCCTCACACTGACCGATGCAGATAAAAAATAATGGTATAAATCATTGACAATAAGTAGCCCAAATGTCTCGCCCCTTTTAAAAAAAGGTTAAACAAAAAAATTTAGTGGCGATGAAAAAGGGTGTTCTCCAGTTCTCTCACCAGAGAATGTGCTAGATTTCGAGGAGGACCATCAAACTAGTTTGAATCATGCTATTTTCGACATAGCTACTAAAGATAACGCTGCATACAATGATATTTCTTACATGACTGTAGGGGACCAGAGCTACAACATTATTGAGGTAGCTGGCTTCAAACTTGTCAAGCAAAAATCTAATAGTAAAATTTCAACTAATTGCAGGAGAACAAACTATTTGGTACTTCGTTGCATGATGAGCTCAGCTTTTCTTTGGGAAAAGAGCCAGAATTATTTGGTACCAGTGACTTATCATCTGCCCTTGACTCAGTCGAAGCCGGTTCTCGAACCACTAATTGGAATATTACACCACCAAAAGTAGTGGATAAATCCTGTATAAATTTTTTTATAATTTTTTGTTTAGAATCTAGTAGACAAGCAGGCAAGTTGCTCTTCTTCAACAGGCACTGATTTTTCTGGACCTGTTGCTAATCTAAACACAGCGCTAAAGAATTTTGTAAAGAAGAGTGAAAAACAAGCGCATGAAGTCAGTTTTTCACCCTTTCCTGTTTTCGAAATATAAAAATAAAAAGTGTGATTTGAAAAAATCAACCTACAAGGAAGCTCTCGAGCTGTTTTTTTAGACACATGATTTTGATAAGTGAGCGATAAAAGGTTTCTTACAAGTTGTAGATGACCTTATGGCAAGGCTTTCAACTAAAATTTAAAAACAGACAAATCTTTAAAGAAAATCAGATTTTAAGACTAAAATCAGCTTTTTAAGGATTCCTAGTCCTAAAATCAACACAGTTCCGACTAATCAACCCAAATGGCAAATTGTACTTATAGGAGTAGATATTCTTGAATTGACCTAGTACCCCTGCCTTATGGCTAGTACGTATGGATGAAAGAAACTGGCTGAATACCATATTTTCTCTATTAATAAGTCCGGGTTACTTTTTTTTCAACCCCTCAAAAACCGGCAATATCGGAGATCGATGGTGGCTAGCCAGTTATAACAAAAAACAAAAAAACTAAACTGCTAAAAAAACAAAAAAAATATTGTGTATCTGAAAAGAACAACTCTAGACTGTCCTTTGCTAGTTATTGATGTTAGGATTTGATAGGGCATACACAATTTTAAATTGTTGGTTACCTTGAGTTACCGAAAAAGAAAAAGCCTTATGTGATTATAAATCTCGTTTCATTAGGCCAATTCATCTTCTTCTTCAACAACTGGTGCTGAACCATCACCAAACTTGAAAGCTGCAATCGTCGATCCACTACGAAAATCAGAAGAAATAGCTACTACCTCTTTTAAACTAGAGAATACTAGCGAAGAAGATGTAAGTATAATTTTTTTCTATTTTCAACACATAAATCATATTTCATTGTAGGTTGTAGTTATCGAAGAAAAGTGTCTAGAAGGCACCGATGAATATGGAAGTATATCCAAGAACATGCTTCTACTTACCAGAATTCCACTAGAAAAAGGCTTGAATTCGCAAGAGTTTAGATGTCCCTCGTGCCGCAAATCCATTGGCGGATCATTTAGTTCCTTCAAGTGAGTCTTGTTTGATCTTAAAGTTGGGATTTTGGCCCACCAGATCCTCAATCAAAATCGGTTGAATTTTAACAAAAAAATTTGCTTTTGGCCCCACGCTGATTTTTTATGCCGCATAAGTCGAAAAATTATAACTTATCACTTTTTATATTTTTCGGCAATACATTTTCATTTTGCCGTAAAAATACTTTTTGTTGCAAAAATTTTTCACTGCATTTTTAAAAAGTACTTAAAAATAATACCTTTTTTGTCAAATAAAATTTTTGAAAATAAATAGACATGGTAAAGAGTTAGGTCTTTTTTCCTTGATCTTCTTGGGCACGGCGATTCCGCGATGGATAATGCCGCAATGGATAATTCCGCGATGGATAATTTTGCAAAATTAAGATTTTTGACTTCCCTGTTTGAAAAAAACTGATTCTGACACCGGATTCGTGTTCGGCATGATGGATTACAGATTCACCATCTTTGAATTTAATTTTCTGTCCCATTCCACATTCCCCTCGAGACAAAAAACATTTGAAAAAATTCAGTATTCCAAATTTGAGTACGAGTTTAAGTTTTTTAAGTACCTGTGTATGCAATTGACCACGCTGAACACGAATCCGATGTCAGAATCAGGTTTTTTCTAACGGGGACGTCAAAAATGAAATTTCGCGAAATTATCCGTCGCGAAATTATCTGTCGCGGAATTATCCTTCGCGGAATTGTCTCCGCGGGATTCTGCCCGTGCCTCCTCTTGTTGTCTTTTTGTGAAAAGTTCATTTGTAAAAAATGGCAAGAGTTTTGTTCAAGTGGTTGCTATGAGTATAAATCAGTTACTCCGCGCAAAACGATCCAGAAAACAGATTGATTCTTTAAAAAATTCTAAAACTCTAAAAAATTGCCCTAATTCTACTGATCCGGTCAAAATCTTTAATTTGTCGGGATTTCAATCATAATTTCACAAAGAATTTGACCGGCAAAATCGTTGGCTAAAGTTTAGAATGTGACCTTTTTCTAAAAATGGTCAAAATCAGTTTTTTTAGTTGTGTAACATTGTAAAAAATGCTCAGCATTCATTTTTATTGTTGGGAAAGCCAATTTTTCAAAAAAAAAATTTTTGTCGAAAATTGTCAAAAAAACGTTGTGTGTATAAAGGGTCAGCCCTTGGCCCGAACAATGTACCCCCAAAGGGGCTTCCTATTGAATTAGGGTGCCTGCCGAAGGCAGGCAGGTGTGTATAAAGGGTCAGCCCTTGGCCCGAACAATGTACCCCCAAAGGGGCTTCCTATTGAATTAGGGTGCCTGCCGAAGGCAGGCAGGTGTGTATAAAGGGTCAGCCCTTGGCCCGAACAATGTACCCCAAAGGGGCTTCCTATTGAATTAGGGTGCCTGCCGAAGGCAGGCAGGTGTGTATAAAGGGTCAGCCCTTGGCCCGAACAATGTACCCCCAAAGGGGCTTCCTATTGAATTAGGGTGCCTGCCGAAGGCAGGCAGGTGTGTATAAAGGGTCAGCCCTTGGCCCGAACAATGTACCCCAAAGGGCTTCCTATTGAATTAGGGTGCCTGCCGAAGGCAGGCAGGTGTGTATAAAGGGTCAGCCCTTGGCCCGAACAATGTACCCCCAAAGGGGCTTCCTATTGAATTAGGGTGCCTGCCGAAGGCAGGCAGGTGTGTATAAAGGGTCAGCCCTTGGCCCGAACAATGTACCCCAAAGGGGCTTCCTATTGAATTAGGGTGCCTGCCGAAGGCAGGCAGGTGTGTATAAAGGGTCAGCCCTTGGCCCGAACAATGTACCCCAAAGGGGCTTCCTATTGAATTAGGGTGCCTGCCGAAGGCAGGCAGGTAAAAAATGTGAAAAAGTCAAAATGTCTGATTGAAAAAAAACCTTTTCTGTATTTTTATGTGGTCGGAAACAACGTTTTTATCGGTTTAACGTGTAAGAATTGCTTAGAAATGGTTAAAACCTGTTTTTGGGAAATTTCGATATGGGGGGGGACCGCAAAAATTGAAAAATTGGCTTTCCCAACAATAAAAATGAATGCTGAGCATTTTTTACAATGTTACACAACTAAAAAAACTGATTTTGACCATTTTTAGAAAAAGGTCACATTCTAAACTCCAGCCAAATCGTTATTGTAATCTTTTACATCAGTCATTTTATCTCAGACTGTGCAATTTGGATGGTCGCTATTATTGCGAGGATTGTTGGAGACGTGGGGATGAGAGCATCATTCCTTCCAGGGTATTAGTAAAATTCATTATATTTATATCTAATTGATTATCTCATAGGTAATTTTAAATTGGGATTGCAAGCCAAGACCGATTTGCAAAGCTTCTAAAGCATTCCTCAAATCTGTGGCTGATCATCCACTATTGAGGATTGACAAACTCAATCCAAGACTTTATGAGCACAGCAAGCAAATGAAAAAAATATTGGTATGTTAAAGAATACAGTACCGTTACAATGAAGCCCCTTGCCAAAAGTAGCGCAATGTGCAAATTTTATGTGTCTCAAATTTTTATCCTATTCAATTAGATGGAGACTTCGAACTAGTGCTAGGAGCTAGAGATGCGAGAGAGAGGTCGAGCAAAAAAATGATGATAATTTCGGTCCGACCGAGAAAGCGAGATTTTAATGACCGCATGACGCTGTTCGGAATATATTCCTCCTTCAGTTCAGCGGCCAGCTTTCTTTCTTGCTCAATACTTTTTGTAATTTTTTGATAAATTCTAAACTAACACGGGAAACGCATAACCAACCCGTGCTCTATCAAAGAAGCTTGTAAGTACTCCGCAAGTGGATTTTGCGACGGAGCCGTTTGGGCCTAAAATTCACTCTGAAAACGCAAAATATATCATTAGACACGGCGTGTCAAACACGTCAAAAGACCAAATCGAGATCTTCGTATAGAGACAAATTGGTTTTAAAAAAACATTTATATTTAATTTCTTTTTTTTTATTTGGGCATTTTCTGTTTTTGGTTATAACTTTTTTTAGGTAAGCTGTGTTTGACTTTTTTGATACCATTAGGAAGCTCTAATTTTTCGCTTTTGACTTGAAAAAAAAATCAAGCTCTGTTAAAAATATAAACAGTTAAAAAAATCAAAAGTTCATATTTATCGTTTTGACAGAGTCAGATTGCTAAGTTAACAAAGTTATTTCTCAAAAATTCTCTGCTAAATTTTTTTTGTCTGGCACAATCGTAGTTCGCTCACTTAGCTTTTTGATGCACATAACAGTTTTTCCAAATGTGCAGTTCTCACCTAGAAAGTGGACGATTTAGCAAAAAATAATAATTTCAGGTATTTTAGTAGGTTTTGGCCTTCGACTCAGTTATGATTTTTCACAACCATGCGTTGATAGTGTTGTTGGATAGCCAAGAGACCGAAGATCATTTTGACACCAAACTTGTAAATAAAACAGGAAAAATGGAGTAAAAAATAGGGTATGCACCCAGGCGGATTTGAACCTATGACCTAAGTAATGCTTATATAAAAGTACGTCCTCCAAGGTAAAACCCCTCAAAAAGAGTTCATTCGTTTGCTTTTACATTTCAATTTTGAAAGCATTTCTTGAAGGGATTTAGAAATTTCGATATCGATGGCCATCTGGCCTTCCCGGGTGGGATTCTGAGCCATCAAAGTTGAATTCAGATTGATGTTGCTAATACAATTTTTAATTCTGCACAAGTTTGTCTGATACCACAACACCGAATTGGGGACAAAATACGGCTCGAAAACCATAGTTAAAAAAACAAAAAACTTGGGTAAATCCTTTCGTGTCGAGACTATCTCCTTAACAGCTTTCATCTTAGGGTTGGTTGAATGGTAATTACCCGGTAATTACCCGGAAAAATACTTTTCCGGCCTTATTTCTCGGTAATTACCCGGGTAATTACCCGGAAAGTATTTCTCCGGAGAATTACCCAACCCTATTTCATCCTCCCTTTAAATTGGGAACATTGAATTTGAATCAGTTTTTTTAGACAAGAAGTAACCAAAGAAATTATATCAAACAATTTCGTAAATATATAGCGCATAAAATTGAGCATATTTTTGTCAATGGTATTTAAAAATAAAAACTATTTTGAATTTTCATTAAGACAGAACGCCAAGTTCGATTCGGTCATTTGACGTGTTTGACACGCCGTGTAGAAAATATATACATGGCCTAACAAGAAATTCCCCGTTTTGAAGTAGTCATAACTTTTTTCTAGGTCGTTTTCAAATTTCTGATTTTACAGATCGATTTTTCTCCCCGACAATATTTGTTCAGTGTAAAATACGAAAAACACGATTTTCGCTTGGTCCCCCCTGCGGTTTTGGTCCTAGTCTGTGGGTGTCCCCTGGATGTCCAAAACCCAAAACACAGGGGGACCAAGCGAAAAACGTGGAAAAATCAGTCAGTAAAAACAGAATTATGAAAGCGACCTAGAAAAAAAGTTATGGCAACTTCAAAATGGGGGAATTTCTTGTTACTCCCTGTACAATATAGACAAAATTTTCATGTGGTGCAGTTGTAGGTGCAGATTATGACTTTAAATGTCGCAGGCTCGGTCTACACTTGAAGCATTTCTGTTTTTTCTGATTATTTAGATGTTTAACCAGAGAATTTCGAGCAGTGCTTTTTTCAAAGACTTCGTTGACAGATTTTTATTTGAAAATTCTTGTAGAGCACCACGAATTCACACAATATTTTATACATATTTCAATAAAATAGCACGAATAAAATACCACTGCACCACACACAACCACTTGAATGATTGTCTATCTTGCATACATATTCTAGTGAAATAATTGCACTTCTCAAAGTGAATTTTCTGGACCTAGACGGCTCCACTCACAATAAGGTACAGTCAAACCTCGATTTAACGACCCCCTGGGGACCGGCTTTAGGGGGTCGTTAAATCGAGTGGTAGTTATATTGGGGGGTCGTTAAATCGAGGTTTTACGGTAATAGTTAAGATGCTCTTGGACCTGAAACATCCTGAAAAGATGTTTTAAGGGTGTCGGTGACAATTTTCCGAGATTTTTTTTTTTGACCGAAATTTGACTTTTTGCCCTGAGCGACCAGTGGTCGGAAAAATTACAGAATTTTTTTTCTCGGAAAAGTGTCATCGACACGCTTAAAACATCTTTTCAGGATGTTTCAAGTCCAAGAGCATCTTAAAAAGTGGTTGAAACATGATTTCGAGCGAGTATGGCTAAAATTCAGAAATCTATGGCCAATTTTCAGAAATCTATGGCCATTTTTCAGTATTCTATGGCCAAAAAAATCTATGGCCAAAATTAAATATTCTATGGCCAATTTTAATATAACCCCAAAAAATCTATGGATACCTTCAACAAATCGCCGGTCACTGGGATGTTTTTGCTTCTGATTTGCTTGTGCCAAACGAGAAGAGCCTCTTCCATTTGCTCATGTTTGCCCGGTTTAAGATGCGCCCGCTTCGCTTTGCTTCCACTATCGATCGCTGCCAGAATAACTTCCTTTTCTTTCAGAATCAATACGATACTTAACTGAATGTAAACTGATTTGTCAACAGTAAAAATTTTAGCGCCAATTCGAATTCTTTTTCACGCGTCTTATCGTTCAATAGAGAGGGTCGTTAAATCGAGGTTTGTTTTCTTTATCGGACCGGCCTAAGGGGTCGTTAAATCGAAGGGGTCGTTAAATCGAGGGGTCGTTAAATCGAGGTTTGACTGTACTCACAATCTCGGCCAGGGCTATATTTTGGCATATGGCGTTCTTTGATAGGGCACGGGTGGTCAGACACTTATCGTGCAAATACATTTTGTCAATTTCATGGAGGGCTTTACAAGGAGATCTGATTTACTTTAAATAAGGCTCAATCTACTTTGAAATTTTCCAGAATATGAGAACAAAGCTTAGTCTTGCTGTTATGTATCTACTTTCATGTAAACAATCTATTGCCGAAGATATTAAAAGAAGGTAGTTTTTATACTTTAACTCTATCTAGTTCTTTGAAAAATTACAAAAATTATGAATCAAGTGTCAAGTGAATTAATAGCCGATTTTTTAAAATTTCTTTTAACTACAGGGTAGGGCCTTATAAACTGGTGAGTTTGTTTTGGCCATAACTTTTTAAATACGTTCCATTACGAAAAGTTCTTTTTATTTGAAAGCCGAAGCGATAGGAAATCGAATGGCACCAAACATGCAAAAATCATTTTTCAAACACATCCGAATTTGACCGGACAAAATAACAATGATTTCACTCATATTCATCACTCATCACAAAATGCAAGTTTTTCCAATTTTTCGGATTTTTGTCATTTTTCAAAGAAATTAACTTCTTTTCAAAAAGCCATATCTTAACATTTGAATTTTTAAAAACTATTCCGTAAAATCGTTTTTATAGATCTAAAACTGCGCTATAAAATAGCGATAAGATGTTGTTTTGAACTCAATTAAAATTTTGACTAGTTAAAGCGAAGAAAACGAGGAATATGGGTGAAATCATTGTTATTTTTGTCCGGTCAAATTCGGGTGTGTTTAAAAATGATTTTTTGCATGCATGGTGAAATTCGATCATTATCAATTTAGCTTTCAAATAAAAAAAATCTTTTCGTAATGGAACGTAACAAGCTCACCAGTTTATAATGCCCCACCCTGTATTTTAACTTTTTAATATTATTGACTTTTTTAATATTTCCATAACTCTTTTTTCAGAGCAGCTTCCTGCTCTCGTGGTTTGTGGCCAAGTGATTATCTATATACAGATATTCACCTCTACTCCATCACGGTTAGTTGGAAATTTTGGCCTAAAACAAATCTTCTAATTCAGGATCTTGAAAATGTGATTTGTGGTTCATTGGAACGAAGACTTAATTCTCTAATCACATTTGCAGGTTTGTTTTAGTCTTTTGCAAACAAATGAAAGATTTTCCGATTAATTCAAAAATGAATGTTCACCAAACTTCCTTCTGTCTCACTTTGTCTCTCTGCTTTCAGTTAACCATATTTTCAATTGTCCGCTCTGCCTTCAGAAAGGTTTCTTTTGCGAGCTGTGTTCATCCAAGCATGTCATTTACCCGTTTCAAATTGAAGTTGCGCACAGAGTAACAACTTTCTTTACGCCATGTCCAACCTTACCTAATCAACTAATCATTCCAGTGCAAAGCTTGTTTCTCAGTCTACCACATCAAATGCATCAGTAAAAACGCCAGTGAATGTCCAAAGTGCCTTCGGAGACGTTCCAAATTTTCATTCTCCTCAGCGGTCAGCTTCACATAGCAATAAATACAAATGGTCAACAGATGTTCTATACATTAAAAAGATGAAACCAAGAGATTTGTGCGGTATTGATGTACATGTGTGTAATGTAAAGGATATAATAAACTGATTTTATGCAATCTACAACCATAAGTTTATTGCCCTTTCTTTCTGCGCACGCATAAACATACTCAAGAGGAAAGGAAATTAGTGTAGAGGTGACCTTGTAGCAATGCGAGTTGTGCTACTGCTTACCCTTTTATTTTCCGGTCAACTGTATTTGCTTCTTTTGTATTGTTATTAGTTTGTGTGAGCGAAGTAATAGAAGGAAGTAATAAAACAAGTTGCTAATGGGGCTACTGGGATGTTATTATGCGGCTGGATGGTAGTAGCGGTAGAAAGGAACAAACAGTTGAACTACTGAGCTACATGAAAAAGATTAAGTTGGTAATTTTAATTCATATGTGCATGTCTTTTAATGTGTGTTCACAGTTTTCTGCAGTATGAAAATTATTCGATTTGTTTCTATCATGTATACTGTATTTACTCCATTGATCCCCTCCACACTTAATTTTCCTTCATCCAACATTAAATATCATTTTGACCCTTGAACTTTAACCACTGATACACTTCGGAAAATTCTTGACTTTTTTAATCTTTCAGCCGGCGTTCTTTCTTTTTTTTCTTGGCATTTCTTGTGAGCTTTCGAGGCATTCTTACTTTTGGAAATAAAAACTACTAAGATTTCACAATATTGTCAAAAATATTGTAGAATTCGGTGGGTTTTTTAGGCTGCTCGGTTTAAAAAGCCGGGTTTTGTTAAACCCGGTTTTCTGTTCCGCTTTTTGCAGAAAAAGAATTTGTTGGTAAACCGGTCCTTACCCGGTTTTTGGTTTATTTTTGTAGTAAATAAACCGGAATTTCGTACTTCCATAGTTTTAGTTTATTGGCCAAAAACAGTTTTCGGTTAAAGGACCGCCCCGGTTAACCGACCAGATCCCACTCTAGTCAATATTTGTGATTTAAGCAAATATTGTATATTAAAAATATATATATTAAAAAGATAAATGTCTACATTACTTAATTATGTCTACATTACTTAACCTCTTTTTCTCTTATCCTACTTTGCTTGCTCATTGCACAAACTCATTCTTTTGTTGTTGACTTGTATGAGCAATTCATTAGTTTCACTCTTTTTCCAACACATCCAGCACCCTTTTACAAAACAACTCAAAAAACTAGTTTATAGCTAAAAACTAGCTAGAAACTGTTTGCTGTGTGTCACCATTGTTCTATGACACACTTTTTTACACTCAAAAGAAAAGTAAAAACACAGGGCGAGGTGATAAAGAAGACCACGTACTTGCACATATTTTTTAACTAAAGAAGTATTAAAAAAAAATTGTTATGATTTCGTAGCTCATTTCCCTTTTTTTAAAATTTGCATTGAAACCAAACCTAAATGTATAAAAAATAGACATCTTGCGTACTTGCATGGGCGTAGCCAGGGGACTATACCCCCCCCCCGTCAGATTTTTCCAAAAAAATTGTTAATTAAAAACACTATAAAACTCGAAAACGGTGTAGGGAAAATGACCTCTCGGAGGGCATTAGCCCCCTGAGAGCTTAAGCCCCCCCATCCCCCTTTAGTCCCCCGTCAGATTTTTCTGGCTACGCCTCTGCGTAATTCCAGGAAAATTACTGCGTTGAGTCGGTTGGTCAAAATTTGGCCAAGATTATGATTGCTTGGAAAATATGAATTTTATATTTTTACACTTACAGTCGACTCCTCTATAACGAACACACTGGGGACCGGTCTTAGGTGCTCGTTATGGAGAGAGTTTGTTATAGAGAGAGTCTCTTGTAGAGTACTTATTCAGGGCAAATCCGACTGAACCAAAAAATGGTTCGTTATAGAGAGAGTTCGTTATAGAGGGAGGCGACTGTACAAGTAAAAATGCTAAAAATGTGTTTTAAAAAATTACGTAATGAAATTCTTTTTACTTCACCAAATTTAACTCACACAAAAATAGTGCCGAAAAACAACTTGAGGTTAAATATTTAGCAATTTTTGTTTGCATTATGTTCTGTCATTTAGACAATATAATGTTTGCTAACTTTTCTATTATTTTCCAAAAAAAAAGAGTGTCTGAAGGTGACTAATTAGTCTTATTTCGTATTAAGTTTTGAACTGACCAAAATACTGCCAACGACAAAAGAAAGGGGGGAAGTGGAAATTCGAAGGTAATTCACTGGATTTAAATTACATGTGAATGTGGTGTAAATTACCTTTTAAAAACCTTTTTACAACTTCTCTGTTGTGCAGAAAACTTGCACTTTTTACAACTTCTCTAACTCTGTGCAGTAATCAAGTCTCAAGATTTCCATACTACTGCTACCAAAACTTTCTGCGGGCTAGCAATAATAACATTATTACTAACTAATACTAATAAGCACTACTAACAGTCCACAACAGTCCACCATAAACAATCGGGCTGGACAGGTGTAGCAGGCAGACTCTAAAGGGTAATAGTGTTGGAGAAGATAGACCAGTCGATCCACCTGCCAACCCCCCACCAAGACTGTGCACAGGGCAGCCTCTCCCTCTGCCTTAATTATCCTTCGCGGAATTGTCTCCCGCGGGATTCTCGCCGTGCCTCCTCTTGTTGTCTTTTTGTGAAAAATTCATTTGTAAAAAATGGCAAGAGTTTTGTTCAAGTGGTTGCTATGAGTATAAATCAGATACTCCGCGCAAAACGATCCAGAAAACAGATTGATTCTTTAAAAAAATCCTAAAACTCTAAAAAATTGCCCTAATTCTACTGATCCGGTCAAAATCTTTAATTTGTCGGGATTTCAATCATAATTTCACAAAGAATTTGACCGGCAAAATCGTTGGCTAAAGTTTAGAATGTGACCTTTTTCTAAAAATGGTCAAAAATCAGTTTTTTTAGTTGTGTAACATTGTAAAAAATGCTCAGCATTCATTTTTATTGTTGGGAAAGCCAATTTTTCAAAAAAAAATTTTTTTGTCGAAAATTGTCAAAAAACGTTGTGTGTATAAAGGGTCAGCCCTTGGCCCGAACAATGTACCCCAAAGGGGCTTCCTATTGAATTAGGGTGCCTGCCGAAGGCAGGCAGGTGTGTATAAAGGGTCAGCCCTTGGCCCGAACAATGTACCCCAAAGGGGCTTCCTATTGAATTAGGGTGCCTGCCGAAGGCAGGCAGGTGTGTATAAAGGGTCAGCCCTTGGCCCGAACAATGTACCCCAAAGGGGCTTCCTATTGAATTAGGGTGCCTGCCGAAGGCAGGCAGGTAAAAATGTGAAAAAGTCAAAATGTCTGATTGAAAAAAAACCTTTTCTGTATTTTTATGTGGTCGGAAACAACGTTTTTATCGGTTTTAACGTGTAAGAATTGCTTAGAAATGGTTAAAACCTGTTTTTGGGAAAATTTCGATATGGGGGGGGGGACCGCAAAAATTGAAAATTGGCTTTCCCAACAATAAAAATGAATGCTGAGCATTTTTTACAATGTTACACAACTAAAAAAACTGATTTTGACCATTTTTAGAAAAAGGTCACATTCTAAACTCCAGCCAAATCGTTATTGTAATCTTTACATCAGTCATTTTATCTCAGACTGTGCAATTTGGATGGTCGCTATTATTGCGAGGATTGTTGGAGACGTGGGATGAGAGCATCATTCCTTCCAGGGTATTAGTAAAATTCATTATATTTATATCTAATTGATTATCTCATAGGTAATTTTAAACTGGGATTGCAAGCCAAGACCGATTTGCAAAGCTTCCAAAGCATTCCTCAAATCTGTGGCTGATCATCCACTATTGAGGATTGACAAACTCAATCCAAGACTTTATGAGCACAGCAAGCAAATGAAAAAATATTGGTATGTTAAAGAATACAGTACCGTTACAATGAAGCCCCTTGCCAAAAGTAGCGCAATGTGCAAATTTTATGTGTCTCAAATTTTTATCCTATTCATTAGATGGAGACTTCGAACTAGTGCTAGGAGCTAGAGATGCGAGAGAGAGGTCGAGCAAAAAAAATGATGATAATTTCGGTCCGACCGAGAAAGCGAGATTTTAATGACCGCATGACGCTGTTCGGAATATATTCCTCCTTCAGTTCAGCGGCCAGCTTTCTTTCTTGCTCAATACTTTTTGTAATTTTTTGATAAATTCTAAACTAACACGGGAAACGCATAACCAACCCGTGCTCTATCAAAGAAGCTTGTAAGTACTCCGCAAGTGGATTTTGCGACGGAGCCGTTTTAGCCTAAATTCCCTCTGAAACGCAAAATATATCATTAGACACGGCGTGTCAAACACGTCAAAAGACCAAATCGAGATCTTCGTATAGAGACAAATTGGTTTTTAAAAAAACATTTATATTTAATTTCCTTTTTTTTATTTGGGCATTTTCTGTTTTTGGTTATAACTTTTTTTAGTTAAGCTGTGTTTGACTTTTTTGATACCATTAGGAAGCTCTAATTTTTCGCTTTCGACTTGAAAAAAAAATCAAGCTCTGTTAAAAATATAAACAGTTAAAAAAATCAAAAGTTCATATTTATCGTTTTGACAGAGTCAGATTGCTAAGTTAACAAAGTTATTTCTCAAAAATTCTCTGCTAAAATTTTTTTTGTCTGGCACAATCGTAGTTCGCTCACTTAGCTTTTTGATGCACATAACAGTTTTTCCAAATGTGCAGTTCTCAGCGAGAAAGTGGACGATTTAGCAAAAAATAATAATTTCAGGTATTTTAGTAGGTTTTGGCCTTCGACTCAGTTATGATTTTTCACAAACCATGCGTTGATAGTGTTGTTGGATAGCCAAGAGACCGAAGATCATTTTGACACCAAACTTGTAAATAAACAGGAAAAATGGAGTAAAAAATAGGGTATGCACCCAGGCGGATTTGAACCTATGACCTAAGTAATGCTTATATAAAAGTACGTCCTCCAAGGTAAAAACCCCTCAAAAAGAGTTCATTCGTTTGCTTTTACATTTCAATTTTGAGGGCATTTCTTGAAGGGATTTAGAAATTTCGATATCGATAGCCATCTGGCCTTCCCGGGTGGGATTCTGAGCCATCAAAGTTGAATTCAGATTGATGTTGCTAATACAATTTTTAATTCTGCACAAGTTTGTCTGATACCACAACACCGAATTGGGGACAAAATACGGCTCGAAAACCATAGTTAAAAAAAACAAAAACTTGGGTAAATCCTTTCGTGTCGAGACTATCTCCTTAACAGCTTTCATCCTCCCTTTAAATTGGGAACATTGAATTTGAATCAGTTTTTTTAGACAAGAAGTAACCAAAGAAATTATATCAAACAATTTCGTAAATATAAAGTGCATAAAATTGAGCATATTTTTGTCAATGGTGTTTAAAAATAAAAAACATTTTGAATTTTCATTAAGACAGAACGCCAAGCCTGATTTGGTCATTTGACGTGTTTGACACGCCGTGTAGAATATACCGTATTTTCTCTACTAATTACCTCGGGGTAATTATTTTTCAACCCCCCAAAAATCGGTAAAAATTATTTTGATTTTGAAATTTTTGGGTGCTGAACCAAAATCTAAAAAGTGGAATCAACTAATATCGTGGTGATTAAGAAAACGCACAAAATAGAATTGCAAAATAATTTTTTTGAGCTGAGATACAGGGTGTCTATGGGGGGTAATTAATAGAGAGGGGGTAATAAATAGAGAAAATACGGTATATACAGGGCGTAACAAGAATTCCCCCATTTTGAAGTAGTCATAACTTTTTTCTAGGTCGTTTTTAAAAGCTGTTTTTACTGACCGATTTTTCTCGCCGACAATATTTGTTTAGTGTAAAATACGAAAGACACAATTTTCGCTTGGTCCCCTGCGGTTTTGGTCCTGGTCTGTAAGTGTCCCCTGGATGGCCAAAACCAAACCACAGAGAGACCAAGCGAATATCGTGGTTTTCGTATTTTACACTAAACAAATATTGTCGGCGAGAAAAAATCGGTCAGTAAAAACAGAATTATGAAAAGCGACCTAGAAAAAGTTATGGCCACTTCAAAATGGGGAATTTCTTGTTACACCCTGTACAATATAGACAAAATTTTCATGTGGTGCAGTCGTAGTTGCAGATTATGACTTTAAATATCGCAGGCTCGGTCTACACTTGAAGCATTTCTGTTTTTTTCTGATTATTTAGATGTTTAACCAGAGAATTTCAAGTAGTGCTTTTTTCAAAGCTTCATTGACAGATTTTTATTTGAAAATTCTTGTAGAGCACCACGAATTCATACAATATTTTATAAAATTTCAATGAAATAGCACGAATAAAATAACACTGCACCACCACACACAACCACTTGAATGATTGTCTATCTTGCATACATATTCTAGTGAAATATTTTGCCCTTTCAAAGTTAATTTTTTTGGGCCTAGACGGATCCACTCACAAGGAGGTACTAACAATCTCGGCCAGGGCTATATTTTGGCATATAGCGTTCTTTGATAGGGCACGGGTGGTCAGACACTTTTCGTGTAAATACATTTGTCAATTTCATGGAGGGGCTTTACAAGTAGACCTAATTATTTTAAATAAGGCTCTATCTACTTTGAAATTTTCCAGAATATGAGAACAAAGCTTAGTCTTGCTGTTATGTATCTACTTTCATGTAAACAATCTATTGCCGAAGATATTAAAAGAAGGTAGTTTTTATACCTTAACTCTATCTAGTTTTTTGAAAAATTACAAAAATTATGAATTAAGTGTCAAGTGAATTAATAGCCGATTTTTTAAAATTTCTTTTAACTACAGGGTAGGGCCTTATAAACTGGTGAGTTTGTTTTGGCCATAACTTTTTAAATACGTTCCATTACGAAAAGTTCTTTTTATTTGAAAGCTAAATCGATAGGAAATCGAATGGCACCAAACATGCAAAAAAATCATTTTTTCAAACACATCCGAATTTGACCGGACAAAAATAACAATGATTTTACTCAATTCAAAATTTTTCAAATTTCAAATAATTTTTGTCTCGAGCGGAATTGAACATTTAACGGTGATTGTGATAATCAATTGACAGTTTTTTAAGTAAATCGACCATGCTGAACTCGAATCAATTGTCAGAATTTCAGATTTATGTAGCAAAATTGAAGTTTCAGGTCAAGATGCCTTTGGGATATACTTTTGAACCTTTGTTAAACACTCGAAAAGCTTGATTGCAGGCTACTTTGAAGCACTGTCTGGTGCAGTTTTTCTTGCTCTGTCGAGTATCAACAGGTATCAACAGTATCAACCATAAACTTAAAAACGGCGTTTCCACATTTATTTGTACATTTTTTGTATAAACAACGTTTTTGAAAAAAAACACAATGGTTTCTGTGAGCCAAAAAATTATCATATGATTGTCATAAATACCTCCACAATATGTCATTTGAAAGCTCGCAATCTGCGCTTTCCTTTGCACATGAAATATAAAAATATATTGAAACAGTGGCATTTTTTACCTCTTTGAAGTGGCATAGTCAAAGTCGTGACATTGATGGTTCACAAAGGCCGCTGACCACCGTAGAGTTACTTTTTTTCAATTTTTTTTTCACCATCGTGCTCAGCGTAAAATTCTGCACAAGGACATACCATCAGGACGTACAGCCGTTTCCGTGTTAAAGCGAAGAAAACGAGGAATATGGGTGAAATCATTGTTATTTTTGTCCGGTCAAATTCGGGTGTGTTTCAAAAATGATTTTTTGCATGCATGGTGAAATTCGATCATTATCAATTTAGCTTTCAAATAAAAAAATCTTTCGTAATGGAACGTATTTGAAAAGTTATGGCCAAAACAAGCTCACCAGTTTATAATGCCCCACCCTGTATTTTAACTTTTTAATATTATTGACTTTTTTAATATTTCCATAACTCTTTTTTCAGAGCAGCTTCCTGCTCTCGTGGTTTGTGGCCAAGTGATTATCTATATACAGATATTCACCTCTACTCCATCACGGTTAGTTGGAAATTTTGGCCTAAAACAATCTTCTAATTCAGGGTCTTGAAAATGTGATTTGTGGTTCACTGGAACGAAGACTTAACGGTACCGGTCAATTTTCCGCCGTCAATTTTCCGCCGACAATTTTCCGCCGACAATTTTCCGCCGACAAATTTTCCGCCGACCAATTTTCCGCCGACAAATTTTCCGCCGACCAATTTTCCGCCGTCAATTTTCCGCTGCCATAATTTCAGTTTCTCTTTTTAAATTATGCGTAATCTCTGCACGACAATCTTTGCGTCAGCATAGACAAGATATTATGATGATGCTAATCCACCTAGAATGGGACTCAGAGTGCGGTTCGACTATCTAAAAAATGTCCGATTATTAACCCGTATAGTCCGCCAGTACTATATTTGAAAAATACTATGCTTCACGAGTCATTCTAGCCGATTTTCAAATTTCTAGCTTCAATCAAGCCTCGAATCCAGCCTCAATCTACTGGATAATACATGCACCAACCAAACCAGGTGGTCGTCCATTCAGTGTAAAATTATTTGCGCTACTTGGATATGCCCCCTATATCAACTTTTTTATATGTTTCCAAACACCCTATATCGGGTAAAATCCCAACTATCAGTCATCCGACACGGGGAGGCGGGCGTCGTATTTTTCATTTATTTGGAAATAGTGTTTAAACGTCTCCGAGTAATTTGTTGTATGCTTGAAATTAGGGTAGGACGCGGTCGGGTAATTTGCTCAACCCGGTTCCCGGGTACCCGGGTTTTCACGTACCCGGTTCTCGGTTCGGGTAGCATTTTACCGGTCGGGTACCCGATCGGGTATGCGGGTAATGGCAACTTAACCTTGGAACCTTTGGAACCTATAGAGATCCTTACATTTCAGATACAGTCAAACCTCTCTATAACGGCACCTCTGTGGACCGGCCTCAGGTGCCGTTATAGAGAGGTGCCGTTATCAGGAGGTGCTGTTATAGACATGGTTTTTGTACAAGATCCGTGAAGGACAGGGGACCAATGAATTTTTTTTTAACCCAAATGTCCTTTTTTTGAAATTTTTCATCACGAGCCCTGAATAAGGGTGTGTGCCTTAACCCCCCCCTGATTTCTGGTGAAATTTTCAATGAAATTACCAACCCTTACATTATTTTTTGTCATTCTTAAGACTAGGCAAGGCTAGCAAACAAAAGTAAACTTGTTTGGATGGAATGAAATGTGATTCTAAGGTATGTTTCAGTCAGCCCTAACATGAGCCGGCCTACCTTTGCCAAAGCCTTTAAAACAATGAAAACAACAACAGGGGGTGTCAAGGAAAAGCACACTCACATTGAGAGATGGAGCCAAAACCCTTTTAAGATATTCAACCATAATGTAAGTTAAGTCATTGTGAACATAGTTGTCTCTGAAACACATGCGAAAGAATGGGTGTTATTTAGAGGTCTTTTTCATTTGTCGGGATTTGTCCGAGGTGCCGTTTTAGAGAGAGTGTTGTGATAGAGAGGTGCCGTTATAAGAGAGGTTCGACTGTATCTGCGCTTTTGCTCGCCTTTGACTGTAATGACGTCGAAGAATTTCTAGATGCGTGCTGTTTGACGCGGCATTGCTTCTTGAAAAATTTTAATCGGAGAATGCAAACGGTATAACAAACAAAATTTTACAATCAATTACAAAAACTAGCAATCAGTGTTGTTATTATTATTAGCCACTTTTTGTGTTCAATTATCTATATCTCGGTGACTGTTTTTCGAAAATTTATGAATAAATACTTATTTGAAAGAGGAGATATAGATATCAACTAAAAATCAATGATTTTTTAAATAACAGCAACAATCTACACTTAGAAATGACTTAGAAATAACTAGGGTTGTAAACATGCTCAAGCAAATTGGTTTGAAGCATATACTCGAGCATTTGCGTTTTTTCGAACGTATTCGAAATATGCTCGACATATTTTGACCGTACAGTTAACTGCACAATTAAACTGGTTTCTATTTCGAAGGTGACTGTGGACCGAGCATATGCTCGAAATTGACCAATCTGCTCGAGCACATGCTCGCTTCACAACCCTAGCAACAACTGTGTGCCATTTTACAATCAGTGTTGTGACTTCCTCTTCCTCTCCTCAGAGGAAGAGGAATGAGGAAGAGGAAAACTTTTCAGAGCGATGAGGAAGAGGAAGAGGAAGAGGAGAGGAAATTTTTTTTTGAGACAATGAGGAAGACAAAAATTTTCCTCAAAACTGAGCCTTCAGTCAATAAAGTCCAGGTTTACCTCCTTGGGCCCCACCGTATTTGTGGACCGTAGGTAAATATTGGATTTTTTCATTTTTCATCCCATCTATTGTCTAACTTAGGAAAAGCATTAGGCTCAGGGTAGGCATATATTTGTTAGTTCAAACATTTTTCTATGAACTGACCGTAGTTTTGCTGGATGTCCCATGTACCAACAAAACCAAGCGGTCGTCCACTTGGATCAAAGTTTTTTACGTTTTTGGGTTCCAAAGTTTGTTTTCTGCACTAATTAAAGCGTTCTAAACATGGTTTGACAGTAGCCCGGCTTTTCAAAACGACCGAAAGTGTGTCATTTAGCTTTTCAAGCGAATTTCGCGGAAATTAAAAAACTCCTCAAATTTGACTAGAAAACGTGTTTTAGACTTGAAATGGCTTTTAGTTTTATAAAATCTGTATTTTGAAAATTCGATCTGTATTTTCTGCAAGCGGAGATTCTCAGCTTTCTTTTGGTGTATACCGTATTTTCTCTAATAGACGGGTACCCCCTTGATTCAAATCGTGTTTTTGGCATTGTGTTTTCACCCACTTTTTAAAGACAGCTCTACCCAAATTACCCCTAATTTTGTAGCTCATCTCACTGGCTACAAAATGAGTACTAACTTGCCTGACAGAACTTTTCAAAAAGTGGGTTAAAAACACAATGCCACAAGCACGATTTTGAATCAAGGGGTACCCGTCTATTAGAGAAAATACGGTAACTCACCCTCTGCAATACAAACCTCGCAAACCTTATACAAAAAGAAGTTGCGTTTCAACTTTTGCCTTGTATTTGACGTGAATTCTGGACTTTCATCGGGCCTGTACTCAAAATTTTATAAGAAAAGCTGAAAATCTGATCTCTAATTTTTCAGCAAAGAAAATATTTCAGCAAAGAAAAAGCTTTTGCTACCACCGGGATTCGAACCCTACAAATTTGGAGGATCAATTCAACGGGGAGCAACCAAACATTTTATGTCGGGACAGATTTTTGTGGATGAAACAATATGCGTAAACGAACTTTTCGGGGAAATGAACTTTCGAGAAAACGGCGCGCACCCATCAATTGAGACTGTCCGCTGGGGTACAGTAGGAGTCTTTATGGTTGTGTCCTTGAAGTAGTCGAACAAACCTCCTTTGAGACCTTTCCATCGCAGGTGTAGAGTTAGTTGCAGTTTCGCTCATTCTGAAAAGCGTATGAGGAAAATTTAGAGGAATGAGGAAGGAAAAAGTGTTCCTCACACGGAAAGGCACGACCCGGGTGTGCCTATTAAAAAACGTTATATACCAAAATGTAGCCCTAATTGAGCTAGTTAAGGAACCGTTCGCAGAATCTGCTATGGATCAATCTACGCTAAGAATAATCTTTTTAAAATTACAAAAAATTGTGTTGACATATAAGTCAAGAACAACCCTTTTCAAACATGTGAGTTGGTGGCCGAGTGGATGAGTGGTGCGGCGCCGAACCTACTTCTTTTTTTTCGGGAAAGGTTCGACTCCAGTCGCGTGCACGTCTTTTTTATTTTCGGTTTTTTTAAAAGCTTCACTTTCCTACACAAATGACACGGGGAGAACAATAAAAATATTTTTAACGTCGTCGGATTTGTAATACACATTGTGAACGGTATATATTATATATATTATATATATACGGTATAATCATGTCATTAATTGTTCGTTGTTCGTAAATGAAATATATACCGTTCACAATGTGTATTACAAATCCGACGACGTTTAAAATATTTTTATTGTTCTCCCCGTGTCATTTTGTGTAGGAAAGTGAAGCTTTAAAAAAACCGAAAATAAAAAAGACGTGCACGCGACTGGAGTCGAACCTTTCCCGAAAAAAAAGAAATAGGTTCGGCGCCGCACCACTCATCACTCGGCCACCAACTCAAATGTTTGAAAAGGGTTGTTCTTGACTTATATGTCAACACAATTTTTTGTAATTTTAAAAAGATTATTTCTCAGCGTAGATTGATCCATAGCAGATTCTGCGAACGGTTCTTAACTAGCTCAATTAGGGCTACATTTTGGTATATAACGTTTTTTAATAGGCCACACCCGGGTCGTGCCTTTCCCGTGTCAGAGGAAAAGGACTGAGGAGAGGAAGAAATTTTAGACGCGACGAGGAAGAGGAATGAGGAGAGGAAAATTTTTTAGAGGCGATGAGGATGAGGAAGAGGAGAGGAAAATTTCAGCCAAGTCACAACACTGTTTACAATCGATACTGTCGAGACAATTTTTCGACAAACTTCAATCGTATTTTCAAAGTTTAACTTCAAAATAAAATTAAACTTACAATCAGCAATTCTATCCAATGCTTATTTGGAACCGGAACCGGTCGGTTCCTGGACCGGTTCTCGGTTCTTCCGGTTCTGCACACTCGGTCTCGGTTCGGGTAATTTTGCCAAAATGCCTCCGGTTCGGTCGGTCCCGGTTCGGGTACCCGACCGCGTCCCACCCTACTTGAAATGATAAAAGAAGCTATTTTCTAACATGTTCCCACATCAAAAGTTGACTTTTTGCAGAAAGCAACGCGGCAAACTATTCTATAAAGAGATGCATAGACACGCCAAAAAGATGGGATTTGAACATAGTTTTGTTAAATGGTGCCTAAAGCATAAAGAAACTCTGGTATGCATATATATTTTTTGCATCCAGACTCTTTTTCGAGTATTTGCGTCTAAGGTATGTGGGTGTGCGCATCTCAACCCCAAGCAACCAACCCCCTGCGCCCCCGAAGGGGGCGCAAGGGCTTGGATGGTCAGAGTATGCGCGCACTCACTTACCTTAAACATGATTAAAAATGTATATAAAGAATCTTTCTGCCCAACTCCAGTGATAAAACGTGGTAGAATACTTTTATATAAATGTTTACGCTTGGCTTCCCATGCAAAAAGTTGAAGACTCTGTTTTAGCATTATAAACTTAAGACATGATTCTGGTAAAGGTACAAAAATATTAATTTCTTACAGCTAAAAACGAAATTTTTGGCTTTTGGAGGTGGATACCCATTAGAGAAGGCAATAGGTGTTTTCTACCCACACCCCTCAAAATATAATGTCGGCTACCACAGTATTTAAACCTGTAACCTCAAACCGGGAGGGTAATATTTACCACTGGTGGATTCACCACCGCCTTGAAAACATACACTATAATTACACGCGGCGGAAAATGTCGGCGGAAAATTGTCGCGGCGGAAAATTGACGGCGGAAATTGTCGGCGGAAAATGTCGGCGGAAAATTGTCATGTACCCGGTTTAACAACCAAGAGATGGTATCTAACAAGGCTTTTACTTATTGACGCTGTGATTGGTACAGGTTTAAAAACCAAGAGATGGTATTCAACACGCTTTTAAACGAATCAACGCTGTAATTGGTACAGGTTAACAACGAAGAGATGGTATCTAACACGGCATTTAACGAATCAACGTTGTAAATTGTAACAGTGTTTAACAAACCAAAGATGGTATCTAACACGGCTTTTAACGGAACAACGCTGTAATGGTACAGGTTTAACAACCAAGAGATGGTATCTAAACACGGCTTTTATACGAATCAACGCTGTAATTGTACAGGTTTTTACAACCAAGAGATGGTATCTAACACGTTTAAGAATCAACGCTGTAATCGGTAGCATTACTTAAATATTAAGAGATGATATACTAAAAATCCAATTTACGAACATTTACCAAGCCGAACCAAGTGTCGTCCACTGGAGAAATTTTTACGTTTTCGCGTCCCGAAACTTTTTTTTTTCACTAGCAACCTCTACATCACCCTGAGAATCCATGCACCAAACCAAGTGGTCGACCACTTGAATCAAAAAAATTTTACGTTTTCGGGTTCCAAATTAATTTTTGCGCTAATTCGAGCATGCTGAAGATGGTTTGACAGTGGTAAAATTAATTTTATGAATAATTTTTGAGTTATTGGTAATCTCTGATTTATCAAAATCAATCGTTAGCAATAAATCGAAAATTTCTTGATAAAACGTGATTTTACCACTGTCAAACCATATTCAGCATGCTCGAATTAGTGCAGAAAATTTTTTTTGGAACCTAAAAAGTAAAAAAAATTTGTTCCGAGTGGTCGACCACCTGGTTTAACGACCACTTGGTATAAATTGGGGAGGGTTGCTGTCACCGAGGTTACTAGTTCGAGTCCCACTAAGTGTAAACTTTTTTTGCTTCCATTTAGGCTATCCAGGTGGACACCCACCTGACTAGGAGTTATATACCCAGGAATTTTGGTAGGGTGGTCAATTCTTGGGCCTTGTTTGGTCCCGACATCAATAAGGGTGCTCTCTCAGGGTGCCCCACAAAATGAGGGTGCTCTCTTAATATATAAAAATCAGGTCTTTAAACATATTCTGCCCAGGACAAAAAGGAGGATGAATTCACCGAGGATGAATTCGTTAGAGATGAATTCACTTAGAGCCTTAGATACCATCTCTTGGTTGTTAAACCTGTACCAATTACAGCGTTGATTCGTAAAAAGCCGTGTTGGATACCATCTCTTGGTTGTTAAACCTGTACCAATTACAGAGTAAATTCGTTAAAAGCCGTGAGTAAAACTGGCACCAAGTTTTCGCACTTCAAAGTGATGCCACAAAGTGACCCACAAAATGATGGTTGTTAAACCTGTACCAATTACAGAGTTGATTCGTTAAAGCCGTGTTAGATACCATCTCTTGTAGTTAAACCTGTACAATTACAGAGTTGATTCGTTAAAGCGTGTTAGATACCATCTCCTGGTGTTAAACCTGTACCAATTACAGCGTTGATTCGTTGAAAGCCGTAATAGATACCATCTCTTGGTTGTTAAACTGTACTAATTACAGAGCTGATTCGTTAAAGCCGTGTTAGATACCATCTCTTGGTTGTTAAACCTGTACCAATTACAGAGTAAATTCGTTAAAAGCCGTGAGTAGTACTGGCACCCGAGTTTTCGCACTTCAAAAGATGCCACAAAGTGACCTTATGGGTTTGCAGGAAGACCCACTGAACTCCGATGACGATGAATCCAGTGAGAATGAGAATACCTAAGTCTATGATAACGTTCCAAGTGTGATCATTCGTCAGTTTGAAAAGGTAGTTGAATCGTTGTCCATTTGAATTAGCTTTGGCCAAAGTATACAATCCCCCCCTGGCCGAAAAATGCCAAAAATGGTGTCCTAAGAGCATTTTAGCGGCTGTATAGGTTTTCGGCAATATCTTTTTCAAAAAACGCCCGTTTGAAAAATTTCCGTTTTCGACATTTCCCATTTTCGTCATAGCCGTTTCAGCATTTGCCGTTTTCATGAGCTTTTTTAAACTTTCCGTTTTCGGCAAGATGAATTTGGTAATTGAGTTTTTTGGAAAACCGAGTTTGGAAATTAATAAATCTTTTTGGTGCTTAAAGGGCCATTGCCACTTGTTTTGAATTGTCCCCCGCCAATTTAATTTTTTTCCTAATCATTTAACTTCTGTACGGATTTTTGAGCTTGTTTCTAACAACACGAGGCCTAGAATTTAATTTTAGGCATAGTTTTGTCAGAAACCAATTGGAAAAATTCGTACGTAAATCCAACGAGAAAGAAAAAAATTTCAATTTGCGGGGACAACCGTTGTCGGAGACGGCAATGGCTTTTTAAAAATCAATAAGCACTGGATAAAATGGCACTTTTTGACAAAAAAAAGACCAAATTGTACTTTTTTTTTGGCCAACTACTTTTTTTCAAAATTTTGAGTTACGTACCCTGGGTTAAATTTTAGCCCCCCTCCCTCTAATTTAAGCCCCTAAAGAGGGGTTGAAAATTTTAACCCCGGGGCTTGAATTAGAGTGAATACGGTATTTCATGCATTGTACAATGGACGCTAGATATAACGACGCTCGATATAACGTTTCGCTCGATATAACGTCCGAAAAAATTCTATTTTGGCCAGATACAGTGTATTTTCGATAAAACGACGCCTGATATAACGTCCGCTCGTTATAAACGTCCCATTTTGGCCGGTCCCTCGAGAGACGTTATATCGAGCGTCAAGTGTACATAGAAATCGTGAAGCCTCCAATTTTTTCACCTATCCTCCCTTCCGGCCTACATAACCACCCTACTGGTGCCTGATATGCCCACTTACCATGCAGACCTACCTACATATATTGATATATATTTACCAACGAGCAGCCACCTGGATAGTGGGGTTGGAGTTGGTGAAATTTTTTCGGCCCTATCAAATCGTGTTTCATATGCAATTTTAAGTATGATAGCTATACCGTATTTCTCTAATAGCTCCACATGTGGAGTTATTTTTCAATCTTGCTCTAGGGTGTGGAGTTATTAGAGCATGTGAGTTAATGGAGCATGTGGGCTTATACTTCAATTCTTCGACGCCAAAGGCGCTGAGAAATTTTTATGAAATTTAATCCCTCCCCAGAAAATATATACCTTAATTTGAGTATAGGGCATGTTTGTGGGTGCTATCTCGACGTGTTACGTAAGTAGTTTTTGGGAAATTTTGTAACCATATTGTAGCCCAAATAAGTAGGTTTCTCGTATTTCTGAGATTATCAGAAATTTCCATTTTTTATATTTAGAATCCGCCCCCGTAGCAATAACGAATGCGCGGCTAGATGTGGAACATCTCAGAGCTCAGTTCACTTTTTGAGAAACGGTTTTGCATATAATATTATACATGTTTTATCCTCAGGATTTATTACAACACTCTAGATTGGCTATGACAAATCAGAACTGGCACTAAATACTAAAAAGTATCCGCAGTTCTGGATACTTTTCTGACCTTGGCGGCTACAAATGCAATTTACAAAGCAAGTTGAGTCTTTTTTGAATCCTGTCAAGCTCAGCTTGTAGCCTAGATTGTGAGGAACATTTTGATGGTTCATTTTATTCTTCGGCTGTATAAAAACAATTTCGAAGTTCGAAAAGTAGGTTCCTAATACCAGGCTACTTTTTGAACTTTGAAAATTGGAGAGTTATTTGGTCGTATTTTCAGTCTGAAAAAGCCGGAAAATGAAAATGAACCACTAAAATGTTCCTTACAATTTACAGTCCAAAAGCATGAAACTGAGAGTTAGGCGTTCCGATCAACCTCCACAGATTCGTTGAAGTGAAGAGATTCATCGCTCAGATAACTATTTTTAATCGTCCTGATCTGCGTCGATTTCTTTAGCATCGTTCCTCGCCTGTCGAAGTAGCCTACACATAACAAAACATATTCGCGGCAAGACAAAACGCTCGAAATTGAAAATTTTGAAAGCACTGGACAAAGTGACCTTATGGGTGTGGAGTTATTAGAGCATGTGGAGTTATTTTTCAATGACCCCTAGCATGTGGAGCTATTAGAGCATGTGGAGTTAATGGGGCATGTGGAGCTATTAGAGAAATACGATATTTGTTTTAAAATTTTTAAAGATTTTTCGGGCCATGCAGGTGGATATCCACCTGATTCTGGGCTACCTATCCCGGGTTTCTGCATTTGGGTAGGTAAAATCGCAATTTCGGTCGTGAAAATTCGGATTCCTGATGCCATTCAAAGTTGGAAATAGTGGTTTATTGAAGATTACACTTAAATTTTGCGGGAATTTGAATTAAAGTCAGAACCAACTAAACCAAGTGGTCGTCCACTTGGAACAGAAAATTTTTTTTACGTTTGACATGTTCCAAAAACTTGTTTTCTGGACTAACTCGAGCATGCTGAAGATGGTTTGACATTGTAAAATGCCATTTTCTCAGGTTTTTTTTTAGTTCTGGACAATAATTGATTTTGGTAAAATGGTAAAATCAATTATTGCCCAAAACATAAAAACTACTTCAGAAAACGGCATTTTACCACTGTCAAACATCTTAAGCATGCTCCAATTAGGGCTCTAGGTAAATTGAACCTATACAAATTGAACCTATACAAATTGAACTAGGTAAATTGAACCTGAGGTAAATTAAACCTTAAAATTTGTCTTGAGAAGATTTTTTATCAGAACTATTTTTAATTTTTCCGGCGTATAAAACGTAACCATCTCGGTGATAGGTGAGCACCAGAAAAGGGAGGAATACCACAAGGATATTAGGTCGACCTATAGTATGGGCTCGACCTTATATCTAAAAGCATTTATCTGGTTGCGCTAGCCAGGTCTCTCTCATCTAGATAGTGTTACTTGGGTGATAGTTTCGTGGTGGTTTAGTGGTTGAAGTATATATAGATCGCGAAATGCTGGCAAATAAGTGTCGGTCATCATTTGTACATGTAGTCCCTTCCACTTTTTGGCCAATTGTTGAACTTTCTTTTAGTAGTTCAAAATGGAGATGCTTTTTAAGCGAGAAGAAAAAAACCGATAAGTCATTTTGAGGAATATCTATACTGGCGAAAAGAGCAAATAGGAAAGCAAACTTACTGGCACTGCATCTTTTACAAGCTTGGAGTGGATGGAAAAGTGAATAGCGAATTCCCAGGTACTTTTAAAACTTATGTATATTTTTGGTTTTCATGGCATATTCGAATAGGAAGAGCTTCAACTTTCGATGGCATGGTGAAAGTAACGATGTCTCACAATCATAACGCCGAGAAGATCAAGGTGGAACTAAATCGAATGCAAGAGGCAGTGCAGAAGCAAGCCAAAGAAATCCTAGGGTCACTGGTCTCTAGTGGTATTCATTTTCAGATGATAATATGCATAATAGATTTGTTCAGGGGGTGAACACTGTTATGGAAAGATTGGTTTATTATGATTCACTCCTCGGGGCTGGCAAAGAAAAACACTAGCCTAATCAAGTAAAATATTTTGGAAGCATTTACTTTGACCAACAATAATTTAGGGAGTTCTTGCAAAAATATGCGATCGAGAATGGCTACGAAGCTTTGGAACCTGCTAACTGGATAGAATTTTGCCCAAAGTATGCGTTTTATTTCTCGATTGGTTGACAATTTAAAGTTTACAGTGAATTCCCTGCATACATTTGATAGTGGAGTTTTCGTTTGCCAATACTCAAAGTGCTTATCTCGTGGCGAGCAATTTCACTTCACTGAAGCACAGATGGACGAAATTCGGAAAGAAATGAGTAAAGAAATCTTGGTGGAACGATTGTCCTATGTTTGAATGTTAAGAAGTGGTTTGAATAAAATTTATTTTTGAAAAAATTAAGTAGTGTCGCATTCGGCCGATTAGCCGAACCGGTCGTTAACCGAAAACCGGGTTAAAATAATTCAATTGATTCACCACCTGTACTCGGACATAGATTGAGTGGACCAAAACAGTTAACATAACAGAGGCTTACTGGTCTTATGAAAGTTAGTTTAGGACTGTTATTCCAGAAAAAAATGATGTTTACCAGCACCAGGATTCGAAACTGTGACTTCAGAAATTTAGTGCGCGGATTTACCACGGTTTAATTTACCGGACCAGGAATTCACCACGGTGGAATATGCTGCCTCGGGTATAGACATTTCGCGCCCGAGCCATTTCGCGCCCTAGACATTTCGCGCCTGCCCCATTTCACGCCCGCCCATTTTGCGCCCTAGGACATTTCACGCCCGCCCATTTTATGCCTTAGGACAAATGGCGCCCGATCTGAGGTTACAGGTTCAAATCCTGATGGTTGCAGTATTTTTCTTGAAAGTCTCCGGATTCTTTCTCAGTACTGAAATGCAGGTTCTCAAGGATTTTTCAAGGGACAGTGTTCTGGCTGGTGACCATATTTGGCTAGTGACCGTACTATTATTCCAATATTTAGCAGCTT
Source organism: Ditylenchus dipsaci (assembly GCA_004194705.1). Lineage (NCBI taxonomy): Eukaryota > Metazoa > Nematoda > Chromadorea > Rhabditida > Anguinidae > Ditylenchus > Ditylenchus dipsaci. The sequence continues at coordinate 639,815 of SADC01001306.1, forward strand.
CTTTTTCTTATTTTTGGATAAAAGGATAGGGGTATGCGATTCCATTTCTAACGAGGTATCAGTTGTTGCATCCTCCTCGCAAAATTCAACACAACGAGGTAAAAGTATGAACCAAATTATTTTTCTGACTTCCTTCATACTGTTTCCTTTTTTACGCTATATTTCGCGAGGATGATGCAACAACTGATACCTCTTAAAAACTAGAATCGCATGGCTTCCTGGTGGTATTAAATCGAAAAAAGTTAACAAATTTAGGCCTCTGCCAAGAATGCAAGAAAACTCGCACTTTTTCACATTTCCTGGATACTTTTTTGTATTGACCGTATTTTTCAAGTTTTCATTGCTCAAAAAGTAGACTAAACTTGTCTTAAAGATGTATACCAGCGCGTTACAGCGCAAATTAAAGGCCAGCAATTTTGGCCGCGACGAAACTTGTCGGTTTCAGCACCTCGTACACTCGCATTCATCTTATTCCGTTCCACCACAATAAATACATTGACAAAACAGTCATCACTTTATTCTTAATTCAAAACAACGAAAGATGATAGGCTTTCAACAACAATAAGATGATTCTTTCATTGTGATGCTTGCGCATGTTGGCTCGGATGGTCCGAATTTCATCACGCTTTTGCTTGGCATGGGTGTGCTGACCAACACGTCTCCTTAGGAACTTCAGAGCCTTCTTGTCCTTGCTGAAAATTGAGGCGTTATATGGTTTAGAAGTAAGAAGATAAGGTTCTATGCAGTCAACTCTATATAAACTTTTTTAATAGGCACCATCAATGCACTGCGCCAATGTAAAAGGTCTGGTAACTTGAAAAAAAGCTTGAGTGCACTCAGAGAAAAAACCATCCTGATTTGGAGAACTACATGACACGACGCTCGTAGGAGTTAAGCCAGTCACTTCTTGCACTAATTCACGGACCACACGCGACTCTTTTCACAGACGGCTCTTGTGACGAAAGTGAAGATCCTTGCGAAAATTCTTGGTCAACTTGTGCCTCTTGTCAAGTCCAACAGCGAGGGCTTGCTCGGCAGAAGATTCTAACATCTTTTCACTTCTGAAAAAAAGTTTCATTACGCCTATTCAAAACTAGAGATAAAGAGAGTGTATAACTCGAAGCAAAATCGCACAAAAATAAACAAAAAAATAGAATAAAAACCAAAAACACCTAAATCTTACATATTTATGTAACACCCAAAAATGATTAACAAATCTAAAATTTAGGTGGATTTGATGACGAAAAAATTTCCCCACGTAAACCACATACATAATATAAGTAGATACCCTTTTGGGTTCGTTGCATAATATGGATTTAGAAGTAGAGAAGGGCGTTGGTACCACTAACTAATTACAACACCCGGAGCGAAGCACGGAACTACTCTAGAACTGGGGTTCCTGCGAGTCAATCGCTGTTTGAGCAATATTAAAGCATCTCTAGGACACGATTCTAAATGAGCTAGATGATTTGAAATCACTTTAAACCAAATCCAAAATTTCGTATTCTGGCGGTGGACACCCAATGAGCGAGATACAGGTGTTTCCCTTACCCACCCTAAGGATTGCAGGTGCTATAGAAAATGGTTTTTGACTATCATTCAAGGAAAAAAATACTGCAACCATCAGGATTTGAACCTGTAACCTCAGATCGGGCGCCATTTGTCCTAGGGCGCGAAATGGGCGGGCGTGAAATGGGGCGGGCGCGAAATGTCCTAGGGCGCGAAATGGGCGAACCCCGCTGCCTCCCTTGAAACACTGTGATCTGGCAACCCAACTGGGAAAAAATCTCATTTGAATAAAAAAATCCTTTCAAGACAAATTTTGAGGTTCAATTTACCTCAGGTTCAATTTACCTCAGGTTCAATTTACCTAGGTTCAATTTGTATAGGTTCAATTTGTATAGGTTCAATTTACCGCCGCCCCGAATTAGTCCAGAAAACAGGTTTTGGAACATGTGAAACGTGAAAAAAAAATTTCGCTCCAAATCCAAGCTTAAATTGAGTTTAATCGGAGTAAAGTAAAAGTTTAAATTGGGTAAGGTTAAACTTTAAATAGGGTCATGTTAAGGTACTAGGTCGTCGTTTTTAAAGTTTAATAGTTGCTCGTATTAAAGTTAACATGACCAAATTTATACTCAAACTTGAGTTTCTGTGCGGTTTCCTTGCTAGTCATTGACGTACAAAAAAGTTACAAGAGTTTAAAAGCGGGCACACTTTTGAGAAACGTTTAAACATCTGTATTAACTCTTTCAGCGAAAAAGACATCAAAGACATCAAACAAGACAAAAATCGTCTCAAAACTTATTTGTATGGCATAAAACCTCCAAATGCGTCGAAATAGATCATTTTGAGAGAACAGTAAAAATTCCGATTTTTAGACATTTTTGGACAACAGGGGGACCAAGGCAATTTTTTGCCAACTTTCATTTTTGCAAGTTCCGTTTTGCCAACTTTCGTTTTGCCAACTTTCGTTTTGACAAGTTTCGTTTCGCCAAGTTTCGTTTCGACAAGTTTCGTTTTGCCGACTTTCGTTTTTGCCAAGTTTCGTTTTTGCCAGATGTATCCTAGCCTTTAAAAGCGGGCGCATTTTTTAGAAACGTTTAAACATCTGTATTAACTCTTTCAGCAAAAAAGACATCACCTTTCCAATTGCTGACTTTTGCTCGCAACTTCTTCTGCTTCACTAGTTCGTGACCAGCCAACTTTCTGAGCACTATCTTTTTCTTTTGGTCAATGCTTTTCGACTTTGGCAGCTTTATCAGATTCTCAGCTAAACTTTTATGTTAAGGATGGCAATTTAAAGTGGGAAGTTCCCAGTAGGAAGACGCTTTTTAACATTTTTTGATAAAAAAAATTTTTGCATTATTGCCTTGGGGGACCAAGTTAACTCAACCTAAAAGGGTACGTGGACATATCTGAAAGGCCCAAAAAAGATAAGATTTCAACATAGTTTTGTTAACTGGGGCTGCCGCATAAAAAAACTCTGTATGCATACGTGTTTTGTGAATCAAGAGTCACTTTCGAGTGGTTGTGTCTAAGGTATGTGGGTGTGCGCATCTCAACCCAAAGCCATCAATCACCCTACGCCCTCGAAGGGGATTGAGTTTAGTTGTTTTAAGGCTTAATGGATCAGAGACGAGCGCCCTCACTTACCTTAGACATGATTCCGAGTAAGACTTTCGATCATAATAAGCATATACAGCCTCTTTTTGCCCAGCTTCAGTGGCCAAAACGGGTTAGGATAGCCTTCAGTGGATATCAAAAGTACTATCAATTTCAAAGTACAAAAAACAAGAGATGTAGGCATATTTACTAGGGTGGTGCACGGTCGGTTAACCGACCCGGTCGGTTAACCGAACCGGACCGGTTTTGGCCCAATTAACCGGAACCGAAAACCGGGTACGAAAAAACGCGGTTAACCGAAAACCGGTACGTCAGAATCCGGTTTTTTCCGGTTTAAGCACTGGATAAAATCGCCTTTCAGAAATAAAAAAAACTGCCTAAATAAAATCTTGCAGCAAAATTTTATTGTTTTCTGGAGGAAAAATTTGTTGAGATGCTCATGGATGGTGTGTTTTGTGAGCCTTCATAATTTTCACGAACTTGTTTTGTTTTTAGCGCAAGAAATAGAGTTTGCTGAAGATGAAGATCAAAGCGAGGATAACTCTCATAACGATAGCAACAGCATGGATATGGGTGTTTCCATATTAACAACATTTACTGATTTCTATCAATGCAAATTACTTGAGATGACATTTGGGCCATCGAAAATAAGGTGGTCCGCAGGGTAGGGTCTGATCAACTCAAGGCTACAACTAAGGTGTTATAATCTCTAGTTAATGTCCATAATCTTCAATTTTGTACCTAAGGCGGAACTAAGTCATTACCGTCACAACAGCGAGAGACCTGATAGAAGCGATAACTTATTTATCTGGTGGCAAAAGAAGTGATAGTGATTTAAGTGATAGAAGCTCCTACTGATTGGGCCAGGGCCTCCAACTCAGAGCGATTGAGGAAGGAGAACACTTGAAAAAGTTTAATTGCACTTGTGTTGGACTGCATGGCTGTTGGTTGAAAATGGTATCTGTTATTATCAGCTAGAAATGGCTGAAAACATAAAAAAACTTCAGCTTCAGTTTTTCATTTATTTCTGACTTTGGTGGTAAAAGTATACATTTGTCCCGTTGACTACTTTTTCAAAAGACTTAGAATGACCATCCATTCATTCCGAGTCTTTTCGAAACCAGCCGAGCTAACTTTAGAATTTTTCGTATATTACACGATAAATTCTACAGTTGATTTGGCGGATCTAAAAAAGACTCGCAATGAATGGATGATCATAAGTCTTTTGAAAAAGCAGTCAACGGGACAAATTCTCGCTTCTGGGGCTCAGGTTCAGTTTAGCCTATGACTGATACGAGTAGTACTCCACTTTACTTACTATTAAGTCGATTTGTGGTTTTTCCACTATCAGAATGGTTTATAAACTTTTAGACTTTGTTTTCCACTTCACTTTTTATCTGGTTTCTTTTTCAACTGATTACCACTTAAATTCAACTTATTATTAAGACAAAGAATTAACCTCTACCTGGTTAAATTTTGCCTTTGCCCATCTATTGACCCAATTCACTGATTTATTAATTAAGGTACTATTTACATGGCATAATCGCTTTGCCAATAAAACTTTTGTCAATGATATCTTTTTGAAAATGTCATCACTTCGTTAATGAGGTTGGCCAGACTTGAGGACCATATTTTGCGGACGCAACATTTGCGGCAAAATATGCGTACAAATGTTTGCGGACGAGATTTTACGGACCCCATTTTGCGGACACGAAATTTGAGGACGAACATTTGCAGACGAAGATTTACGGACGAGATTTTGCGGATTCTACGTCGAACATCAGGTTGTTTGTGCAGTAAAAGAAAACAAAAGACTTGCAAACACTCAAAATTAAAAATTATTCACTTTCTAGAAATTTCAAAACATTTTTGGAAAACGCGCCCATTCGAAAATTTACGTGAAAAAATTAACCCACCAAAATAAAAGTTGTTCAGAATTATTCCGAGAACACAATGAAACGGAAAAAAATGCTGCCGAAAAATTACGGTAAAAGTATGAAAGTATACGGTAAAAGTATGAATATATTTGTTTGCAACATTTTATTTGGTGTCAATAAAGCCTTTAATATGGTTATCTTTGCGCTTTTAGCCTAAAGGATTGCAATAAGGACGAAATTTAACAAAAACCGGAAAAACCGGGTCGGTTAACCGGGTACTGGTGATAAACCGTAACCGAAAACCGGGTACCCTAAAAACCGGTTAACCGAAAACCGGGTAGGGCCAAATTAACCGTAACCGCACCACCCTAAATTTACGTGTAGGCCAATTAATCTGTGGGTGAATTCGTGTAGGCGAATTTGATGTAGGCGAATTTAATGTAGGCGAATTTACCTAGAGCCGTTATGTTAACTGCGTCCGAATCCGGACGCAGTTAACATAACGTATACATACCAGAGAGATACCTTTAATAACGTCTATAATTGGTGTATTTTAAGGAGTATTAGGAGTATGTGTCACAAATCGCAAAAGAGGAAGCTAAGGTTTTAGCTAATGAGAAGAGAAACAATCGCATGTTCGTGAAGACAGTCGATGATCAATATCTAGCACCAGTCTTCAAGAGTCGGGATGAAATATCCGACACCATATTAGAGACAGAAGTCAAAGAAGAAGTTAAGGGAGGAGATGCCGTCGACTTTCCAGTGACTGACGATCAAACTGGTAGGTTTATTTTTGTCGATTTTAAATTGCAATCCTTAAACGGGCATGCCCGCGCTAATAAGAGGTGGTGCCCGGGAATTCAAAATTTTTTCCTAATCATTGAACTTCTGTTCGGATTTTTCAACTTCGTTTCTAACAAAACCATGCCTAAAATTAAATTCTAAGCCCTGTTTTGTTAGAAACCAAGTTGAAAAATCCGAACACAAGTTCAATGATTAGGAAAAAAATTTGAATTCCCGGGCACCACGTCTTATTAGCGTGGGCATGCCCCTTTAACATAAAAGTTTAGCTAAGAATCTGATAAAGCTGCCAAAGTAAAAAAGTATTGACCAAAAGAAAAAGATAGTGCTCAGAAAATCGGTTCGTCACGAACTAGTGAAGCAGAAGAAGTTGCAAGCAAAAAGTCAGCAATTGAAAAGGTGATGTCTTTTTCGCTGAAAGAGTTAATACAGATGTTTAAACGTTTCTCAAAAGTGTGCCCGCTTTTAAACTCTTGTAACTTTTTTGTACGTCAATGACTAACAAGGAAACCGCACAGGAACTCAAGTTTGAGTATAAATTTGGTCATGTTAAACTTTAATACGAGCAACTATTAAACTTTAAAAACGACGACCTAGTACCTTAACATGACCCTATTTAAAGTTTAACCTTACCCAATTAAAACTTTATCTTTACTCCAATTAAACTCAATTTAAGCTTGGATTTCTTTTCTGTACGTAAAAGTGGTCAAATCGCGTAAATGTATTATTGGTTCACACTTATTTCCGCCAAACTGGTTTCCGCCAACTGCTTTCCGGCAACTATTTTCCGCCAAACTGATTTCCGCCAAACTGTTTTCCGCAAAGCTGATTTCCGCCAATTTTTTTTTCAAAAAGAAGGGCTTTAGTCAAAATTTGGTCTATATTTTTCGCAAATCCTTTTTCTTGCATCAGATTTATTTTTGCACATACATATTTTTTGCATCAGGTGTGGTAGTAAAAATCAACGGATAAAATCCGCGGATACGGATAAAATCCGTGGATAGAAATATCCGCGGATTCTTCGATTGTTACTACCGATTATCCGTATCCACAGATTTTTTTCGAGGATACGGATTTATCCGCGGATATTTTGATTGTTACTACCACCCCAGATATAATTTATTTTGCATCAGATTTACGTCTTTTTGTATCAGATATGCATTTTTCTGCCTTAAATCACTTAAAGGGACCCCTTAGAACCCTAAACCACTCTTAACGATTTCAAACCGCCACAAAGCACACAAAACCACCCTGAACACTCCAAATGGCCTCAAAATATTTCAGCATTTATAATCCCAAGGAACACCCCAAACACCCGAAAACCACTTCATCGTCTCTTAAACATAAGTAACCACCCTGTTTCTTACCTACAGGATCTAAATTACGTCTGTCTTACGCAATACTACTATTATAACGATTTTTAACATAAGTTCGCGGAGTGCCTATAGATTAGTACCCATCCAGTCAAAGTGATGTTCGCTTAGTCACAGAAACTCGAAAATTTACACTTTAAGCGTGGATACAGAAAATTAGCTGGCTTAAAAACCAAAAATTTATTATCAGCTTCAGACAAAACAAAGAAATAGAAGTGACAACAGAATTGCAAGTTGATCCTCGGAATCCTCACCATTTTCGGGAGTGCAAAAGTACTTGTCACCAAAACCTGCATCACGTAGCCTTTGTTCCGCTTCTAATATACTCCCTGAAACAAGCCAAGAATTTATTTAGTTAGTTATTTATTCACTAGGTCGACCAATAGTGAGCACAACACATTTCCAGAGTTACTATGTTCAGGATGTCTTCTTTTGGTAGGCAGCCGAAAATCGTCCAGTAGAACCCAATAAGTTTGCTCAGGACCTGGACCAAGGCGCTCGGAAACGCATCTCTAAGATCCTCCATGCAGATTCGACGAGGAGAGTCTTCATTGTCCCAAAACCATCGGTAAATAAGTTCCTTAACAATTAATAAATCAGTCAAGAAAACAGTCGAAGTAAAAGAATACCATTAAAAATCCTGGCAAATGCTAGAGCCTTTTTCGAATTTGGCTGCGGCACTTCGCATAATGGGCATTCTTGACCAACTAGAAATATCTAAGGACAATTACGGATAAACCAGCCTAAAATCAGCTATACAGATGACTGACTCACGCAAGAATGGACATTAGGAAAAGTAACGAACCAAGAGGGTTGCGAATCCACAGAAAATCAGTTGGACGAATGGAGTGCTGATATAGTGGTGCCCTGTACATGCTGGAATCGAGTGATTCAGGATGCTGTTCCTTCCACTTATGGCTCGGCTATTGCTACAATAAAAAAGGTAAGCCTTGAATATGATAAAAAATAAAATGAATGACTGACCTCGAAGAGCTTTTCGGAACATTGGAAAGGTTGAACGGTACTTTGTCAGCTATCTGAGCAATGTTGCTTTCCATCTGCTCTGCTTCCTCTTGCTTTTTCTACTTCCTCTCGCGACGGATTATCAATTGAGCCATATTTGAGGTTGCCTTCCCACTGCAAATTCGAACGGAACGCCAGTTTTGAATCATCTTAACAGAATTTGCACAATCTTTACGCGTTTCATAACGGTTACACATCACTAGCATTTTTCCCTTGCTCGTTTTGCTGATCGATGCCATTTTCAATAAAAATCAAATCAATATCGTCCTTGTCAACAAATCTTCAGCCATGATAAAAACAACAACATGAACAGGGGAATACACAGAGAAAAAAAAGTGAAACAATACAGACCAAATTTTGACTAAAAGCCTTCTTTATAAAAAAATTGGCGGAAATCAGCTTTGCGGAAAACAGTTTGGCGGAAATCAGTTTGGCGGAAAATAGTTGGCGGAAAGCAGTTGGCGGAAACCAGTTTGGCGGAAATAAGTGTGAACCGTATTATTCACTCAATTTAAACTTTGATTTCACTCAATTTAAACTTCAATTTCACCCAATTTAAACTTTAATTTCACCCAAATTAACTTCAAAATGTAGGTCGGTTACGAGGCGGAACCGAACTATAGTGTCAGTAATACACCACCAGAGCCTTGCCTACTAGGCTACTATGTCGTTTTAAAAATCCAGGGTTGTGCATGGCCTCCAGTGACCAAAACAGGGTAAAAACCACCAAATAAGGTATTTGAGTACCCTCCAGAACGGCCGAAAAGTCGATTTTTGGTCAGAATTTTTTTGTGGAAAGTGCTTTCCCAATCGTTTTTTTTATACGTAAAAGTAGTCAAATCGCGCAAAAACGAGGTTTAATCCGGTTGTTGGGCCAGGGGGATTCTATACTCCGGCCTTAGCTTATTATTTGTAGGTCGATCGCATTGGAAAAAGTGGAAATTCAATCTCAGCGAAGGCGTGATGAGTATCAAAGGCAGAGATTATTGTTTCCACAAGAGCACTGGTGATGCCGATTAGTGAATTACTTTCGTAAAATACCTTTATTTGTTGTCTGTCACCTTTTTTCAATAAACAATTTACAATGCATCTGGTTTCTGATAAGTTGCTTGGTTTGTTGAGCATTCAAATATTTCGATTTCTATTTGTCTTGCGTCATACTTATATCGGTGGTTGTACAATGGACTATCGGCAAAAAATTTCAGAAAATACATGGGTATAAACTTGTCTGTTGCCTCACCAGACAAAAATGTCAATTCTGGCCTGAGTGGCGAAAAAGCGAAAAATCCGTCAAAGTGGTTAGTCCTTCCGTTCTTTGATTTGAAATTTGATAAGTATTCAGCCATCAAGTATCAACAGAGGTCGGTGATCGTCTAACTGCAGGGGCATCTACTAGCTCAGAAGAAGTCGAACAAGATATGATTCTGTAAGTTCATATGATTAATGAGCACACCTATAATAGATACGTTCGACGCTCGGTATAACGCCAGAACTTTTTCATTATGGCTAGACTACAGGGTATTTTCAAAGTTCTTTTTTACAGAGAAGAGAAGTGGAGTTTGGAGGAAGATGATGTGATATTGAGCATCCATTTTTGGAACTGGAATGGTGACCACAAATTCAGTAATCAGCAGCTCTTTGACATGATGGCGACAGGGGCTATGCTGCCGTCTAAAATTGGCCAAAAATCAGCTGTGATAAGACGTCTTAATGTGAGGGAGGAAGCAGCGAAGATTCTCTACGACGTGGCAACCAAGAAGTTGAGCAAGTCGACGTCTAAGAATAAACCAAATGAAGACGATGATTCCACCTCTGCTTCAGATATCGTCGTCAAGCTGACAAACTCCATTATTGGTCTACCCGTCTTGTAAGATTCTCATTTTCATTTCCCTTTGACACAATTTTTCAGAAAGAAGAGTCATGATAAGGTATCTTTTAGTGTTTTGGGATGATGCGTTTAAGTGAAGCTTTATTATTTTAGTAGGACAGACAAGTTGCTCATCTTTCCTTCCGGAGCAAGAGTTTCTATCGCCAAATGCCTCTATTATTATTTATTGTGTTATTTGTTCATTCTTCCGCTTCAATAAAATTCATTGTCATTTGACCTATTGTATGTGATATTCGGTTTTAAAAGTGCATATACGTTTAGAAGGGTATTTGCAAATGTGTAGAACTACTGGACACAAATATTGTGCTTTAATAAGTTTAGGCTCCGAAATAATTACGGACACGGACATTTGTTCCCGGGCTGTATAAAAGAGACGTTTGTTCCCGGCTTATATAAAATGACCATTTGTTCCCGGCCTACATAATAGGGACACTTGATCCCCGCCTGCGTAAAATGACCGTTTGTTTCCGGCGACCGTTTGTTCCTGGCTCGTATAAAAAGGACCCTTTTTCACGGTTCATATAGAAAGACTGGGTTTGCGAAGTGATTCGAACAGCACCGCCTCTTTTATTGATTCGTTTATGCCTGATGCTGACTTAGGTAAGATACATTTTAAATGGCAAGGGTAGGAAACATTTATTCTTCTTGTCATGCGTAGGTGCAAAGCGTCGCAAAATTGGTCGTCAGAGTGATATGAACACTAGTAAAGGGTCTGTAGTGCCTGCTAGGCCTGAATCTGAGTCTCCTGAGGAAGCCGAAAACACGGGGATACTGCCGAAGAAGCTGAAAGAAATTTTTGAGATGAACCGTCACAGGGTTGAAACTGACTACAAGCTCCCAGTTTTTCCTGCTCGTTTCTCCGTTAAAAACATAATTAATGGGTGAGTCAATTTTTTTGAGATATGGCAATCTTACTTCTGAGGATCGAGTATTCTTTTTAGTTTGTCGACTTGCTCAAGAAATTTGGTGATGAAGATCAAACAAGACTGGATGAAGCCAAATGTGAAAATTCTTCGATAATTCCCGACAAATCGCTGATCAATTGCGCTGTTTTGGTCGTCGAGGAGCTTCTCAGATGTTTTGATGACTTAACGGTTGAAAAAACTCCTCTACTACTATGAGAAACCTTATTTCGAAAGTTTGTCTGAGGGTAAGTTGCAGCTTGCAGCGCCGGAGTATGAAAAATTTTGAAAGTGCCAAGGAAACGACAGGTGATTACTACAGATCTTAATTTCGTTTTCTTCGCTGTTAACTGCTTGTTTTAAGATGAATCAGCTGACGGAAAAGTGATCGAACCGCCTGAGTTTTCATCTATACTTGGACTCCCTTACCTTTTGCGTTTGCTCGAGAATTTTTCTGGTGTGCTTTTGGAGAAGAAGGATTGGACACTAACCGACACGAACTCTAGCATCTGCATACATCATTTCGTCAATTACCTGATGGATCGCTCTGATGAATTCTATCAGGTTTTTTTGTTGTTCAGCTTCTGAAAGATACAGCGTTACTCTTTACAGAGCTTTTGGGACTATCAGGCGCCATCTCTTCAGTACTTCGAGCTTATTTTCAAAAAGTGAGGAGAATGGTGGAATACCGTTGTATCAGAACCAATGAAGAAATCTTTGGGATGTTTTGTCTTTTTTTTTTGTTTCGTTCTGAATAAAGACATCATTGCAGATTTTAAAGTATTCACTGGGTGGTTGTTAAAGTTTTTCTGGACTTGTTTATGACTCCGTTGAGTACTTAATTAAAAGGCACATGTCATATATCATAGGGTTCAAAATAAGAGTGTCTCCTCTTGCACACTTTCAAAACTGCTTACATGGCGATGCTTGCACTCGTTAAACTAATCAAAGGGAAAGGTCAAAAAACAATAGAAAAACTGGCCAAATCAAAATTGAAGGGCCTGAAGCGGCTTCAGTGAAGCCCACTTACAAGGGAACAAATCGAACTGCACGATTCGATTAAAAAATTCGGACAACGCCATCGTTTATAGCACAGTCGATTTGCTGTATGAAATTTCAAGATTTTTGGCGAGCAGACAGAAAAACTCCGATTCTGAGACTTTAGAAATATCAAGCCTTAAGTCGCCTTGTTCCGTCTTTTGATTTTCCGTGTGGGGTGAGAGTTGGCCAAACCTCTTAACAGGACAAATTCGGTTTTGACAAATCGTCTTTTCAACCAGTCTTTGCGTTCCGCCATGGATACTTTGGCCAATTTAACATTTCAGCCAATCGGACTTTGGCCATTATTATATCTCAGCCAATCGAGTTTTGACCAATATAATACCTAAGCCAGTCGAGTCTTGGTCAGTATAATACTTGAGCCAATTGGGTTTTGGCCAATTCAATACTTCGACCAATCGAGTTTGTTCGGTTTGTTAGGACTAAATTGGGCTTTTACCTACCCATACCCCATCACCTGGGGTAAGTTCTCCTCGGGTAGATGGATCTCCGTCTGGCTGATCTGAAAAATTGAAGATCGGATAAATTCACGTATGATAGGATAACTCAATTTTAAATTCGTCTAACTTTTTTTTTCAGGTTAACTAGATGGGCTTCCACCTGGCCACGAGTTACCAACTCTGGGTTTTGGGTCCGAGTTGATAAAATAGGCACTTTTAGTTAGGCTTGGCAGCGGGACGGGAATCCCACGGGAATCCCGGTTTGGGAATCCCGAAAATAATCACTTTCCCGTTCCCGTTTCCCGCCGGCTCAAAGTCCGAAATCCCGTTTCCCGCCCGTTCACTTTTCGAAAATCCCGAAATTTTCCCGAAATCCAAATTTATTTAATGTCAAAACAAAAGAAGTTTGCTACTAAGCAATTTTGGTTGTCATTTCTTTTGTCATTTCTGGTAAAACATCTTCTTCAACAGAATAACGGCTGATAATTTAGGAATTTACTCACTGTGAGAACAAGCTTTTTTCATTTCTGAAACCAAGACCGTACCACTTGTTTGTTCCTGTGAAGATTTTTAAAATTAAAGATCACTCTCTACATACTATAACTTTTCATACTGACATCTGTCACAGTATATTTTTTCATCGTCTTGCAGCGAAAAAAATAGGATCACGATCGAAAATAACATGAAAAAATGCAAAACAACATGACAAAACTGGGTTGACTTCTGAACTCATGCTGACTCCGGAATCTTCTATCTGACTCCAAAGTCATCGATTTGACTACGGAATCACCAATTTTGACTCCGGAGTCAGACCATTTGACTCCGGAGTCAAGCGTGACTTCGGGAAGTCTGAGTAGGCCTTTATTGATTTGTTTGTTTTGATTTGTTTGAAGAAAAAATCACAGAATTTTGGATTTTCTCTCCTGTTTTACAAATTCCCGTTTCCCGTCGGGATTCCCGAAATTTTGGAATTCCCATTCCCGTTTCCCGCAGAAGCAATTTTTTTTCAAATTCCCATTCCCGTTTCCCGCCCGGACCCCTAACTGCCAAGCCTACTTTTAGTATTATTAAAGGGGCATGCTCGCGCCCGATGGAATAATTCTTGCATTTTAAATTGGCGGGTACCAGGCACGCCAGAGATTTGAATTTCAAAATCAAATTTTAAAATCATTTTGAGTTCTGTGCTTTGATCTGTCGTGACTTGCCGGTAATTTTTGCTCTAATTTTTTACGCTTGCCTTTCTTACTAACTGACTGTTTTGGTTTTAGCGTCAAATAATCTCGTGTGTTCAGCTGGTCATTCTCGTGCATGCTCAGGTTCTTCTCTTGATCTTGCTGTTTGTATTAGATAAGTTTTTTTATTTTCTGTGCCGTCATTTGCTTTTTCCTTGTTCCGTTTTTCAGGTGTCTATCTGGAGGTCTCAAGAAGGAATTTTAGATTCTCTGCTCAGGTATTTTTACACATTTTTACACAATTTACGCAGTGACTGCATACATCCTGTCAAAGTCCTTATAAATGTAACGTCAAATTTAGCAGGCAGCCATTTACGTAGCGACTTTCGACTTTGTCAGCCTGTATGCGGTCGAAGTGTCACTTTCTATGTGCCTTCGTGCTTCATTCTATGGCAGTATGGCTAGGCCCTTGTAACATATCTGTCGGAGCGCGTCAACTTCTCTGAAGAGGCTGCCTAGCGAAAGTGTTTATTCTGCTGGGCTTTATAGCACTAATTTTCAGGTTCAATCGACAATTGGGACCATATCTTTACGTCTTGCATCTTTGTTCCGTATGGTCTATCCCGAAAGTTGCTTGGTTGTTTGCATTTGTAAAGTTCGCTAAAAACACACACCTCCGGCAATGAGAATGTAAAAGTTGTTGCAAACACGAAAAATGTGGGCAAAACTTTGAATTACAAGGAAGTGCGGACTGGAGGTAGGGCGGTTATGGTAACCTAAAAATTTTATCGACTGGAATCGGAAGATTGGAAAGACCTAACACTGCCGTATAACGACACTGCCGTCCAAATATCTTCTTTACGTCACAGAATTCCTCTTTCACTTCTTTCTTCGGTTTTCATCAGTTATAGACCCACTTTTTACTTTGGTCTCCTTGTTTTTTGGCTTAGGTACGATTTCAGAGAAAATTTTAGTGTAATGCGTGTTTACCATTAAAAAAATACTTCAACTTTGACTCCATGATCACATTAGAGCAGGAGTGCTCTCAATCGGGAGTGCTGAACGAGCCATACAGACCAAAACATACCTGACTAATTGATGGATACAGAAAATGTAAGGAAGACACACTGACCAATTCGATTACTGCGGCAAAAAGGGAATGATCTTTTCGCTCTCAAGGAAGGTGTAAGTTATACCACCTGTTGTATTTCAGCTTAAATGAAAACCGGTAACATTCTGACTGCCGGAGGAAAGAACCGCTTGTAATTTGGAAGGGGAAAGGGGGGATAGAGGTCTTCTGCCAAAATGGTACCCCATTATCATCGCTAATGATCCAGACACCAAGCGGACTCGTGTTCGATTGCCTTCTGGAGCCAAAAAACGATCCCGTCAGCTAACCATACTATAATAGGTAATATTTTTGTTTAGATTGATGTTTCAGCATATTCACATATCCCTAATTCTAAGAATCATCGCTGTTGATGGTTGTACGGATAGCTTCTCCCTAAAGTTAGATTCGTATATCACAAGTACGACTCAAAGCGAAATTGTTAGGTTGGTTTATGGTGTGAACCTAGCTAGACTTTTTCAGCATATCGAGCAACCGTCAAATGTCAAGCGTGGAACAAGTGCTGGACGGTAGTGTGTCTAGCTGTAAGAATTCTTGGAGCGAAGCCGGAAAAAAACAGAAAGGGAGATACTATTTGAACTAAATTATGATCCAGTTAATTGTTATAGTTATATGAATCTGAAAGCGTTATTAATTAATCAGGTATACTTTCTATCCAGGCGTCTTTGCTATGTGAGCTGCTACAAAGATGCAAGACGTAAAGATATGGTCCAATTGTCGATTGAACCTGAAAATTAGTGCTATAAAGCCCAGCAGAATAAACACTTTCGCTAGGCAGCCTCTTCAGAGAAGTTGACGCGCTCCGACAGATATGTTACAAGGGCCTAGCCATACTGCCATAGAATGAAGCACGAAGGCACATAGAAAGTGACACTTCGACCGCATACAGGCTGACAAAGTCGAAAGTCGCTACGTAAATGGCTGCCTGCTAAATTTGACGTTACATTTATAAGGGACTTTGACAGGATGTATGCAGTCACTGCGTAAATTGTGTAAAAAATGTGTAAAAATACCTGAGCAGAGAATCTAAAATTCCTTCTTGAGACCTCCAGATAGACACCTGAAAAACGGAACAAGGAAAAAGCAAATGACGGCACAGAAAATAAAAAAACTTATCTAATACAAACAGCAAGATCAAGAGAAGAACCTGAGCATGCACGAGAATGACCAGCTGAACACACGAGATTATTTGACGCTAAAACCAAAACAGTCAGTTAGTAAGAAAGGCAAGCGTAAAAAATTAGAGCAAAAATTACCGGCAAGTCACGACAGATCAAAGCACAGAACTCAAAATGATTTTAAAATTTGATTTTGAAATTCAAATCTCTGGCGTGCCTGGTACCCGCCAATTTAAAATGCAAGAATTATTCCATCGGGCGCGAGCATGCCCCTTTAAATCAGACTTTCCACATTACCTAAGATAGAATGATCAAAAGTTTAAATTTCGCTTACTTTTATTTTCAGGCCATTAATGTGAACATCCACCTAAACCATTGATGATCAATAATACCGACAAACTGTACTAAAGTTGCAAAGGCTGTAGTACAGTTTAGAACTGTGCTATACTTTAAAAACTGTACTATACAGTCGAGTCTCGATATAGTGGCACCCCCAAAAGTTCGTTCCAGCCTTGGGTCCGACGCTTTTTTTAACTTGATTTTTTAAATATTTCGTTAAATATGATTCGTCAGTTTAATCAGAAAAGCCGTACAGATTCTGATTTTACCGGTCCTTTTTCTGAATCGTAGCACTTTTGTCGTAAAGACCCGCGGGTCTCGATATAGTGGCACCATTTTTGAAGGTGGTTCTAAAGGTGGTTTAAAGGTGGTTTGAAGGTGGTTTCTTGTATCTGGGGTGGTAGTAACAATCAAAATATCCGCGGATAAATCCGTATCCTCGAAAAAAATCTGTGGATACGGATAATCGGTAGTAACAATCGAAGAATCCGCGGATATTTCTATCCACGGATTTTATCCGTATCCGCGGATTTTATCCGTTGATTTTTACTACCACACCTGATGCAAAAAATATGTATGTGCAAAAATAAATCTGATGCAAGAAAAGGATTTGCGAAAAATATAGACCAAATTTTGACTAAAGCCCTTCTTTTTGAAAAAAAAAAATTGGCGGAAATCAGCTTTGCGGAAAACAGTTTGGCGGAAATCAGTTTGGCGGAAAATAGTTGCCGGAAAGCAGTTGGCGGAAACCAGTTTGGCGGAAATAAGTGTGAACCAATAATACATTTACGCGATTTGACCACTTTTACGTACAGAAAAGAAATCCAAGCTTAAATTGAGTTTAATTGGAGTAAAGATAAAGTTTTAATTGGGTAAGGTTAAACTTTAAATAGGGTCATGTTAAGGTACTAGGTCGTCGTTTTTAAAGTTTAATAGTTGCTCGTATTAAAGTTTAACATGACCAAATTTATACTCAAACTTGAGTTCCTGTGCGGTTTCCTTGTTAGTCATTGACGTACAAAAAAGTTACAAGAGTTTAAAAGCGGGCACACTTTTGAGAAACGTTTAAACATCTGTATTAACTCTTTCAGCGAAAAAGACATCACCTTTTCAATTGCTGACTTTTTGCTTGCAACTTCTTCTGCTTCACTAGTTCGTGACGAACCGATTTTCTGAGCACTATCTTTTTCTTTTGGTCAATACTTTTTTACTTTGGCAGCTTTATCAGATTCTTAGCTAAACTTTTATGTTAAAGGGGCATGCCCACGCTAATAAGACGTGGTGCCCGGGAATTCAAATTTTTTTCCTAATCATTGAACTTGTGTTCGGATTTTTCAACTTGGTTTCTAACAAAACAGGGCTTAGAATTTAATTTTAGGCATGGTTTTGTTAGAAACGAAGTTGAAAAATCCGAACAGAAGTTCAATGATTAGGAAAAAATTTGAATTCCCGGGCACCACCTCTTATTAGCGCGGGCATGCCCGTTTAAGGATTGCAATTTAAAATCGACAAAAATAAACCTACCAGTTTGATCGTCAGTCACTGGAAAGTCGACGGCATCTCCTCCCTTAACTTCTTCTTTGACTTCTGTCTCTAATATGGTGTCGGATATTTCATCCCGACTCTTGAAGACTGGTGCTAGATATTGATCATCGACTGTCTTCACGAACATGCGATTGTTTCTCTTCTCATTAGCTAAAACCTTAGCTTCCTCTTTTGCGATTTGTGACACATACTCCTAATACTCCTTAAAATACACCAATTATAGACGTTATTAAAGGTATCTCTCTGGTATGTATACGTTATGTTAACTGCGTCCGGATTCGGACGCAGTTAACATAACGGCTCTAGGTAAATTCGCCTACATTAAATTCGCCTACATTAAATTCGCCTACACGAATTCACCCACAGATTAATTGGCCTACACGTAAATATTAGGGTGGTGCGGTTACGGTTAATTTGGCCCTACCCGGTTTTCGGTTAACCGGTTTTAGGGTACCCGGTTTTCGGTTACGGTTATCACCAGTACCCGGTTAACCGACCCGGTTTTTCCGGTTTTTGTTAAATTTCGTCCCTTATTGCAATCCTTTAGGCTAAAAGCGCAAAGATAACCATATTAAAGGCTTTATTGACACCAAATAAAATGTTGCAAACAAATATATTCATACTTTTACCGTATACTTTCATACTTTTACCGTAATTTTTCGGCAGCATTTTTTTCCGTTTCATTGTGTTCTCGGAATAATTCTGAACAACTTTTATTTTGGTGGGTTAATTTTTTCACGTAAAATTTTCGAATGGGCGCGTTTTCCAAAAATGTTTTGAAATTTCTAGAAAGTGAATAATTTTTAATTTTGAGTGTTTGCAAGTCTTTTGTTTTCTTTTACTGCACAAACAACCTGATGTTCGACGTAGAATCCGCAAAATCTCGTCCGTAAATCTTCGTCTGCAAATGTTCGTCCTCAAATTTCGTGTCCGCAAAATGGGGTCCGTAAAATCTCGTCCGCAAACATTTGTACGCATATTTTTGCCCGCAAATGTTGCGTCCGCAAAATATGGTCCTCAAGTCTGGCCAACCTCATTAACGAAGTGATGACATTTTCAAAAAGATATCATTGACAAAAGTTTTATGGCAAAGCGATTATGCCATGTAAATAGTACCTTAATTAATAAATCAGTGAATTGGGTCAATAGATGGGCAAAGGCAAATTTAACCAGGTAGAGGTTAATTCTTTGTCTTAATAATAAGTTGAATTTAAGTGGTAATCAGTTGAAAAAGACAAACCAGATAAAAGTGAAGTGGAAAACAAAGTCTAAAAGTTTATAAACCATTCTGATAGTGGAAAAACCACAAATCGACTTAATAGTAAGTAAAGTGGAGTACTACTCGTATCAGTCATAGGCTAAACTGAACCTGAGCCCCAGAAGCGAGAATTTGTCCCGTTGACTGCTTTTTCAAAAAGACTTATGATCATCCATTCATTGCGAGTCTTTTTTAGATCCGCCAAATCAACTGTAGAATTTATCGTGTAATATACGAAAAATTCTAAAGTTAGCTCGGCTGGTTTCGAAAAGACTCGGAATGAATGGATGGTCATTCTAAGTCTTTTTGAAAAAGTAGTCAACGGGACAAATGTATACTTTTACCACCAAAGTCAGAAATAAATGAAAAACTGAAGCTGAAGTTTTTTTTATGTTTTCAGCCATTTCTAGCTGATAATAACAGATACCATTTTCAACCAACAGCCATGCAGTCCAACACAAGTGCAATTAAACTTTTTCAAGTGTTCTCCTTCCTCAATCGCTCTGAGTTGGAGGCCCTGGCCCCAATCAGTAGGAGCTTCTATCACTTAAATCACTATCACTTCTTTTGCCACCAGATAAATAAGTTATCGCTTCTATCAGGTCTCTCGCTGTTGTGACGGTAATGACTTAGTTCCGCCTTAGGTACAAAATTGAAGATTATGGACATTAACTAGAGATTATAACACCTTAGTTGTAGCCTTGAGTTGATCAGACCCTACCCTGCGGACCACCTTATTTTCGATGGCCCAAATGTCATCTCAAGTAATTTGCATTGATAGAAATCAGTAAATGTTGTTAATATGGAAACACCCATATCCATGCTGTTGCTATCGTTATGAGAGTTATCCTCGCTTTGATCTTCATCTTCAGCAAACTCTATTTCTTGCGCTAAAAACAAAACAAGTTCGTGAAAATTATGAAGGCTCACAAAACACACCATCCATGAGCATCTCAACAAATTTTTCCTCCAGAAAACAATAAAATTTTGCTGCAAGATTTTATTTAGGCAGTTTTTTTTATTTCTGAAAGGCGATTTTATCCAGTGCTTAAACCGGAAAAACGGATTCTGACGTACCCGGTTTTCGGTTAACCGCGTTTTTTCGTACCCGGTTTTCGGTTCCGGTTAATTGGGCCAAAACCGGTCCGGTTCGGTTAACCGACCGGGTCGGTTAACCGACCGTGCACCACCCTAGTAAATATGCCTACATCTCTTGTTTTTTGTACTTTGAAATTGATAGTACTTTTGATATCCACTGAAGGCTATCCTAACCCGTTTTGGCCACTGAAGCTGGGCAAAAAGAGGCTGTATATGCTTATTATGATCGAAAGTCTTACTCGGAATCATGTCTAAGGTAAGTGAGGGCGCTCGTCTCTGATCCATTAAGCCTTAAAACAACTAAACTCAATCCCCCTTCGAGGGCGTAGGGTGATTGATGGCTTTGGGTTGAGATGCGCACACCCACATACCTTAGACACAAACCACTCGAAAGTGACTCTTGATTCACAAACACGTATGCATACCAGAGTTTTTTTATGCGGCAGGCCCCAGTTAACAAAACTATGTTGAAATCTTATCTTTTTTGGGCCTTTCAGATATGTCCACGTACCCTTTTAGGTTGAGTTAACTTGGTCCCCCAGGCAATAATGCAAAAAAAATTTTATCAAAAAATGTTAAAAAGCGTCTTCCTACTGGGAACTTCCCACTTTAAATTGCCATCCTTAACATAAAAGTTTAGCTGAGAATCTGATAAAGCTGCCAAAGTCGAAAAGCATTGACCAAAAGAAAAAGATAGTGCTCAGAAAGTTGGCTGGTCACGAACTAGTGAAGCAGAAGAAGTTGCGAGCAAAAAGTCAGCAATTGGAAAGGTGATGTCTTTTTTGCTGAAAGAGTTAATACAGATGTTTAAACGTTTCTAAAAATGCGCCCGCTTTTAAAGGCTAGGATACATCTGGCAAAAACGAAACTTGGCAAAAACGAAAGTCGGCAAAAACGAAACTTGTCGAAACGAAACTTGGCGAAACGAAACTTGGCGAAACGAAACTTGTCAACGAAAGTTTTTTTTCACAACCGGTTTTTCTTAGAGACCTTTGATTGTCATTTGAATGTGGAAAATGTTTTATGGGGATCAAGCTGCCAAATATGGAACGAAAGGCTGTGCAGAATACTTGACAAAAGGTAGACCCCACATGTATATAAGGCATGAGAGAGGCACTAGCAGGGCAGATAGAATTGAATATGTGGATTATGATGAATATCACCACTTTAAAAAGGTTGTCCACATGGGACCATGCCAGGCATATACTTGCATCACAAATTTCCCGATCGTTCACAAGTCGCACACAGTGTATTCGTTGCCTATCCACGAAGAAGGTCAAGAACCTGTGTTTTTCGCACCTGGTCAAGAAGCAGAAGCTGCCAGAAGAATCTTAGAAGGTCGAGGGCGTCGATCAGAATTGAGAGCATTTTTCGAGCTGTGTCAAATGATGAATATGCTAGACAATTCACATATTTAGAATTGCCGAAACATTATGGTTCAAAAAGCAAAATAGAATATGGGTGAGGAGAGAAAACGTGCCGCGAGATTTGGTCACGCAGATATATATGGCACCTCCTCGAAAACCACAGTTGTTTGCTCAGAGACTATTGTTGCTTCATGTCCGTGGACCTCAGGGTTTTAGAGAATTAAGAACAGTAGATGGGCGAGAATACCCGATATGGTACAAGCTGCGCAAGCTTTGAATTGCTTTCAGATGATAGCATCTGGCAAAGACATTGTATGAAGCTGCGTGGATGATGCAGAATCCAAGACGCATGAGAAGCTTCTTGTGCAAGTGCTGGTGTTTGGAAGGCCTCAGGCACCATTAGATCTGTGGGAAGAGTTCAGTGATACCATGTATGACACTAGAGGTACTAGAGACAATGAGGCATTGCGTTTGAGACGTATGAACCGCGCCTTATTTTGATAAATTATATGCTTGATAAGCAAGGCGGCTTTTCCAACGTTCAATGTGGCCTTCCGGTGCCTTTGGATGAGCGTGGTCAGCCTATGGCTCCAGCAACAAAAGGCAAATGGTCGACATGTTCTACTTTCCAAGTAGAAGATTTGAAAATGAGGATGAAATTGATATATATGCCCAGCCCCAGAAGATTACTTTGATAGGCTGAATGAGCAGCAAAGAATCATTATTGAACAGGTTGAAGTGGCTTTAAGACTATCCCGGATATTAACAACCTTCAGACCACTCCTCGACTTTTCGGAGTTAGTGGATCAGGAGGAACGGGAAAACACATGTGTATTTAATACAATGATCAGCCGGTGTATTCGGAGAGGGGATTATGTTTTAGCAACAGCCACTACAGGAATCGCCGCTACTTTGTTATTTAATGGAGGAACGATTCACAGTGGATTTGGATTAGGCATACATATAGACCATCAAATCTGCCACAATTGGAGTATCAAAGTTTTTTAGGGCAACGTGTGAGAGCAGCTCAGTTAATCATCATGGATGAGATGAGTATGGCTCGAAGAGACCTGTTCGATGCAGTCGAAAATATATGCGTATGACAGCAATTGATGGACAAAACCATTTGCCTTTGGAGGAAAAGTTGTTGTCCTAGGTTATGATTGGAAGCAATTATTGCCAATAGTAGAAAACGAGTATGGCCCATATGTTCAGATTACGAACTGTATACAAAACTCGGCATTTTATCCTCAGTTTCTGCAGATGAGATTGACCCAGAATATGAGAGTCCTTCCAAGTGCAGCAGCTTTTGCAGCTTGGTTAGAGAACTTGGGAAGTGGTCGAAATTGTTGGGCTGAGCCCACTGAAGAATGTCCAGATCTCGATAGAATTGAGCTACCACCTGGGGTTCATGTGTTCGAGACCTCTGAGGAGTTGAATGATTTGTACATTACGATGATGCGAACAATGGTGAGCGTGTTTGGCTCAAGAAGACCTTCGTTGTCGACGAGCAACACTTGCACCTTTAAATGAAGATGTGGCTGCGTCAAACAGGGCAATGCTAAATAGCCTTCCAGGTGAAGAATTTGAATTTTGTCGACTGATGAGCCTTTTCGACAACCAAACCCAATGGACATACATTTAGTTGATAATGATATCGACACGTTTAATAATCATAGAACCTTCCAGCTGCCTCCTCATCGTCTACAACTCAGAGTTGGGGCAGTGGTTATTCTGATGAGAAATGTGAACATTCAGCAAGGTTTGTGTAATGGCACTCGTATGATCATAACCAGATTGGGTAATGATGTGATTGAGTGCAAAGTGATGACTGAGTCAAGTGCAATGCGTGGTCAAACTTATACGCTTAATAGGTTCAAGTTTGAATACCACGACACTCGGACTAATGGAAGTGGCCTGCACTTTTGGAGAATTCAGTTCCCCGTAAATGTTGGCATTCACGATGACGATCAATCGCTCTCAAGGCGCGACAATGGACAGAATCGGCATTTCTCTGCGGACAGAAGTTTTCGCGCCAGGACAGCTTTACGTAGCGTTTCTAGAGTGAGAACTGCTTTTAGTATTGGGATCTGGGCGCCAAATCACCACGTGTTAATGGTCGTATTAGGCTGAAAAATATTGTCGCAATAGGTTTGAGATTCTAAAGAAAAAACTATATGAATACTGTTCAATGATAGTTTTTGAAATGCAAGGTTTCGCCCTTGCCCTACAGGGGTGCCCAGTCCAAATCTTTGTGATGTGAAGTTTGGTATGTCCCCTTTGTACTTTTTCTATAGGCAGGATGGCTGGCCGTTGTAACATATCTGCTGAAAGTACATTTCTTGAGCACATTGTGGCGTTAGCGTCCATTTTCCCCTGTTTATAATAAAAATTTTATTTTAGCAGCTTTTGACGAAATGTTCGAAAATTTGCAAAACAATTTCTTATCATTTTCATATTTAAAAAATCGATTTTAATATTTTGAATAAATATTGAATAAATTTAAAAAAAAATATTTTTTGGAGCCTTATGGCCTCCCCTAGCTCAGAACTAACGCGAAGCGTTTTCTTATAACTACAACACCGCCCGGGTACCCTAGTTTGGTACAGAAAAAAATAGTAAATTTGTAGAAAACTCAGATGTTGGTACGGAAAGAAGTATATTTGGTACAAAAAAAGTATATATGGTATTGCCCCACAAAAAGTTGCCAAACAAAAAAATTTGTTTAATGAAAGTGGCAAACCTTTTTCTCGAGTAAAATGGTTCTAGCACAACGGTTTGATTAGTTGCTGCAAACTCTTGGTTGGTCAACGGTTTAAAAGGTTTGCTACAAATGTTTTCAGCAAACGGTTTAAAGGGGCAATGCCACGCCAGTAAGTCTCATTTCAAATGTTTGAATTCCCGGGCACCAGTTTTTCAGGTGAAGACAAATAAAATTTGAAAATATATTCTCATTTCAAAATTTTATTTTTATCCTTCTAGTCGTCTCAGGCTTTGGCACACCATGGTGGACTGTAAATTCAGCAATCCTCACTCGAAAATGTCATAACTTTTTTTAAAAAATTTTTCAAAAATTATTCCTTTCGTGCCATTTTGTAGCTGAGCTCTTACTGTGCGACATGTTCTTTTTGTCGCCCTTCTTGTTTAACCCTGTTTCATATAAAATGTGGTCGTTGTGGCACTTTTGTTCGATGTTTGGCTTTAATGCTGCGTTAAGAGTAGGATTTGTATTGTTTTCAGGTTTACTCGCTGATCTGCAAAATTCAAAATCTCAAATCGCTGGACAAATGGTTGGCCGAGTTCGTACAAGACAGTCAAGAAGGCTTCGCAAATATCACCGAGAAGTACTATCCAAGTTGACGCGTAATTTCCACACCAACAGCGCATTTGTGAGGGTGGCCATATTCACCGTTATTTTAACACATATTTGACCTTAATATCTTTCAGAAAATAGCAGTGATCGCGCAAAAAAGATGAGAAATCGATTGCTGGGTATGTTTTCTTGATTTGTTTTGAAGTTGTGACAATTTCGCTTTCTATCACTACCATAATTTGTAAAAACGTGTGCCGAAATTTTTCCTGCTTCCTATGGCTTCCTAAATCCTGCTTCCTAGTCCCAACAAATCACCTAATTTAGGTTCGCCACCCATTTGATGAAGCGTATCGAGAAGGGGCCAGTTCGTGGCATCTCCATTAAGCTGCAGGAGAAGAACGTGAGCGTCGCGACAACTACATGCCCGAGATTTCTTATCTGGATTCCTCTCTCCATCCGTCACTCGGCCGTTGACCAGGAGACTAAGGAAATGATCGAGCATTATGTGAGTAACCTTTGGCTTGAATGAGTGAACATGAACACGTCCGCATTTTTGGGCCTGACATTCCAGTTGAGCTGAAAGCGCTGCTCGTCTTTAAGATCCAACAGAATCGAAAGTTGCAGTCTCATTTGTTTTGTTATTCTGGTGTGTGCCATTGTGTGTTGGAAATAAAAATATGCTTGTAGTCTTCGTGGAACACATGTTTTCTGAGATTATGTCACCATTTAGGTGGTTCTATTGGTGGATGGAGTCCATTGGCTCAGTTAAAAACTACAAGGTGGTTTTTTCAACGATTTGAGTTTTTTTTCGTGAGTGTTGTGGTAAGCGGGTTTCAAGTAGCGCTGCTCAGTCAGCGATGAAAACTAATTTTCTAGTCAAGAAACTCAACAAATTCACAAGTTAAGTAAAGGTGTAAGTAAGTTTATCCCTTCGGGGGTTGAGGGTTCTATTAGCGGCGGTTCGGAAATTCGAACACTTGCTACGTTTTTCTTACACTTTTCCATTGATTAAAGTAGTTTTTTTGCGTTTTCGGTATCGGTATTCTGTTTTTTCAAAGCCTAAGACAATCATCAAAAAGGCTGAGGTACTTAAATCTTTAAAACATGGTAAAAAGGAGTGTCAGAAGGCAGAAGCCTAAAAATCAAAAACGACACTTTGGATAGCGAAAAAAAGAGTTAGTACACGATAAATTGATTTGAAAAATAATTTCGGAATAAAAAAAAGTGTCCCGCGCACATTTGAAGATTTCCCAAATTCCCATTGTCACAATAGGGTTGTCGCTTGGCGTTATGCATATTTGAAAATTTTTAGATACTTTTTTATATTTTAGCTCTTATTTGGCAGCCGACGATTTGCGCATTTCAAATTGCGCCAATTCAGATTGCGCCCATTCAAATTGCGCCACATGCAGATCGCGCCACTGCAAATTGCAGCCAAAATCAGATTGCGCCACTGCAAATTGCGCCAAAATCAAATTGCGCCACTATATACTCTAATTAAA